>QUSF01000005.1:20096066-20108541 GCA_003676055.1 Chloebia gouldiae
AAAGGGGGGGAAAGGGGAAAAAAGGGGGAAAAAGAGGGAAAAAAGGGGGGAAAAAGGGGGAAAAAGGGGGGAAAAGGGGGGAAAGCAGAAAAATAATTAAAAAAAAAAAAAAGGGAACATTCACCCAGGCTGGTAATACTGAAAAATCCCATCCTAAATCGAAACCAGACTAACAATTTTTGTCATAATGTTTTGTTCTTGAATGAGACACACCAATCTCTTCCTTGGGAATACAGCTATAGTTTTTGCAATAAAGCACACTGTGTTTGCTTTTGCAAATAATTTAATAGCATGCTTTATACCCCTCATATAAAAGATAAGTACTATGAAGCCAGATTGACTAGAAAAGCTCATACCAACTTCACTATGGTTTCTCAATGACAGTTTTAGTAAACTTCTTATTTGTGTATACATTTGTACTGATGCAAAAATTTCTATCATCCTATTTCACTGACTTTAGCAAGGAATCCATGAAATATTGGGCAAAGAACTAATAGTTGGATTTAAATATTCAACATGAAATAATTTACATCTACACCAACACTCCCTACATTTTAATTTTTCTTTTGGTTTTAAATTTTGCTTTTGCTTTGTTCATAAATTACTTTCATAATATTATGATGAATGCATTGCATGTTATCTTGGATAAACAGACACATACAGAATAGAATAATCCATATAGTCAGGGAAACTAAACCAGCAATCTAAGCATAAAAAGAATTTTCTTAGGATATATATTATATTTAACAGTTTAAACTTTTATGTGGATGTATGCTTAAGGTATCTATCATGTCATGCTTGTTTTACCATTATCACAGCAAACGAAAAAATATTGCACTCTTTATTAAGTGCTTTAATGGGAATCTTAAATTGAATCATCTCTCCCAGTTAAGGGGTATTCAAAAATAAGAAATTCAAGTGTTCTTTAGCTCTGTATTAATATGATGGTTTAATCACATTTTAGGGTTTAGAAGCATAAAAAGGATAGAGTATACTGAAAAATTCATCCTAGCAGTCTAATTATTAAATTAGATGTGTGATTAGATTAATCATCACAAATTATGTTCTCCATCAGTACCATATATTCTAGTACACATAGATATACAAAATGTGTAATTTATAGCTAGTCCAATATACAGTCTATTTTCTATGTTACTGAACTGTCACTACCTCAAGTATCATGAGGTGTGTTAGGGTCTGTTGACCTTTTTGGACAATGCCTTTTTGAAGACACTTATGAGCACCAAATCAGCATTGTAATGTAGGAACATATCCAGGCTGAAAATGTAAAACATTTTAAACTTTTTCTGGGTTGACCTTGGCTTGATGTCACTGTCATTGCCCTCCACAGCTATAGCAAACAGCTCAAGGGTCAAAATAAGAGCAGGAAGAGATCAACAGTTCCTGCCACAGGCAAAACAGGCTAGACTTAGGGAAATTAGTTCAATATATTACCAATTCAATCAGAGTACAGTTATGAGAAATAAAACCAACTCTTAAAAATACTTCCTGCTGTCCCTCCCTTCTTCCTGGGCTCAACTTCACTCCTGAATTCTTCTGCTTCTTCCCTCCAGTGTCACAGGGGGATCGGGAATGGGGGCTGCAGTCAGATCATGCAATGTTGTTTCTGCCACTCCTTCCTCCTCCAGAGGAGGACCTATCACACTATTCCCCTGCTTTAGCATGGGGGCCCTCCCATAGGAGACCATCTTCCACCAACTTCTCCAACCTGAATCCTTCCCACACGCTGCAGTTATCCACAAACTGCTCCAGTGTGGGTCCCTCCCATGTGGTCACAAGTTCCTGCCAGCAAACCTGCTCACCTATAGGCTCCTCTCCCCATTTGTCCACAGGTCCTGTTTATCCAGGATCTTGCTTCTTTGGGCATCCACATGCTCTGCCAAGGGGTCCTCTAGGGGCTGCAGGGGCACAGCTGCCTCACCATGGTTTGTCTGTTCCCAGATGAAAAGATAAATCAGGAAAAAAGTCATACTTGGTTTAAAAGCCATTTAAACATCAGCTTACACAAAATGTCTTCAATCTGTGTTAGGTTCTATGGGGACAATCTTTCAGCTAATTATTTAATACATATCCATATAAATATAAGTACCCAGAGCAAAGAGATTCAGCTCTGGATTAGGAAATGCAAATCAGCTTCAGGAACACCAGCAGCAAAGCTAACAAGAGATTAGCATGGAAGCTGCAAAGCTAACAGGGGATTACCTTTCAGAAGAGCTTACTAGTTTTTCATCATGAACAAAAAATATAACAAAAAAGATGAGAACAAGAATAACTATGTAGAAAAACACTCAGAGTACAATTACTAAACTGTTCCTGTAGTGAATACATGGCATTATATTTCTAAGCACAGGCCTGAACGTACACTTCACACTAGACCTTGTACCACCAACAAGGTGCCAGTCAAGGGTGCTTTTTAAAGCAAGGTACTTTAAATCAATTTCAAAGCCTTGCCCACATTATTCAGAAGCTGAGTTTCGAGCATGTTTCTGTCCAGAGATAGTTGGACTCCCACTGTAAACATGTAAAATTGTTTTGAGAATATCAGACATACCCAGCCTAACTGTCATACTCCTACCTGCTCTGTTTTTCTATTAAGCTATTCGTTTGATCTGCTTTTTAAAATTTGAACTGTCAATAATTACATGGTTTCTGTTCTGGAAGTAACAGGAAAGCTATAACTCTGAAAAATAATCTGAAAAATAATTGCAGTGAACTTCAGGTCCTTTCCTAACTAAGAACAAAACTGCAGTCCCTTATAAAGATTGCAAGAAACACCTCCATACAATAGCAAATGAATTAGGAAGCCTTCTCTTTGGGAAGCTGGGGGTATAGCTAAAGCATAATAAAAATTATTAATATCTTAATTTGTTACAGCCCGTCCCTACCATAGTGGATACATATGAAACATTGTACATATTCATTTCTGTCTAAACCAACTACTTTGTTCCTAACTCCATGAGAAGTTAAGTTACCTCATATGTGTAATGAAAGGCACATACATTTTCAAACACTTTAAGTATTTAAATTTCAAGGTCTTGATCCCAGTCTTGTCTCAGACTGCAGACAAAGCAAAGAGAGCACCACACTGTATCCCATTCAGTAAAGTTCATGTATACATCTCTGATCATCTGGACTAAATCCACACTCAAGCATTTGCTCTTCACAAGTATTTAAATGAGTCATACCTGTTACAGGTGAATTAGCAGCATGAAAGGATATTGAATTAAATCTGTGAACGTAGTTCTCCAAAGACCTTTAACACAATGCAAAAGGCAAATTGCTGACCTCCCCTATTTAGTAGGCTGTTGTTACATTGAAATTGGACAGGTATAAATTAAAATTATCCACACAAATTTACTTTAGAATCGGGATTAATTAAATTTTCCAATTGAATTATGCTGACATAATATTTGTGACATGCATATTGCACATTATTTCACTGTTAGGTATGTCAGTCTCAAACTATTCATTTTTGAAACCCTGCCATTATTATGCCTCCCTTAAACTGAAGAGTGTGTTTGTGATGGTGTCACACCTGAATGGTGCAGGTTAAGGAGGGGATGAATCTGTTTGCCAACATATCTTCCCTCTGCTGCTATAGATACCTAGCCTTCAAGACAAGTGTGATGGCATACTTTACCCAGAATTCTGTGTTTATTTCTACTAAAACATTAAATAATACCTGCAACTTTTGAATTACAGCATTACCTTTAACATATAAAAACATAATCTTTAAGTAAAAAAAAAAAACAAAAAAGCCCATTGAATTTCCTGTGGAACACATAAAGTTGCTACAACTATCCTTATGGCAGTTCTGTGGGATGCAAACATCTCAATATTGTAGGCTTTTCTGAGAGATTCTGGGAAAACAATTTCAGGCTGATGGCAATTAAGCCTCCAATACCAAAATCACCTGTTTCTATTTAACTATAATATATCTGCTACAGTTACAACCCTCTAGCACAATAATCACAGAATATGGTGTCAGCAATACCAGAAAACAGCAATTATTTAAGAGAAAGCTGAAGATTTACCTTTTTAATTCCCTTAACATATGGTTAGTGAAGATTTTGGAGTCTGTTTTCAGAGTTTGAAGTCTCCTATATGCTACTAAATAGTCTTGACTTAAATAAAGCTGTGAGTACTTCACATGTTATGCTCTGAGTGTTTAAATTCATCTTCCTCCCACCTTTTTGCCCTCCCCCATGACACTCCTGAAGGATAGAGTCAATAATGCCACAGATTGTATGTTCTGGAAAATTCTTCCACCTACACAGTATTAGTAACAGACTCACTTTTTTCCCCCCATTATTAAAAATACAATAAGTAATCGTTTTGGAAAGACTATAATTTCTCCCTGAACCTTCAGGTTCAGCTGGGTAGTTTAGATTCCTTCTTGGGAAAGAACAGGGGCACCTATGATCTTACTATGTTTGACAAGTAACTTTGTCATGCTACTTACTAAGTCTCAGTAACTTACTGCAGTACAAGCAGTTGGATGGCCAGATTCCAAAGTGGCCTTCAAAAATGTCATTCTCATGTTTGCTAGTTTGGGGAGCAAGATAAAAATACTCATCCTAAAGACTTTACCAGATCTGAATGCTGTATTTTTCTTTTTCTTTAGACAGCATAATATTCTCTTAAATTACTCTCAAATTAGTTTGAAACAGAAATTCTGACCTTTAAGAAGTCCAAATGTATATGTAAGAAAAAAGGTGTGTGACTGCTTCTCTCTAGTAGTAACTTGGACAATGCTTTCTAGTGTCTTCAGGAAAGGCAGGGCCCCTAGATTTTAACAATGCTGGATACAAATCCCTCACATACACATGATCATAGCTGACTAGCGACAAGTAATGGACCTAGGAAGTGTTTTTACTATGATTTCTTTTTTTTCTTGCAGGTGATTAAAGTAAAGTGATTTTTTTGTTTGTTTATTATTTGGGTTTTTTTGCTTGGTTTGGTTATCAGTTTGTTTCTACTATACATGACAATGGATTTTCAATCATTTGTGTTAGATTGCAACCTGTACATGATACTCAGCAAGTTACTTGCAACAAATATAGCACTATTATAGCACTATTTCCTTTTTTGTCTATTGACCTCTGAGATCAGGTCAATAGACCAAAATACTATATTTTTATACTATTTTATACTATCTATACTCTCAGATAGTATAAAACTTCTGCTCTGGAAGATTTTCTCTCCACTTTTAATTAGTTTTCACTCCTAATTGCTGTGTTTAGATTTGCTCCCTGGTGGTGAATTTCTTGTTTTCAGAGAGCAAAGCCCACTTGGTCAGCTTAGGAAGTTATAAGGGATCAGAAAAACTACAAACTTCTGTACCCTCTGCAAATGCGTTCTTCACCTGTTAGTTATATTGCTAATAATGGAGCTATTTTTATTTTCCCAGTTTCTTTTTTTTTTTTTTCTTTTTCCCTGTGATTCATGTTTCATGTCAGCTGATGACTGTTGTCACTTAGCCCCTAAGGTCAGTATTAAATCACCACAGCCAGGCAGATGCATGGATGCTTTGCCCCCTTGGTTAGTAAAACTTAAAGTGAGAAAAAATTGCTATTCCAGTTTTCTGTGATATTCTGAACTGCAGATGCTATACACTATGTTAACCAAGTGTAACATTACTAACAGTAGCCACACAATTATGCTTGTGTTCACACCATGTGCATTACCTACATGCAAAGCTGTGGCTGAGAGTTTGACCTAATGCCTAGGGTAGTCTGCTTTCTAGGTGTGTTGCACCTTGGGTCCTCATCCTTCTCCTTGGTAATGTTAGACCAAAACCATTTCCACTGCTTCATTGCTACCAACCTATCATGTCAATCATTCACAGATGTTGTGCAGAACGAATTTCTAATGCCAAATCAAGATCTTTGGCAGAACTGCTATGGGTAGTTCATCAACTCCTACTTGTTGTTGGATTCATGGTAGAAGTATCTTGATCTATTTTATATTAGCACTTCTTTCAAGAGAGGTTGTTACCTCTCATTGTTATGAGATCAGCTCTTCATCAATTCCTCTGTGGCCATTTTGTTTATCCAGGTGATTCCAGGGGATTTCCAATACTATGAGATTTACAATGACTCCCACTGATTCTTCTTGTGATGCAAATACTTCTAGGATTATCCAACAGAAGTGGTACAGCCAGAGTTCACCTGGTCAAGTACATGGTAGAGTTCCAGGTACACAGAGCAATGCAGGCACTTTAGTTCATTGGTGCCACTGACTTTTTTTTTCCTGAGACCACTGCCACCTCTACATTGAGAAAGTCAGAGTACCTCATTGCTCACAAATAACACATTGGCAAGGCAATGTATTTAAACTGTGTACCTATTATCATCCACATAGACACATATCTTAATCTACCCTTGCATCATAGTGCAATCCCAGTGGTGTCTTGATATGTTTTTATTTGAATGTTTCACGTTAAAAATGTAAAACATATGAAAGTACAACCAGCTGCTTTCTAAATCTATTTAGTTGCTTCTTGAACACATTTCTGGTGATACAGGCACACACATGCTACATTTGTACATTGGTCTTGTTGATAAGTTTTTTTAAATTTTTTTCCTGGTTGTTGAAATTCTCTGTTAAGTATTGCAATACAGAGACTAATGCAAGAGAAAAAAAATCAACACTGTGTTTTTCTGTCTTCAGAAACTATTGATAAGAAGGTACAGAAAAAGAAAAATAGGCAATTTTCATCCCAGATGGACTTTAAAAAGCTGGGATGAAAATCATAAAATTGCAAATGTGTTTAGTGACATCAAGGCAAGTGACAATGACAGTGATTCCAAACTTCATCAAAATGTTTGTGGTTTTTAATTATTGGGGATCTTATATATCTACATGGATTGTATTCAGCTTTTGATGAAATTGTTTTAGGTGAATAAAGGTAACTGTAAATCTAATAAATTTGGTCTTTTGGCAGTTTTTTTTTATACAACTACATTTTTGAACAATCTAAGTAGCTTTAAGGAAGTAGGTCTAGAGCAGCTACATCTCATGTATCAGAATAATAAAGAGTCATCAAATCAGAATGCTTCTGGTGGTGCTCTGCTGAGAGCAGCTAAATTCTACTACTGGGCATTTTTGTTACTGTTCTAGCACAAAAAGACTCCTTAGACATACTGCTGACAAAACTTGGAGACTGTTTTGTTAATATCTGTTACCATCAACAATCTTGTTGAATCACTTAGAACACATAGCAGGCGTAAGATATTCAAGAGCACAATGTTTTATGCATCTCTAAAAATAATTTCAGTCCTTGGTCATGGACAGGGAAATCCTGAAAGGATTTACAAGGGAAAAGCAGTTCACAGTAACCTCAGCATAACCTGATCCTTGGCTGTAAACAAAGAAGTGGGGACTTAATCTCTCAGGGTGATGTGCCTGACTGCATTGTTGGAATACTTCATATTCTACTGCTTTTCATGTTTAACAAATTGGAGAAGGCAGAGGAAAGAATCAAAAATCACTGAGTGCTGAGAAAATGCCTTGGAGGAAGACTTAAAAACTTAATCTGTTTAGCATGCCAAAAAGAAGATTGAAGGGTGGCTTGATACAATGCATAAGTATTTCCTTGAGAAGCAGATACCTGGCATCAAAGATCTTTCTATTTTAGCAAAGAAAAGCTTTAATGAACCATAATAACTAGAATCCAGACAAAGTCAAGGTAGAAAGAGGACATGAATTTTTTAAAAGAAAGATGTTTGTGCACTGACTCAAACTGATGGAAAGAGACAGAATCTAAGAGTTGATTTTTGGTACAAAACCAAATGTCTTTTTAAAAAGTAAACAATTGGCATCAACTGGCTGAAATTCAGTTGCAGATATCATACATAAGGTCACAGCAGATGACATAATGCTCCCTTCTGGCCTTAAACAAAAGTAAAAAAATACTTGTATGAATATAAAGTATCAGAACTACAAAACAAAACCACATTTGCATTCACTAGTGTGTTTCAGGATAGACACTAATAATTAGTTTCATTAGTAGATGCTAATAATATGCATCTTATTCTTTGGGACTTGAACTCTACAATCATATGTCTGAGTAGAGCATTATTGCAAACAAAGCTACTTAATTCATGTAGTGTAATCAACTCAAATGATGGTATACATATTAAGTTGGAGTCTTGATGTGGTGAGGACAAAATCTGAGCAGCAATAGCCCAACTCAGGAAATTATAGTTCTACTTCTGTCCCAACAAGAGCAATTCACTGGTATTCTTCATCAAGTGACCAAGGAGATAACCAATAGGTGAGGTTATCTGCTCACCTACCTCAGAAATACTGACCCAGAAATACTTAAAAGATTATGAGTGACTGTACTACAGTGTGGACAGGTCTTCTGCATCAGGAGCCTGGCATCAGCACTGCCTGGTCCCACCTAACTCACCATGTTGTGTGCCCTTCACCACAAGAGCACGCTGAACTAATCAATGGTAATCAGTCTAAACTGTCCAAAACCTTAATTTAAAGGCTGCATATTAATTTCAGTCCTTCTTCTTCTTTAGCTAACTCAACTCTGTGCTGTTCTTTTGCCTCTAATTTTCATTTATGTGTAAAAATGTAAGAATTGGTCCAACTACTTGTGTGATTTATTCATATAAGAAAAAGCCATAAGAAAATCAAAATCCTTAGCAAAACCTTTTATTTTTTTTATTTGTAGTAGACAATAAAACCTTGACTGGGAATCTTGCCATATACTATCCTATCATACTGGCACATATGGACTAGGAAAGAATAGCTGGAAATATTTGCCAATTGTAAGAAAATTGAGGTACATTTGATTCCGATTGTAATTAATACAAAACAATCTTAAGCTTATTTACATATTTTCTTAAGGAATAAAGGTTAATTTTATTAATAGAATGCACTATACTTTGCAGAGAAAAGACTTAGTGCAAGAAATTAGCAAAGTCAAAAATAATATGATAATATTTTTCTCTATGGCTGAACCTAAAACCTCAAGTGACCTTAAGTCATAATACCTAGAAAAAGATTTTTCATTAATAGATTTATCTGATTTAAATATGCCGATTTATGTGCCTGAAGCTTCCAGGCACATAAAAATATCTTAGCTAGTGATTATGGTTTTTTGACAAATATTTATTTCTGCATCACTGTAATCCTGAATGAAAAATAGAAGTGGTAACCATCTAGTTAAGAAGTCCTGGACAGAAAAAGGAA
Source organism: Chloebia gouldiae (assembly GCA_003676055.1). Lineage (NCBI taxonomy): Eukaryota > Metazoa > Chordata > Aves > Passeriformes > Passeridae > Chloebia > Chloebia gouldiae. The sequence continues at coordinate 20,105,298 of QUSF01000005.1, forward strand.
ATTTAAAAAATTGCAGTGTCGGTATCTCCAAAACAAAACACGAAGACAAAAATATAGTATTCTTTATTAGGAATGTGTATTTTAATTTAAGTTGTAATAAGCATTAACAAGAATTGAGTTTATTCGAAAGACTTTTAAGTGGGTATTCCTGTGTCTGTATGGTGAGGTCCAGAACATTTTGATATCAGAAAGAAGTGCAAGACTTCATATGTAGATTTTGATGAGACACTTCATGACCAGAATTAAAGGGCTCACAATCAATATCTAAATTACATGTTAATGACTACAGTTAAAGGCTTCACAGTTTAGAAACTGATGGAAGGAATTTGCCCTTGGAAATAAGTTGAGATATTGCTTAGTTTGATTCTAGATGTAATTACTATTAACTTGGGGTTTTTCTCAGCAATGCCTCAAGGGCAAATGAGTAAATCAAGTCTGTTTTGATAATTTGCATACAAGGTACCTTCTTAATTGTATTTAACCATAAAACCAAGGCACTTGAATGCTGCTCGGGTAATTGATCTCCAAAGTGCATCTCCTATGTTCTCTCCTCTACATATTTCAAATTGACATAGGTGGCTTACAAGAATCGTTCTTCTCTCACTTCACTTTTGGGGCAGTCTCACAATTCTTGAAATGTAGAAAAGGAGAAATCCCTGTGATTCACCAAGTCCAAAGGCTACAATTAGACAATGTCATTATTCAAGCCTCACAGCTGGCTCTGGATGAAGAGAAAAAGTTGATTCCCCTTTCTCTCCGCATACATCTGCATAATTTCTGAGTACAGTATGACCTTCTGTGAGATAATATATATCTTTTTTTGGCAAGAAAACCATCCTTCCTGGTTTAGCAGCATCTTTGAAGGTACTTGCCAGTGGCAAAAGGAGTTGTAGCTCTTAAAAATGATCAGAATGATCACTGTAATTACCAGTGAGCATGCTGGGGCCCTAATAAGACTGATTCTGGATTGTCAAGTCTTCACTGGAAAATTGTATAATCCCTATTTCTACATTAATAAAGATACTTCTAACTCAGGACTTTACATCATTGCATGTGAAAAAAAGCACACACACTGTGATGGTTCAATTGTTGGCATATTACAGAAGCTAACATGGAAATAACTTATTTTCTCCTCTAAAACCAATGGATTAATCTCTTTGAATGCACACTGCAAAAGGCACATGTCAACTGAAACTGAATAAGACAAAAATAATTTTGAAAGACATTTGAAAGACATCTAAAAGATACAGCTTTTGCTTTACAGCTGTTTAATACTGTCCTCTAACTGCCCAAGCTTTAGTACTATATTGAATTTTCCCTTTATGTAGGCACAATAGAAATAATAATAATTTTGATGTAATTCTATCTTAATAGAAAAGTAATAGTGTATATGTAATTAAATAAGACTTGGTATAACTACTTTCTTTTATGGTTACTATGATATATATTATAATTGGTTAATGATAAAATTAAATTTTTTTTATCTTTCTTGCAAGGATTGTGATAGGGAAAGCAGTGAATTTAATGGTTTACTGGTCATACAAATACTTTTCTAATTTTCTAGCACAAGCTCTACTCAAGAGAAAAGAAAAAAAATTGTTTAGCTTACATCTCCAAATATGACAAGGTAATCCCTTTAAGGTTAATATGAAGTTAATTGCTATTAGTTAGGTTGTGAGTTTACAGTTCCTCTAGCAAAATTATTATTATTTGTTCCTAGATTGCATACCCAGAATGTCTACTGAAGGCAGACAAATATCATAACGTGAATTAGAGAAGTGATCTGAGCAAGATGCCTAGAGTACTAAGCTCACTTCTAGATGAAGTGTGGTTTACTCATCTCTTGCATTAAGTAGAAAAACTAAAACAAACCTGACCACTGCATCCAGAAATGAGCCTTTCAACAGGGTGTCTCTATTACCTTGCTCTTCTGCTTTCAGAGAGCATAGGCAGAGCTGCCTGCCTTCACCTGCTGGCTTATACACCCAGAGCAGGGAAACACTAAATCTGTACAAGTTTGTAAGTAACTAATGGCCATAGTGAGTGCCAACACGTGCATGCAGTAGCTAGTGCTATAAATGACAGCCCTGAATGCTGGATACTAACACCTCCGTGCAGGCAAGCTTTGATAGGTCTTTTAATTTGACTTCTAGGGTGAAAATATGTTCAACTGCCACCTTGTTTAAAATGTGTTTTGACAGGACTTTGCACAGACTGGAGTTGTTAGTGGCAGAACACAAAAGAGCACAAATATCTCTACCTTTGAGGTCAGGACATGGGTGCTCATTGAGTAGTATCTTTGATAACTCAAGTGAAGCCAAGCAGGGAAAACTCTTCACAAGGATAGGTTGCCAGTCTGCTAAGCACCTTCTTGTGTTACATACTGTTACCCAATAAATCCTTTATCTTCTTGAAACAACGTAAGAGTTTCCCTGGAGGTGACAAAGTTTCAGTCTCAAGTAGGCTTTTGTCTGCTTCACCTGACTTTTATGGCAAATTACACAACTTTTCCAATGAAGAGATTCCTCCTAGTGTTAAGCCCTTTGTTTCTTTTTTCCTCTTTCTTCCATTTTTGTCCTTAGTTTTAGCATTTGTAGATAAGACAATCAGAGTTTTCTCTGCACTCTGGGTTTTGATTTTCTCACTCAGCCCTATGACAGCATGGTGCTACCAAGGAAAGGTTTCTTCAACATTTGCAGAAATGCAAACTGTGATGGTTTAATCTAAACAACCCTACTATCACAGGCTTCTAAGTATGTCAAATATATAATTTTTGCTGGATATATAATACAACTTGTTCACTACTTAAAATGGATTACTATATTCTTTAAAATATTTTTTAAACCATTCACAGTGCTGTTCCTACTCAATGCTGTGGTTGTTATTGTTTCTCTAACTATGGTTTTTTTTGGGTTAGTCCCCATAGGCAAGTCAGTACCGCACAGCTGCTTGCTCAGCTTCCCTATCCCAGTGAGATGGGAGAGAGAATCAAAAATGTAAAAGTGAGAAAAGCTGTGGGTTGAGATAGAGACAGTTTAATAAGTAAAGCAAAAGCTGTGTGCTGAGAAAAGTAAAATAAGGAATTAATTCACTTCAGCAGGCAGATATTTATTCATTTCAAGGAAAATGTAACAGTCACTTAACAGTACAAATACTGTAACTCCAAGTTACATCTCCTACCTTCATCTCCCCCCAGCTATTGTTTGCTGAACATGGTATCCTGGGGTACAGGAGATCCCTTTCA
>QUSF01000005.1:20108551-20692038 GCA_003676055.1 Chloebia gouldiae
GTAACTATGAAGAAAATTAACTCTATCTCAGCCAAAACCAGCATAATCTCCTTATTCCACACCATTTAGGTCATTCACAGGCCCCTCTCCATCCCATAATTTTTCATGAACCATCAATCCCCTTGCCATCCTTTGATTTCTGTAGATGTCAATCACTTAGTCTATGAGCCACTCCTGCAACATGCCTGTGACTTGGGTTTCCATCTGTTCTGGTGGTCACTTGAGATGGGAGAGGTGATGTGCTGTGTCATGTTCCTGGACACCAAAGCCAGCTCTGTCCAGGTCACTGCAGCACTTTATTTGCTTCTTGTAAGTCTTTCCCTCCTACTATAGTACATAGCATCTGTTAGCTGAAGCTTGAGCATAGACATACCTTGAAATGTTTATAAAACCTGTGTCAGTGATCTGGATGACATTTCTAAGCAAGTTTTAAAGACTCTGCAAATTTCTCATGGGTAATGAGAAAATGCCAAACTTTGTTTGTTCAGTTTCTACAAAACTAGAGACAGCCCTGTAGAGAGCATTCTAAGCACATGATTGTTCACATGAAGAATTTTTGACTAGTCTTAAATGCTCCCAACAAACCAAGTAAAAAGTAATCATGTGCTGTAATTGCAAGTGAAATGAGAATTATTAAAAAAATACTTTCATTTTATGAAGAAACATGGAAAATTATAGAATGTGCTCATCACTAGTAGTGAGAATTTCTAACAAAACTTCCAAAGTCCATGTGGATCCCTTATACCAGGCATTACAGGAATTACGAGAGAAGTGTGGGGGAAGAAAAAGGTACCAAATGTTACATTACTATGTTTTCTTGAAAACAAGAGGTTTTATGTATCTTTACTTGGTAATACTATACGAAGTGCCAATGAGGTTGCTAAATTGGATGCCAACATTCAAGGTTTGTTGGAAGATCATGGATTTGAAACTGTTAATTGTGGTTGTTAATTAATTACAGAAAAATCTCTGATCAGGCATCCCTCTCCCTCTTCCCTAGTCCTTTACCCTTCTCCCCCCCCAAAAAATTTGTCTTGTAGAAAGCAGATGTTCCTCACTGTCACTGTGACCACATTTACATTTTTTAAGTATAATGCTTATAAATAATTTGTGGCACATTTTTAAAGGGCAATTTAGCTCTGTTTTTATGATCTGCATCAATATTATTTTCAGTCCTTAAATGTGCACCTTAAAATAACCAGCAGTAAAATTTCTGATTCACCAAATAACCATAATATTAAACCAGAATTTTTTTTTCACAGTTTAACAGTTTCTTACAATGTATTCTACAACAGATCAATCAATTAAACAATGACTGAATTCTTCCTAAAAATATCTTTGCCTTTTACAAATTCTGAACAAGATGATTTATACTGCTGAAAATTAAGCCCCAAACCATGTTTTAAATGTGTTTCCTTTTTGTTAAATAATTGAGTTTTTCCCCCCTTCCCATGAAAATATTTGCCAGAATAATAGTAATTTCGTGTACAGGTAAGACTGGCTTTATAGTTTACAGGGGGAAATGGCACTAATTACATGTTGGTTCTATAGTCCATATCAGGGTTTTTTTTCGATATATATGCCAGCTAATTGCCAAGGAAAAACTTCCTTATTTCTGGCTGGGACCCTTCTGAGTAGGAGTATGTACACAGGTGCTGTTTAGCGTGTGTGCAGTCAGACTCATGCCTCCTGTTAGAGTCAGACCAGCTAGGCATTAACTGCAAATGTACAGAGAATTTATATCCCATGCTCCCACCCTGAGCAAGTAAAACAATTTGTGCAATACCCGCACAGCTGGTGCGACATTGGCCTTACTGTAGCTGCACTGTATGGCTAAACTGGTTATGCAGACATGATCAGGTGTCTGCAAATTCAATAGCAGAGAAACCCATGTGTCAGTGCTTCACATACCCTCCTTGTCCCATAGTAAAATTGAAAGTTCAGGCATCAAGTTTGAACAGTAAAATTGAATAAATCGTCTCTCCAGATTCCAGATCAAGTTCATTTCTCTAATCACTTACTCAGCTCTAGTAATACAGCTTCAGCCTAAAAAGGTCATAAAACAAATTTAAATTGCTAGAAAAATGTAGTGTTCTTAGTTATAAAAAAATAAATAATCACCCTTAATGTCATCTATTTTATGTGGGCAGGGCTGTTATAAACTCAACATATTTGGAGCCACAGTTGGCTGAAGGACCCTTGCTCTGTGCAGTTATAAACCCAAGATGATTTCTGAGTATGATCTACAGTTTTCATAGGTTATATTTAAGTGCTTACAGCTTTCAGGAAGAAACAGAATTCAGCAACAGATCAGGATAAGCTGCACTGGAATTGAGACAGGAATAGTATATCCTGGATATAAATGGTCTGAAAACTGCCAGAGATCTCAGAGAGAAAAAAAACAACACCTGAAAAAGAGCATATCTGGTGGTAAGCATAACCTGCTGGTAAAGCTGTTTTATTTGTTCTCCTTGGAACAGAAGGCTTCAACTGTTGTTCAACCATTGTAAAATGCAAAGCTTTTCTAGTAGTTGGTCTCTGCTGCTTCATCTGCAAAGCCTTAAGAACAGCTCTAAGAAGGTGGAGTATAATACAAAGCTCATGAATATCTGAAAATATAAATATAGGCAAATTAGACCGTGTTGTCAGACAAATATCTACTGCATCACTTAATACAGTCTGGGTTCTTGACTTCTCTACATAAAACTAGGAAATGACTATACACAACCAGCTTTCTTGACTAATTTAAAATGAAAATTGCACACTGTATTTGAAAGGCTTTAATAAAAATATGATCAGCATGTGATGTGAACTGGGAAGCTCCTGAGTTATATAAGGCAAAACTATCAGTTTACATCTTCTCAAACAAGTTAAAAAATATTTATAGATAACTAAAGTTATCTGTAACTGCACTTCTTACAGGCTGGACTTCACCTCTTTTGTATCAGCAAAAGAGAAATAAGGGCTGCTGAGCCTTTCTCTGAACAGGGACATATCACAATGCCTGTCAGATCATTATATATAAGCAATGAAACTTTTTTCCTGACTCTGGAAAAATCCAATCTTGTAAATAGCTTCTCTAGCAGACAGAAGCCTCAATTTGAAGATGAAGGGTTTGTGGAAACAGTATGGCTTAAGTTCCTGCCTTGGCAAGCTGTCACAGCTCACTGTCCTCTGTTCAGCGTTTTGCTGGATTCCCCTGTGGACTGAGGGCAGCATAAAATGTAAGAGTACAAAGACAAAAAAAAAAGAAGGAGGGAGAAAGAGGCAGCAGTGTTTAAAGAGAATATTTTGGTCCAGGCTGTACCTGGTCATGCAGTCATTTGGTTTGAAACAGCTGACAACCTACCAAGTGGCAGGAGAAATAACAAGAGTGAGGGTTTGGAGGGTGACAGGAGCTTTTGAAATCAGCATTGTCACTAGGGCCATTCATCCAAAACTAAAAGAATTCTTTTAATATCAGATGTGAATGACAAAATGAGAATCAAGTGTTATGGCTCAAGAGAAAAACTTCCTACCACTTAAAGATAGACATAAAATGAAATGAAAGAAGGATAAATACAATTTCATTAACAGCATCTGATTTTAAAATTAACTAAAATTAAACCAGCCTCATCTTTTCATCCAAAATCAGCCATGCTCCAGTTACAAGATAGACAATTAAAAGTTAGTAAAGAACATGATTTATTTACTTGAAAGTGTAATTAATCCATTGTAGAATCTACATTTTAAAAATAAATATAAGGATTTTACAGGCAACTTCAGAATTTGCCATAAAATCTTCTACAGTTACTTTTGAGAAAATTAAAATAATCCATTGATATGTTCATGCTTCAGGACATGTGCAAGGACTGACTGGAGGGAATTGAAAAAAAAGCTTCTAAAAATAGGTTACCACATTGTTCTTTCATTTTTCTCAAATTTACATTGATTGTTGTCAAGCAGAATACATTACCTTAGAATGATCAGCATCCTCATCTACAGCACTACTGTAAACCAACCCATAAATGTCATCCAATGATTTTGTATGTGACTTCTTATGTGACTTATTTTGCTTTATAATATATATGGATCTTCTTACCTCTAAATCTAAAGGGACCTTTTTAAAAAGCATGAACATTTGTGCAAGTCAGACTGTTGCCCATCTAGGACCATAATTAAGTCAAAGAAAACAAGTACTGTAGTGGCTGGGGAGCAAGAGTTTGCATAATGGCGATTTCCTGTAGGTTTTGCTAGGAGCACTGCTATGATTTCTACGAGCAGTGTTATGTGCTACTTGTCTTGAAGGAAACATAGCAACCCTGAATTACTTCTTTACAGAGATGTGTTTAAAACCTGGCATAATCTTAAAAAGGCCAGGTGATAAATAGCTGCCATTGGTAAGTATCAAGTTTTTTGAAAAGTGCTAAAACTAAATTAAAGACATAAAATAAAAGTGTGAACAAAAACCACATTTGGAGGAAAATATGTTGAACAATATAGGGGCATACAAAGTAAAATATCCAAACAATCAACAAGTAATGAAGTCTAAGTTTCAGTACAAGATATATTGAATGTACTGCCAGACAATATCACTTGGTTAAAGACTTAAGAAAAATCTGTGCTATCTCTAATGAATTCCACTGATCTCATCTGACTGATGAAGGATCTTATGAAAGCCAAGAGAAAACTTACTGGCTTAGGGATTTTCTAACAAATGTTTCTTCTGTAGTTTGTCATGATGGAAAGTTGCATGTCAGCATATGGATATGAAAACCCATGTGTGTGCACAGATATTTTTCAGCAAATTAATTACATTCTTCATCCCTGCTGTTGAAATTCCCCAACAAGTCTAACAAAGATAGGTAAAAGAAACCTCAAATGTTTTCTATGCAGATAGCTTGGAGGCAGAAAAGCTTTATTTTTATACAGTACCTGAAAGTTGAAACTTAACTAAAATATTTTGAGAGATATTTTATTGGATTTCTTTAGCTCTTTTTTCTCCCTTATGTGCACTGAACTAGAATTTCAGGACTGCTGAGTGATGTCATTTTACTTAATAAAACTAGCTGGAGGGTCTTTGAAATTTTATGGCTTCTGCAGCATAAAAAAATCAAAACCATGCAATTTTCCCAGTCCTTGGTAGGAGTTCCCAGAGGAAGGAATTAGTTTTCTCATAACCACAAGAGTGCTTAGGTTGTGGGCAGAAAGACACAGGGAGCATCAAACTGAAGTTTGTTTCTGAAAATGCTGAGACTCGTTTGATGTTTCATACTTTGAAGCAAAGCTTAGCTTTGCTGAAGATGGAAGCTGCAATGAATGATGACAGCTTGTTCAGAGGTGCTTTGAACAGAACTTTAGCACTAATTACAGCAAAGGCCAGGCAGAGACCAAGGCACTAACATTTTTGCTAAAGATTCACAGCAGGAACTAAGGATGTTTTGAAAGAAAACTGAATGCTACAGCAAATAATTTAGTCTTCATGTTATGTAGCTTCTATTCTTTTTGTTAGGATGCTTCCTTTGTTTTACCATACTGATGGCTTGAATGGCTTTAAATGTTTCTGCAATAATTTCAAGTGATATATCCTGAAAATTATGGGAAAAAAAAATGAGTAAAGTTTGTAACTTGGATTTTAAAACATTTAAGATATACATCCAATTCATATTAATTTTTCTGTTTCCAGTTTCTGTTGATTTTTGCTTTGAGTGTTTGAAGATAAAAATTTTCGTTTTAACTATCTTTCCTGCCTTACCCAATGGACAGTTTTCATCTGATTAGGCAAGTTGTAATAAGCATTGTTTTCTGAAATCTGCTAGATGATATCTTGCAACAAAAATTTTGGTGTTATATCTAATCTTGGTATTCAAGCTGGTGGCAAACAGACCTGTGTTTTTGTAGGAATCTAGAAACCTCTCTCCCTACACTGTTATATTCAAAGAGAGGGAGTTTCTCTCCAGCTCCCAGATGAGAGAATGCAAAGCCTTACATTGGCAGAAATACAGCAGAAATAATTCCTGGTGGAACAAGGTGTACTTTTCTCTTACTAGGCACATATCTCTTTCATATTCCCACCTTCAGTTTTCAAATTCATATCACAAGAGACTGAAGTTCATTAAAAGCAATGAGAAACTTTGTCATATTTTCAGTAAGGGATCACATCCATGCCATCTGTAATGCTTAGTCTTCTCATGCAAATATACTTCATTTACTGTAATTTCATGTATTGTCTTCCAGATTCTTTTAATGTTTTCTTTATGAGTGAGAGTCTGACTATATAACTTATACCTCCATTTTCTTTTTTTTTATTCAGCATACTTCTTACATGCTCTTTGGTTTACCTCTTGTCTAAAGTAACTCATCCCATTAAATAAATTTTAAAAGAAAATTTAAAAGCCTGTTCATTTCTTTTCAGCTATCACAGAATAACAGGATGAAAGCAAAGCTGATGAAAGGATCTAACAGACATTTTTAACAGCTGTTATGACTGGCAGAGACATACATATTGTTCACTATATCCTTAATCTTTCTTTTCATTCCTCCAGATTTGTCTGGCTTGATCACCAATTTGCAGTAACTAATGTCATCCTAAAACCTGCAGTTCCTGAAGAGACCAAATACTTCAATCATACATAGGAGAGACACAGATTTCTCATCTGGCTCTTATAAGTTTACTGACTGCTATTACCTAATTTGCCATTTTAGTTTGCTGCTACAAAATCAACAGCAGCAGCTGAAAAAAAGAAACAAAAATACTCTAAATTTTTATTTCACCGTCTAAGACTTGCAAAATATCAAGGAATATATATATAAAACCCACTAAGACCCATGGTTAAGCAGTAATTCATCAACACACAGTATCAAAGAAAGAGTCTCAGTATTTACACTACATTAGAGGTATCAGTGAACTCTGTAGCTAAAGTCAACGGGGGGTACAGAACTCAGTAGCATTAAATGAACATAAATTTCTCTCCTCTTTTATCCAAACTGAGTTATCTATAAGAGATTATATTAAGGAATGATCCTACCCCAAAAAATTCAAGTAAAATGTTCTTTCTATGAACTCACAGAACTATTACTGAAGACAATGTCAGACACATTCTGTGACAGGCTAAAAGTCTTATTTAGTGAAACAAAACAGATTCATAGGGTCTAAGAACTGGTCCCTAAGATTGCAAATTTATCCTGCCTAAAATCAGATTCTGTCCTGCTCACCATCCTTTGTGTCATGTCTTTTTGGACAGGTATTTTTGGTCTAAAGGGACAGTTAACATATTTTTGTGCCATCCTTTCTCCAAATTGGAAAGTATAGAAACTTGATATAAGTCAAAATGTTCAGCTGTTCTCATCATTAAGTAAATAACTTGTCACTTTACCAATTAAAGCAAAGCCAAAACAGATTTTTTAAAAAAGCAAACAGAGAAAACAAAAACAAAACCAACAAAAATAAAGCAAAACAACAACAACAAAAAAACCCCACCCCAAATTTACCTTAGGCATTGTCTCTAACTTTTAGCAAGAGATCAAGAAAAAGAAAAGGTCTTTTCTCAATGAAGCAATTGCAAGTGATTCTTATTAACCCCAGCACCTGTTTTAGTGAGCTTAAATTTCAACACAGAGCCTGAGGCAAAGTCGGTGCCATGGGATGAGCTGCAGCTACCCAGCAAGCTGAGTAGGAATCCACTGAGTTAATAAGAAATACCAGGCACAAAAACTGTTCTTCGATTTCCCTTGGGCAACACTCTATCCATCACCTCAATCCCCTTAAAAAGATTCCTTATCCTTCCTCCTCCTCCCCTCCACTGATTTGACTAGAGTGGTGTTTTTTGCCTCCATTTTCCCAATGCCTGTGTCCCTGGAGTGGCTTCTACTCCCTCTCCTAACAGTCCTTGGGAAGAAAAAGGTTAAGTCTCAGCTTTCATTCACTGCAGGGACCAAAGCCACTTTTCCAGGAGTGCTTTAGATACCAGATGAAAGTCTCTTTCAGAAAAAAAGTGATAGCTTATTGCAAGTGCTCACCACCTTTCCTGAGTTCTTTTTCAGCTGAGGACAATGTGCTGGTCTTGCACCCCTTAGGAGCTGTCAGTGGCTGCAATCTCCTGTCTCCAGCCTTAAGTGAATGAGTCCCTAGGCATTTCTGCTGAGCAGGACCCTGCTACTCGCTGGCTTTTGGCTCTTGGTCTTGGTGTCTAATGGCTCCAACTTGTTCTTTGTTTTCCTGCCAGGGTCTCTTACTGGCTTCAATCTGTTGTTTGGATCCATCTGTCCCTCACTTTCTTCTGTACATCTCCTTTTTGTGTTAGGCAGCCTTTCTTTTCTGATCTAGGTATCTTAGAAGCTGAATGTAGATGTATGGTAATATTCATGACTTTCTCAAAAAGCTGGTATTAACCCATGCCGATTTTATTCTCCTACCCTTCCTTCACGGCCTTCAAATCCAGACTTTCCTATCCATACCTCAACCTTTTGACCTTGTTTACTTGTGTAGAGGGAACATACATTTAAAATTTGTCATTATGTTACTTAGAGTGATAATTATTTAAAAGCAGCATATTTTAAAATTATGTTGAATTAAAAAAATAGTTCTGGCTTATTTAATAAAATTTTGGAACATACATATGCATCAAAAGCTTGTACTAAACATTCAGTTTATAAAACTTGATTTTCAGCATATTTCTGTAAATAGAACTCCATTTCATCCCCCAGGGGTTGAAGGATGAATCTGATATCCTTTAGGCTTTTAATTAAACTCAGATATTATTTTGGAATTTTGCTAGCTTTCTTTCTGTATGTTGATTCAGCAGAGCCCAATTTACAATGTGGAACTTTAACATGATCAGCTGTAAGTATAAAACAAAAGCAAGGTCAGATGGTTTAGGCAAGCTTTTCCCTTCCTATTCTTTATGTATCATTTACCTTTTTTGACTCACTCTCTTGAAAATAAAAAAATTTAAAAAAAAATCGATTCTAATCTCTCCCTAACTCCTAATGTACATTATCACAGTTCTCATTTTTGTGCCTCTGAACTTACCCCATATCTAATCAGTACCAACAACTACTATCAGGAAAGAACAGCAGCAATAGCAACAAACAAGAAAAAAAGACAGCAAGAGATATATTCATACACTTTCTTCAGTTCTTCATGTTGAGAAGACTGAGGTGTTTTACTCTTTGACTGCACAGGTGGCTATGTTAACTATAAATTAAATTTTTAGCAAATAGGCTTTAAAGATTATTATTTGATATATATCGATAAGTTCTCTTTGTGTCTGCTATATGAACCCCAAAATTATTACAATATGAATGGCTATAAGAATAATGCAATTCTGCAGAAATAACATAGGCAGAGGCATGGTTATGACTTTGAAAAACTTTCAAAAGTGGTCTTGAGTGATTAATATTTGATTTACTGGCTCAAATGTTCATGATAACATTTTATTTGCCCATATAGCCTTCAATAAATTGTATATCCAGGAACAATTTTCACATTATACCTCATGTTTTTGAAGCTGAGGAATTTCAAAACACTTAAAGGCTTTCATTCCATGTCCAACCGTTAAATTCAGCTGTTTGCAAATGACTATCATGTTAAAACAGCAATTAAAGACAGCTTGGAAAATACCTTGGAAAATACCATCTATTTGTATTGCAATTCAGTTTTAGATTTTTTTCTTTCCTTCTATGAGGAAATGTTTAAAGAAATTGGTTTGATACCTATCCTAATCATGACTAACTCTTTCAGTACAGTAAATACCCAATACTCTTATGGACCTGATCCTAAAAACTCATTTAAAAACTGCTTTACGGTAAGATATTTAATTTTTTGTAAGATATAGTAATGAAACTTACTATGTCCTTGTGCTTTACAGGTTTAGCTAAGATGAATCTTTTCCTTTATGAGTGCATGGGATGGGATCCTATGGTAGTTTTCTAGAAAATGGCTACACATTAACCCTTGCAGCATATTAGGCATCTTCAACATGTTCTTGGGAGAATCAGGCATTATTTACATTCAATAGGAGAAGCTAAATAAATAAAGAAAACTTTTTTGATTAGTGTTTCTATCAGACATTTTGCCCATTGACTCTGGACAGACATTTGTATAAATGGACAAAATTATTATGTTTCTGTTTCAGTAAGTAAAATGCTTCCAGGAAGCATCAGGCATATTGAGATTGTTTTGCACAGATGGTCTGTTCATGCACTGTAATTGGAAACCTTTGGGATATGTCAGACTTATTGTGCCTACAATCATAAGAAAATAACACTATAAGGGACCTGGGGAGATCATCTAACGTAGTGTCCTTTGTAAAGCAGGATCTATTTCCTGACAGGTGCCTGTTTAACTTGTCATCAAGTATTGCCAGAAATGAAGATTCCAGTCTCCCTAAGACACATTTTCACTGCTTTGCAGGACTGATACATAGGAAAACATAACCAGTGTCTGACTGAAAACCTTCTGCTGTCACTTAGGGCCATTCCTTTTCATCCTGTTTACCACAGACATGGAGAACAGTTCATTCTCTCTCCTCTGTGGGAGCCTTTATATGCCAAAAAAGGTTTAACCCCTTCTCAATTTTGCCAGTACATATTGCCACAGTTTATCTGTAGTGCAGTCAGGGCAGGGCTTCAGACTGTAATCTCACTGCACATGTGCTGCACCTCTGTGTTTTTTTCCACTCTTCTGATTCTTGCTGTTTCTACTTAACTGGGTCAACTACTCTTCTGCAGGCAGTGTCAGCGCTCTCCAGAGCATCCCCTGTGTGGGGCCTGTGCCCTCCGACTGAGACACACATGGTGAATGTGTGCAGGGTTTCATGGATTCACAGAAACTGCCTGAGGACATTGAATACACCTGAAATCCTAAGCACACACTTCAAGCTCATCCAAAGCAGTCCTGCACAGGAACAACTGCATGGGAGGTCCCAGATGTGTGGAAGTTCTGTCAATGTGGCTAACACTGGCTTTTTAAAACTTTTTTAAAGTTGTTTAAACATACATACACAGAGCTACAAAATACAATAAACTTTTTGGTAATCAGCTGCCCTATTTGTAATGCTCCACACTCAGTACCAAGCCAAAGTTGACAGGGGAAGATACGTCCATGTACATTATGCTGTAGAGAGATGCCAGCTCGAATATATAGTCTTAGAAATTCATTTGCAGCTTTGCCAGTAACATTTAATTAATACACTCACTAAGGACCTATATTCAGCCCCTGGAAATTCTAGGATTTTCAGCTATATGGGTTTTATCTCTTTGATCTCAAGAGTGAAACTTCTTCTTTCTACTGTGCTTCTTGCCCAGTAAGCTGAAAGTTAAAATGAAACTCTTTTGCATTTGTAAGAGATAGGAATGCAACTTGCTATGTCCATGTGCTAACAAACACTGTGGTATTTTTCAGTAATATGGATTCTTGGAACTCCTCTGTCATTTCCCAGTATCTCAAGCTGAAGGAGAGTAAATGGGAACTTTCAGTTCAGGAAAGAGGCACGGGTAATTAACTGAAATAATTTTAGCTTGACATCTACATGTTACAGAGGGCATTCACAACTAAATGAAAGGAAATGGTTTAAAATGTGGTTGTTTTTCTTCAGTGTTGTTAGGATTTTTTTTCTTTAGAATAATTATGTTTATGTGTGAAATTTTTGAGATGAAATGATTTTTCCATTTTTCCATTTTTCCTTTCCAGGGAAAGTATATTTGGAATCCAAGAATTTGGAGCATATGGAAATGAAGCTTCCCAAGTAGACAGCTGAAAATGGCACATTCAGAGAGCAACAGAGATCTATAGGAGATTTTTAGCTGCCAGATTCTTGGGACTGTTCCAAGATAATCACTAGAGACCCGAAAGTACCTGTCAGCATTTGCTGAAAGTATGAGGTATGAAAGAAACAAAATATTATGAAACAGCATCCTAAACAACTTATTTCACCAAAGTAAAATTTCTCCACCTAGGATTCATTGTTCTGTATTAAGGATATCCTTTCTCCAAAAAAGTTACTGACGTTCTAGTTTTATGAGACAGAAATAAAATAGCAGAAATGTGATGTGTTCTCTGCAATCAATAGGCTATATCACCACTTAATGTGTGTCTAGGACTGAAATTGTGCAACCAGATACAAAACAGCTACTCAAGGTTCCTGGCTAAGTACCACACAAAGCAGTGAAGGAAGATCTATATATAGAAATCCATTTGATGCCTAGTAAAAGTATGCTGGCAGGAAAAAACACTTTGAAATGGCAAGTGAGACTTTGGAGCTTTTGATGGAAGTTCATCTTCTTTCTTTTTATCCATCCCCTTACTGTTCTTCTCAAACATTCCCTTCTCCAGTTCTTTCTATACAACTGTTAAAGCCTCCAGATTTACAAGGTTGTTAATAACCATTTTATACAAATCTTCTTCTTGGGACTCACTTCAGTATAACATTTAGTATTTACTTAATTATTTTTCAGTCCTTCCAAATTAAAAACAATAAAACTTACCAAACTCATCTAATATTCTGTGATGTGAGATAATATTTCTGTCTTTATCTGTATTCAGGTCATTCCAGGTCATATTTTATTCCTCACTGTACCAAGTCTTAACTTATTTTGGTTTTTCCCATAGAAATAAAGATAATGAGTGTCATTGCCAGGTTTTGTTTGGTTCTGTACTAGAGCTGGGTTCACCAGGGTATGTGGTTGAGCTAGAGGATATGGTTGCCAACAGCTGTTGGTGTCAAGTTTGGCCAAGGTCTGTGATCAGAGGGAGTTTGAAGAGCCCGTAGCTATGAATTTAGTGTCAGTAGAATCCAGGCTATCCCACCTTTTGCAGGGGAGATGACCATCATTTTCTCACACACAATGACAACAGTATCTTCTAACTCAGCTGGAGAAGGTTCTAGCCATACAGATCCACTTGGGTGCCTAAAATAAGGGATATCTTGCTGCAGTTCTTTATCAAAGGATAAAAGACAAATACTCTAAAAATAAAAGAGCAGAAATCCAAAGGCTGGGATACCCTGCTTCACACCACACAAACTGTGGTATTGGAGTTCTTTGGAATTGTGGTGGGTTCTAATTCCATCTTTTATCTGCCATTTTCCAAAACAGGCAGCAACAATAGCTTTTTCAGTCTATTGAGTGGCTCCAGCTGAGAGGGGGAAGTGGAGAAAGAGAGCCAGATTTTGGGAACAGCAGGAAAATGAGCCTCTATAAAGGAGACTGGTGAGGGAATTGGTGCTTGGCACTGCAAGAAAGTCTGATCATTGTTCCTGCACAGAAAAGGGACTTGCATGAAGTGAATTGATGTTCATGGATTTTATAGCACAATAGTCCTATATGGTTCTTCCTACAAATAGATGGAAGTCCTTGAAGGAAAGAACTGTAGAACACTTTTTCTCCCTCCCTTGCTGATTTACATTACAAAGAAGCCCTCAACATTTTAATTCCTATTCACTGTTAAACACTACTACCTCTCACCTGGTTCTTAGCACAGCACAATTAATATATCTCTATGTACCTCCTTTGCTAGTCACAAAGAAAAAGAAATTAGAGAATTAGAGCACAGACTTTCCCTTCAAGGGCTGAGTTTTTAAGCATGCTCCTTAAATCCAGAGCAAACTATTTCTAGTGAGAACAGAATTGTGAACATGGACTGAAATTCTATCCTTTGTAAAGTCATTCACATCAGTAGGATTTGCCTAAATGTGTGTCCCGACATCTGTGTCATCACCCTGAGTTAGAGACCAGCAGTGTACAATGGAGATCAAATACGAAACTTTCAGAATAACTCATGGAAATTTGGATGTTTAAGTGGTATTAGGGGGACAGACTTCAGTGTATAATTTCTCCACATCTTTTGAGTTCTTGTTCTTCATTATAGTAATTTAAGCATGGCTGTGGACTGACGACTGCCACCAATCCTGTTAAGACTACATTCTGTACTGCACCAAAATATGTTTTGTAGACTGTACAGAAATTCTTTTGGGATCCCAGTCACTAACATTTGATCTGAATTAATTGGTGGTGGTGAAGTGTTAGAAGTCCTACATATCTATAGGAAAGAAACTGGAATAGGTATTTAACTGAAAAGAAACTCTTGAACTTTTCTGGAGTTCATGTCACTTTATATTTAGAACTGAAAAACAAATATGAATAAAAATACACCTATAAATACAAAAAAGCAATTCAGACCAGGCTGTGTGAACTGAAAAATTAACAATTTTCCTTGAGGTCTCCAAAACTGAGAAATTAATAATCAGAAATTAATTTAGTTTGTCAGATTAAGGCATAGAATAAACAAACAAAAGACTTTTAAAAATGTGTTCTCTGACAGAGTCAAATTTTCAGAACATGAAATTTCTATTTTGAATTAATTTTAATATCCATATTTATAGAAAAAAATTGATATCCAGCAACTTACTTCAGACTTGTACAATGTCTTAAATTCCTCTCTTATTAAACATACATTGCAAAGAAAAAGATGTCCAAGTCTTTAAATCAGTGTGTAAGAGGAGTTTAAACCTTGCATCTTCCACTTCAACAAGGATTATTAGGGGGAAAATGTAAGAAGTGGGACAGAAATTATTTGTGCAATTATCACAATAAATTGATTGATTAAGATTCAGCTCTTGTTCCTCTTCTTATTTCAAATAAGAAATTGAACAACTTTGTGCTCCAAAACAATAACAGTCGGATAAAAAATATTGCAGTGCTTTATATATCATCCACTCTTCCTCCTCTCATATCATAACACCAGTTTGATAAGACTCATTTTGCTAGACTATTATAACTGTTAGAAGCTTCTGTGGAATGTGCAGGACAGTCTCAGTAAAATATATATTCTTAAAAATTCATTTTTTCAGAATATTATAGATGAATATTTGCTTTGAAATATGAATAACATATTATTTATAAAATATTTTAAAATAAAATATAAAAGATAAGATATTTATGCACATATTCATATTAAAATATTAATATTTTCATTCAAAATCCTTGGAAAATAGTTTTATACATGTATCTTAATTTAAATGAAAATTCAGAATTTATTCAATATGCTAATCCTTGAATAAGACAGAGGTCTGAATTCAAGTCTGCCTGCTGAAAGCTATGCTCCTTCCAACATTTCAGTGAATATAACTGACATGGAGGTATCTCTGATCATTTAGAGACAAGATATAAAGCCTGTGTTTTCACAAGTTGTCTATACTACATTTTATAAGACAAAACACACCAAGCATATTATCACTGATCATATTCATCCTCTCACTGCTTATTTCTTTAAAGTATCATCAAACAGCAGGATTATGCAAACTTAGGGCAGGATCACGCCTTTGTTCCAGTTTTCTCTTTGTGTCTGTTCATCAGGTTGCAGCACTTATAGCTAGAAATATATCTCAGCAGTTTAAAGTCTGGAAGGACTGCAGGCTCACAGAGCAGGTGTAAACAAGTCTTTCATCATAAAATTTCCTGAAAGCCTCTTGTCTTGTGAAGGCTGGGCTTCTTTCATGCTTCCTTCATCTGCTCTTAGGCTCTATTCCTTGATTTTGCTCTTGATGTATTAGGGAATACTCCAAACTCCTTGTTAGCTTTCACATTTACAAAATCCTCAATTCTCTAACATTTTCCCTGAATCTGAGCTCTCTTTTCCATCCATCTCCTCCCAGTCCTAAAGACTGCCTTACATAACTTTAGTCTTACTAGATTATTCTTCTCCTTTCCAAGCCTCTGATTCTAATGAACACTTCACCTATTCCCCTTCCTCTTTTGTGCTTTTCTTGGGGAATGGCTATTATTTCTTAGTTATTTCCTGGCATTATCAGGAAGTTTCTCTGTCTAGAACAGTAAGTGAAAAATCAACAAAAGAATATGGATTTGAGTTCTTACTTATAAGATCACCAAAAAAGCCTGTACCAGAGGTTAGAACCTCTCAGGAAAGGGAATAAAGACATGAAAATTCTATAGAATATACTAAGCTCAGAGAGTGTTAAGATGTGTTTATTAGTATGATGAAAAAAATAATTTGTAAGCTTGAGCTTTCAGGGATCTAGCTATTATGCTTCTCTTAATGGACAGAAATCTTTAGTTCTGTCTAAATAATATTAAAATGTTAAGAATCCTATTAATTAGGCACTTAGATTTCAAAGCATAGAAAAATATTATGTGATTTTGAAAATGAAAGAAATAGTATTAGCTACTACTTGCTTACCTTTAAATCTTACTCTTTTATTAGGAGGAGGAAATTTGCTAGAATAATGGAAATGTCCTAAATATTTTATGAAGTATCCCACAGAAATCATTAATGAATTTCTTTCCTCCTGCACACTTTTTGAGCCATAGAATGGCTGAAACAGATTAGTGGGAAAGGGACTGGTGGGGAAATACCTCTAATCTATACATTTTAAGACCATTGGCAATATTCTGTTAGTCTTTATATGCTAATCATATTTTAATCAGGAAAAAAGTCTCCAGATGCATCACTTTATGGTATAAGTTCTGTAGAATTTTGCAATTGGCCTTCAAAGCTGCTTTTGTAAATTGATGTTAAGGATTAGTGTAATGTGCCACATAAATCAATAAAAAGGTGTTTTACGGCACTAGTTATTTTGCATTTTCTTTCTTTTTTTTTTTTTAAGCTCATTAGTACTAATAATAGCATAATACCAGCCATACTTCACTACTCCTTTCCTCAAAATGTGATGATTTTGTCAGACTAATGGATGCAGTGTGGCCTATTTCTTCATGGCAAAACAAAACAAAAATAAATTAAGGAATATTGTCTCATCCACTCAATATTTTTGACTTTCAACACATTCTTAATATTCTTGTGATTTGTATCTTTGCAAATAACAGTTATGGTTATACCAGTACTACTTAATAAAAGCATCAGGTGATGAACCTGCCATTTTAACCACTATGCACATGCTAAACTGAAGAACACCTATCAGAGAAGAGTTTATAGGCACCATTAATCAAAGGTTTATACTGCTTGAAAGTTATACATCTAGAAAGCCCTAGGGATCTTTTAGTTAAAGAAAAATTTGGAGAAATAGAGCATGATAGTGCATAATCTCCAGTGTGCATATATAGCAATATGCCAGGAAACAGTGGGTGGCCTATTGAATAGTAACAGAGGCACAGATGAATGAAAAAAAAATGCCAGCAACTGAGTGATGTGGTTTCAGCTGGGTGAGTTTAGGCTAATACTGCAATGGCTTGCTCAGCTGGCTTTCTGCAGTTTTAGTGAGGACTGATCCCTATAGTTAAGTAGCAAAATTCAGCTGAAATATACCACAAGACTGTGTGCAGAGCCTACACACTGCTTGTTCAGATTTCTTCTTCCCTTTGATCTTTATGCTCATTTACTGTTAGTATAACCAGCTGATTAAATGATCTTATTTAGACTTTAATAAATTTACTGTTAGATGACAACTCTAACAGACACAAGATGCATCCTAGATCTGAGTGTCTTTTTTCACTTAGAAAAAAAGGGCTTTCAGGAATTTGTTGATAACTAGCTAAAGAGAATATAGCTTCTAAGCTTTACTGAGTAGTTATTGCTGCACAAATCTAATGTTACAATTAAAAGCCTATTAATAGATGACCACACTCTTTGCCTCCAATGCTCAGAGTATTTCCAGCCATTGCAGAAAAAAATCTACAACACATAATTATGTCAATCATTCAGAATGTTCTAATGCTGACAGAAAGTCTCTCTCCTTTGAGATATATATTACACTGCTAATATCAGTGTTTAAGTGTTCTATATGAAAGTTTATTTCTCTCCAGATATTAGCATTATATCCACAAATTCTGAAGTGCCCTTAAGGTATATTATGACAAACACTCAGATAAATCCTTTAGCCCTTATATCTAAGTACAGCCCTTGGAGGACTATGTAGTTATATAGATCTATATAACTATGCCTATAAAATAAACACATTGTGAATTGACATTTGTGGTATCACCTTTGACTAATTATAGTAAGAATACTTTTCCAAGCTATTATGTTGTATAAATATGTTGTTAAGGGAGGAAAGAGGTAAGGAAATCCCACTTAGATGTTAGTGCTTCTCGTTTTCCATCTTGTAGCCTGTCTTATGTGCACTAAAGACCTCACTTGTTGACATTACTTACAACTTGACATTCAGAAGAGCTTCTACTTCCACATTAAGTTGTACTAAACCTTTGGCACTTTCCTAGTAGTTCTGAAGCTTGTTGGAGTCCCCCCAGCTCAGTAGGGTCTGTAAAGGTTGCTATTCATGCACATCTGAAACACTTGTTGGGAAGGTGGAGGTAACCTCCAGGGTTAAGTTGCTCCTGAACAGAAGACAAGCCAGGGGCTGAGGACGATGGCCAGGTAGGTTCACTAGCAAACAATACAATCTTCAGGCATTTCAGCAGAGCAAGTCCCAGAGCAGTAACTGGGGCTACCCACAGTTCAGAGACTGTTTGCAAAACCTGTAGCAACAAGATAGGTTTGAGGTCAAGCCAGGGAGTCAAATCAGTCAAGGTGAGGAGAAACAGGAATTAGTAAGGTGGAAAGTTAGGCACACACATGCCTAAAATGAACCAAGAAAAAGAAAAAGAAAAAGCACAGCATGAGATTAAATGCAGCTCCCAAAGCAATGAAAAGAGGGAGTGTGGGTGGAGGCTCATGCAGCTCTTTTGCATACCTTAACTGCTGCTGCAGCTGCCTTAT
Source organism: Chloebia gouldiae (assembly GCA_003676055.1). Taxonomy (NCBI): domain Eukaryota; kingdom Metazoa; phylum Chordata; class Aves; order Passeriformes; family Passeridae; genus Chloebia; species Chloebia gouldiae. The sequence goes on from QUSF01000005.1 coordinate 20,127,219, forward strand.
GTGGGACTGGGGCTGTGGGGCTGGGGCACATCAGAGGTGACCTTCAGTAGAGATGCTTCAGTCCCATGTGGGGAAGAGCAGGGGTGGTATTGTCTGTCAGTGTGCTCAGGTGGCTTCTCTGGTGCTTCTGAGTATGCTGCTCTTTCCATGCACTTTTCCTTGTCTGTGGTGTGTGATTCACTTGTGAATACTTGTCTAAATACATTTCTCTTTATGTTACTCCTATATACTGTCTTTGAGCTTGCTTTTCAAATTTCAATTCTATATTTATTAAAATTATATTTTATATTCCACATGTTGGTCTGTTTGATACTTTTATTGTCTGTAATTGGCTGTTTCTACATTGATTTGGTATCAATACGTATAACTGTTTCTATAGAATAAAAGTGATTTTCAGGAAATAGAAGAGTTCTGTTTACTCAGTGCTCCCAAATTTACACCTTTAAAAATCATGTTCTCCTACAAGTAATAATGTGTGTAAATCCTTTTCTACTGTATTTTGAACACTTGGAGATTATATTTAAAAGGTCTCTGCAGTGAGATCTTGCAACCATAAACAGAAGTTGATAAAATGGGTTTTCTATATTTTAAGTGAATGCTAAAAGTATTATAAAATCATTGAAATCCACAGTGCAGAGCTCTATGGAAAGACACAGCAACTGCATCAAAACTTCCCTGCAGTGCTGTCGTGGGACTTCCATAAAAATGTTAATAACTTCACGAATATTTTCTCTAGATAACTTTTTACGTGAAATATTCCAGAAATGTGTGATAGCAAATGATTATCTATATACTGCAGAAGTAATTTTTCCTTTTTAGGCCTGATTCAGCAGGTAGGTGTCCATTTTCAGTCTTCAAGCATCTTCAAGGAATTTCTCCTTGATAAGGAAAAGAGTATAACAGATTTGCAGTATCATTTCTTATTTAATGACACAGCAGTCTTTATTTTCAATGTGAGTTTCTAAAACATACTCTTCAGACATATTTCAGGGAGGGCTACAAAATATATTCAGGCTACTGCTTTCTATTTCTTAGAAGCAGCAAGTTTTATTTCACTCTCATCTAACAAACCAACTTTGAAGTGATGATGTTATAGTTCAGCAAATGTAGATTTTGAGATGTGAGCCAGGTACATGACACATAAATTATATAACTTAAGATGGAGTACAATGTTACACTAGAGCTATGTTTATTTCCTGAGAACAGTCTTGTCTTCTGTCAGTGCAACAGCACCATGATAGGATTTTTTTAATGATTAGTTACTCTGTATCATATTTTTTCAGGTTCTGGGTAAAAAATTAAAATCTTCCCAGTTGCAGCCCTGCACCTGCATCCTCACTCTGAGACTTCAGACACAATATATCCTTTAAGGCTGTCCTGTATTTACCGGTAAAAAAAGCATCTACAAGGCTAAAGTCTCTTTGCACTTTCACCTCTCTCTATTAGGTTGCACAAGTGTAATTGAAGGTAGAATTTTACACCATTACTGGAACTTAGTTAACTCTACTGTTAAAGACCTATGAGATGGAAACCCCTCCCTAGATTATTATTCTGCTATTTATATCAGTCCTGTTACTGCTGCATCTCTCTAAGTTTACGAGGTGTAGAGAGTAATAATGGTTTATTTTTTTCCTTCAAAACATGTGATGGAAATCTGAAAACCCTTAAATAACAATCCTTGGAAGAAGATGTCATAGTTACATAAATGCTTTACCAGTTAAAAAAGAGTGGAAAACCATGTAAACAAAACTGTTCAAAACATCCAGATTCCCTGAACTACAGTGTCCAGTTTCACACAGCACTAGGAGAAGACAATTATACAAAATTTTGGAGTGTATAACTGTGTAGTTCATGGCAAGCAAAATACATCTTTTCAGTTTAAAGCTTGTCCCCATGGATATACATGGAGTTCAAATTATGACTGATTATTAATTTGTAGTTAAGCATCTATTTTCCCTCTTCTCCCCTGTGAAAATATTCCAGCCCCAGAAAAAGATAAACTAATTTTGAATGTGCTTAATATCTTTTCTGATATGTTGCATGCTAAGATAGCAGTAACAGAGGCAATTGTTATGGTATTTAATCAGACAAGAAACAGAAAGTATGTACATTAGGAGAATGAGGTGCCTCCAGGCTGGATCTCTGACTTAGATTTACAAAACTCAGTTCTGACACATCTTATTTCTAGTATTCCTATCCATAAATGGCTTTAGTAGAAAGATTTAAACTCCAGGTTGTTCTTATTTGAAGCCTGTGGGACTTCCTACCAGTCCTTCAGTGGTGCCATAGGCTGAAGGTGCTCCCTTGGTGTGAGCAGACAGTCCCAGGGATGTGTTCACCACATCAGCCAAATGCCAAACCTCGAGTAATCGAGGCCCCAGGTACTTGCAACAACATTGCAAAGGTTATTCTGACACCCCTTCAACTTTTACCAGCTGCTGCTCCTGCATGAGGTTCCTGTAGTCTGTGTGTGTGCTTCAGTTTTGGATATTTACCCTGTCCTTACACATACTCTCATTAACATTCAAAATGTAAGCTTTAAGCTTTTTTTTTTTTTTTTTGGTCTGTGATACTCGGTCTGCATGGTTTAAATAAAAAAGCATTTCAAAAGCAAATAATTGATAGATGCCAGAATCAATAAAAGCTTAAAAATTTGGAAGATTTTTTGTCACGCTTTATGGTACTCCTTGGAGAACAACCTGTAGGGACTGCTGACCCACCTACAGAAAGGCTGGAAGAAACAAGGGACTACTACAAATCAGAATGTTGTGCAATACGTACTAAGATAGAAGAAAGTATTAAATTTTTCTATCCTTTCACTGGAAAAAATCTACAGTCAGCAGCTGCACACAGAACAAATTTTAGTAAGATTATCTTTATTATTGATACAGAAATGGGCCATCAGGTATTGTTGTTTCCTCCTGCAGAAGATGAATAATTGGTCCAAAGTCTTTTGATCTTATGGGCTCAGAATATTTAGCAAAGGAATTTCCTAGTGAGAAAACAGTGAAGAGCTCAGATTTATCATGTTTCATCCTGTAACAGTGGTGGACATAGAGGATATATGGAAAGTGGCTTATTTCAGAAGCTGCTGGAACCTCAGAAATCTGATGAAAGGAGCAGAAATATCATTTGGGGTTAGTCAGGTCTTGGAGAAGTTAGATAATTAAAAGCTTTTGGAAGTGATTACTTCTATAAAAGAAACACCTGAACCTGGAAGAGTTTTACAAATGACTCAGATCTTAAACAGTTATGGAACATAGTTAAAGGCATATTATGGAAGATGTTACAGTCAGTCATTACAGCATTTCATAGAGAATACTGCAGCCTAATTACATTAGTTCCGGAACCTTATCAGCATATCTGATTTCTGTATTGATTTCTGGAAGCTAAAAGCAATATCTGGTTCAGATGTACATCCAATAGCTCAGATTAATGGAATGCTACTGGGCTTGAGTAATGGCCAATATGTAACTACACTTGACTTAACAAGTGATATTTGCAGATGCTTTTAGCTTCCCAGATTCTGGAAGACCACTTCCTTTTCTATACTCCATGAGGAGTGTTAGTTTTAAAAGTCACCTTTATTTACACTAAGCTCCAGTAGCATATTCAAGACTGATAGAGAAAAATAATTTATCTTAACCAGAGAAGCACAGTTTGATGCAGTGATCTATATCACTCACTCATCTAGATATAGGTGGAACACCTGCAAAAGGTGTAAATGTCGCTGGAACATTTTAGGATGCTCACGTTGCCCTGCTAAGGTGGCTAAATGACAAAATGTGTGCACTGAGATGAAATACAAAGGAAATATGATTTTTAAAGAGAAGGAATAAGACTATGTGCTGGGCTTCATTGGAAATTAGTAAGTTTCTCTTATATCAGTTCCTATGGCGCTGTGTTCTGGATATGTGATTAAAACAGTCTTAATTATTTGGTTCATTCCAAACAATTGTTTGGTTTATTCCAAACAATGTTTGCACAGACTAAGAGCTTTCTCTGTTTCCCACCCTGCCACCCGTACCAAGTAGGCTGGAGGTTGGCAAGGATCTTGAAGAAGACACAAACAGGACACACCCAGACCAAAGGAATGTATAAACAATATGTCCAATGATAGAATCTGAGAAGAGGATATTTTGGGGGAGGTAGCCATTGCATGGGAGCTGTCTGGGCATCAGTGTCCTTATAGGAGGCAGTGAGTGAATACCTTTGTATCACCATTTTTTTCTTCCCTCTCTTGCAGGAGGGAATGTGAGCAAGTGGCTATGTGGTGCATAGTCACTGGCTGGGGTCAACCCATTGCAGACTGATGAAGAAAGGGCTTCCACAGGGTGCCCCGTTCTTACCAAAGATTTTTTTCTGTTGTCTTTATCTGAGTATTGACAAGTCACAGATGTTTTTGCCTTGGGAGATTTGTTCTAGAACAGTGCATTCTGTAAGGTATAGTCAGCAGCTTGTGTGAGTGCAGTAGGTGGGAGGACATGAATCTTTTGTAATGCCTTCTTTTGTATGTGAAGACTTTTATTGCACCCTCAGAGCTAAAGGTGTTCCGATCCATTCCTTGATCTTCTTTCTCTTCTGTGGAAGAACCATTACATGGTGATAGGCATTGACTCTCTGCTCACATAGTGGACAGTTAAGACCTTAAATACCACTTGCTTGAAGTCTGATACATGTCTGAAAATTACCCATTAAGATACTAGAAAATTATCTATAAGAAAGACCCCTTACTGCCTGTGTGATAGCTACAGGTAAGACCTTAGCAGACTGACATTGATTAAATGTCATATTATCAAAACCGCAAAACCAAAGCCCTCTTAACATCCTGTGGCTGCAGATAAGTTGCTGGATGTGCATATTACTGCTATAGAGCAGTCTTGTTAGATAATGCAAATCAGAGCCAGTTACAATGTGTGACACAGCACAGCAGCATGTGGATTTCACCAGGTCAGGATCAGATGTACTTTACATGTGTGAAATACACAGTAAAATGGAAAATCCTTTCCAACAAAACAACAGTCCTATGTTTTGTTGTATATTTTGTTGCATTAGTGCAGGGCCAAGCCACAGTTAGCATTGCTTTCATAAGCCCAAAAAATATTGTTTCATTTGATTCTAGCATCTCTGAGATGGCATAGATTCTTGCACATGTCTCTACCAGACTTTGCAATCAATGATGAGTCTCCATCAAACCTTTGAACACAGTCAATTTGTACAGGTTGAATTTGCTCTACACTGCACCTAAGAAATCCTTTGTTTTTTTTCTATTTGTGGTTTCATCGTCATAGATTGTTACTCTTTATACATGCATGGATTTTTTTAGAAAAAAAGGGTTTAGAACAACTCAGAACTAAGTAGGTGACAAAATATGCACATTGACTTCTGCTATGGATAATCTCTTGGGATCACACATAAATTATACTGAGTTGGAGTATATGATGGAAAGAATCTGTACACAGCAGAACAGAAAATAGGATTGAGGGAATCAGCTTTAAAAGTGAACCTCAGGTCTTCCATTACATTTCCTGCCTTAACTGAAAGCAGTTTTATTTAATATAGATTAGCAACACACAGTAATGGTAACCACAGGACAGGCACTGCAATCCACTTCCTTGTCTCCTGTGTAGGAACATGTTTATGGGACTACATCCCCCTGTATATAACCTAAAAAAACCCCTTTATTTTCTTAGTTTATGTGTATGAAATCTGGACAGATCCTGTTCCCTATCACTGCTTTTGCTCTGGGACCAATGTATAGACATTAAAGAAGGTAGGTTTGACTGGCTTACATGTGGCCATGAAAGGTTAAATGAGCTCCAAGCAGCTTGACACCATATAGCTCCTGAATGATGGAAAGGCAGAGAAAAGGAGTGGAGCTCTCCCTACTGGAGAGACAATAGAGAGACAATGGATGACCCGACTCCCGCTCTATCTCACACCTGTAGAAAGAAAACAGTTTATGGCTGCTATTGCTCTGTCCACAAGTTACTTAGAGAAATAATATATATATTTATTCCTACCTCCTTGCAAAATAACTGAAACTTCTGCATTAACTCTGATATGAACAAGACAAAGTCATTATTCAATTATTACCATTAGGGTTTCATAGAATTTTTCTGTAAGAATAAAAAAATTCTTTTGAGTTGGGAATTCCAGCGAGACGCCCCTTTTTTTCCCCTGTCCAAACTTTTCCTATTCTTTTTTGTGAAATGATTATGAAATACACTCATTTGATAATGATCTATGTGTCCTTGAGTACACTTAGTGCTTTTCTTGGTAAAAAATACACGTCTGTTCTAAGCCCAAAGTTAATAGAAATGAAGACATTTTGAAAAGTCTTTGGTCAGATGCTTAATGGTTGCACATATGGTGGGCTTAATAGCTCACGGTCAACGTGACTGTGAGAAGTAAATAAACCCCAAGCAATTTCACATAATTTAATTCCTGAAAGAAACTTTGACCTTGATATTCCTTGTTATGTATATAAATAAAAAATAAATTAAGATGTTTTGTGCTGAGCTGACTGGGGGTTCTAGAATAGCAATGAAGCTCTACATTGAATCAAGGTGTTCCATAAACCTTTAATTTCCTTGAAAAAACAGTAATTTATTTCATGGCAATCTCCTTTCTGCTGAACAAGTGGTTGTATTTTCTCAGTGGGAAAGTAAACCAGCTGGAGATTTAATGTAAGGAGTAACTCAGCACTGCAAAATTCTGTGCATATAAAAAGATTTGCAGTTTAATTCAGAGGTCAAAAGACATGTTGCTTCCTAATGATATTGGAGAAATAGCTTGGAATGATGCCCCTTCCTTAATTCTGAGCAGTAAAGAACAGACAAATTAAAATGTCAGTATACTGAATTGAAAACTGTTTTATGATAAGACACTTGAGCCAACAATCAACTTTCCAAATACCACACGTGATAGTTGATTTACAGTTCTTGATGGGAAGACTAATGCTAATTTCAGCATTCAGCATATCAGTGAGGCAGTGCTACTATTCAGTGCTCAATTTTGTATGAGATTGGTATTTAAAACCTACAAAAATCCTAAATTCAGGTAGATATTGCATGCTGATTCAGACAACAAAAGATATTTCAGTTGGAAAGAATTGGGTTTACTTGTTACAGGCACTGATATCTATACTGTTACTTAGTAAAGTACTGTAAATAACTTCATAACAGCTTAAACAACTGACAGAAAAATATTCTATTTGAGACTGAAAGAAATAGATAACTGTGAATTAAAAAAGAATAAAATTTTCTATGGCATAAGATGATGATGAAACAATGCTATTTTACTAATCCTGCTGTGAGCCTATAAAATCTGAAGATATGTATGTTGAACAGATTCCTGTGTTTAGCTTCCTTTGGTTAGTTCTGAGTTCAATAATCTTTTTACTTAATAAGAGTTGATTTGGAATGCAAGTATATTTGGAGTATAAAATCCAAGAGTGATGGCTCAGTCAATATTTTCATTGGCTAAAAAAAAAAGCAGCTGATTCATAGCTTTATCTTCTACTTCTCAGGAAAAACTTGTTCTCTGAGGTTGCCTGAATATGCAGATAGTGGAATAAAAATACTGTTGTTAGCTGAAAAATTTTGTATTTCCACTTTTCCTTAAGTCCTATATTGTACTAAACTCAAGCAGCTGAAGTTCCCATACTTTTTAACCACTACAGCCACTCATGTTGAGAATGGTTTTATCAATTCTAATGCAAATAATGAAGGAACACAGTGCATTTTTCCTCTGCAAATCTGGTTGTTCCTTTAGAACTTCTTTGTCTCAGTTCTCTCAGCAGATTATAGTGCCCATATCTAAGTGCCCATAATCTTGCATCAAAAGTTTCTAGTCTTACTGGTATCTATCTTCAAACTCTATTTACTTTAAAAAGCTAAGGTTTTCCTGTCACACTGGATTATTTTGGGCTCATGTACTTCAGGATTAATGCTTCCACACTTCAGCACAAAAAAAAAAAAAAAAGCTTCACTATGAAGATCAGCTTTTAGGAACTTCCACTTCATCTCATTTCATTCAATATAGTTTCAAGTGTTTTCCTTAAGTAGCCTAATGTTCTAAAGGGAAAAGTCTCCAGTCTCACAGCTTGTAGTACTAATGAGTGTTCATGCAACCACACCAACACACAGACATAATCTGATACGCTCCTCTCTATTGGGATCCAGAGGGCAAATATGTGGATGGCAGGAGGAGTAGCTACAGAAACAGCTATAACATAAGGTGAGAACATGGAAGTAACAAATGGAAAAACATTTAATTTCTGATAATCCAACCATAGCCTGCCAATTCTTGTTTCCTTAGGATAAGGGGCAGCTTCCTAGTAGATTCACCATCCTGTTATCAAAACACCATCTATTCCAGCTCAGTCCCAAAATTGTCTTGAACTGTCTAGGATAAATTGTGTTTATCACAAGCATAATGTGCTTACACTATTCAGGATTAACTAATACCAGGAGGAATGTTTGGCATTCATTTAAAGAAAAATGTCTCTTCTGCAACCTGGAGTTCTTGTAGGAATATTCTAATCTCTGATCCTCCGTGTATAATTCCTGTTATTTTTCTCTTATTTTTGAAAATAGTATTAGACATGTTTTTCAAAGGACAGAATTTCCAATGGATAGAATCACAAATCAGTTGTTTATTAGCAAATCTATTTAACAGAAGTGTTCCCGTCCAAGACAGAGGGATATTTGATTATGAAGAGCTTGGAAGAGGGTCTGGCTGTTTGCTGTCTGTTTATATTATAGGTGGATATATCAAGAACCAACCTAACATTATACAAACCAAGAACAGAAATAAGACGTGTATTTTAAGAGTAAGAATAAATGGTCTCTGAAGAATTTTTTCTATAGAGGATGTGTACACTCAGCTCCATGCAGATCTTAAGTCAAGATAATTTGACTCAGCTCCATGCAGATCTTAAGTCAAGATAATTTGCTATTTTTCTAAACTGTGTAAACTGATACAGACAATGGGTCTGAGATAACAACTCCCCAGTATTCTCTGGTATCCACTAATACAGAATGAATGTTCTTACTGACCCCTTCTAGCCATAAAATATGAATGTAGATAAAATATGAATGTAGCTGAATGTAGAAAATTACATTTCTTGAGAAAGTACATTCATTTCTCTTATTTGATACGGAACTGATTTTCATAAAACATGATGCTCCTCACCTGAGACTTTCAGTTCAGTACTTCTTATGTACTTTGCAAGACCATGACCAGGACAGAAAGAGTCCTGGTCACCTGTCACCTGTCACAGGGTCACCTGTCTTCTGTTGTGACTGTATACTTGCAGGCTTTTTGCTATCACATGACACCAGCTGAGAGACTGCTCCTATTTTTTAGTTCCTATCACATGTGTATATTTCTGTTGGGAAATTAGTAAATTTGCTGGCAGAGTTAAAGAGAATAGCATGCTCCTAGCATTAGTAAAGGGAGCATAAATAATTTTTGCTGATGACAGTGTTTGAATCCACTCTACTACAATTAGGAATTAAAGAAATTCCTTAGGTACTACTCTCTGGAAACTGCTGGCAATTGCTGACTTTAACAGCAATCCCAGTACCTGCAATTAAGTCAGCTATTTGCAGTGTGCCCTCGGGGAACTTGGCCAGTCAGGTGTTCCAGTGCCTATCTATTCCTGCTACCCACTCCAGAAAATCCCACAAGTATATCTGTACTATATGTTGCTGTATCATTTTTTTCATTTTTTTCTCTACCTCTGTCATCTATTCTGCTTTTTACGAGGTACTTTTCTGCCTAGCGAGATGTTAATGTAGCCTTTGGCCTCAGCTGATGGCTATTTGTGTGGAGCAACCGTGATGTCAAAGGAAGAAAGCATCTTAGTCATGTTTATACATGGTAAACTGTAGACATGTTCCAGTGTTAGAGGTGTGAATATCAACCCAAATCTACAGGGCACCCACTAGATTTTTTCAATAAATATGCTCACATGGAATGCATTTGTAAAAAAATGATGTTCCTGTGAGGAAATATTCATCTGTGGTAAACACTATATAGCTAAAGTGTATTTTCTATTTATTAGTATTCTTTTTCATGGAATGTCTATTTTCTATGGAAATATAATGTAGAGTTTTTTTCCCAGGGAAAACGTTGGCTCAGCTTAAGAGGTGACTACCATCCTCTGACATTTAAAGGAAGTGACACAGCCTTCTAAGACTATGTTTCAAATCTATGCTTAGCAAGACAGACATTATTTTAGGACCTTCTTATTCTCCATTTTTAAAGGTTTGGATTTTGGTCTTTGTCAGACTCCTGTTATTATGAACTCATTAGATGCATGCCTTGGTGTTTAAATGTTTGCAGTGGGATGATTTTATGCTGAAGAAATATAAAACTTTTAAAGGCCAAAATGAAGCATTTATTTAATACTAATCAATTTATGCCTTACTTCATAATATTTTATCTGCTTTTGGGTTTTTTTACTTATTTCTTTACATTTTCTCATTTTTTTGTCATTCAGATAAAATAATGTCATTTATCAGTTTACTTTCTTCAGATTTTTGTTTTGTATGATGAGTTATTCACTTTTCAGTAGTGTCATGATGGAATTGAGATGTAAAGTTAGGAGTCAGAGATGAATTCTATTAAAATTCATGAATCTTTGAATCTGGTATTTTATTTCAGAGTCTTCTCTATTTTGAGCTGAATAATTTTTTAATTTTTATTTTCAAATATGGCCTTTTTGAGGCATTCCTGAAAAGCAAGAAGAGTAGTGATTAGGCTCTCATTATTAGATCATGCTAGATTTGACAGAACACTGTAAGGAACAAATAAAAATAATCAAACAAAAAAAAATTTAAATTTTTTTGAGCCTTCAAAAGATACATTCATAGTCTGTTTAATTTTTTCAAGTTGTGTCTTATTTTTGGGAAAGCATCTTCAAAAGATTCTGCTGGAAGTATTAAAAATGCTGGAAGCATTAAAATTGTGGATGGACAACAGTTAAATGAGTTGCCTCCTTTACTTCTCACCTTCTAACTCCAATAAGAAGTGCTTTGGGCAAGAGAAACACACCATTAAGCAAGCTAAAAGATGTGAAAAGAAATATCTATTAAATTTCTGAGTAGGTTTTCTACAGACTGGAACTGAAGGCCATTTTACTTGCTCACAGACTAACACACAATCAATATTAATTATCAGAAAAAGAGTTAATAACATTCTTGTGATAAGATCAGTGCAGAGTCATGAACTGAAGCAACACAAAAGCATTTTTGCATATAGTGAACTCATACATGACATCAGAACTTAAAAAAATAGGTTAAAAATCTCTATGATCACAAAGCTAGAGACTAGGCTTCACCTTATTTTGTCTCTGAAAAGTTAGGTACAGCATACTGTGTAGTTATCATAGAGAATAAATAATAATGGCACTCTGACTGATGTTTTTTCAGTAAGGCTATGTTTATAAAGGAGAAGCCCAGTTCAGTTTTTAGTGCTAATACTGCATGAAGTACCAGGAATCTCAGTGTTTTACAACATGGCATTATCAGTTGTTTAATCAACATGATCTGCCAGAACATGCTGTTATAAAAGGCATTCTAAAACAAAATAAAGTGATGCATTCATGATGCATTGTTAAGCTCTATAATCTGATCATTTTCATCAGTTGTTATTCACTGCATAGCAATGATAATCCACTTTCCTGGGTAACAGCCTGGATTTGGTGGGAGGTGGAAAAAAAGGAAGACTATAATTTCTCAAGTTATTTTACTTCATTTAATATTACATGAGTGCTGAATAAACAGTTAAAAAATATAAGACAATTGAAAATTTATCACATTTGAGCTTGATTCATTCCACTGAGAGGAGTTTCCTTTTTACTGGATTTTAGGAGACTCTTTTTGTCACACTCAAGTGTTGAGAATGTGGTGGAGATATATCAGTGTTTATATTGATCTGGACTACAAAGTTGTGGAATGAATTGAGTTGCTTTTGTGTATAGACTGTGCTCACTCAGCACAACTGTGATCTGTCTGGGTAGCATGCAGTAGTGATTCAAGAGGTCTGGGCTGTTCACACATCCTACAAAAAGTACTCAATGCAGCTGCCAGAAATACCACCTTGAACTTAGAGTGCTTTATCTCAGACTCTAAATTGTTCAGAACATTCAGTTCCACCAGTCTAAATCAGATTTTTATGTCAGTACTTTTATAGATTACTTCCATATTGCACTCACAGCAAAACTGACACAGTGCTGCTGATCTGAAATCTTTAGGTGGGATGAAACATGTGAATTACTGAATATGAAAGCTAATAAATGGCTTATAATCTCACCAAACAAGAATACCCATGAAACAGGATTCTACTAAATCACAGTGTAATTATACTATTTTACTTTTATAGAAGTAATTATTTAAAAGCCAGCATGTGTCATAAAATGTTAGAGATTGTATTGTGTTTATCTACCACTCCAGAAAACAAGTATTTGCTTGATTTGTAGAATGTCTTGAAAACATTTGAATAATCAAAGGAAAGAATTATATTGAAATATTTTCAAAAATAACACCATCTCCTCACCATCACTGATTTTTATTCATTTGCTTTCTTAAAGTGTTAATTCCAGTTTCATTTTTCAGATGAATATGACTGGATCTTACTTTTTTTTGAAAATTAATCAAAACAACAAAAAAATGTGACTAGTATTATTTACTAGAAAATATTTTGTATGCATTTTTCACTTTTCTTTCGGGATAGCTCTTTTATTTTTCCATAGTGTTTAAGAGAAAATTCCAAGAAAACAGTAATTTTAGTTCTTGCATAGTCTGTCTTGACAGATTGTGGTGAAATTGTGGATTCTTGTATTTAGCTATTTTATCATACTATCAGGGATGTTGACCCCTCAAGCCATAAATGTAATACTGCAGGACCAACTATTCTGGATTGTGGATTCATGGGGCAGTGTCCATCTTGTATCCTTGCTTTGACAGAGCCTCCTCACTCATTTCTGTCATTCCACAGACTAATTCAGCACTGGAATTTTATTCTGTACATATTACAGAGGGATATACAGCTCCTTTAGGATCTAACCCTGCAAGATATTCCAGTCACATTAAACTTTGGAGAACATTGCAGCTTAGTATGTGGAAAGTTCCAACTCCTCAGCTGCCCAAGTCCATATTTATAATAGAATTGGTCAGGAATTGGAACACTTCCATAGAAGCATTGTGGTCTTGGAAAACTACCATTTTAGACAGAAAAATGGGCAATAGTTTGTTATAGTTCTAATGTGTATCTTCCATTCAAAATAATATCATTATTCTTTTCAGAAAGAATGTACATTTAACAGGGATACCAGTCAAAGGTGTATTATTCGTTTTGAACACAAAAAAATGTTCACTTTGTTATGCCTGCAATTACTCTTACCTATTTATTGTTGTGATGTTGATAATATTGATTAAGACAATGTTCTTAAGACTTTCTCTCTCCATAATTTTTGCCTCGTGGCGCAAGAGAGGAAAATAAAAGATCTGTTTTCTGTTATATATACTCTTCTGGTATTTTCTTTCTAGAGAAATATATCCCCCCAGTACATCTCTCACCACAGAAAACTTTTTGCCCAAATAGGCACTGGAAAATAAAGACTATTAATGCAGTCTGGGTATTCTGAGGTGTGGTGCCTGCTGTAGTTCTTCATTGAACAAGTTGGAAATTATATCAATTTACAGTATGACTAACACATATCAAACTAATACACCATGAAGAAGGTGTAAAGACTATAAACAGTAAGATAATTCAATTAGATATTGCAAAACATTAAAATTTTTTACAAGTTCCTGCTGAAGCTCCATCTGGAATACCGTATATAAAGCTGGTCACCTATATTCAAGAAATATTAATTTTTACCAGAACAGCTGCTGAAGACTATTGGAATGCTGAAGAGAGAACTAAGCTTGTTTAGTCTAGCAAAATATAGAGCTTGAAAAGGCATTGCATTATTCTCAGCAAGTACATGCAAAATAAAAATACAAGGAGAGAAAATTCACATAAAAACTATAATAAAATTTGAAAGAACAAATGTATTTTAACAAGAGAAGAATAACTTTGTGAAAGACTTCTAACCATGTGACTAATAAAATTGCAAAATTGTCTATCCAGGAGCCTTCAACCTATTCATAAACAAACTCAGAACTCTAGTAGCTGCCATTCTGGTGCGCTGGCTAGACTATTGCAGTTTTCAATTTTACCTCACAAACAGAGCATCACTCAAATTTGGGTACTGTAAAATCCAAATCCTGTGCTGCTGCAGTTTGGACCAGAGCAGGGAGTGAGGGTGCCATGACAGAGACTCTGACAACTCCACTTTCTGGCTATGCCCAGTGTATTCAGCTGAGGACACATAACTATTGCACTCCTACTTACCCCAGCCAACACATTTGACTAAATGCCAAGTCAAAACTGCAACATACTTCCGTTGTCCATGCTTTCCTAAAGTAGCAAAACTGTAATAATTATGAATATAATTGATGGAAAATTTTATTCACTCACCCTTAAGCTGTACAGTTCATAAAGCATTCATTCCAATAATCTTGTCATTCTCCCCTTAGAAATAGTATTCATTATACCTCCCTGGGTTTCATACAAGGACTGTCTGAAAAACACATGAACAATATAATTTAATGACAGAAACATAAAAGATATTAGGGATGAGAAATATATTTTATGACCTTTAAAATGAAGCCAGATATTATTCATTCATTTCTGCCACTTTATGCCTTGAATGCCTTAAGTTTTAGAAAAAAACCCAAATTATTTTTATGGAAACTGATTCTTACTCCACATTCATGGGATTTGCATTGCTGGTGTTGTGAGTGATGTATCAGTTTTACAGTCACCACACAAGGTTCTAAGATCAACTTTCTCCAGGTCCTGTCAATCAAAATTATATTAGAACAGACAGAAATTATTAATTTAATGACATATTAAAATTCAGCATAACTCCAGAATGTATTGAAATTAGTATGTATGCTGGAAACCAAAAGGAATTAAAACTATAAAATGCTATCTGCAGGTGATATTCTAATAACTGTGCAGCATATTTTATATAGCAATATTCAATTCTTTCTTATAGTAATTTACAATTTCACCATCAATAGAAATTTTTACAAAAAATAATCTCTGCCAAGCATTGGAATTCCAAAAATCACAAGAGTGGCTGACTAGGATTGTAAGATAAAGGTCATATTCATGCTTTCTTACGTTCCAGAAGTTTATATTGCTTTTGTATTCCTGTTATTGTTGTCTTCTCCTAAAGAATGCACTGCATTCATTTGTTAACAAAATTGGAACTGCAATAGAGAGGACTAAATAGCATGGGCTGGCTCTATTATAACTGGCTTCGAAATAATCTAGATTTATATCAGAAGAGACAATTTGGCGCAGAAATATTTCCATTTTTAGATGGTAGTGCTAATGTTAGCATATCAATGATAAGTAATGTAAGAACATTATTTCTATAAAACTTATTTCTCATATAATTTGACTACTTTTACTTTACTAGCATTACTTCCATTTCAGAGATACTGGAAACCAGAGTTTTAGAATACATTTCATATGTTACTTTTTTTTTTCCCCCCATAGCAAGACCAAGTCTTTTAGATGACTTTAGATTATCTTAGTTTACCTTTGTTTACCTTAGTTCAGGTATCATATGTCACAGTATATTCAAGGGTAAGTAAAAATTTCTCATGATAGCCTACAAGCTTATTTTAGCACTTGGACTGTTGTGTTTCTGATCTGCTGAAATTTAAGAAACACATCTTGGTAATGATACCTTTTTGCAGATGTTAAAATTGTAACTATGTGGTAATTTTTAGCTGTGAATGTTAAAGATAGCAAGTGTGTTCCAAGTAATAAGCAATACTAGATTTTCTTTCTTTTCTTTTTTTCCAATTTCTTTTTTAATCCCAAGGCAAAATTGTTGGTCCAGCACCAAAAGAAGATTAAGAACCTCTACTGTTATTGCTTAGCTGTTATTGTCTGGTTGGATGACAAAAAAAATGGGAGAGAAATGTCATGGTGTGGACTCCTAGCATACTCAGGGATTATATAATCTGTAATTAATTTATTTTTCCTTTCTTAACTGGAATTCACCTTGAGGCCATCAGTCATCAAATGAACATAACTTTCTTTACTGTGTGGGAAAGGAGATACCTGAATGACTTGCATAACACACTGAATAACTGCTGGCATCCAAAAGAAATTTTAGTTGTTGTGGCTATTTCATTTGCTAAATAAAAGTTGCTCTTCTCTTTTGCATATGTTGTGCCTGAGTCAATCCACAATTCCTCTGGCTTTACTGTGCAAGTCTATATTTACAGCAGACAGAAAACCATGTGTTGATCACTTACTTTTATTATCTCATTTTTGTTATGGTGTAAGTATATTACCTTTTCTCTCTGTAGATAAGCACTTCACTCACGAGCTTTCTGAAGCTGTGCTGCAACTGCCTAATTCTGCTTTTAACCTAGTCTGAGGCTTTAAATTCTACTTTTAAATTGATTTTCATGATGTCAGCTCAAGATATTTTCCTGATGCCTTCTTCTCCAAAGTCATGGCAAATATACTTTTGTTTCTCAATAGTCACTGCTCATTATAGCAGTTACCATCTATCTATAGAAAGGAAAATTTCACTTACCTGGTTCATGGGATCTGGATACACATCAGTCCTACTTAGCTGTTAATTTAAACAGCAAAACATTTTATTACCTCTTCAAACTGAAGTGGTATTCAGTTGGAATAAATATCAATATATCCCAAGGTCTGGAATACCACTTCACATTAATACACATTTGAATAATTGATTATATGCTAAATATACTAATCACTAAGAACAGTGTGAAAAATATGATTTTTCACTCTACAATTAATACTGTGTAAATGTACATACTAAGGGAATTGATTACTAATAAAAAATATTGTTATTTCTAGAGTTACAGATATGGGTATGATTAAGCTATATAAAATCTGACTTTATAATATCTAATATATATTGTAACTATCATAACACTTTATATGTAGCATTAGAGAAAGGGGATTTCTGCAATAACTTTAAGTAAGCTTTGATCCATTGATATCCACTGAGATTTATTCACCCTTCCAAGCAAGGTTAAAGATTCATTTACAGTGTAAGGACTGAGTAGTTGGGCCTCTCTTCCTTGCCTCCGCCCTGGAACTTGGATTTCTTTCCTTTTGCTGTATAAAAGTTGAATTGATAAACAATTTCACCTATGCAAAAAGCATTCCTTAGCATTTGCATCTTCTTTTCTCAATACACAAACTTTTTGTTGATGTCTGTAAAAATTTTGTGTCAAAGAGTAAAAGGGGCTCTTCCATCAGCTATTAGAGCTGTACTATAACTTCAGGGCCAGGTACTGCTCTTGTTTGCACTGCAAATGCTCTGAATCACAGCAGTGAAACAAATTTAATTATGCTGATCTCTCATTTTCTACTGTGTTCAGGATAATGATGAAGTTAGTCCACTTCCTAGATTCTTTGAAAACACTTGAAAGCTGTTCATGGTCATCTTGAACAAGTATTTCCTGGCACTTGATAAACAAGGTTCATTTTGGAAGAAATAGGTCCAAAGTAACATAGCATCTATCTGAGTGTAATAAAAAGGAAGAAGATGAATAACACTTTGGGCCAAGACTAAGATGCTTGAGGGAAATATTGATAAACAAAGTTTAAAAAAAAATATCTTTTAATCCAAAATGGAGCAGAATAGTGAAGAAAGTCATAAGGAAATGCAATAAATAAATTCATTAAGAACAGCAGCAGCTCAAAATGGAAGTTTACAAGATAGAAGGCTATCCTTTGAACTCACAGAATATTAAGCCTGAAATATATATGTCATAATCAGGATAGATTTAGACATCTATTTAGATGTCTGATCATAGTAGTTGCCCCTGTTTCCTTATTTTGAAGATGTCCGGGTTGCTTCCCTTCAAGTGAGTTGGTATACTGTGAATTTGTGGGGCTTTCTTTCTCCCTATCTTTAGCTGTTCTTTAGGTTCATGAATATCTTTGGTGTTGGCACATTATTTTCTTCTCATCTTAACAACATTTTACTGTTGCTGATACAAAAATGCACATGCTTTGAAAATGTATGAATGTGTGGTACCTAGGTCAATGGCCACTTAACGGGACACTTCAGGACTACTAGTATAAAAATCGAGGAGGAAATAGACTTATCCACAGACAAAGGAATCCTAGAAGTGTAGATCCATCAAACTGTAAAATTTTAACTAAAAAGTATTCCTTAGCTATAAGTCACATGCTAGTTTTTGAAATGGATAAGTCATTTGTAGGCAGGAGTTTTAGTTTCATGAATTTTAAAAAGTATGGAATTAAACACAGAGCTCAGGTCCAGAGCAGATTTTTTTTTTCCTGGGGTACAGTAGCTATATGCAGGTAGGCACATAACATAAAATTCTGGTTTTAGTCTGGATTTACTTATTGTGGTTATTCCAAAGCATATAAAAACCTCTGCTCTTATTTTTTGATAAATAATTTCAGTTTGTTCCTATATTGTTAGTACATCTCACTAATATCAGCTCTCTCCTGCACTCTCTTCCACTTTCAAAATTAATTAATTTACTGGCACATTAACTGGAAGGAAGAGGCCATAGCTTTTTTCATGCACAAAACAATAAAAGCATAAATCAAGAGGAGCAATTCTGATGTTTTGGAATTGTCTTTATGAAGGGGTGCTTTGCCAGGTGACAACAGCATCTGTTCAAATGGAAAAAACAAACACAACAAGTGAAAGGAACACACCCACTTCTCTCTCAAATACTGTGGAAATATTTCTCATTGCTTGAAATCACCTATCACATCAAGAACTCTCTTTTGTGCCATTATGGATTATCCCATCCATTGTACCATTAACAGTCAGCTTCTTTTTGCCTTGTAATTTTTCACCCACCAACAAACTTGGAATCTTTATTTGAATATAAAGATACATCATATTATCATGATAACTGATGTGGTGTTACCCATTTTGTCTGCTAATATTTTTAAAGTAAAGTTAGGCTTCTGGAGCGTATAATCTTTTATAAAACATATATTTATACATGAACACTATTCCTGAATCAGCTTTAAAACAGCCACAGAAGGCTGATACATTAGATAGTTGCAGAAGCTTGGAAAAGGACAGGATTTTTTTTCTGCAGCTGTTAAAACAATTGGCAGCATGCATCATAAAGAAATGCTTGTGAAAACTGACATTTCACTGCATTTTTATTCACATATCACTGATGAAAGGTGTCACACCTAGCCCTGTGGGTGAACCACAGCTGCAGGCAGTGTTTTGGCGCTGCAGGCCAGCAGCAGAAACACCAGGGCGGTGCCTGGCTGTTACGCTGAGGAAGCTTCCTTGGGCACACAGCTGGAGGAGGCTTTCCCGTGCATGCCATGGGCTGCTGCAGGACTCCAGCTCTTTGCTCATCCTTCGCAGCCACCAGGCCATGAACCCAGCCCTGCTGAGGCACCATCTCAGGAAGGAAGGAATGGGGGAGCCCTGAAGTCTAAGCACAACCTGAAGGGTGTTGGGACCTGCGTTTTCACCAGCCTTTCCTCCTGAAGCCAACCAGGATTTCATTACCCATCTCCAAGGGTCCCTGTTGACTTTTGCAGATTTATTTCCACATGCAACCTGCATCTAGTCTCCCCCATTATCCCTCAGGAGGAACAAGATTTCTGATTTGTAATTAAAACACTTTGGATGATGTGTCAGACAGATGCTTACCAAACCTTGGGGACTGACTTTGATCACAGATTCTGAATATACTGCTGATTGATATTTAAAGTAATAATTCAAGAGACCCTTTTCCCCAGAAGCTTAAATGCCTTTGTAGATCTGTGAGAACTGATTATGTTCAGTCTGTATCCTTGTGATCTGTCCTTTGTGATTTAGTTTAAGTGAGGAGTTGACAACCTTTCTCCTCTTTCCTATGACACAGCCCTCTCTCTCTTCCTCTTGGCCCCATGTCACCTGCCCTGTGTAAAAGCACATGGATTTCTGCTCAGGACTAGGCTCCTCTTCAGATCCCCCATTTCTGAAACCACTAATGATATCCACAGAACACTCTGGAAAAAAATACCAAGCAGATGTGATAATTTAGACTCTTCATTAGCAGAAAGTATTTGGGAAAGTTATTGTTCTGATTACCAATCTATAAGACTTCTTTCAGGACCCCTTCTTTGCTGGGTGTCACTGAGAGCGCCCACTCCAATATGTGACCTTCAACAGAGTATTCTGCAGTAATACTGCTCCAACAAAGGCCTGAGTTACACTTGGGTACAAATTTGAATTAATGTAGGAGGCTTAAGGTTTCCTTCCCTTAAAGGACTTCCTGCTGGAAGACTGTGGCAAAAGTTAACTGAGGCAACTAACAGAGTTTTTGCCAAACACAGCATGTTCTGTTGATTCCTCAAAGGTATCAAACATTCAGGATAAAAAAGTCTGATTGCTGATGCACCTGTATTATTTAGACCTTTCAATGTTGCTTAGCCAGCTTCTACTCTGAGAGAGTCATCCCAAAGTGCTTATCACTTCACTCTTCTAGCAGCCTTTCAGCCCACCATGTTCCTTCTCTTTAGAAACAGTAAAGGTGTTTGGATTGTGCATGGTTCCTCGTGTGTTCTTTAATATAGCCTCGAGACTAATAAAACTGGGATGCAGCAGATAATAAGCACTTCCTTGTTCCCTTACAATGACACATTACCTTGCCACTGCTTTTAATGGATCTAATCATGCTGCCTACCAGGACTTTAAAGATCAGAATCCTGCTTTTACTTGAGCAAAACCAAACAGTGTTAAAAACATCTTTTAAAACAGAACAACTTGCGAGTAGTTAAGAGAGACAGAATGAAAGGCAGCCCAGACATTCACCCTAAAGGGCAGCCTCTTTAGGTTTTCCCTCAACCTGGAGGCCCTTAGGGACTTCCTGCACTGTGACCATCCAATCTACATGCAGGTCCACACCATTTTATCTGCTTCTAGGAACATAATTTTTTCCCCCTATCAGGTCCCAGAGTTGTCTTTGTGCTACCCTTAACTTGTTTTATCATTTCTCAGTGTTTACAATGCCCACTCTCCCCTGTGACACACATCCTGCCCTGGGGAAGCTTCCCTTCCCAGCAAACTCAGCCAGCACCAGCAGCATGCCAGGGCAGGGAATGGGACAAATGACTAAAAAATTCCCTTTTTATTCAGGGACTTACCCCTAATATAAGGATTTTTTACTTAAAGAAAGAAAGAGCCTGATTAAAGATCATTCACAGAACTGAAGGATGTATATGGTGATGCTGATGACAGCCATTCTCTCATATATTCTAGACCCTGTGTTCTGTATATCCCTCTGGGCCTACACCCCATGGTGCCTGACCCAAATGCAGTTACCCTCTGACTTACCAGATTTTCTGTACCTCCAGAGTATGCCAAGCACCTTATAATACAAAACTCTGGGGTAAGCTAGAGTTCAGTTTCACCTGGTGATGCTTTTCTACTTAAATATTCGATGGCTGAGAAAGACAACAGCACATCAGCTTAATTGTGGGCATATTTATTTGAAATTCTGAATAAGATATTAATGTCTCAAATCCAAACATCTGTCTGAAAAATATTTAAAAGGCAGCATTTTTTCAGTATCTGTATTTAATACAGGCCACTGGGCTCAGAAGGCAAGGTCTGTCATACTTGGGGGAGTGAATGAAATACAGTTAAAACCATCACCTTCTAGAGTTGGTCTTCTTGATGCATATCCAATACTTACAGGGTCACAGTCAAGGGGAGATACTGAGTGCAAACTCCCCAATATACATCATAGTGTTGTAAGAAGGAGTCCTTGTTACAATATAGGATTAATACCTTTCAAGCAGGGGAGAAATTGATTTTGTGCCTCCATCAACCAAGATGAATGCCCTAACCAGGCAGGAAGAGAAAGAAATAAGATCTGTATCACTTTCTTCCAAGCTTTATTAATCTACTCATTCCTAATTTTATTTTCCTCTTTTTTTTTTTTTTTTTTTAGTAGAAGAACCTATCAAATTATTTAAGTGAACTGGACTATTTTTAAATAATTATTTTAACTTACTTTATTTCCTGTGTTACACCAAAGCTCTATGCTGAATATAGGCAGTTAACTGACTTCTCCCTGAAAAGTTTTTCCACCTCTTCAGAAATTTTATGTAATAGGACACTTAAGGCTCACTTGTGTCAGCTTGTTACCCTGTCTTCCAGTCTTAAGAGTCTTCATAAACTCCTTTTAACTCTTCAGGCAGCCTACAGCAATCCATTGGAAAACAGTAAATCACACAGGACTCACATAGTTAACACAATCTGCCAGATAATCTCAGCCATAAAATAATAATGCTACTTCATTAAGAAGGAACCAATTCATTTAAAGGTTAGGTATTAATGCACTAAATGGTTTTGCATAGAATTCATATTACAATGAAACCTTTGAATTTTTTCTCTCAAATATTGAATAATAATGAAATGAGAACAGAGTACCCTTTTAAAACTTCCAGTTTGAAGTTATGCATTAGTTGCAATGAGACCTCTAGCAAACTTCTCAAAAGTTTAATTACTTAAGTGATAAAAAAGATTACTTAAGTTTCAAGTGATATCTATCACAATTACACATATGCACTGACTCCCACTCACCACTGAGATCAGCACATTTTGAATGATAACTCCTCATTGAGACATATCAGTAGGAGACATTTGAGAACAAATATTTATGAATAGGCAAAACTTCATTTGAATGAATGAAACACAGTATTTACAGCAGAAAACTTCTGATCTTCATATTTGAACTTCTTCCATTTTTTTGTACTCTAATGAGAATTAGTGTTTTAAAATACATCCTGTTTTGTAAATAGATGTGGTTTTGTTTGTATACAGATTCTTGTAAAATATGTTTTTCTCACTACAAAAAATGAAACCAGCTTCAGTCAGCCAGTCAACCAAATTTTTTATCTTAACCTAAGTATAAGATCTTTGAGCCCAAACAGAAGATTGGAACATTATAATATTGATCAAGGAGCTTTAAGGCTGCATTTCAGTTGTCACTAACAATAGTTTTACTGTGGAAAAACCAGCAATAATAGTAAATTTCATTTATGAAATGCTCTCAGAGTTCCAGGGAGTTTTGCATCCCAAGCAAGTAAAAGCAACACAGGAAATAGATCATTTAAATTCTGCTTTAAAAAGCCAAATCCACAACAACCTTCAAAATATAAATAGGAATTTAATTTCATTGTAAAACATATAGTAAAAGCTCAGACACTCACAGTCTTCAAAGTATTTTTAGGACAAAATCATGATTTAGAATATTCTAACCTAAAAATTATAATAACATGAAAGGGAATAAAAGAAAAAATAAAGAATTAGGACCCAATTTGCCAGAGTCCTTATAAAAACAGAAAACCAAATGCAAAACTTTAAAATTGAAAACATAATAAAAATAAGGAAACCACTACTGTATTTTTGTTTCCTTCATGCATTTTTCTTGTATCTATAATTCTGAAGAAAATTCTTTATCTTGGAAAAGCAATAGACCAGACTCTCTCTCTCTCTCTCTCTCTCTCTCTCTCTCTCTATATATATATATATATATATATATATATGTATATAATATGTATTTATGTGTCTCTAGTGAGTTCTGCAGGGCTCCATCTTAGTTCTGTGCTCTTCAACATCTTCATAAATGCCTTGTTGCAGGAGTGGAAGGGATAGAGATCAAGTTTGCAGGCAATACAAAACTGGGAAAGGCCCTACAGAGAGACCTTGATAAATAAAAGAATTGGTCAGTCACCAACCAAATGAAGTTCAACAAGGGAGAGTGCTGGATTCTGCACCTGGGATGGGGAAATCCTGCATGTACAGTCAGACTGAGGAATGAGGTGCAGGAAAGCAGTGCCATGGAAAGGGACGTGGGGGTCCTGTTGATGGCAAGTTGAACATGAGCCAGCAGTGCCCTGGCAGCCAGGAGGGCCAAGCCTGTCCTGGGGTGCATCAGGCACAGCATCACAGCTGGGCAAGGGAGGGGATTGTCCCACTCTGCTCTGCATTGGGGCGGCCTCACCTCAAGTGCTGGGGGCAGTTCTGGGCACCAGAATACAAAAAAGGCATTGAGCTGTTGGAGAGTGTCCAAAGGAGGGCCACAAGGATGGTGAAGGGCCTTGAGGGAAGGCGCTTGAGGAGCCATTGGGGCCACTTGGTCAGTTCAAACTGGAGAAGAGGAGACTGAGGGGAGGCCTCGCTGCAGTTACAACTTCCTCCTGAGGGGAAGAGGAGTGACAACACTGATCTCTTCTCTGTGGTGACCACAATCAGGGCCCAAGGGAATGGCCTGAACTTGTATCAGGGGAGGTTTAGGTTGGATATGGGAAGAAGGTTCTTCACCCAGAGGGTGTTTGGACACCACAACAGGCTCTCCAGGGAAGCTGTCACAGCATCAATCCTGACAGAGTCCAAGTGTTTGGACAACATTTTCAGGAACATGTTGTGACTCTTGGGGATGGCCCTGTGCAGGGTAAGAAGTTTGGCTCAACAACCCTTATGTGTCACTTCCAACTCAGCATATTCTGTGTTTTTTGATATCTTATATCTCTGCAGAAAATTGAGTTAAAAAAAAAAAAGTTTGACTTGTGATTTTAAAGGTATGTTGCTCTGGCCCTTGAGAGCAACCACATATTAAGAAAAAAGTGTATTCTTTGCTATGATGTGAATATGGACAGAATATGGACTTCTTCTGCTGCACCTGTATTCAGATTTCTGCCTTGAAAGAACCAGATTTGTTGTACCTTGTACAAATCCTAATCATTAACCAGCTTGTGTGCCATAATCTGGAATGTTTTATCTCTATCTGTAAACAGCAGCTTTAATCACAAGGACTTTACATCATGTCATCACTTTGTCTTAGTCATTTTATCTGGACAAATTGATACTTATTTCTAAGTGACAAGTGCTATCGGAAAATCAGTATTTATTAATCACAGAAAAAAATTAAAATGTTGATATGTTGCAGATGAAGAGCTCCAGTACTCTGTTTATTTGACCTGTATGAAAGTTAAGGATGAAAACATCTTTTTAAGCACATAACTCAGTGTTGTATTTTTCTTCTTTCTCTGTATGATAATGTATATTACATAGGTAAACAAGGCAGCAGAGGATGCATCATGCCACCAAAGAGAAGACATACCAATGGAAGTATGTTTTATTTACTACATCAGTAAATAAATTTTACTGATAAATTTAGATTAATTATATATGTTCACAAAGACATAATATAATTGTAGTGGAAGTGTCTTGAGATTTAATTGGAAATTGACATATTCAAATATGGCAATAAAGTAGATAATTTGTTATGTTAATGAAGCTGATTTATAAATGGGCAAAAAAATAAAGCCTCCAGCCCCACTCAGTGTCCAAGAACCCCCAAAACCAAAGCACAAGTATTCTTCTTCAAGGTGTGCAATCAATTATTAATGATAATTAATAGAAGAAAGAAGGAGAAACTCCATCATTAATGAAACAAGGGAAAGAAATAGATGCCAAATGTAAGGCAAACATCAATTCAAAAAAGTGCATATACATTAAACTATGTTATGCCTGTGCTGCTTTAGAGGAGGCTGCAGCATTTCATAATATACAAGGCAAAAATTCAGTCACAATTAATCCAGGCTCCTAAACCTTTATTGTAATACCACATCCAGTTGCTAGTTAATCCTATTAAAATAGTTTCTTTACCTATCCCTATTTCTATATCTTTCAAATATATATCCAGTGTCCATTATTGCTCAAAATCTGTATAGGTGTCTTTCATCTTGCTTAGTTTAAAGCTTCTGTAGACAGCCCCAGCATTTACTGTCAGTGATCTAACCAAAATTACATTTTTCTACAGTCATCCTCTACTTCTAAATGAGAAACAGTTTTAAATGCTCAGTGCTGACAGCCATTGCTCATGACATTTGAAACGTAAGGTTTGTGGTGTTATTGTAGCTGATCTTAGGCAACGAAGAGTGTGAGTGGTTAACAGAAAAGCTCCAGTGTGGCACCAGCTGGGTCATGAATATAAAACTGCCTTTTGTCCTTTTAAGTCTGCACTTTAATAAGGCACAATGAGAAAAGGTCTATCAATTTTCTTTGTCTAAGATCCTGCTTGACAGATAGCGAGCCATGTGTTCTGTGGAGCTGAGTCTTAGCAGGTGTTGCCTCCATGATGAAGCACAAGGAATTCTTCTGGATGTTGCAGCCCCCCATTTGGGACTCTGTCCAGACATCTGTAGCCAGGAGCACAGAGTCTTGGCAAACGGTGCATACACAACTTTAAAGTATAAAGGGGTTTTAGGAAACTATTTGACTGAGCATTGTCATGCTCATCTTTCCTGATACAGCCCACCAAGACCACAGCACACAGGTGCCAGACAGGTGGCCCCCAGGGCAGTAGTGTTAGCCTCAGCATCTACATGTGGCAGGTCCTGGATGTTGCTGAGCTGCTGTCTCCAATCAAGTGACAGCTCTGACCACACAACCCAATAACCCCCAGCAAAACTAATTAGCTTTGCTGTTTCTCTTTTGGTCTTTAAATCATTCCTTGCTGTTGTTTTTCCTCTTGCTTTATTAGTGATCCTGTCTCAGCAATCCTATTTCTCTAACTTTTATTTTCTCTGTCTCTACAGGCTGTCTTGTGGCTCTCCACAGCATGAGTCAAGGTAACACACCTAAGGCACACAGGCTATATCCTGAATCCTTCATATCCACACAAGTAAACCCCTGGAACAGGGGAAGCACATGGTGAGGATTTCAGGGATGCTTGAGAAGATCTGCAGGCACAAAGCTGGCACAGAAGCAGTAAGTTTTGTAAACTTAGCAACTGTAACCTATATTCCTCACTGCTATAGACATGTTCGCTGGTTTAGTATCTGCCTGTTCATGTATACACAAGTTTATATCGATATAAACCTGTGTATACATACATATATATATATATTAACAGGCTTCATAATAGCTCTATTTCTCACACATATAGAAAAGAGCCAGTTGCAGCAACTGAGAGGATGAATGCAGATAGAATAGCACAGCATTTGCATGCTTTACACTTAAAGTTATTTCCTCTTTTTAAATAATTATTTTCCTGCCCTCTGTGAAGTACTACAATAGAACAGTGTGAGATTAAAGCAAAATATATTATCCAATTAATAATTAAAAAATAAATATCAACTTTCAAAACCTTGAATATTAAAATAAAAAATAATAGAACCATCTGTTTATAAAAAAGTCAATTAGACTGCATTTTAAAGCAATATGTTTCACATATTGTGCCTAAAACCAGTAAGAAATACTTGTTCCCAGAGATAAAATCAGAAATGCAGAAGCAGCAGAAACTCTGCTGTGTTAACAGTGATTTTCATTTGCAAACCAACACAGCAGTTGTTCATTTCTTCATCTGAATAATGAGTAAAATGTCCACTGACCTTTTTCTGTAGTTCTCTGCCTGTAATCATGGAGCAAATATTGCATTGTGTTGCACTCTGGTTCATAGGGTGGTCAGATGTGGATATTCTAAACCATTTTAAAAGCATTTCTTTCAAAAGACAAAAAATAGTGTTTTACATAAGATTAAGCTTTCTGAAGCACTAACACCGGGCTCATGAGGTGAGTAATGAGTGGTTTTATGTGAGTAATGGCACCACTCCATGAACTGCTGAACTCATGTACAAAATGTTCTCCATATGCCTCATTGATATAGACCATTTGATTGCAAATGTGCTGTCTGGTATTAATCAGTAGATTGTTAATCTTAATATTGTCTTGTGTTGTCACTAGACATTTAAATAAATAAGCAATATAACAGGGAACTGTTTCCACAGATATTCCAGTAAATGTGCATTAGCTGTTTCTGTGTGCAGTGAAAGACTGCAATAAATATAAATAGCACAGAGAAACTCATCTGGCAACATCACAAAAAAAGTAGTAGTTTTGTATATGGCCTCCAAAGCTTTTCTACATAGTTTTAAGATAGAATCCAAAGAAGTCTAAGGTCTCATGCTTTCCCTTATCCTCAGGTTTTATGGTAGAAGACAGAAGAATGTGCTAGTAGCTCCAGTAGCTATAGAGTGTGTTACATTTTTCTTTGCCACCTCTTTTATTTTAAGCAATAACTTCGTTGAATAGTGAATTTTAATTTGAAAGAGACAACCGGTATATCACAGAAGTAAAGACATAAGGCCAGGATTTGGTCTATATTTTAAACAAAAGGTACATATTTTGGGCATAGTATGAATTAACTATTTACTTGTAAAGAATATGTTTCTAAGATAAAGAATATAAAATGGTCTTGGCACAGAAATGCAGGATAAGAGTAAAATGAACCTCCTGCATTATCTTCTTATTATTGTAAGATATAACCTTATTTTACCTCAAACCTTGTTGAGTTGCTTGTCCCCACTCTTCAACTTGCTTCAGAAGGCATGAGAGCCTGGAGGAAGCTGCTGGCTTGAAACGTTTCAGGTGTGTGCAAGGGGAAAGGGAAGGTCAGGTCTTGCTCTGGCGAGGTGATGCTCTGGTCTGCATTCCTCACTACCCCGGACCTGTATCCCAGCCCCTGCAGGGACTGCCAATCCCTTCCTCAGCTTCTCTGCTACACCTTGATACTTTTATCTTGCATCTTTCTGTTCCCTGTAGCCTCCTTAGATTATCACTTCTTATTAATAAAGGATCTGGAAATACTTTTCATTAGCTGCATTCAGTAGATGCCAATAGATCTTGCAATGTAGAATCTGAATTGCATTTCTTGCTTGTTCTTCACCATCTTTGAAACTTACCAACATCTGCAGCTGATTCTCTAGTCTATGGATCATCTCTTCCATAACACTAATCACATGATATTTCCTTTATAATCTAATTGTCTTTGACTCCTTTTCATCAAATAATCATCTTGCTTTCTTTTGGTGCTTCATTTTTTGGTTTTGGTATTTTTCCTCCATCCTTTTTGTTGCACTCTTTCCATGTGATCTTTTGCTTCTCCAGTCCTCCTTCCCTTTGTCTTGAGAAAGAAATTTAGTGACTCATTCACAGACTCCTAGGTTCAAAAACATATGCAATCTCTTCTCTCTATTTTGACTTTTAGCCAGCATCTCAGGAACCACCAGAACACAGCTGAAGGCTAGGCCACCATGAAGACTGCTGAGACACCCACTGTCACTTCCTACACCACTCATTTCTAGGTCAAGTAAGATGTCTTTTCTATCTCAGCAATGCAATTACAATAGTGAACTTGCAATACATCAAACGGCCACTTTTGTATTAATCTTCAAACTGCAAAGAACTTCTGACATTATCTTGGAGTTCTATACCTAATGTCCCAATTTAACAGTTAGCCACTCTTTGTCCTAAATATTTCTCTTTATGTCAAAATAAACAGTGAGATGCCAAGGGGAAAAAAAATTAAAATATCATTCTATATCTCAGTCATGTAAAAATTATTAAGCCAAGTACCAGAAATTAATAGATTTGTGAGAAAGACTAAATTGTTTTGTCATGTTTAGAGCAAAGAGGATCATATATTTTAGTTCACCTCTTTAGAAGGTGCAGAAACTTGTTATGTAATGTCAAGTTATAATTTAATTTTCTATGTTCTCAGAAGGTCAATCTCTTTGAGAGGCTCTAAAATGGTTGGAAGTGATGATTCTAATGTATTAATATCAAATGCCCCTTGGCTGTTTTTTTTCCTGCAAGAGTGAGGCATCTCACAACAATTTACTACGTGTTCTTAGAAGACTAAACTCCAGAAAGGCAAAAAAACCCCAAGAAAATAAAGGAAAAAACACCCCCCACCCCACCCACCAGCAAATAGATGTTTGGCTGATTCATTTTTCATTTCTGTGAAGTCTCTATGCCTTTGTGGAAGTTAGTAGCGTTGAAATAAAATTTTGAACACTAAAACCGAGATAAGGGATTCATAGCTCTTAAATGTCATTCTTGAATGATAAGGTTATTAGTGCAGAGCAGGAAATATTTTTAATTTTATAGTGAGGTAATAATTTGCTTTCAGTCTATGCTGTGAACATAGGTTACTCTGCGTTTTAAAAGGTATATTTTGCATGGGGAAGAGGTGCAAGTTTACACTTCAAAATGTGAACAGTTATTTATCAGGTTCAAAGGATCAATCTCTTAATTCCATGAGCATTTCTTTGTGTAGACCAATGAGGACTTGAACAACTGCTATGAATTCCTTCACACATCATCCTTAAAAAGGCATTTTTGCTTAACTGTTAACATTATTTCTGCTAAGCAAAATGTCAGTAAAATAATTTCTATTCTACTTTCTAATTAAAAATATTTATTTCAGGATTTCTGAAATGATATGTACTGGCTTCATATTGTTAAATGTCAAAGCTTAAACAGTCTCCTTTAGTGTCATTGTAAGGGATGTTCTTATTTGAGTTCTAAGTGGACTATAAAAGTCTTCAATTCTACAGCTGAAGTGTTTACTTTTTGCAACACACAGAGACTCACTCATTTCATTGTCTTCCAGTCAAGGTTTCTGCTTTCCTTTAGGAGACATCAAGAAATAACATTTAAAAATTTTTCCATTTCTATTACTGGGGAATCCATATAAAAAGCAAGCCCATACATATACACAAGATTGGTATATAAATTCCAAAACTAATGTGTGTGCCTTCAAAATCACATTGTTATAACTAGAAACCATTTTAATATTTCTTAAAAATATCACAATTCTTTTACAGATTCTCCAAGTTCTGCTTTGAATTTATTAACACTAAGCATTTGTAATAGAGTAATCTTCATTCTTTAACAAAAAAAGATGAAAATTAATTTATTACCTATCAGAAGAAAAATAAAACACTTTGGCTGTAGCCAGGGTTTAGGCAAAGCACACAGGATGCACAATTTTTCCTTTAACAGACTTGTGAAAGAATTTTGTTCCTGTGATAGTTTGAATTTAACTCTTATTAAATTTTAATAGAGCTATACTTTAAATTAAGAGTGATCTCCAAGCAACTACTCTAGTAAAAGTAGAGGCTTAAGTATCTAGATATGCTTTATATAATCAAACAAGTGTTTGGCATAAGTATCAAGACTAAGGGAATGGAAGTAATACATGCAATTATTTTAAATGTATTTTATATATTAAACAAGAAGTAATTAAAAAAAGCACCTGAATGCATTTAGGTACAGTTTAACCAAATGGCAATTTATGCCCTGTAGATCCAATCTGTTATAAATATTCATTATTTCTGTTCTTTAAACAAAAATACAAAAAGATTTTTCTATTTGTCCCTGCAAAGTTAAAAGGCAATGCACACCCAATAGACAGATATCATGGCAAAAAATAAAGAGGTTCATTACATAAGTTTATATTTCTTTGCATGAAATTATTGCCAGAAGACCCAGTGGAGGGTTCAGTTTGGTTTGGATCTATCTGATGTGGGTGAGACAAAGTTGAGGCCAGTGGGGAGTACAATAATTCTTTTCAGAACATTTGTTCTAAATAATTTCAGCCTGATATTCACCAATATTGCCATCCCAGTGCATTTTACATCTTACTCAAAACTTCTGCCTTTAGTATAAGTTTGTTTCTTCTGTTATGCACAAACAAAACCTTGAGGCAGGGAGGTATCTGTGGCTACTTAATCCGTTAGTTTTGCTTGAAAGTTAAAGCCAAGGGAAATAGAGATACATTCATGTGTTTTTCCTTTGTAGGGCTCTTTTGCAAAACGTATTTGCAGAAGGAAAAATTTCCCACACATTAATGAGATAGGTCTTATTTA
Source organism: Chloebia gouldiae (assembly GCA_003676055.1). Lineage (NCBI taxonomy): Eukaryota > Metazoa > Chordata > Aves > Passeriformes > Passeridae > Chloebia > Chloebia gouldiae. The sequence continues at coordinate 20,159,073 of QUSF01000005.1, forward strand.
GGTTTAAGCAGCCAAAAATAGTAAATGTCATAGGTTATCCTTATGCTTTGTGCTCCAGCTGTGGTTTAGTTCATTAACAAATTGGATAGAGGGAATGATAAGAATTTACTGCTAGGAAACTTCTTTTCTAAGGTGATTTTCCCAACTTTCTCCCAGCACTATTATTAGGAGTTACCATCTATCTTACCTTAACATTTAAGCCATTGACCTATTCTTATTCTCTGTCAGAACTTAATAATTTTAGTTCAAATGGGAAATGAAATGAAAAGCAGAAGGAAATGAAATATCAATATTCTTTTTTCTTATAATGAAAAATGAGATAAAATCTAAATATAAATTAATAGACACAGTACCTAACTTATTGCAGTATCAAAATAAAAATCCTAAAGCATGACACTGTCTTCTTTCAGAAATGCTGAACCCAGTATCTACTAAAGCCTGACTTCAGGAATGAACCACTGGGGCACAGATCTTTCAAGGAAGTAGAAATTCACTCATTTTGCATTTAGATCAACTCAAGAAATCCAAGTGCACATGCATGGATTTTGTTATTGACCTAATGTTACTGTAGAAAAAGATGACATTTAGTATGATGTGACAATCAGATAAAAATTAGTGCCAGTATGAAAGCCAAAAGCGCACGTGTAACAAAATGAAAGATGGTAGAATATTTGAGTTTAATGATAAAATTTTAAAATTGACACCTGTATTTGTAGTATATATAAAAGCACTTGAACCAGGATATTATTTGAAATAAAATCTCTGATGTCAAAGATTTAATGCTGAGTTTTATTTACTGGGGATAGTAAATATTTCTGAAAGGGTTTAGACTCAAGTTCCATTTATAATTGAGTAGAAGTAAAAATTTCATCCATGGTTTTAAATAGCTTTTGTCTACCACAAAAGCCACAAGCCAACAGCCAGTTTGTAGTCTGGAAGGGAATGGAAAAGGAAGTGGTGTTTTGAAAGTGTGGGAAAATAGGCAGGGTAGATGAACATCAACATCAACAACTTTTTAAAAGTCAAAATATTTCAAAGAAGATATGAAAGCCACATAAAATCAAAACTAGACATAGTCTCAGTGGGAAGCTTCAATGGAGAACATATTTATGTGAGAGCAAACAGCTATGCTAGCTCAGCAGCAGCAACAGTTTTAGCCACAGCGCCTCAGCCAGGTACAGACCAAATGTTTATAGATATTACAAGAGGGAAAAATATCAGTGGACTAACTTTAAATTAGAGGGTGATGTATAATTCAGTGTAATATCCATAGGGCCATGTAAACAATTGCTCTCCTGAAAACTCTTCACATCTGGCACAAGAAGATTGCCTGGTCACAAAGGGGAGAGACTACATTGAGAACAAGGGGTAGGAATAATGATCACAGATAAACAGAGAGTCTCTTTTGCATGGAAAATTCAGAAATACCCCCAAGGTCTGATACGAAAATGAGCTTGGCTCTTTCATTAATTAAATTAATAGCTACATAGTAAGCATTCCAAGTATACCAACACACAGCAGGTGATTTACTCAAGGGCAATGCAGATATATTTGATGGTAAAGGCACTGTTCTGTTGAATATAAATCTCAGACATGAACAACCACAAATCTTTCAGTAAGTCACCCCTCTCTCCTTCTTAGGCATAATTTTTACATGGGTGTTTCATACAGGAAAAAAATAGGAATAACAGTGAAACAAACTGTAAATTAGGAAAATATTCCATGGGAAAACTGATGCTGTAAGAGATCAGCAGTGTCAATAAATGTACAGTGAAACCAGACTTTTACAGACAATGTAACTAGTTACACTGGATTATAGCTATTTTTAATTGTATAAGACTTTACAACTAGATATGAAAATCAGAGAATTGGTGTAAAGAGCTTTAAAAATAGAGAGAGAGAAAGAATTGGGAGACAGGGATCTGCAATACTGTAATTAAATATTTTGTGTCTATATGCAAAAGTATGTTACTAGGGGCCATATTACACTGGAAAGACAATGGAGCAGAGAAGATTAATTAAATCTAGTCAGATACAGAACCACAGCTACAGGCTTTAATATCCTACTTATTTTGCACTACAAAATGCCAAACTACTTTTCTGGAGGTGGGAAAGGATTAATCAGGAATGAGGTTATATTACCTCCAGTACAGGACCTGTACCCAAGTTCTGCATTTATGCACCCAGGAGCAGTGTGTTCGTGTTGTTCCATTCTGTAGTTGTATGCATGAAGTCTTTTATCTAAAGGAGACATTCATTCACTTAGGTTTCTGAAATGATTAAATTACATCTCCTGTATTATCTTTTTAGCATACTTGAAGCATAAACTCTAAGCATCCCTGTTATCAGCATTATGACGATTTTGGATGTCATGGATTTCCTGGATTTTTTTCTAGTTATAAGGGGCATAGACCCTTTTTAAATATAATTTTATTAATTTTGTCATAACCAAAATTTGGCAAGGGCAGACAGAGAACTACTGGATCCTTTAGGAGCCAATTTCCTCTTATCTTGATAGTTTGCTATCTTTCAATCTTCTTACTCCATGTGCTGTAACCTGTGCATTTATATAGTTGTTTTCATAAATAATTATTTTTAAAATTCAAGCCATATTGCTTAGTAATATTTTTTAAAGCAAGCTTCTTTCCATTTGGTCCTTTGTCCTAAACCTAGAGATGTTAGATTGTGTCATTTGGTCCTTTGTCCTAAACCTAGAGATGTTAGATTGTGTAAATTGACCTTGCTGAAAAATCTTGAAAGATCATGAAAAAAATTCAGTTCCATCGTTTACAAACTTACATTCAGAAAAATGTTACAATTTTCTCTTTTTCAAACATGGGTTCATGCTTTTGTAAACAATTTACCTTAATTTTCACCAAGCAATATGAGGAACAATATCTGGGAAAAACAGCTTAATACAAAATATTCATAAATTACATCTTTCATAAATCATGTTTAATAAATTTATTCTCCTTTACAACAATGTTATAATATAATACTAATTGTATTGGTTGAAGAAAGAAGATGGGTAGCAATTATTATCACTCCCTTTCTACTCTTAACTAAAGAGGGACTTACAGACATAAGTAAATTTTAGCCTGTTTTTCAATCTCTTTTTATATGTTTATACAACATGAAACAACAAAAATACCTCCCTCCAACTGCATTAACAAAAATCATAAACTATTTCTTATGAAAAAGGATTGATTCCATTATTATGGAATTCTGCTTTAAATGATAAACTTTTCATACAAATTTACAGATGTTACAGCAAATCTTCCCTAGCAAAAACCCAAATCACATGCAAACTAACCCTTACAACATTTCTATACTTACCACCACCAGAATAAAAAACACATGTTTTTTATATATATATATGTTTTATATATATGTTTATATATATATATATATGTTTATATATATATATACATATATATACACACATATGTACATATAAATACATTTGCACATGCACATGTATATAATATATATATTAAGAAACCCTTCTGCCTGCTATTCTTCTGCTCAGCAACTTAAAAATTCTTTCTGGGAAGGTACGATGCTAATTCAATAAATGCATTGCCAAACAGGTGAAATGTTCCTCCTTTTTTCTCTCTTTCTCTCTCTTTTTTTTTTTTTTTTTTAGGATCACTTCTAGGCATACTTTAGGTACTTTAGCCCCTGAAACTGTTCCAGCAGTAAGGTGGAAAGCTGAAGTGATAAGATTAGCACATACTTCTTCCCCTGGCTTGCAAACATTGTGCTATTTGGTTTCTGACCTCTAAAATGAAAGGTGGAAAATTTCTCATTAAACCCTAGAGATTTAATTTCTCAGAAAGATTTTTTTGGGTTTTATTTTTGAGGAGATAGAAGGGATAAGTATTATAGTACATCTAAAAAAATTAAAAGGCCTGAATTGAAAAGTCAACTGCCCTGTAATATTAATATATGACAAATAATATCTTAGAAGTCTCATGCATTCTGACGTTTTTGACTTACCTTATGTGCAGATCTTATTGTTGTGATTGAAGAGCTTCCTTTTATGGTGATCTCAAGTTGTGAGCTGTTTTTGCTGCTGTGTGTGCAATATTGTAGCTTCCATATTAACAGCATTGGTCTATGGCCTTGCTTGCCAATAAACAAACTTCTAAAAGTTCAGGGAGTCTAGAGTCTGTCAAAGACAGACAGTCTGATGGGGAATGAAGAAGTGAGGCAGCTCAGACTCTCCCTGGCCTGGGGGTGGGTTGCATTATGTTAAAATAACATACATGAGACAAGAGCATTACATGATGTCACTACTCTGACTCCTTTAACTGAAGCGAGGTGTTTGTAGTTGAGAATAAAATAGAGTAATTCTGACCTGCTGAAGCCATTTTTATTGTGTAAATTGTCTTTAGCAAGCTCTGGAATAGTATGATTTTACGTAGCTAACCTCCTCCTAGCTGCATCAGAATGGACTTTTCACTTGGGTAAAGATCTGGCTTTTGTTTTAAATGAAATTGCAAAATATTAATAACAATTTCTACCCCTCTTCCCATTTCCTTTCATATATTTTACCTCCACACAACCACTAAATTATTGAATCATATTCTACCCATCATGACACAGATCTCCTCTCAAAGCATTTTCCACAGAAATTATTCCCCACTTTGCATAGGACAAGATACAATTTATTGTCCCAGAATCAGGTCTTGAAATTGCTAAAGGGAACAGTTCACAACCTTTACCATAATCTTCTCAGCTGACAATTATTTCAGAATGCCTCTGGCTCTTTAACTGTTTCATTTATAGCTACAGCAAAATGTCAATAAAGTTAATATGAGTGGTGGAACATTTTTTAAAAAAGCATTTAAAATTATAGCAAAGAACAATGTTCACAGGAGTGCCTCATTGAAACTTTTATTCCCATAAAATTATATTGTGGCTTCTGTGTTATATGAGGTCACTGTATTGCCTGAAGTTAGGTCCCACCCGTGCTGCTGAGTGAGCCAAGTCAACCAGGCCCTTCCACAAACACTCTAAAACATTGTCTTTTTTTCTGCAGTGCCAAGCTCAGAGATGCACTGAGCTAATCAAGAAAGGAACAAGGAAAACACTAAATAAATCAGTCTTTTGGAATAACTAATCTGTCACGTGGTGACATATTTTAGGTTATGTATTGCATTCTATGTATATATTGCATCCTATGGGCTGTTCTGTTAGGACCTTAATGGAGAATTAGGTGAAAGCTGTTTCCTTTAAATAAGGATTTAAAATTTTTAAGGCCTTGAAGCTGTGCTTTCTTTGTTTGTTTATACTGTTAAATACCTGAGTTGGAAACTTTTTATAGAAAAGTAAAAGGTTATAATAAAAAAATACAACCTGATGGAACCTTATGGCAGGACCAAGTAGAGCACAGAGAGCAGCAGTCATTATTTACCTTCAAAATAAGGGTCATTATTTACCTTCAAAATGTGCTTTCATCATATGGGATATTTCTTTTCAGGAATTTCATAAAATGGATTGCCATGCTAGAAGAGACAAGCAGCAGCTAATAGGAGGATGATACTTATGGTCCCAATCAATAAATTTTGGAATAATGATTTAACTATGGATCATTTAAGACTGCTTAGGAGTAAAGGTGCACTTTCATCTTTATCACAAAGAAACATTTAAGATATAGAATGAAAAAAAAAGACTCTATATAATAGAAAATGGGTTTTATTATCTGAGTGTATTCCAGTGAGAAGGGCAGAGGTCCAAGATTTATATATTTCCCTAAAGTTTCAGGGAACTACATGAATTCTAAACATAATCAAGCCAAAACCTCAAATTGTCATTGTTTTTTGCTTTGTGGTCACTTCTACTCTCAGTCTCAGGTACTCATTGCTTTCAGAAGTTTATCAGTGAAATCTATGAGTGGTATGGTCTAGATGCCAGATTTCAAGCTCTTGTCATCTAATAGGAAAAGTAATGCTTTTTCCCTCTTTGCAATGCAAGGCAAATTGTTTTAAAGAGAGCTCTAAAACTAAGCACATAAAAGCAGCCCTTGCAGACAATAAAACCTACATGATGGATGTTTATTCCCAGTGCTACTAATGATAAAGGTTCTTGCCTTGAATGATAAGTGGGTTCAGTACCTATCACTAGAATGTCAGCAGCTTAGAGGGCGGATTTTATCTATAAGGACATGAGTTTCTGAAGACCTTCACTCATTAGTTATTGCTTGTTCACAAGGTTAAATCCCATTATGGACTGTCATTCTCTGTTCTGAGTTAATCAAATTAATATTTAACATCAATACTAGAAATAAAGCTTACATGCAACTGTGACAAACAGTTAACAGAATGAAGAGGGCATAATGGGCTGATGGTATGAAAACAATCACTACGAGAATGTGAAGTTCATATCCAGACTCTTCAGAAATAATATGATTTGTGAAATAGTTTCAGTTTTTCTGTGGAAAAAAACGATATGCAAGTAATTTCCAATTTAGAGGAATAAAAACAAGCCTATCTGATTGAGATTCTACAGCTGATTCCAGCAAAGGTGTAAATCTTCATTGCTGCTCCATTGAGACAGGGAGGATTTCCTTTCAGGAGTTGGGTTCACCAAATCTGAGATATTAGTAAATTGAAAGACACAATAGAGATTAAGGAAAAATAGCAATAAGAGAAAAGTGTACTACATGATCTCACCATGCTGCAAGTGAAAGTTCTGACTCTCATTTTGTAATGACTGCTGTAACATCATGCTAAATTCATTGGTTTTAGTAATCAGCTGGGGAATAATCAACAGGAATTCCAGCAACAGGCATAAGTAATGATGAGAGCTTTTCTATGAAAGCAAAAAAGTATTCTAAGAAAAAAGGTTTACTATTGGTAAGAGATGACAGAAAACATGAACATCATGTTACTTGACATTTAGGAATTTGGCTTTAGTGACATTTAGTGATATGCTATAAAGTTTTTAAAAATATTTTGAAAAATACTGAAGACCACAGTCTTCAACCAATATAAACACTAATATAAACACTGTTTAGTATAACACTAAACTTTAGTGGATTGACATGGGTTCTTACTGTTGATGGCTCCTTCTAGCATGCAAAAATATTTCTGTAAAGGCAAGACTGTAATCCTGCTCACAAGGGTGGAGATATCCTACGTTGTCATTATTACAATGGAGGAGAATGGGCCTCACTGTGATTTCTATACATATTTTTTGGTTTTAGTTTTATCTTTTGTGGATAGCAATACTTGAATTCCAATTTTGTTACATTTTCATACTAGAGAACTACTGTATTGGTCAGTTCATATATTTGGAAAGAGCAAAATGAGCTTCAGTTGTTTTTCATGGCAGGAAGCAGGGGCACATTAAACCCAAGAATTTTATACATGGCTTTTATATCTGTAGAGACAATTTACAAGATGGCTTTTACACCTTCTTTGTCATGTGGCCTCTACCAAAGTAAAATCTGCAGTTTCCTTGGAAACAAAATTTCATGCCATTCAAGACTTGAAAGATAAAAAGAATTCTTACTCCTTAGTCATGCAGCATTTTGATTCTGGAGTCAAACATGATCTCTTTGATATGACATGAAAAATACAAATGGAACAGAAAACTAGATAATTAAAATGAAAGCTGACATGTGAGAAATCTGAATTACGTGAAGCTTCATGAAATTGCAAATCTTTTTTTTTTTGTTATATGACACATTTAACTTCTTTTTTTTTTAAGTTATCTGCCACATTTTTTTTTCTTACTTTAATTCAGTAATCAGTGGGCAACAGATATGGACTAGGACACAGAAGCCCATGTTTCATACCTATTCATACTTATATTCAGTCCCTATTCTTCATACCTGTTCATATTTATATTCATGAAATAGAAATTTCATCTATTACTTGAGCACATTACCTTGCTTCTCATAAAAAAGTTTGAATCCTTTCAACCAAAAGTTTCATTTGGAGGCAGTTGAATGGCTTAAAACTTTTGGAAACCTCAAATAGCTTGTGCTAGCAACCTGAAAAGTTTTTCATGGCAATAAGAAAAAGTAAAGTCTATATTCTCTAATCCATTAAAACACAAACTCCATCATTTATTTAATATAATAAATTTCCCAGAAATTTATAGAATTTCTCTCCATTCTCCCTTCATCCTGGAGGACTTTGGACTTTTCTTTTTCATCCTTTAAAGGTTTTCCATAACATCTTGATGTGGATTGTTTTCACTTCTCTCTGCCAAAGACATTCCATCTTACATGGAATACTTACCTATGCATTATTCAAAGATTGAATATCATGCACTCTTTTTGATCAATAATAAAATAATAGCAAGAAACAGTAAAAAAGTATGCACGCAGGTTAGATTATTTTCAGTCTTCAAAAAGAAGCCACTGGTAGATCAACTGACATTTGTCATAACATCTACTGGCAGATTGAAATGTAAGACTTAACCACATTCATTTTTAAAGTGCTCAGGGGCTTGCCAGTGAGCAGACTGCCTGTGATCTCTATAGCTGGTGGAACATCTCTTTGGTCAGTAGCTGACATCTTCTTATCTGCTTGTGGTAAAACTGCTGGACCCACCTCCATTAGCAAGCAAATCTCTGAGTGCTGCTTTGCTCATTTGTTGGTTTTACTTTGTCATCTTTGACCACATTGATAACCTTGCTTCTTAAGTCGGCATCTGACTGAATATCTGTTTTCATTGTACTGATCCTGCTTGCAAACTCCAGAAAAAAATGCCCCATTCCCTTCCATTCTTTTCCTGTGGGTTGTGCAAAGTCCAAAACTGGAGAGTAAAAGACATGAGCCATCATTTGACAGTTTAGCTAAGGGGAAAGAGAATGAGGCAGTTAAATATATAATTTTGTGCTCTATTCAGGGTTTTTCAAGGATTCCATGAAAAGAAAACAAGCAGTTCCTTGATGGCAGAAAATATTGTGAAAAAGCACTGAAAATTGAGATTATCATCTAATGATAAGAAACACCTTCAGACAATTTTGCATCAGTTGGATAGGATTCCAACTTTACAACATTTAACCAGAAATCTTTTTCTTTCTTAAAATTTTTCCAGATAACGGAAGGTAAGAAGACCTCAGAATGTGATCAAATATAAAAAAAATTACTTGTAAAAGATAAATAAAATAGGTCAGTGTAATTGCACCTATTTACATGAGGGAAACCTCTAGGATGACTAAATCCCTGTATATAATGAACTTCTTAGGGGGTGTTGGAAGGTTATAAATTATTTAGGGACAAACTGAAAGCAATGTTTCTCTGAATCAGGGTGCATTTGTCAACTAATATGGGAAGCTCCACTCTGCCGGCAGCTCTTTAAAGTGAGACTTTTTTTACTGTACACCTAGAGATTGTCTAAGAACAGTGAAAACATGCAATTTACCATCTACAGGGCACTACATATTTCAAGATTCCCCACAGAAACTCAATTTGGGAATGTGCTGTAAAGGTTTCTCCTAGTGAGACATTGGTATCCCACTGAACTTTAATGATTGCTTGTGGGTTAAAACTAGAGGGGTATATCAGCTCTCAGAAAAAAAAATTGAATCAACTTATCAAGACTTCTGGAGATAAAAGGCCTCCTACTTATCTCTGATAGACCTGATTGTGCCTTATTGTTTCACAGCTTTAAATATTCCCGTCATTAATGGTAAGATAATTATCATTCCACCAACTCTGACAAAGCCACCACTTTTCAAAGTAAAGATGTGGAGAAGGAAAGAAAACATTTAGACAAGACTATTAATAAGATGAACTTGCACATGAATTTTGAGAGCACTAGTCTTACTCACTTTCAGTTTAGTTTAATTTAGCACCACTACACTTCAGCAGAAATTTAACACACCTTAAGCAGACCAGAAAAATGGACAATTATTTTTTAAATACTGTGTCCAGGGTATGCCTGACAGACTGGTGGATAAGCTAAAACTTGAGTAAGCATAAATATATGTATGTACACATGTACACAAAAATACACACACACAAGGAGGTATTTAAAAGACCTGTAGATGTGTCAGCTGGGGTATGGCTTAGTGGTGGACTTGGCAGCATGAAATTTATTTTTAGGCTTGGTGATTGTAAAGGTCTTTTCCAACTTAAATTATCCTATGATTCTAAGATACCCAGACGACACCATGCTGGGGACACCACCTATTGTGCAGGACTGCCATCCAGAGGCACCCAGACAGGCTGGAGGAATGGGCCAATGGGACCCTTACAAAAATCAGTGAAGTGAAAGTCCTGTGCCTGTAAAGAATCCACCACCTTCAACAACACAGCTTGGGGCCCGCCGGGCTGGAGCAGCTCTCTGGAAGATGCTGGTGGGCAAACCCAAGCAGCAGAGAGGGCCACCACCCTCCCCATGTGCATTAGCAGGGGCACAGTCCATCAGTTAAAGGAAGGCTTTATCTCCCTCTGTAGAGCCCTTGGATCACCCTCAGAACATTTACCCCAGCTTTGGGCCACTCTGTACAACAAAAGTGCAAATCTAGAGGACAGTGACCAAGCTGGGAGGGACTCACTAAACCTCTAAGCAGAGCCTGGATGACCAGAGCTTGTTCAGCCTGGATAATTTTTTCCTGTGTGGAACTTCAGAGTAGTCCCCAGGACAATCAGGGATGTCATGGAACCAGGGTCTTCACAGAGGTGCATGGATGAGAGACAATGGGTATAAACCAAAATGAGATGTTCAGACTGGATGTAAAGAGGAATGTTTTCCCCATGAGAAAAGTCTGTCAGGTCACCCAGAGAGGTCAGGTGGGTGTGGAATGTTTCAAGACCAGACTGGGTGAAATACTGAGCAACCTGGACTGATCTCTCACCTGAGTCATGACATGATACTATATGATATTATATATTTAGGCTCTCTATTAGTATTTGTATTATTAATACATTTGCTAGAGAAACTAGTTGACTAGACTATATGGGCTATACTAGTAGAATATTATAAATTATACAGAAAATGTAATTACAAAGACAATGTAGGAAAAAGTCCTTAAAAACCAACTGTTTCCCCTAATTTCTACAGGTGCTTGAGATTGAGAATAATTTTATATATTCACATAATTTACTGAAATCAATAGGACTACTCAAAAGGTGAAACTAGGCACTGAAGGGCATATTGCTGGGCTGGGATCCTTGTGCTCAATTGCACAGAAATTGTTTCTGAGAAGCAGGATGGAATTTAACATTTACCTACTAAAAATCTTAGCAAAAAATACTAACAAGCTCTATGAAGAGTGCTCACTTCATCAAATGGAGGTATTTTAATATAACGAAACAGAGTTTTTGTACTTGGACTTTTGTACTTTGACTTTTTAATAAACTGATAAAACACATATTAAGACTATTGCATTTGAAATTTTACATGTGGTGTTTTAAAACATCTCTGATAGAAAATCAAAATTGATTTTCTTTGTCTGCATAAGCAAAAAATAATTTCCATTTGCTTCCAAGAACAATGTCAATATATAGTCAGCTAAGCAATACTTAGTAGGAAATAGCATAATTTTTAAAATATCCATACAGATATGAATAGAATAAATTATGTATTCTCAGATCTTATAGTTCAGCTTTCACTTAAACATATGAACAGGTCTAATAAGAAAAAAATTTACTTCAGTACAAGAAAAACAAACAAACAAACAAACCCCCAAAAAACAAACAAACAAAACAAAACACCTGCAGATAATTTCATAAGGCGGAATGCTGTTCTGTTCACCTCTGCATTTTTCTTTTCATTACTTTTCTATGATCTATTTTATATTCCTTACAGTTTATGCCCAATGGCTGAGATAATGGAGCTAGCCAGAAGGTAGTTAGTTGCAAGAAGTGTTTAAATTAACACATATTGGTATGTGTATAAAATCAATTGCAAAAATTATTGCCAGAAGGTATTTTAAAGCAACAAAAAGTATACAGTAAAGCCAGATTTAGGGGGAAAACTAGCCTATTTTTAAAAATATATTTAAATAACTTTGGATTTAGTCTTATGACAACAGGACAAAATCTTGCTCATGGGAATAGTGCTGCATTATTTAATTGGGGTTGCTGAGAACCAATATGAGCAAGCAGCATGTCAGAGAAATCATGTTTGTGATGACCACAGGCTGTGATGCAATTATAGCCAAGTGTAACTGATATATAATCCTGATGCACTACTGATTTTCATCAGTGGTAGTCTTAATCTCCAATGGTCTCAACACACTCACTGAGTGTGTAGAACATGACTTTTCAGTCAGCAACCATGTCCCACCCATGCTCTCTATTCCTCTATTGAGAACAGTTAGGAAAAGGGAATGTTACTGTATTATGAGTTTCTCTTTTGTTTCAAGTTCCAGTGATGTAGAGATCCCATCCATTTCTCCACCACTCTTATTACAAAGTATTTTTTAGTCTGTCTACCTCTGAATTTTCTCCAGACATGCATGAGGACCTTTCCACCAGTGAAACTCAACTACCAGTGGATTTTTAGAGTGTGAATAAAACAATGCATAACGGTACCTCCAAAATTCCTGTTTATTTGAAATAATATTCCTTTTTCCAGAGTCACCTATGTGTACTTCTAAGTGATTGAAAACTACCAAGTTTTCAAACTACTACTATCTGTCACCTGGCATGCTCTAGTACACAGTGTAAGGACGAGAAGCCACTCTCCCTCAACAGGTGTAAAAGAGTTGCCTCTATTGTGATTGATTAGCTAATATTTAAAATCTGTTTCAAATTAGAGGTGAAATTGAGTCACATATTCAGTAACATATTTCAGGTATTTTTTTCCAAAATATTTCCTGTCTCCCTTGTTAGAGATAGAATAAACAAGAAAAGACATTTCATTCTTCTTAAGTCCACTCAGTGTTTTTAGCTAAATATTTGTCAAAAAGCATCTTTCTTATTGTTTCCTCCTTCAGCTAAATTCAATTTTTCTATCTTTTTAATCCTTTACCCCTGAGATTTTCCATTCAGCTTGGAAATTCCTTTGTCAGAGCATTTTTTATCTATTCCAGAAACACCTTGGCTTTTCCAGAATCTTGTTTCACCCTCTTTATGAAAGGACTGACTCATTCAGAAGCTTCCATTCTTTTGGCTACCTCCACATAGGAAGATTCAATTGTTCCTTCATTTAAGCTGAAAGAGAATTAATCTAGCATGCTATCCTCTTCAGTGATATGTGATTGTTGATAGACTGAATATGTTATTATCAACAACATCACAAAATGAAGTGACAGAAGAGTACAAAAGGCTCCAATTTTTTTTTTTTTTTTTTACTAAGAAGCAGAATAAAATACTTGGGGTGTTATTATTATTTTTATTTTATTATTTTATTGTCTTCTTATAACAAGTTGTGTGGGTAAGATACTGGCCTTTTGGTACATTTGGTTAAATAGATATTTATTTTATATTATAATAATATCAATAAATAACAGTATGCAGTCCATATATGGATCATAAAATATCACTTTAATTAAATAAATCATTAAATAGCTACAAGATTGATTGCATTATTAAAGTGTGCTTTCACTAGCAATCTTACCAGGAAGACAAAGAAGGTGAAGAGAGATAGAAACGTAAATAATCACATTCTTCTAAAATGAGTATTTTCTCTTCCTGTTGGGGTCACAGAGAAAGACATGTCTGTTTCTCAATGTATGTGTGAGGATCTACTCATTTGACAAGGTTATTACTGGTAGACAAGGTTAGATGTTCCCTGTATGCCAGAGAGCTCTTTCACAGAAATTTCTTTGTGCTTAATAATAGGTGTCAGTTCTTGAGAAATTATTTCTCTTTGACTTTTTTATGACTGATGACCATGTATTTATTCACAGTTGAATACCAACAGTTTGAAACTCAGACTGGGTAGCTCCACTTGCCACATATTACTGATTCAATCAGTAGAGCATCATTGTTCTGCCTATCAATGCTAGCATGTAAAATAAGCTTCTGGAAAAAATTTTCTCAAAAAGCTCAGTGTAAGTGTGCACTGAAGAATAGCAGGACATGAACACCAAGGTTAGTAATACATGTGAACCTTCTGTATGTACAATTCGCACAATTTGATTGTCAGGGTCTGTGTCAACACAATGTATTATTTGCTTGTCTCTCCACAAAGACTGTAAGGTATTTGGAGTGGTTACATGTTTCACAGAATATAAAAATTGTCTTGGATTTTTTTAAAGTACAGATGAATCTCTACAGTTATTCTGAATTTTTTATCCTCGTAATTTTTATTCTGACAAAATAATTCATTTCCTTTCCTTTTTTTTTTAATGTTGAGAGTGTACTCTACTTTTCAGCTAAAAATTTTGATACTCTATGTGAAATAGAATATTTTGATATTCTATGTCATTTACAACAAAATGGCATGAAATGTAAACACTGTGACATTTTGAAAATGTTTTATTGGAATCAATTTTTAGAAACAAAGCATTTCACTATCTTCAGTGAACTCATTCTAGCATAATTTTTTGGCATGTCAAAATTGTTATATTTCAAGACGAATCAAGTATTTCCAAAGAATTCTTTATGGAGCATGAATCCTATTTTTCACACTGCTCTATCTTTTCTCTTTAGAGATCTTTTTGACAAGTTATCCCTCCTGAGAGTTTTCCATCTTTTTCTTCCCAGTCTTAGTGCTTCTCAATTGAGCAGCAGTTTATTAAGTTATGGTCAGAATTGTTGCTTTAGTTTCTGACCATAAAACCTCTAACCTCTGTGAAAGTGTGAAAAACCATTCTCTTACACGGGTAAGACTGAACATCCTCATAAAAAATATAGTTATTTATACAGACAAGTAATTTCATGCTCTCAGTGAGTTACATCATAGTAGATTGGTATACTTACCCCAGTAAAGTTTTTGTATGTATATTTCCAAGACACTGTTGAGAAGTTCAAACTTGTAGCTGAGAAATGTGAAGAACAGGAGCTATTTTAATTGTCCTTATAAAGTTTGAAATTTAACATTGTATTGTATTATCTTAGTTTATATATTTTATATATTTTTATGTATATACATTTTCTGGATTTTTATATATTTTAATTGCATTTGCATAATATTCTACTAGCAAATGCTTCATGAAGACAGAAATAACCCAAAACAGCACCACCTCCACCAAAAATCTCACTACCAGTAAAAAAAGAATCTGGCCTTTTTACGACTTACTCCCACATGAGTTTAACAAGTCTTCACCACTTGTCAGACTGAAAAACATTACTCAGAGTAAGCAGGGTTGTTATTCAAGTTAATATGCTATACAATATACCTCTATCCTAGAAATGGCAAACGTTTAGGCTGTAAGTTTGTCCCTACAGGGGTAATGTTACAGTCTAACCTTATCTGGAATAGAAGAAGGATGATATTTTAAGAACTAGCAGGGTTCAATGAACAGTAAGATATATAATTTTTAAATTGATGTGTAAGTATAACCTGTTATTGAAACAACAGGATTTAGAAAATTTTCAATTATATTATATGAAACATTATTAAACACAGATTTTCCTTTAGCTCAAGATATTATTAAGCACCAAAAGAAATATATTGCTTGTATCAAAATAAGTGTTATAAGACATAGAAGATTTTTATTAGTAGATCCTATGGGCATATTACTAACATAATATGCCAATTCACTATCAAAGTAAAGGAATATTTGAAAGAAAATTTGTGATGAAAAGATGATATTTGCTACATATTTAGATCTTTTCAGTGTTGACTGTGATGCTTTGGATGAATTATTGCATGTCATATATAAATTTGGCTAGCTTGACTATGGTTTGGAGTCATGGATTCTTTTAAATTTCTTTCCTTATTTCTGATTTTTTGGCATATTTTATATTATCATGTCATTCTGATTTAGTTGTATAAAAAAAGGAAAAGCTTAGGAGCAATCTTAACTTTTAAACTTAGCAGACTCCAAACTATTTACGTTCAAACAGCCAAGGAAAACCTCCAAAAACAAACAGCAAAGTTTATTTCTATTCTTCTGAAAAATATTTAGGCATTCTGTAAAAACTAAGAAAGTTAGAGTTTCTTAGAAATATTGATTACTGAGATCCATATCTTTGAACACTTGTGATCACAGATGGCAGAGAGGCTTAAATACCCTGAATTCTTGACCAAAGTCACCTCCATAAAACCATGTTGTCTGTCACTCTAATTAGGGAAGGTAAGACAGAAAGACTTATTTTGATGTTCAGAATAATTTGCCTAATAACATTCTGTTCACTGAAGCAAGCAGTAAGACAAGGGTCTTAGAGTAACAAACACTAATACCATGCTAAGATAAATACTTCAGCGGCCTCTCCTAGCATTTAAAGACTTCCTTAAAAAACCAAAAAAGTTTGAATGACAGTGAACTTTAAGCATATTCTAGCCCACATAATTTACTTGAGTTCTCTGCAATACAAAGATTTCCTTGAGGAGGAGTCACACATGACTGTACTGATAGAGCACTATTTCAGTACCTGCTGTCACCTGCCTCTTTTAAATCCAATCCTCTGGTCAAATGATAAGTGAAGAAAGCAAATGACTGTAAAAGAAACAAAACCCCAAACCAAACCAAAACAAAATCCCATCTGCTTTTACTGTGGAAGACAACCCCTGCTTCCAAACTTCTGCAAGTTTTGCCACCTGGGAGGACTTAGAACTGTGAGCAGATGCATCTTTCGTGGGTATCCTAGGTGATGCTGATATAAGTAGGGCTGAGAGAAAATTAAATAGATTTATAAAGCATGCTTGTTTATACTATACTTTCTCAATGCTAATTCAACATTCTTGAAAATACTTTGTATCCTTAGATATAAGGCAGATTCTATTTTCATGCCTTGTGCTGCAATCTCTTTGACACATGCTGATTATCTGTGTCCAGAATGGGCAAATCAGTGACCCATACTCCTTAGTAACTGATGTTCAAGCTTTCTATTGTATTCTTAAAAATGAATGTATTTCAATCCTGACCTTCATCACTTGTTCTGATCCCAGCCCTGAACCTTTTCTAACCAGAGACTAGCAGCCATAAATAACATGTTACATTTTGTAATAGGTGTTTACTGTGAAAAGAATATCACATAGAAGTTGAATGAGATCACTGGCTGTATTTCTACTTGTGCTGACAGAAACATGGCTCTCAAATCTGAAAGTGGTTTACATGCTTTACACCCAGCCCACCCAGGTCAAGCACTAAACACAGCTGTTACAAATGAAGATTCTTCATATGTTAGGAAAATGAGTAATGGAAAAGTTAAATAGTACAACCTTTGTTAGTATAATTCATAGAGAAAAGTTCAAAAGAAAGTATCTGGGTAAGCCCTATGTATGATGATGCTTCCCTACAGTGGTTGGTCTTAGAGGGACTTTATGCCAATTAAAAAACAGTGAATAAAATTCACTGTTTCTAATGACAGCATAAGATTTGTGATCTTATAATCAGAATTAAAGCTTACTGTTGCATGACTTATTTAACCTTGATCCAATAATTAGTACATAATGAATACCTTTATTCTTATACCTGTACATATGTATAAGCATGTGTTCACAAAGGTGAAATATTGAGTTAATAAGAAACACAGAGATTTTCAACAAATGAGTTTGTATACATTTCCCCAGTATCTACATCTGCTTAAAATTCAGACATATTCAGATAACTGTTAAAAATTTAACTGTACCTTCATTCTCAGTGAGGTGAGTTCAAGACATTTTTTGTGCTTTCACATCCGGCTAATTAGAAGCCTAGGAAATACAAACACTCTTCAAATAACATTCTGACTTTTGAATCAAGATTAAGGAAAAAAAATCTTGACATTTTGTGTATCCATGAAAAGTATGGAATGTATTGCAATGAAGTGGTCTTGTCTTAAGGGATATCAATGGTGTTGGATGCACTCAAGAGTGCAGAGGTGTATTAAAACTGACTGGATTCCACAAACTGACTGAACAGTTGAAGTCATTAGAAAACCATATAATTCAGAAGAAGGTCCAGATCAGAATTTGCATAAATTAGGGCTAGAGAAGTTTTATTACTGCTGATTTATTGTGCCCTCAGGTAGGCCTTATGTGCAACACAGGCAATACAAGGATTTTGCAATAGCTCCATTCATGGAGCTGAGCTGTGCTAAAGAGAGAGATCCTGTAAATCAGCCTGACCCATTATACCCTACCTAACCCATTATAAAACACATTAATTAATCTAAAAATTTGCTAAATTAATAGAATCATAGGATTGCTCAGGTTGGAAGGGACCTTAAAAATTGCTTTGTTTCAACCCCCTTTCTATGGGGCAGGAGGGACACCTTTCACTAGAACACTCATAATATATAAAAATATTGAAATATATAAACTGCTATTGATAACTTTCTCTATTTTAAGTTAGATTTATCTTCCTGGCAAATCTTACTTTCTGGCCCAATATTACACTGAGCCCAAGAAGAACATCCTCTTGATGTCACAAGTTCCTGTTTATGAACACTTCAATTCATGAGAACTATAGGCATCTATGCAGCAAATTTGTTTCCTGTTTTTTTTTTTCTTTTTTTTTTTGTAAATCAGCATGATTATCTTTCAAGAAACACAAATTAACTAGAGTTTGAGAGTACAAACCTGCTGAGTAAAGAGGAGTTTATTATTTATGACACTGATTTAAATATAAAAGAAAGACCCAACTATGTTGCATTAAACTTAATCTGAAAACACAGCTTTACAGTAGTAACTAGTCCTTCAGATCACCTAGGTACTGCTGGTCCTGCTGGTCCTACATGAGGTCCTACTCCCCAAATGGTTCTCCATCCTCCCCTCTAATTATCTGCAGACTTGCCATTTTTCACAGGACTTCACCTTAACAGTCTGTAAAAGCTAGTCACTCCTCACTTTCTGTACCTTTTTGCAGCTTCTCCCTCTGTTATTTGTTGTGTCCAACAATTTCTGTTCAGTAGTTTCTCATCTTCTTTTCAGTAAACCTCAGGCCAGGATCCCCTACCTGCATACTTTAACAATGTTCCCCCATGAAGAGGAAAAATTAGTAAGCCAAAGAACTGCCTGTGGTTATCTAAGCTCCCTTAGAAATTTTCGAACGAGCAATTAAGTCTTCTATATTTAACTTTAGGTGACAGCATTCCACTCAGGTAATAACATTTTGTATATGTTTTTTATTCTCCCTCAAAAGAAGGAAAAAAATCTCTCCTCTTATCCCCTCAGTTCCTAACATTATTGATTCTACTAGCAGAAAATCTGACCACAAGAAACTGCCCAGTCCATTCATGTTTTCATCTGTCTGATGCAAAATATCTTTATTAACAAAAGAGCAGAGGGAATTGGATTGGAGGATTGGAGACTCCTCCGCTACAGCATTTATTTTATCTTTTGCTTCTCATATTTAGCTTGTGTGAAGGCATTCTGTGTTATGGCTTTCTTCACCTGTGACTCGAGATGAGGGTATCTGCTTAAAACACACAATCACTCATGGTTTTCAAATTCACATACATTCATCATTCATGGTTTCCAGGGGTAGAATGAGAGCAGGGTCAGCCCCCCAGTTCCAGGTGATCAGGGACAGGCCATCCTTCCAATGTCTTTTCCTAACCATTAAGTAGAATTGATTCAACTAACCTTAAATACGACTCTACTCTTTCTACCCTCTTGACACACCGCCTAATGGCAAATTGCAAGGGTTCACAATTCCCCAAGATAATGCCAAATGATAACAAGTAGGGACAGCTTCAGAGAATGAGGGAAAAAAATATATTGATTAATATGGAAAAAAGTAAATATATGAAAATATATGAAAATAAAAGGAGTGGAGAAGTAAATCCAATAAGACACTAAAAATATATGAAACACACAAAAAATTCAGAAGCCTGGAGTAATGTAGGAAAATCACCAGAAACCTTTCCAGTGAGAAAAGAGGAAGAGAAAGTTCATAATATGGGATATTAAAAGGAAAATCTTGCCAAAATATGACAAAATATATGGAGAGATAGTTGATCAGTTAAGATGAAAGTTCTTGAGAGGAATTATTTTAGATGAAAAATTGAGCAAAAAGGCCTATTTCCATGAAATAGAGATTGTAGTCATTCTCCTGGTCATAAATGTTTCAATAATGTCTGTTAAAATCCTAAATGGAAAATATAGCAGGAAATTAAACCCTAATTGAAGGGTTTAATGATGAAGGGTTGTTTTAATTTACCAGGTTATATCTTTAAAAAGCTTTCTTCTGAATTGAGAGTGTGCTCAGCAATTTTTAAGTCCAGATTATAAATTTAGTTGTTTAAGAAGAATTTTGAAACTGAATGTTCATTATCCAACTTTTAGAATTCCTTTAAGACATTTCAGTCCACTGGACCTTGAAAATGTTTTTTTCTCTCAGTTTGTTTCAGATTGGAAGTTAGGGGTCATGATGAAGAGCTCAATAATCATAGTCATGCTTAAACATTTCTGCTTCTTATAGGCACGATGAAAATTTGTCAGTTCTAAAGTAAAATAAAATATTAAGGTAGATTTGACCAGAGGAATTTAAGATAAAATATTAATATTTTTAAAGGGACTGTTGATTAATTCTATAAAAAAAAAGTAACAGCAAAGCTTACCTTACTTTCATGTAAACTTTGTTTTGCAAGACAGGGGTGTTTTGGGGTTTTTCTTAGTGAGAAAATGGAGAGCATTTTTAATTTCTGTCTTAGGTCATCAAATAACCTCTTTTTAGCCTTGAAAAGTATCTTATTCAATGCTCATTTGCTGACTATTTATGGAAAAAAAATGCCTAAAAGCACCATCCAATTTGAACACTTAGTTCCTGTAACAGATTTATCTACTGCAGTCAGAAGAAAGCAAGTGCAGGAGATGCTGCCATTTGCTCTTACATGAGTCAGGGCTCAATTTTACAAACCTAGAGACTGGTGTGGTTTAATCCTGCAAGGTGTGTATCTCCACAATGGTTTTGAAAGGCCTTGGGCTGTGTGCTGGAGGCAGCAATGTGTGGGTGGCCCAGGCTGACCAAGCCTGCGGCAGCACCTTGGAGCGCCTCCAACGCGCCGGGACCTGCCCCAGACTGCAACTCGGCCAACTGCCAGGGCAAAACAGTAGCCTAAAGGTGTGCATCAAAATGAATTTCTACCTTCCCATCAGCACCTCGCATGTGAAAAGGGAGATAAGCCAGACTTTTCATGCTGTGCCACTTGAAAGGTTTATTTGCAGAGGTGTACAGACCTCAGATGGGTTTTGACCAAATCACTGCACAGCTCACGTGAGCTGCCTTCCCCTGTGCTTGGCTGGAGGCATCTGCACTTTCCTATGTAAACTATTTGTTGCCTATAGAGCTAAATAATTAACATATATTGTGTTGAAAGTTTTACTTTAAAACTGAGAATCAGTGTCGTTCCAGTCCATGATTTAAATTATAAACTGCTCTTGGAACTCAGTATTTACTAAGTATATATATTCTTTAAAATGTACTTTAGTAGTCTATACACGACCTTACACCATCAGAACAGAAAGTGCATTTAATTGGCAAAATATCAGAGAAACTAGGAAGATATTTTTTCTTAGATGTGACCCACTACTTTCAATGTCTCTAGAAATCTAAGGGAATATTTTTATTGGACTGTCTGTCATCATGAAAAAAAAAAAAAAACCAAAATGAATTTTTCACAATATTAGGTAACCAGAGGTTTCATATAGAAATCTGAATGTCCAAGAACACAACACAGCTTTAGCTCTCACTAACATTGATTGTATTTAAAAATTACTATGTAAACAGAAATATGGCACAGTTTATAAAATATTACCTTTTTATATATACCTTTTTTATATCCCTTTTATAGTATTATTTATAATAATAATTAAGTAGGCCCATTTTAAAATTTAAAAAGTGGAGAAATAAAACATTACAGCTGTGTTTACATTTCATGAGTAAAGTGGTAAGGCCATGTAGAGCTGGTTTACTGAGAAGGGAAATCATATTTTATTTATATCAATTGCCTGTTTCTTTAATAAATGATTATTTAAAAACACACATATGTATAACTTTTATTTATATTTAAGCCTAGCTTCCAGTTTAATTTCTCTGACAGGGGTGCCAAATTACTCTGAAAGATGTTCCAAAGGGTTAAAATGCTAGAGGTGGAGACTCTTCCAGGTTAACGTGACTCCTCCAGGTGGCAGTGAATAGCAGGCATCACGGCTCCTCGGGGCATCATTGAAAACCTAGTCACAGATATACGGGTCATGTGTGAGAGTGCGCAAAAACAATTCTTATTTTTTTTTTCCTTGGCAGACAGCCTGCCTGCCTACTGAGCAAAGAAAGTTTAACATTCAAGGAGGGCAAGACTTTAAGGCTGGCACTCTGGAAGGAGATTATGATGACCTGTCAGGGACCCCATTTTCACTGCCCCAGCTGAAAAAAAAAAATATCTTCTAATGGGTTCTTGCAGCCTCTTGCACTGGAACAGAGACAAGTGTGCGAAGCCTCCTGCAGAAGAATTAGAGGGGTGTCCGGGGCTGCATCAGCATTGCTGCAGCATCACTGCCCCAGCGGCGCGGGCAGCCCCGGCCCCGCAGCTGCCTGCGAGCCTGCCAGGGAGACAGCAGATACTGCTGCTGCTGCAGGTGATGCTCTGCTGCTGCTGCTGCTGCTCTGCTGCTGCTGCTGCTGCTGCAGCTGCTGCTCTGCTGCTGCTGCTGCTGCTGCTGCTGCTGCTCTGCTGCTCTGCTGCTGCTGCTGCAGCTGCTGCTCTGCTGCTGCTACTGATGCTGCTCCTGCTGATGCTGCTCCTGCTGCTGCTGATGCTGGAGAAAATGTTCCCAACAGCTGAGCAGCTGGGGCCCGCCACTGCCATGCAAAGCCTTGAAATAATTGTTTGAAATGGCGAGGGATGTGCTGCTGGGAATTGAGCATTAAAAAAAAAAAAATTCTGTTACAAAAGACAACAAAAATGTTTAAACAAAGACAAATGGCCCTGAAAACTCTAAACGCCGATTTATTTGGAATAATGCAAGTTATAAAATATTGAGCATATCAAGTGGTTTTTCCTTAGCTCTTCGCAGCAGTAAAGGTTGAGATGGGGGGTTGCTCAGTTCAGTCCCAATTATTTTGGCTGTAACATGCCAATAAACAAAGAGATTCTGAATCTTACTTAATTGTACCTAATCATTTTACCTAGTTATAAACTGAAGTAATTTCTATGATGAAATTATAAATCCCCCCAAAAACCTCTAAACAAATTCATAGCTAAATGAAAGTTCTAAGGAAGGGTGCCCATGGCCAAATTTGGATGCCTGAAGGAATTATTCTGAGTCACGAAAGTATAACATTTCCACTAACTCAAAGTTTCAAACAAAACCTCCAAGTGGCTCTTCATTAGGGTCTAAAATGTGAATGTAATAATGAAGCCTAGACTTAGTTTTACTGCTTTCCTATTTTTGGCTTGGAGGTGCAGCGGCACTCAGGAAATGAAGATGTAAAAATAGCATTGTCTTAGTCAAGGATTTGGTCCATAAAAGTAGATGTCTCTTCCAGCTCATAATAATATATTTAATTGATTAAAAAAAAAAAAAAAGAGTTGCACAAAAAGATTCCAATTTATTTCCATCATACATATTCCAGGAAAAAATTGCTATAAAGGCAGGGACTGGTTTTTATTCTGTGTGAATATACCTAAACTTAAAGCTATCTGAGGTACTGCCTTCAGACATACTAGAAAGTACAGTTTTATTTGTTTTACTGTTTTGGAGTTACTGGTATTTTGTCCAACAAAGCTATGCCCTGCCACAGCTACTCTTAGGAGTGATGAAGCTGCCAATCATGGAAGTCCATAGAGCTGAAGATGCCTTGTTCACCCAGGCTTAGGAACTCATTACCAAGGGACATTGGGATGAACACAAACCTCCCTGGCTTTAGAGCAAAGCAAAAAATGCACTTCCTTGGCTTATTTCTCCTGTCATTTCTCCAAAAAAGAGTGACAAAAAGGAAGAGGAGAATAAAGGAACAAAGGGAGTAACAAAAACAAAGGTAATTAAAGGATAGGGGAAAGATAGTAAATACTCCCCTTCTCCTTAAAAATTATTCTCATTGAAAAATTAAAACCACGAATGACACACAAACCATTATCAGCCATGAGATTCAAAATTTGTTTGAGAACATTAGAAAGTGTCTAGAGTTCATAATTTTAGGCAAACTAGGGTATCCAAAGAGATTCCCCCACTTCTAACTGTGACATAACAAAAGATTCATGAGTTTCAGGACCAGAAGTGAAATAGACTCATATCACTTGAAAATCTACCCTGATCAGGTCCATGATTTTGGTTTGATTGTCAGTGTGACCATTAGAAAGACCATTAGGAATGTATCACACACTACAACTAGATATGTGAGATCTGATGTGCTCTCATCTTCTGAGCACCTGTGGTTTGGACCATTTTTTTGTGGTCTAGAGAGTGTACTTTTATTTGCATGGATCTGAAGTTTGTCTCCTATTGGTTTTGAGGAGTTATGTGCAGATCAATATCTCTTACTTTTTAAGTAGTTTCACAGACTTAAGCACTGCATCTTATTAAGCAGAAGCATTTGCATTTTTTTTTTTGAGACATGCAAGGTATTTCAAATTCTCTTTAACCTCAAGTGCATGGAGTAATCATCAATTTGGTGCATATGCAGAAAACTGCTTCTATTTTCTAACTTTTGGATATTACACTTTACTCTATTAACAGTCTGTTGATAGAGGGTTTTCCAGATGTAAAATATAATGCAATAATTAACTAGGTCTCTATTAACTGGACTTGGTGTTACACAGATGAAATGACATTGTCTTCTCTCTTCTCTCCTTTATATGTCCCAATTGTGATATGAATAAAATAGCCAATAAAAATGTTACTGCCTTCTTACATAATTTTTTTAATTGGCATTTCATTTAGAGGATGTTGCAAGGGGTGGTCAAGGAGGCTTCCAGAGCTACAACAAAAATCAGTATTTCTAATTTAGAGGACATCTGCATCTTCATTGAACTGTACACATTCATGTAGAATAATTTGATGAGCCACTGTTTTCTTGCCATGATCTAAAGAAAGAGATTTCTTTGAAAGTCTTAAATTCAGTTGAAAGTCTTACATTTGCAATTGTTTGCTTTACTGGAGAAAATGACAGTATGTCTCTCACTGACTTTTATGAAGATTAAATGTTTAATCAATTGACATATACAACCATAAAAATAAACCCTGTTGATGTAATATTTTGTTTTAATAATGCATTTAATTTAAATATTTGCATATTTTGGAGATAGAAGGTTTTGTTTTTCTGATAAGCAGATGTAGATACATATGTTTAAATACCTACTTTTAAGTCTGGATCTGGAGACTCTGACAGGATAAAAGCTTTTACCTAAGGGATTGCAGTATTGAGAATGATTTTGCATGTCAGAAAGCAATCCCAAAAGTGACCTTTATTCTGTCAAGTAGTCTGTAGCAAGGAAGTTTACTGTATGCTGGCTTGGTCAGCCATGGAGACCATGTACAAGCTGGATGTGATTTAGATCACATCAGTTAATGCCAATTTACTTTCAGAAAGCAAGGCATCAAATAGGAAGAGTTCTTGCTATTCCTACTTCAGCTGGGTTATTTTTTTCAAGTCAGACTCTGATCTGATCCTCCTCCTCTTGCAGGAATTAAGAGAACAGTTTGATATTATATTTTAATTATTAATACTCATTACTTTTTCCCACTTACCACAGTAGTATGACTATGCAAGTAATATTTGACCCAGTGCTATGATATGCACAGTGATTAGATATTCCAGTTGCTGTATCAGAACTTTATTATTCCTATCACCATAAAAATGCAAAAGCAGTTTGGATGAAATGTTGATTCATCAATTAATCATCAGTTAAACCTAAGCAATAACTCTCTGTATGGCAGAGAGTAAACATGGCTAAAGAACTTTTATACCTATGCCTGTGATTTTTCAATCTATTTTTCACTGATCTGACTGTAATTAAATCAAAAAGCAATTCTGAGTGGTAGTATTTTCTTAAGGTAGAATGTAGTTGTGAATCAAGTTTTTACTTTTTCCATCAGTGAATAGAAATATTTTTTGCATGCCGGGAGTTTACACAACAGCACATAAGTTTAGCAGATTGACATGGGTGCATCTGCTCTATTTCCTATCCATCAAGCCTTTTTCCAATTTCCTTTTTAGGATTATCTATAACCTCTATTGAGTTACTTACTCTGCATATTTTATTTCAGTATTTTTCACTGAAACAGGTCAGGGCAAGTAAATTCCATGATGAAGAAAATAGTCTGAGAAATTTTTATCGCCTTAAAAGCACAATATAGGGATGATTATCCCACTGTATTCATCACTGGAGCAGCCTTCCCTGAAGTACTGTGGGCTGTTCTGGGCCCCACAACTTAAGAAGAATGGGGTGGTTTAGAGAAGAGCAAAATGCTGGCAAAATGGCTGGAAGGCCTGTTCTGTAAGGAAAGGCTGAGGAGTTTGGACTTGTGAGTTTCAGAGAAAAGGAGGCTGAGGGGTGACCTCTTTGCTCTCTGCAGCTTCCTGTGGAAGGAATGTGGTGGATGGGAAGGGGCTGAGCTCTTCTCCCTGGTAACTAGTGATATCCAGTATGGGAATGGTTCAAAGGTTCAAAGTTGCACCATTGAAGCATAAGGAGGTATTTCTTTACAGAGAAGGTGTTCAAACACTGGAACAGGTTTTCTAGAGAGGTGTCTATGTCCCAACCCTGTCATTGTTTAAGAGGCTTTTGGACAGCACACTTAACAATATGCTTTATCTTCTGGTCAGGCCTGAACTGCTCAAACTTTTGGACTAGATGATCTTTGTAGATCCCTTCCAACTGAAACAACCCATCCTGTTCTGTTCTATTCTATTCTCTGAGGAAATCACAAAGTATTCTGTTCTGGTGTTAAGAAAGCTCTTATTCATATTTTATATTTTGCCTCTCCTAATGATATTTTACATTTAGAAAGGGGATACTCTGGATTTTAAAGAAGAGAAAATTTGAAAAAAATCCAAACTATTCTGCACTGGAAATTAAGTACTATCTCTGCATGTTCCTGAAAATAGTCTATATTATAGTTTTATGTAAATGGTTATTATGATCGCCCCAAGATCATTCCAACAACTATAATACTGGTTTGTCATTTATTGTATTTAAAAACCATCTCTCTCTTAAAGAGGCCTTATTGAAGATATTAATTCTGCTGTTGTTTATCTGATACAAAGAGAGCTCAAACAATACAAAACAATAGTTTACATGAAAGTCCATGAGCATGACAGTTTCTGCTGGACCGTAAAATGTTGAGAAGTTAATCCACACTCTACAGTTAAATTGACATTATAAAAATAGAAAATCCTCTTAGAAAGGAATGGGTACTCAGATCACAGCCTCATTTGAAGTACACTAACCATTACTTTATAGCCTTGTGTGCACACACTTGTGTGTCTCCAGTAAAATGAGTTCTCAGTTCTTCACTGTGACACTAAACAATTTCAGGTCATGTGAAACAAGATGCCTGGCAACCTTTTAGGCTATGGCCAGCACTATGGCCCAGCTGCAGGAGATGGAAGCAATGCTGAGGACTGATATGCACAGTACAGGCTTTTCAGAATTTTATTTCAAGTTAGCTGTAGCCTGGCCCTGAAGACTGAATGCTCATCAGGAACTGGAGGAAAGAAAGGAACTCTTGGAATACATTTTCCAGTTTCTCACCACCCAAAGGTGCAAAAGAAAAAACACTTCAGGACTTTCCAAAGGAGCCAACTGGAATGAAAGTGCTGTTACCATTGCCCAGAGGGCTCTATACAGAGACACAAGAAAAGGCTCTTCAAAAGCATACCCCCAATCCAAAATAAAAAAGTAATGAAGAAGCACCTGTAGAAGCATTATTAGGTGCAAACTTTAATCCATCCTGACAGTTGAAGGGAATGAATTGTGGCTTTCTTGGCTTGGGCTAGTGATATAATTAGATAAAACAGTGGTAGTATCAGTGGTGCTCTGTCTGGCTGCCATTTCCTGAGAGAAAACCCACTGTGCACCTTAATGAAGTCTTCTGTACAGCCCCTTGGTGTGCTATTTGGTGCCTGCTGTACTCACACTTGAGAATACCTGACAGATCTGTCTGTTCACAGAATTTAGGCATATATTTTCTGATCAAATCTTGAGAATCAGGCTCTGCAAATTTCCAGCAAAATTGGTTTGGGAGGTTTTCCATTTAGCGGGCAGGTTCTTCCTATAGCCTTTAGCAAACCAGTGCCCCAAGCACACAGAAGGTGTTGTGCCACCTCCTAACCTATGGTCATACAGCCATTTATATGATCCATATATGCCACCACAGGCCCCCAGCTGGGTAATAATTAGCACTGACTCCATGATTGCAGAAGGCCGATCAATTGCTTGATTGTATCCTATACTATATTATCCTGTACCTATTAATAAACCCAGTAACCCTTCCAGCCAGTCCGATACAGCTTTGACCTAATTGGTCAATCAAGCCAAACACCATCCAGTGTCCAGTTAAGAAATCACCCTTTGGTAAACAAACCTCCACGACACATTCCACATGTGCACAACAGCAGGTGCAAGTGGAGATAAGAATTGTGTCTTGTTCTTTCTCTGATAGTCTAACAGCCTTCCTCAGGAAACTCTGTGCCTGCTGTCTGTGGCCAGAGAGCTGCTGCCACACATATATTTCCAATAAAGAACGGGAATGGGGAATTTATTGGGTTTTGTTTGTTTTTTTTTTTTCCCTGAAAATATAATATTCTTAAACCATTACAATAGGGGTTGGAATTAGGTTACTTAAAGAGTATCAGGAACATGCATTGAGTCTGTCATATACCTTCATCAAAACCTCAAAATGAGATAGATAAGTGTGTAACTGAAACTTTTAAAGCATTTGAGGCTAAGCTTTACTGTCTGTAAATCAAAAGAGACAAACAGGAAAAACATGTATAAAAGTAGCATTGAAAAGGAAGTAAATCTTCTGTTGTCTTTAAGCCTGAATCTACTGGAGGTAAGCAGGGGTATAATTGTGTGACCAATATTTCAAAAATGAAACATACCATTTCCTGATATTTTTTTAATAATCGGAAACCCCCTGAGAAAAATCACAGTGTATCCAGGCAACCCAGAATCCTCATCTTTTGTACTTAACATTTTTAAGTCAATATTGATAAATATTCAATGAGTTATCAACATACAAAATGAAAATATTTCCTTACTTCATCTATGTCAAACATAATAGCTTCAGCCAGCTTCTTACTTTTTCACTGCTTGCTGACATTGTAATTGTATTTAAAAGTTTTTTATTTTTTTTTTACTTAAAAATGGATTGAGAGTGGTAATCCAAGCATTAGCATTGTTATTATTATTATTTATGTTTATGTCTAATCTTTTCTGGAAATATCCACAAAGAAGCTCAAAGGCATCACCCTCACTGGTTCAATTATTCAGGGAAAGCCTCAAAATCACTCCTGGCAACTGCATGACACAAATAGTCTTTAACTATTTTCATATGCTTTTAGCTTTAAAATTACATTAGTAAACACTGAAGATCTCAGAATGAGATCTTGGTTTGTTCTTAGAATTTGATTTGTTTTTGAAAATATATTCAGGATAATGAGTAAAATATGATTAATTTCTAGCTTTAGAAAGTCCTTTAGTCTTCTGATGTGTTATTTATTCCAGAAGTTCATTTTAATTAGTGAGAGCCATGGAATGGGCACAGGGGAATAAATGAGAGCAGAACAGCTATTAGGCTGTATATAGATCAGCATATAGACCTCAGCTGCTGGTGGATCAACTTTTCCAAAGACCTAAAACAAAATAACATCAGAGAGATTCTACTGATTCTGACTCAGCATTGCTGCCTTGGTGGACAGCAGCAAGCAAAAGTGCACATGATTTGATTTTGGCAAATAACATGTGGCAATGCAAATTGGAGATGACATGTTTTTACCTTTTTTTCAACTCTCCCGTTTTATCAAACCAAGAAAGTAGTTCATTTAGTACCAGTTGAGCTTGTAACTGTGAACATATACATAAAAATGGTAATCAACAGTTTTTTCCTGCACTACAGATTATTATTCTATGAATATCTTTATTGTCTATTTTATCTAGCTCAGCAGAATCAACTCTCAGCTTCAGCAAATAAAGCCTCAAACTGATTAGGTATAATTTAAGTAGCTGTGATTTATGATATTCAGTTGCTAAATTCAGACATTTTATATTATATTGTCATTTTATAGGTTTGGGAATCTAAAGTAACACCAGTAACAAGGATTTCATTTTTTTCACACAATTGGAGATTTCATATCTGGAAGCTTTCTTTATCCAAAGGCAATGAGGAGATGAGGGTAGTTTAGAAGACTCTAGTCAAATTGGTCAAATTGCTAGTTTTGTTCCAGATAAGATTGAAATCTTTACAGGTAAGGTAAAAAGGCTGGTTTGAAGAGCAGCAGAGCTCAGGGAAAAAGCAGAAAAAAGGAAACATGGCTATGTGATACTCCTGGGATAGTCACAGCATACACTTCTCAATCAACATCTGTCACTGATGGGACTCCCTCCGAGGAAAGTTTGCAGCAGAGCATTTATTTCATCAATATCATTAAGTTTTAGTGATGACTGATGCTGAGAAGACAAAATACATAGACATGTAAGGAAGTTCAATAGCAAAAAAAAAATTGCAATTAGGGAAAGTTGTTTTCATGTTATCAAAGTAATGAGTAATTTCTGACCCATCCTTTTTTTAGCATAAATTACTTTTAACATAAATTTAATTTTTTCCATATTCTTGTTCCCAGAAATACATGTATTTATGTTTCAGTAATATTTTATCACTTCATAGCATGATAAAAACAATCTAAGAAAGAAATACATATAATAAAAACAAGGGGAGATAATGTACCTTTAAAATTCTGTATAAATATCCATGTTAACCTAACCTGCTGAGAAGGGCTCTATGAATATGATCTCTATAAATTATGACATTTATAAATATATGTAAAGTATGAATTTACCAAAAGAAACAATCATTCCTGCCCATAATTTGGTTCTGGCTGAGACTGCACAATTCTACATCATCCAATCTCAATAATTATCTCCACAAAGATTAAAAAATGTGGATCTTTGTTTACTATTAATGATGTTACTAAAACATACTGTGAATTTTTCCAATAAACGTTAAAGTAGCATAAAAGTGTCTCTAGTTTGGAAACTCCCCTATTTCTATAATCAAAAGTCACACTGACCTTTGTGGGAAGTATAAGCAAAAATCGTTAATTTATATGAAAGAAAATGTAAGAAATCTTGCTAGCAAGAATTCTTGCTATATTCCAAAACTTTTTCTTTTCCTGCTTCCTAGGTCACAGTCACTGCTCTGCAAAGATCTATTTTACTCCTCTGTCTTCTGTGCTTTGGAAGGTGTAATGCAATTAAAAAATTCTCTGCTCATCACCTAAATAAATCTATTTCTGAGGCAAGGTGTTACTCAATCTAATACTAGACAAAAGAAAGAAAACCCGAACATATACAAAAGATTCTTCCTTTCATTAACATGCATGTTGCTCTCTAACCTCTATTTTATTCTTTTTTGTGAATGAAATCTTACTAGGTTAGTTAATTTCATTTTATTTCAATATATTCTTATTTATTTAGAAAGTTCAATAGGGTGTGTTTTCAATGGCTTGTTTCTCTGCATATTTAAGACAAAACTCAGTGAAGAATAGGACAGGCTTTAGATAATGTGATCAGTAAATTATCTATCAAAACAGATTCTCTTTCAGATCCTTCACAAAAGCCCCATTTAAAAGAATTTCAAAGCTTTCTGCATTAAATATTTATTTTTTAAATAAATAGTCCAAACTGGATGCTTTGTACAGTACGAAAACTTACAACTCGGAGTCTTCTGACTAGTCCTAGAAAACACATTAATGATTCTGAAATTTTAAGGCAGGCAGAAGTTTTGGGGTTAATTATTACATGTCTTTTGAAATTTCCTGTCTATTGACACATCTTCAGTAGGATGAGTACCATTTATTTACAGGAGTGAACTGACCAAAGAGGTATGGTTTTATGGTCTTGGACAAAGGTCAGTAAAAAGAATGCAAATGCTGGCAAGAATCTCTCTTGTATCAAACCCAGCAAATCTCACCAGGTCTTGGCAGTGCAGTACAATGGATGATTCAAGTGAAAGTTAAAAGGAGTGTAAGTACAAAAAAGTTGCACCTCCCTTGGTACAACCACTGAGTTGTTGGTAACCAACAGTTACCAACTTATCTTGAGATTATTCTCTGGCCATTTTCTCCTACTGATATTTGAGAAACTTATCATACATTACTTTCCCAATTCTTCTTCTAGCCCTATTATTGGGCTTTATCATTCCATGAAAACTGTGACTATATGGTATTTTATAATAACACCTTCTCTGTGATTGCTTTTAAGCTCGTTCCCTAACAGTTTTGCTACAAGGTCAACTTCACTTGATTATAGTATTTGTATCATCTTTTATACATTCCTCCTATCAGCCATCTTGTTTCCAAAATGAAGAGTACTTTTAATTTTCATATTTCTGATCTTATTTATCTTCTACCCTCAAACTGCCCTACATCTGCTGCTTTTTTTTTTAACAAGGATGATCAGAATTACATCCACAAAATGCAGATTCACCAGACATATTCTCATAATGACAATTTCTCTTCTTTATTGCTTTCATAATACTTCCTAAATTCTATTTACCACTTTAACTGCCTCTGAACATTTAGCTGATGCTTTCAAAAATCTACTTATAATGACTACAAGATCTTTCAGAGCTCATTATTGTGCATCTACAGTAGGGTTATTGTGTTTCACCCACCAAATGCATTATTTTGCACTCATTGGCATTGAATTTTATCTGCCATTTCATTCCCATTTCCAGAGCTAACGTCACAAGATATTCCTGCAGGTCTTCACAGTCAGCTGTAGATTTTAACTCACTATTCTAAACATATCTTTTACTCACACCACTGACTCTGTCACAGGACTCCAGCAGATTTGAGAAGCAAAAATTATGTGACAAATCACATTCCCTTTACATAAAGTACATTGACCTTTTCCAATGTATTATGGCTACTTCACTATCTAATAAGCCTATCTTTCTCACAGCATTTATTTATAGTCTCAGTTTTGAAATCAAGCATCTAGAAATATCTGGATACCTCTTGCTGCCCTTCAGAGCAGCTAATTTGACTGACGGATTGGTTACCATAGTCAGTATTTCAGCAATTTGATATTTGAATTTCCTTAGTTCTTCTAGTTAAGAAATAGCATTGATGTCTTGCTGCAAGGTATTCTATTGAACTATTCTGACATCTGACACTTCAATATGATACAGTTGCTCCCTCCTCCTCCTCATTTTTTGTAATAGTGAAAAAAAAAGATTTAAATATTATGCTATGGCCTTGTCTTTCTCAAGATCAGTCAGTATATTTTGATTGTCTATTAAACTTTATTTCTGGTTGGATTCCTAATTTTGATATGTTTGAATAAACCGGGGGTTTTCATGTTTATACAACTAATAACTTGTTCCTTAAAATCTTTTTTCACCTTTACTGCCAAGGGCTTATATTTAGAAAAATAAATTTGTATTAATGAACTAAAGTTTCTCTGTTATTTCTTATTTTTCTTCTTCTAGGCTTTAATTTTTATAATTTTTTTTTTTTCTCAGACCTTCTTTTACTTTGTTGTTTTACTAAAAAAGGTGCCTTGCTTGATTGTTTACTTGCAATTTTAAGGGAAATTTTGCTAAGCAAAGTGTAGGATAATGTGTAGTGCTAAGTATTCTTAGCATTTTACTATCATTGGCATTTTATTCTTCTAGCTGTTCCTTCTCATACCTCTAGTTTCCAAAGAAATGGAGAAAAACCCCAAAAGAACAGGAGTAGCATGTAGTGATACGTCCCTAGACTCTAAGCATTCTAGGCTCTGGATTTCCTAAACACAGGTCTTTGTATTTATCTTTTGATTTTCTCCACATATTTGTCAACTACATTTTTAACTCACATATTGTCTTCTTTTCTATGCTTCAGACCCTCAGATATCAGCTTCTACTTCAAAGCATTTCATTAGCAAGCATACAGATGTAGATAACAAGTGCCTACACATTTCTATCTTTTATGAACAGCAATTTTTTTCAATAATCAGTGAGAGAAACATTCTGAAGTTTCTGCTAAGGCAATAAGGCAGGGTGATTTGGTAAGATTAAATTTCTATTTATTTATTTATTTGCATAATCCTGGGTAAATGATTGGTATTAAATGAAAGATGTTTGATCTAATGATTTTAGCATATTTAGTTGAGACTGCAATGTACTCACTACATGTAGATGAACAGAGTTTAAGACCATGTAAATTGAGAAAATTGAATAGGATTTCCACTGAAAGACCTCTTAATGCATCTTTTATTAACATCCAAATATGTGATTATTTTGACCATTGCAATTTTGGGTCCATTAGGAATGCCATAGAAAGATTTTGCTAAAGACAACTGCTTTTTAAGCTCTTGACTTCTCTCTGGGTCAGCTCAGCAGGTTTTTGAGGCTAGTGACGTTCAGTTTTTTGGTCACAGCAGATACTTTTTTTGAGGAACTGAAGAAGGAAAAATGTTTTCAAATCTGGAAGTTTATGAGATTTGCTTTCCTCACTGCAATCGTGTATGGCTTAAAAGCCATTAATTTTTCAGCTTTGAAAATCAGTTTTCCTAAATCTGTGTCCTGGCACCACGAGGCAGTGTGGGCAGCTGCCAACAGCTGTGGCTTCCAGGGCTACACTGGGGAGAGGTACTCCTCTGATGTCAGAGGTTTTATGCACCCCATTTCTGGGAAGAGGAGGCCAGAAGGAAAACCAGAAGGAATCCTGGAATTGTGTGTTATTCCTGATTTGCGTTTGGATCGTTGGAATTGTTTTGATCTGATTTTTTGCTTTCTTACCTTGCAGCATTTGGTTTGCAAGCTGCCAAAGTAGGGTTATTAGTAGAGCATTAGAAACTCAGACTTTCTTCTTCATCTTAGGGTTTAAAATCATACATTCTGCTGCTGGCATTCAGCTTGCATCAGGAAATGATGGTGTAGAGTTTCATCACCAACAGACAGTAAAAACAGTTCTATAGAGTCTTAACAGAATATTTCAAATGTCTAAAGAACTTCTGTGGGGATCCACAGGCAGAATTAGAGATCCTCTGAGAGCCAGGTTTAAATATTTTATTATCAGAACTATCGTTTTATGTAAGGATGATGTGCTCAAAAACTATGCAGACGTTGTTTTAATGACAGCTTAAGCAAAAGATTGCTTCCATTCTTTCCATAATGTGAATGATCCCACATCTGGGATAAATTCTGTGCTTTTTCCAAGAGAAATCCTCATGGTTGTTTCCTAATTCCAGCAAAAGCAGAGTACGAAGGTAGTCACTGCTACTAGGAGGAATCAGAACCAGATGGGGGAAGTATGGAGAGAGGAGAGTCTGGATTTCCACCTGTAAACTCAAAGTGGCTGACTGAGCTTGATTATAATTTATATGAGAAGGTGAGGAGAGGGGGATATTTATATTCTTGCAAAGCTTCTGGATTTATTATTTGTGTTGACTTTGCATTTAAAAAGACTTTCTTTGGACTTCTGGGGCTACATCTAAAACTGCAGGAAAAACGAAAACCCTCCAACAGCATTTTTTGTGCTAGAGAATCAAGGCATTACTTTATTCTGGCCAGGTGGTGCAACAGAAATAATTTTATCCACACATAGCCCAAGTGTACAGAGAAAATCATTCCATGACACATGACTTTACTAGATTTTTTTCAGATACTTATACAGTCAAGACCCATAGAAATTCATTGGGTCAATGTTCGCTGGTCCCAAATTGTGCAGTTCTTAGTATTTGGTTTCCTGTTTATCGATCTCTTCACTTTTGATATTAATTAGGTTCTCATTCTTGGTTCTCTTATGTCTCCTTTCCCAGGCCCGGTGTCTCTGAGCATGCCAGGGGAGATGTTTGGAGCTGATGGTGGTTAATGGCTGTTGATGGTTGTGGTAACTACATTTAGAATAGATGGTCACTACCTTTTTTGTATATCTGACTAAAGTTACATAAAAAAAATTTAAACTTGGTATGTTTTCCAAAAGGGCCTTGATTGTTTTGTTTTGTGTTGGTTGGTTTGGGGTTCTTTTTCAGATCAAAATGCTTCCTTCGAGCTGTTTGACCACTGCCAAGGGCCTCTAGTTTATTTCTCTCCATTGCTGTGGCTTCTGCTTAGCTCGCTGAATAGCTGCCTGATTCCTGGCAGCTACTTTAAATCTGCATGATCAGAAAAGTTGGGAGGATAAGAAGGAGTGAAGACCCCCATATGCTCTTTCAGAGGTAAAAGTTTTATAGATGTTTTAGGCAAGATGGATTCAGAATAAAATAATACATCTATTAATATACTTCTGCAACAAGTCTGCAACTTCTGCAGCCAAAAAGTGCTTAGTTTCTACAAGCTATCAGAGCAGTTACTGCTTGTGACCCATTGTGTATTACAGAAAAAATGTTACACTAAAAATTTTTACAACTCTGTATTGAACTCTTTTACATTTTTCTTTTCATATTTTAAATGATAAAAAGTATTCAAATGAAAAAAAGTGTTTAAATAACTTCCAAACTTCATTTTATAGTTTAAATGAAAGAAAAAATAATCTGTTTTTAAACTAAAGAGCCTGTACTCAAGGAAGACTGTGACACTTAAAAGTCCGGATCCTTGCATCAGGTCCTATCATAAAAGCACCAAGTCTATGACGCTGCACAAATTCCTAGAGCTCTGCTTTGAAAAGAAAAGCACCTTCAGATGAAGCACAGAAGAAATGCTCTGTGCTTTCGCCCAGAACAATGAATTTGAACCCATAATATAGTGCATGTCTGTTAGCCATGCGCATGACAATTCCTGTTTGGCCTCGGAAAAGAGCCTGATAATTTTGCTCTTTTTGAACCGTAAGCATAATAGGTGCCTAAATATCTATTAAGTTCCTATTATGTACCCATTAAGTAGAATAATAGCCTATCTGAATATGGCCTTAATTGCTTCTGTGTAAATGTTCCAGAAATTTGTGTGCTAACAACAGTAAAGACTTCCACTGCTGAAAGAAAACCTATGAGCAAAGTCACAGCTTCTTGATAATGGGCCATTATCCATTAACTGTACTCACATAAAAAGACATCTCTTTCGTAAAATGCCCTTACAATGGGACTGCAGCTGAGAGATGATATTTCCTCTAACAAGTGTTGTCTAATCAAACAGAGGCAGCAATTTGCAAAGGCTAGAAGGGCAGCACAGAAATTATTCCGAAGGTCCAAAAGGTAAGTCAGGTGCTGGGAGGATGCCTGTTGAATAAGGCAGGAAAAGCTGATGGATTCTTAAAGCAGGGAAACCTGTGGGAATTGGTCATGGCAAAGTAAAAACCTCCTAAGAAAACATGGTCTGAAAAAAGCCTGAAGAAGAAATTGAGAAAGAGTAGCTGTAACATAGAGAAATGTCCATGTTCAGGCCTTTTCCTGCAACAGGGATTACATATTGTCATTCCTCTGTGTTCACTCATAACTTGCCTTCTTAAGAAAAAGACAAATGAGAGCAAAGTGAAGCCTTTTCAGTGGATGTGAAGGAAATGCATTTTCTTTTCATGTGACCAACACTTTTCAACCCCAAGTCCATTAAGCCCTGAACAGTATCCAAATTCACTTGCAATATTTTGCATGTAGAAGTTGAACTCTTCATTTCTGTACCAACAGAGGAATGGCAGCCAGAAAACCCCAAGCAGGAGCTGAAGGCAAAAGCCAAGGAAACAGAGTCTAAATTTTGCACATTTTCTCCTACACACAAATGCTGCAGTCTTTCTTTTGACATGTTCTGTAGGTAAAAGAGGTTCAAAGAGGTTTCCATTCTCATCTCAGTTTTATTCTCTCAGTGATATGGGGGACAAAAGAAAAATGCTACTATATATGGGGAACAGAGGAGTTAGTACAAGTCCTGTGATATGGTATTCCATGGAGTCTTCATGCATTTCTATTGTTTGGAATGAACAGAAAGCCATAAGGACATTTGAATGAGATAAAGAGCATTCTGAAATTTCTTGTGTTCGGGTGATAAGGAGTTCTCTGTAACATCATACATGTATTCTCAAGTAGTTTCCTTATCATGGCAAATCCCAGTGTTATATCTTTGCTAGGAAATGGATTGTTTTCATTTTTCACCTAGGGACTCCAAACAACAAGAACTAATTAAGCATAAGAGTGATGTGAGACTGACAAGCAGAACAATTTCTTTTTTGCTTCTGACCATTATCTAATGTGATTTTTTTTCTCTTACTGAAAAAAATAGAATTATTTTTAATTAAAAATTCCACCATTTGAATGACTCTTGATGACAGTGAGGTTAAATAATTTCTGGCAGCTTTAATCAGAAAGCCATGAGACCATCTTACATGAATAATACAGTCAAAATAACCGACTATGTGCTAGCAATAATGATTTAATGTTTGACACTTGCTTGCTTAATTTTGTTTGTGTTTATGCAGAAAGAGCTACTACATCTTTTGCTAACACCATAAATAAATGCATCGACTTCCAGTTCTTGTTCACACGGTGTCTGCAATATAATGGAGCCATTACTGCATTACACTGCTGCTGCGCAGCTCCTGGCATGCAGATTGATCTATTCCCCAGGTGATTCATCATGTTATAAAGTTTGTTTGTTCTCTGGTCCATGAGCAACACACTGTAATAAAATCTGGCTATAGTTGTCAAAGAAGTTGAAGAGTCCTGTTTTATATCACCCTTAGGCTAGCTAAGTTACAGTGAGTATCAGTAAAAATGCAGTTACCTAGTCATCTGAGGGATTGAGAAGAAATTCCTAAAGCAGTCAAATGGTTTCCTGAGATTTTTGATTCAAATATTATTACATAAAAAAACTAAAACTGAAATTAAAAAAAATTCCTTTCCTCATGTAAAGAAATTATTCTATTTTGTTAATTTAAGACTGCTGACTTGCACAGCACTGCATAAGGAACACGCATGGGAGCTTTTCTCTTGACAACATTCCCCTAAGAGGTGAGGAATAACCAGCCAGGCTAGGTAAAGGACGTATTCTATTGAGCCATCACTTCTAGTTTTTTTACTAGGGGAATAAAGTCTAGAAAAATACCAAGATATTAATGCACATATTTTCATAATTGGGATCTTTTTTATATTAATTTATTCCAGCTAAGGAAAGTTTGCCTTAATTTTATTTTAAATTTCCATTTTTATTAAAAAAAAGTATACCTGCCTATATTCTATCACGTCTTACTCCTGACTTTAAAAAAAAGGGGTGCAAAGCTGAATTCATTTCTTTATTCAACAGCTCATCTAATGAAGTGCTATACTGAAAATTAATTATACAGAACTGAAAATTAATTATACAGAATGCAGCACAGATACAAAATAATCTATGAATTTATAAAGCTTGTTATCTTTAAGCAATTTTTATCAAAATTATAAGAAGCTAGACTTACATCTGATTGTTGTCTTTCTACAAATGTACTACTATATTTTGAGAAAAAAATTGGTAGATCATTTCTGAACAGATTTTATAGGTTCTTTTTTCTCTCATATGTACTGCTATAGCTCAGACAGAATGAATGATGGGTGAAGGTGGTGAGTAAAGTAGTTGCAGGGAGCTCAAGATAAATTTAAAAAATTGTTAAAGTCTAATTTCTATCAGGCATTTCAAACCCAGATCCTATGTTGGGTCATGCTGTGAAAGACTGGTCAGAGGCCAAGTAATGGAAGTGGAAGCTGAGGGAAGAACTTGCATCAATAGGCAAAAAACCCAAACCAAACCAAACAAAAAAAAAATTAAAAAAAAATCAGAATATCACAAACTGAGAGAGGAGAGAGGCTTAAAGAAGCCCGTTGGAAAGGAGACTTAGGAACTCTAAGCAGACCAATTGTCTTAAGATCTCCCTGTTCAGG
This sequence comes from Chloebia gouldiae, assembly GCA_003676055.1. Lineage (NCBI taxonomy): Eukaryota > Metazoa > Chordata > Aves > Passeriformes > Passeridae > Chloebia > Chloebia gouldiae. The sequence goes on from QUSF01000005.1 coordinate 20,199,071, forward strand.
ACAAAATATCCATCAGCTGATGAATACTCAGTAACAATAATGGGTAAAAATATCTTAAACCTAAGAAATTCCATAATCTTATTTCTTTGAGGCTTTGTAACTCAGAATCAATGATCACCTCAGGGAGTTGGAGATTTTTTTCCACATACAAAACTTTATCAGAACAAGCAACTTTGAGCCCTGGAAGCCACTTAGTCTCCTAGGAAGACCAAGGTGGCCAGCATTTCTCACTTCCAAGAACCACAGAGCTTCTGCAAACTTTGCCTGGTTGCCATTGCTCTGGGCAGTGCTGCAGGATGGTGAGGATGCATCCAGCACATGCTGCCAGGGCTTCCCAGGCTGGGGAATGTCTTCTGCTGCCAACTATTTTGGGAGCTGGAAGAGTATGAATAGGGAACATCACCTACAGGTGAAGGAAGAGGCAGCATTAGTGCACAATGGGTGTGGCAGCAGCTGTTTGCCCCACTGGCCAGCACGGAGCTGAGTGACAGCTTTGGGAGAGCACAGCTGGATCTTGGCACAGATCCAGCCAGCCCTGGCTGTGTGAGGAGGAGACAAAGACTGGGAGATATTTTCCTTGAATAAAAGGAAGGTTTCCATAGAAACTTCTCTTTTTTTTTTTTTTTTTAACAAATTTAAAAGAGAAATTTAGCAAACTATAAAATCAAGCTTCCAGACCCCAATTTAAGCTATTCCTTATTGATTGCAATACAAATGAACATAAAAGCCTGCAGCCTGGAACTGACAGCACGAGACAGACTTCTGCCAGCTCCCTTGTTCCTTCCATCAGTGCATAACCTCTATTAGCTGATAGTGGCAGTGACACACACTTTCTAGCACCCTCTATTTTATAAAAGGAGCTTTCTTTAGAGCATCTCATCTAAAGGCTCTTTGTTCCTTAATGAAAACACATTTCTTGGACTTAACATGCAATGCAGGCATCACCCTTACTCTGAACATCTCTTACTTTAAATTCAGTTATTTACAAACAAGCAGAGCAGATGCAAAGTGCCCATTTCTTTGCTACCTAGAATACGAAAATGCAGCACTGAGGGTCCATTCCCCTCTACCAGCTGGAGGTATGTGAGATAGTATCCCTCTTAGCAAGTATCTGCAGTGGAGAGGGTATCCAAAGAAAGCAAATAAATAAGAATCTTGAACTCAGCCACACATAAGGCTTATTGCAACTAAAGCTTACTAAGGTATCCCTTTGACAACCATTAAGTATTGTACATACCATTTAAAACCAGACCAAATTGCCTTCCCCCTCACAGTTCTTTCAGCAGCTTTGTTTAATATTCAACATACAGCACAAATAGAGCCCTTTGAAATATCATTATTTTCTTAATACAATGTCAGGCTTTAATCAGTGTTTACTGCAATTAAAAGGATCCAACTTGGTTGGTCAGGTATAACTACAAAACCTTCCATGCTATTTTAGAGAAGTCTTATATGCTGGCAGTGCCTTGTGTACTCCAGTAAATGCATTGCTGCCATTCCATGCCAATCCATTCAAGCCTGTCATGAATGAGTGGTTTGGCTGCTTAAAGAAATATTGTAGAAAGTATTGGTTAAAACAGGGTTTCATGTGAATTTGTGAAAATGTGACTTTACAGAGCTTGATGGCAAGGTTCACTCGATTATGTACTGCCCAGATCAAAGCATAAAAAGGATGATCAGCTTAGCAGCAATTTGAAATTATTTGCATGGAAGCTTGGAATGCAAAAGGGGATAAGGGTGCAAAGAATATAGATGTAAATATAAGGGTGAAAAAGGATTTAGCACCACTTAATTATTGAGTAACATTTACGAAGCAATTTGATAGGGTTCACTACAATTATAACAATGACTTAACTACAGATTTGAGATAGTAACACTTAAATCATAACCCAATCACACTCACACAAGTTAAAGCAATATGTATACCTAATTTTTTTGTGTGCAAAGGTACTCATTAAAAATTCCCCCTCGAGTTCAATGAAATACTCATAGCAAAGTCCTGTGCATTTCCCACAGGCAATGGATTGCAGCTCAAGGAGCATGAAGATGTGGCAGGGACATCAGCCCAGGGCTCGTCATCAGAGACAGTTTGTTGAATACTGCAAACTTGAGGGTTTGTGAGCTCCAAGAGGCATCCCACTCAGACAGAGATGCTCATTCAGCCCACTGCAGTCCAGAAAAGCTCAAAGAGCCTCTCTGCTGTTTATAGGGTTGCAAGATGATTAACTCCGGTCATCAGTAAATTTTCATCCTGGCCATAGCCCAAGTAAATAACTACTGCACTTTTTTTTTTTTTCCCCCAAAGTGCAGTGACAATGATACAGGTTCCTCTCAAACTGCAATTCCCAGTAGTGCCACTCCATTCAGGCTAGGATTCAAGAAAATGGTTTAACAAAGGTACAAATGGTAATTGCTTATCCTTTGTTTCCCATCTAGGTTGGGCAACTGATACTTCTGGCTGTTACCATTTTTAGCATGCAAGCTCCTGGTAGGTAAGGGAATGCCTCTCAGACCAGCTAGTATGGTCAAGGGATGATTTACTGCTCAGCTACTTTGGCCAAGGCTTATCAGTGAGCTTCTGAGGTCCTAGAAGAGGCCTGAGGAAGAAGTGGGATTCGGATGCAGCGTCACAAAGGCAATACTCTCTTTACTGGCTTCATATAAAAATGGTTATGAAGACATGATGGACTACTCCATTTGCCATGGCAGTCATGGTCACATAATCCTCCAGTGACCCAGCAAAAAGGTTGTTCTGCATTTCTTTTTTTTTCAGAGAAAGATTAAAAAAAAACCAAAACCACATACTCCAAAAAATTTAAAAAAAAAAGGGGGGGGGCTTCTTTTCATCCTGGAATGACACAAATATTGGAGATTAGCACATTTTCCCCTAGAGCACATTTTCTCCTATATATAGGAGCTGCTTTGCACCCGCTCTGACAAAAGAGGAGTCCAAATTTGCGTCTTCATGAGTGACACAGCACTCAGTAGGCTGAAAGGGCAGATGGCACAACCTCTCAGCTGCAGAGAGGGAATGAAGGATGGGATCGCCTGTACAGCCAGTTCTTTGTAATTTGGCACTGCTACGTTTCTGCTGCTCTCTTCCCTTCATCTTGTGAAAGGACCCTGAAAATTGGAAATATTCCCACTTTTTGCAAGGATAAAACAAGATACTGCTTGGAACATTTCTCTTTCTTTCACTTAATTTTAAAGCTGGATTTCTACCCTAGAATTCTGCTGCCAGGTTTCTGATGTGAGAATAGCTAGAAATAACTGAAAGATGGGGTAGCAACAGTATAAATGGGGTTCTGGTGGTACATGCTGCTTGTGTTCAGGAGGAATCATCTTACTTGTGTATCAACAGCCAAATAGATTTAACATCTCAGAAAAGAGCAGTGCAATTCAATCTGCTGTTATTCCACTTTTTGTCCTGGGTGAGCTTAAATCTTGATTCCAAGTTATAAAATATAGAACAGGTTGGAAATCACATATGCTGACTCACTGTGAATTGTTATGAGTAACTTAATAGCTTAGTCATCAAACATAGAGATACATTTGCAAAAATATTGAAATCTGTGAAGAGGAATGAAGTGTAACAGAGCATAAATAAAATGCTCTTATGTTTTTCTGAGATGATGGTTTTGATTTTCATCTGACATCTGACAACTGTAAGAAAAGTACTGCCTCAAATATTGAAAAATAGTAGTGATACAAAATAATCCTTTTTATTTTATTTCCACCTAGAAATGAAAAAAGACACCCTGAAAAAGAAATGTTCTCCAACATTTCAGCTATATCTCACATAACAATAATTTAAACCTATTGAGAGAGATAAGCAAAAAGTAAAACTTATAATAATCATAATTTCAATATTTTTAGCCATTTGTTTTAAACTTAAGAGTCAATAGAATAAGGACATATAGTTATGAGCAGAAATCATGCTTTCATTATAAGTTTGTGTCCAGGATTCCGAGCTATATGTGATGTGTTCATAGGCATTGCCTCAGAAGACATATACGTATTTACACATAAAAACAACTTCTTTCTACATTGTTGCTCCATCTGTATTTACATGAAAAAAAGATTATCAAATTGTCTTCATATGGATTGTCTTTAGATGATTAACATTTACTTGCAACTGGACTTAACCAAATAGCATGTCCTGCTGGTGCAAACAGGAAAATTGATATATTAGGCCATTCAGGCGCTGCTGGCTGCACTCTGGGCAGGAAGCAGATAAAAGACAGGCTGGATGCTGCTCTTACAACCACCTAAGAAGGCCAGTGTTTCAGAGCAAACCAGCTACAACCACTGACCACCATGACAGAAACACTTAAAATGTTTCCAGCCAGCGTTTCAGATGGAGGAACTCCTGAAGGTACTAAGTATTTATGTTATATAAATGTCAAAGAGGATCATTTCATATTTGTTCATAACACATTTCAGTACACAGACTTGCACAAAGTCAGAGAGTATTTCAGAACATATATGTATTGATATTACTATTATTAGCTTATTTAGCTGGTCTTAAAAATGGAAAAGTATATTCATTGGATTTAGAACACTAAATTTAAATAAGATGAAAAGATGAAAAGAAGTGACAAAAAAAAAGGAAAAGAGTAGAGCAGGATATAAAAAAAATCTCTGAACAGGTCATTAGAATATATAGTTTAAACAAATGCACATTTTGCATTGGGTTTTCTTTTGTGGTTTTTTTTTTTTTTTTTAAGTTTTGCTCCTTAGCACAAAACTTTGCTTTGGAAATGTTTCACAGTTTTGACCCCTGAAACTCCTAATGCTTGCCAATATTCTTCATACAAAGTAGGATTAATTCCTTTGGAAAAGAAGTGAGAAGAAGTAGGCTAGGATTATGGAAAAATATTAGCAGTAGTATAGAAGTTAGTAGCACAGTTAATACTCTGTCATTTCTGGATTTAACTTTCCATATCAAGCTTTGCGCTGTTTCCCTTTAAAAATGGATGACTACTACGATCAATCTTTGCTGTCAGAGATAACCCCATGCACACACTCTATATATTAGGACCTGAATGAATGACTCATAAAAATCAGATAAAAGAACAGATGCTAATAATTTATTTAAATAGAGCCTTCTTGAAAAGGTTAACTTGTCACATTTTATCTTCAGTCGTAAACCCCCTATTTTTATAATCAGTAATATTGACTATCTGCTTTCCTTTTATTGGATGGGAAAGAACACACAATAAGTATTAAAAATAGCCTGAAAATTGAGACTTTCTCTATTTGTGGGAAATGGTGTCTTGGCAATTATGGTTAAACTTCTTAACATATACAAAAGTGCTGTAATTAAGCTCTTTCTGCCACCTCAGAATCCTTTATTTCCACCTCTTAGTTCAACCCATTCAAATACTATGCCTCTAAAACTGCTGTGTGTTGTGAAAAATTTTCAGACTCTTATTAGAGTTGCTATACATGAAGTGCTCTTGCTGTCCTGGCATCTTATTTACATTTAGTATATCTCTAAGAAAGATCTTTTGATCATTAAGGCTTTATATATATAATTTGAGTACAAAAATGGGGAAAGTCTGAAATAAACTGTGGTATTAAATTCTAACTTGTGCATGTTGCTTTTTTGGGAGAGCATACTCTTCTACGCAGTTAGGTATTTGGTACTAGTAGGTGGTAATGTTCAGTTTTGCAGCTGCTATGTGCTTATTAGTCCAGAGATATGTGCCACATACCTCTCTCAGCAGTCATCAACAATCATTATAAGGACTGAATTTGAGGAAACAGACCCCACACTGAACTAAAAAAAAAAACCCTTAGAACAACTCAGCCGTGTTTTGTTGCAAGTTTACTAAACATTAAGTAGCAATGGAGATGGGTATGGCAGCCTTCATCTGCCTTAAGGTGTTCAATAAATTCTCAGTATGTGGATGAGCTTGGGAGGAATGATGAGACTGCAGAGCATCTCCTCATGAAATTTAAGAGTAATGCCTCACAGAGATTAAGCAAAATGGCTTCTTTCCAGACTTCATTTCTTAGAACAAAAAGTATCTCCCTCCAGCACTAAGACTTGATTATGCCCTCAGATATGCACAGCACTGGAAAGAGGAATAATTTATGCATTGAAAGGGCTGGCTGCAGCCTCCATGATGAACTGTTATTCCTTGGAGATACTGTCTTCCAAGAAGTGGTGCATTGTGCCGGTTATGCACAGTTGCTTCTGTACTTCAGTATTTCCTTAAATGCAGGATAAGTTTGACCAGGTGCAATGTTTTGTTTCAACATTTAATTTTTTTTAAATGCTGTCTTAGATGAATAGAACACTTTTTTTTAGTTGTTGTTGTGCACCTTATTTTGTACTTGAAAAGGTAAAAAATATCTAAGATTTCTGGATGTAGTTCTTTCACTACACCATTGCAGCAAACCCAAAATTCATGCCTTAAGTTTCAGCACTACAGTGGAATATACATCCAGTAGTAACTTAGGCCAATAACTTAATATATTAAAAAAATAAATTATCTGTGTAGTTTCTGTTACCTCAAAAGACATATGGGAACTCCAGGCTGTGTGTGGCCTCTGACAGGACTAGAGGATATGGACAGCTGCATTCAGTCCAGCAACAGAGATTTTTTTTTTTTTTTTTGGTAATAAGAAACAGAACCAGATTCCACCATTCCCTAATACAATTGACATGCTATTGTTTACAATCTGTATTGTAACTTGAAACTATTAAAATAGATACAATTGTATATATGTGTATAAAGATTATAACAAGAATGTAACATAAGAATGTAGTAATTATAGCAATACAATATAAAAATTGTATACCAAGAAGTTATCTGAGAACTGCACCTAACAAAGCCCCTTTTCCACGGGATTTGTCTTATAGTTGACAGACATTTTAACTGATTTAGTCAAAGGCTGCAAGGTGAACTCGCCCCTAACTAGACAGCAGAGAATCCAATGAGGAGATAAAGGTAACTGCAAAAAAAGGGTTTTGTCAGATTGTTCCCTGTTACATACAAAAAGGTCAATAAGGGACACCAAGTTTGACTGAGTATCATCTGCTCTCATGTCTGATAGCTGCATATTTATGCATAAAGCTTCTTACTGTTTTCCTGCAGATTTCTCGATACCTGCTAAAGTACACTGACTTCACCCTGCAGTTGTCCTTTTAGTGAAGGCATTAGCACAGTCTTTGTTCTCTCCTACTTCAAATTGTTTGCTTTTACGAATAGGTGGGAGGATCTATTTACGACTTCAATTAATGCAGTTCGAGGTTAGTCATTACTTTCAAAGGTTGCTAATGGGGCTCAGAGAGATGTCCGTGCACACATATAAACATGCAGCATCTCAAAGTGCAGAAATCTGATTTACTTAATCTGTACTTACTGTACAGGTTGCCAACACACAGCACCCGGGTTTATCCTGGTATTACTCTGAAATAGCTCTAGTTAACATCATAACAGTGTTATGTTGACATTCAGAGCTCTAAAGTAACATGATTTTGTGAAAGTATGCTCCTCACTCAGAAATATTATTAATATTTGTGTATTAAATATTAATGTATACATGCATCTTTGCATGGCACTTTTCAGATATTAAAAAGAAAAGGTCTCTGTCCTCAAGAGCTTACAATCTAAATATCGTTGTTGTGAAAAGCACTTGCCTCCTGATGAAACTGAACCTACTCTGAAACTATTTCTTTCCTATGGAAATGTCCAGCTTATCTAAGCTGTGATCTGGAACAACAATGTTTTTTCCTACGTGAAGAGGGATTTTTTTCCCCGATTCACAACATTTATTTTTATTATAGCTAAAGGTTTACAGGTTTTTCAACCTAATTATATATTTCCATATTTACTCATTAAAGTGCCCACTTTGCTCGGTGGAGGTCAGTGAATAATTTTGCTAGGAAGTTTAGCTTTTCAGGAATCCGTAGGCATTAAAAATATGCATATGGATTATACATAATTAGAATATCTGAAACTATCTGAGATGTAGAAATGTGGTGCTTTGTTGTTCTGGAAGTGTGAACATTCTTTTTTGAATACCCAAACTGTTGTGCTGAAATTTGGATTATTTTGTAATAACACTTTGTTATTATAGTCTAGTTAGAGTCTTTAATTCATAAATTTACATAGAAGGATAAATAGAAGGATAAATACAAATGTTGTGTGTTTTGCTTTGGACCCATGTTTGCCCCCTGTTCTCCTCCCTAATAGCCTCCCTTCCCCAGTTGCCAATCTTCCCAAGCCCTTCCCTAACCTCCTCCCTTCCAAGTTGTTAATCTCTATCTCTATCTCTATCTCTATTTCTATCTCTATGTCTATCTCTATCTCTATCTTCCTTTCTATCTCTACCCCTTTCTCCCCTTTCTCTCTGTCTTCTAGCCATCGACACCCCGTTCCTTACTTTGTATTATTCCCCTCTCCTGTTTTCCCTGATAGGCTCATAAACGATTTGCTCCACCTTATACACCTCCCTTACCATATCCTCATTGGTTCACTTTCCTACACCCCTCCTCCTGAGCTGCTGTAGAAAAACTTCTGTTCACTGCCCCCCCCCCAATTCTTGTCTGGGAGCCCAGGAATAAATCCATTTTGTTCTACCCCCAGACCCGTGTCTTTGCTGTCTGTCCCTCAGTTGGATTAGTCTATGCATAAATTTGATCTCTTGGACCAATTGGGTAGAAACTGCACCTTTTCATGAAAAAGATTACCTCATTTTTCTCCTTAGTAAAAAAAAAAAAGTTCTTAATGTCATCATCTCACGTTTTCTCTGAACATCATATTGCTTACTGTGTGTTAATTTAACCGGCAAACTAGGCATTATAATGAATTCGTCCAACAAGTATTATCTTTCCTGTATGATTTCTAATGCATCAGAAAACTGTAAGTTTGAATATCAACTCCTAAGAGTGAACATAATCCAAAATTCAAGTCAAACTATTTAATCTCCTAAGGCTTTTTTGTTACTAATTCGATCTAAATATTGCCTTTATTTCTCCATCTTTCCTATTTGCTATCAGATTTCATTCTTACATTTCAAGTTTTGTAAAATGTTCTAGTATGATGAAGGGTGGCCTCGAAAAAGTTACATAACCCTCAAGTTATAGAGCAACATACTGCCACTATATTCATAATGGTGCCACTATATTCATTTGTATCCATGATCATAATAATTCCAATTCGATGCAAACTCATACCATCAATCACAATGTATCTTTAAATATACTATTTTTTGCTCAATGTAAAAGTATTTCTGCACTGAATGGAAGAATGGGATGAGTTTTAGACCTTTTTATTACCAACACATTTATTTGCTCACATGATAATGCTAAACATAACAGCTAATGGGAAATATTTATTTGCTCTCTGCCCTGTTTTACTTACTCGTGTTAGAGTTCTTTATTCTTATCTCTCTGAAGCCCCAGGGCATAGCAATTGTTTACAGGCCCCTCTGCAGCCTTTGCTAGGCCAAAAAAAGTTATTCTTTATGGCTTGAAATGGGTTCTGAAGCATAGAAGACAGTTTGGTACGTTCAGCCCAATTGTTTTATGTTACTCCAAATACTCTTCCTGAGAGGAAACTATAATATAACATGCATATACCTGTGTTAGCCTGACATCCACTATTAAAAAAAATATATATATATTGTAGAATATCACAAAAAAGCATTTTCAGGTATACAGATTTCCCTTAGAACTTGGGAAAAATTTAGTCATTATGTTTAAAAACTATATTACTACTTATCTGTTCTCATATTTGATGCTGAATCTATATCCCTAGCCTGAAATTATGGTTTGTGGGTTTAGCAGTTTTGGTAAATTTCGGTTTCTTTAAAATGGAAAATACCTATGAAATGTATCAAAAGAGTTGTATTAGATTTTGAATTAGTCTTCTATAGCAGGACATAAGGAAAATTATCCTTTCTGTTTTAAAAGGATTAGAAATGAGAAAGGCCAACACCTGTGGTTTCACTATGATAATTTTCCATAGTTTCATAATGATTTACAGCTTTTTTTTTTTTTCATGTGCATATGTGTAACTCTAGCTTTAGTTCAGCTGCATTTGTATTAAGTTACCAAGTATGTGATCCCGGATTCAGTCATCTAAGGAGCTCCAGAGCAGTCAGAAGGAAACAGTCACTTCCCAAGATGATTCACACTGTTTTGAAAGAAGTGGTGTTTATCTTCCCACATGGGCTATCGGAGAGTTTAAAGCAACCCAGTAAATTATCCATACCTAGAGAAGCAAACCCACACAAGGTGATCTTCTAGGTGAACCTGTCTTAGAAAATACTTTCTATGAGAAAAAGTGTCTCCCAAGGATGAGATAGATGTGTTGATGGGAAGACAAAGCACTCTGTGCCATGTTGTTTGGGGCATCATGGTGCTCATCTCTCCACCTCTGGAATGAGAAAGAAATCATGATAGCTATCTAGTACTGAAACTACTGTGCCTGTTTAAAAAAGCATGCATCCTTGCTAAAAAGCTACGCTTCCTCACCGCTCCCTGCACAGATTTGAACTGCACTTGCTCAGTGTTTGGATGTACCACAGGGGGAGTTGGACGATCTCTACATTAGCTTGCTAACATCTTATGATTATAAAAATGCTTTTGCATATTTAGGAAAATATGCTCCCCTGTTGTTTGAATGCAGTCTTAAATGACTGCAGAATTTAATTCTTTTAGGTTCAGGATGCTCTGATCTGAGTGATGTCCTAGAAGTCCTCCATATGTTCCCTAACCTGCCCCTGTATTTCAGAGTCAGCTCTGCTAAAAAAACGAACAAAGCAAATCAGGAAAAAACAAGTCTTTCTAGCCCAATTAGAAGAAAAAAATACCAGTCTAGAAGACTAACACCAAAAAATAACGTACACTTGACCTTAACCTAAGTCTAGTACTTCAAAGTTAAGCACTCAATTTTTAAGGATGCTTATTCTTCAAGAACTCTCCTGCCATACACCCTTAAATTATACCCAGACAACACAATCTTTAATTATATTTTATTTATAATATTAAATTATATATATATATATATATATATATATGCTTACCAGGAATGTCTTCCTTACCAGACAGCTTGGGGGACAGGAAAGACATAGGACTAGGCAGTGAATGACATTTTCACAGTGATGTTTTAGCAGGAAAAAAAAAAAACTGGAAGAATTATCAGATGAATGCAGGAATAGGAGTGAAATAGCAGCTAAGGTATCTGGATTTACACAAAATAATGTAATCCCGTCCCTGGTTTACCACATGTTGACCTGCTGAATCAAGGGTCAAAGTCACTGCTTGGTGAGTTTGCAGACTGCTACTTTCTTCAAGCTTTTATTTCCAGACGCTCATCTGCACCAGGTTCAGGCATCATTTTCAGACCTTGGGTTCTGATTTGCTTAAAGACTTTCTGGTTCCTTTTTGGACCTAGCCTTCTGGCTTGGTTAAAGTTTTTCCCTATAATGAAGTTCGCAAAATTTTGTGTTGACACTTACGCTGAAAACAGTTCCTATCTGTGCTGAATGAAACAGAAAGCATCCTTTAGTGAAAATAATAATTCTACACCATGTGCAACAACTAAGACATAGGGCCATGCTTGAAAAAGGAGGGTGAAAATGTCAGCCCTGTCTTGTGAATTAGAGCCCTGCCTTATAGATTATACACAGGATAAAAACCTAAGATATCTGAAGGAACTAGAAATTTGGTATTAATCAAGTTTGGCATGCCTGCCTTAGCAGCAATAAACCTGAACTTTTAAAGTCACTCGTTAGGCTTTATTAACTATGAGAAGTGAAATATATTTGAAGGCATTATTCAAGGGACTGTCAAAATCAATTTCTTTTGTTTTGTTTACTATGGAAGTTAGGCTTATATGTGCCCTGTCAATTTTCCTTGTCTCTTCACTGAACTCCTGACTGACATCATCCAAACTCAGCAGAGGATTCTCAAATGTATCACATTGCCACAGTTTTTGTGCCAATATCAAAACAAATTGAGGTGTGCTAGATCCAAGAAATTCCATAGTGTAGGAGCAACAAGTCAGCAGAAGATAAAGGCTCTGCAAATCTTTGGTCTTCTGTTTTTATAAAGTTGCATTTTGTGCAGCTACTAGTTGATCTGTTAAGTACCATGCAAAAAAGCATAGATTAGGGAGAGGCTCAGGAGTCTTCTGGATACCCAGTGGCACCAGCCAGGGCACCAAGGTGCTCTCATGATGTATGCCCTAGTTGGTTTCCCACACTGGGGCAACCATCCTGCTTATTGACACATTTCTTCTACTCATCCTGCTTACTGACACATTTTGAGACTTTGAAGCGTCTTCTGAGAGATCTTCTTTTTCCAGCATGACCTTTACAGAGGTCTCTCCAGGTTTCTTATTTGAGGAGTGAGTGGATACAGTGGTATTTTTCTTTCAGGTGAAAACAGTCTTAAATTTATATAGGTCCTACAGCTGCTTTAGTGTCTATTTTGGCAATCTTTTATTTGGACATGAGCATTTTGGTTTACATGGGAATACCAGACTAAGTGTTCAATCTTTACAAACTGCAATTCTAGATTAATAATAACGATATTTATGATGCATTCACAATGAACCTAGAAGCCATGCATCAATTGTGCAAAAATGAGAAATGCCATTTGCCTGCATCTGCCTCGCAACTGTAGTTGTCCATAAAATGAGGGCTATACCCAGTCTTCAGAAATTGCTATCACTGGCCATCACCCAGGGCTTAAACTCATACTAACCTTGAAGTGGTCAAAGCTGCAAACAAATCTATATTGAACTGGAAATACTTTGAGCTATTAAGTTAGCTTAGTTAAGTTGAATAATCAGGAGTATTAATTCTATTTAAAGCAGTGTATAAAGCAGTGTATAGTACTAGAAAGTGATAATTCTGAACCTGCCATTAATGGAGTTCATAAATAAAGTCCCCAAAAGACTATAGCAGGAAGCCTAAAATCACAAAAATCTTCTCCAAAACTGCAAGTGACAGATTTATGAAAAAGAACTGTGATAAAATGTTGGCGGGGAGGAATATGAATTTTTAAATCTAATTTTGGTTCTCTTTAGAGTGATCTGAGAACTAGAAGATAGTGAATCCTTTGGAAAAGAGGATTAATAAAAGTAACACCCTGAGAGAGTCTCAGACTTAATCCACGTGCTGTCGGAAAGGCTGCTCCATCACAGCTGCAGCCCATCAATGATACACTCAACAGCTGCACGAAACTGCACACTACAAGCCAAAGACTGAGAAGTTCCACACCACCTTATTAATTTTGACACACCTGCAAATATAAATATATATATGCTTTTTTTTTTTTTATACAGAACGATATATGAGTATCACACAAAGCAGTTACAAAACAGATCCAAAGCAGTACTGGCTTTTAAACTGACCGCTGTGTCTGCTATTCAAACCCCCGGGCACCGGCGAGAGGAGCCCGTGGGATCGCGCGGCAGCGGCCGCGGGAGGCGGAGGGGCCGCGGGGAGGGCGGCGCTGAGAGCCGGCGCTGCTCGGGGAGGAAACGCTGCTGCTCCAGAGCTGGAGAAATCCCCCCGCGCGAACCGAGAGGAGGGAAATCAGTCACCTGGCGGTGAAGGACAGTAAAACAGGGACAGAGAGGGAAATCTCTGCCTCTCTCTCCCTTCTCTTCTGCAAGAGATCCACCTCCTGTTTTCCTCCCAACTCTTCCAGCATAACCTTCAAAGAAGACCATACCGTACTGACTTTCTTTTATTATATATCTGTGTGTGTATATATACATTACTATTATTATTACTATAGACTATCTTTAGCTGCAAAACAATTCTTGAGCCTATGCAAGACTTGGGGGGGTTTTGTTATCTTGCCAGCGAAATTGTTCATCGCTAATATCTTGTGCTCACAGGGTGCTAAATTAGCTACTAGACTACTCTGGCAGCATGACGGAGAAAGGGTTTTATCATAGACTGTTCTCTTCAGTTTGAACACATTTGCTTGAAATTTGCTGCATGATGCTGTCCAGGGAAGAAGGATTTTTTTTTTTTCCTCGGGATACAGCGATTCGCCGGTTTCTGAGCTTATTGCAGAAGAAAAAAAATAATCTTTAAACTGAGTGGATTTTTTTTTTTTTGCTGTCTCTTTCATTGCCAGAGGACACGAATCTCTGTCACCAGGGAAGGATCACCTGTCGCTTTAATCCTTAAGGGAGTTATTTTTTTTAAAAAAGTGAAATATTTTATTTATTTATTTATTTATTTATTTATTTAAACCGGTGGAGGCGTGATCGCGGAGAATGAGACTGAGGGGAGCTGCCACGGTTTGGAGGACAAGGCTGAGTTTAGGCTGGAAACTGACAGACTAGATTTCCCCCCCCCTCCTCCTTTTTTTTTCCCCCCCCCCCCCCCCCCCCTTTGTTTCTCTTCATTTTTTGGCACAACTTCCGTAGTTTCCAGTCCGCTCCGTTCAGTTTCGCTCTATGGACAGATCAGCTAACCTGGACACGGAGGAGCTCAAGGTAGGCGACCCGCCGGGTGCCGTCGCTGTGGCGGCGGTCGGAGCCCTCCTGCCCTGCCGGCCGCGGGGGCGGGGGCCGCACGGGGCGCTGCGCGGGGCTCCCGCAGCCCGGGCGGGGCGCGCAGCCGGGCGCGGAGCCGGGCGCAGCCGCCCCGCGGCGGGAGAAGCGCGGCACGGCGGCTGCCCCGGCCGAGCGCGGCTTCCCTTCTGCCTGCGCGGCCCACAGCATCGTCATGGCAATATTAATAATAATCCTGGTGGTGATGATAGTAGTGCTGATGCTACTGCCCGTGTGCTCTCGGCTTTGCATGAGCACTGGGGACAGCGCCGGGGACAGCGGGGAGGAAGCGGCAACTGACCCGCGGCTTTCCCGGCAGAAGTTGGCTCTGAAACCATTCTGGCCTGGGCATCTCCTCTTCTTCCTCTTTCTCCTCCCCTTGCCGCCGGGAGCGACGGGGAAACCCTTCCCCACGCCTCCACCCCCCCCTTCTCGGCTCGCCACCAGCGCGGCGTCCGGTTCACCCGGCCGAGCGAAGCTGAGGCAGCGGCGGTGGGATGCCGAGCCGGTGGGCCGCGGCTCGGGGGCTGCTGGTACAATCAAACTTTGCATTAGGACGGTGCGAGCTGGGAGGATTCTGCTCCCCCCGCGCCCCCCGGCCCAGCTCTGGCTCCCTCCCCGCTGAAGGAGCATGCCTGAGAGCGTTGAGCATGCTCCTCTGCGGAGACAGAGCCTTCCTACACCTGCTGCCAACCCCCCGGCCCTGAGCGGAATTTGGCTCAAATCATCATCATCATCATCATCTCATCATCATACTAATGATAATAATATAAATCTCTCTATCAATCTGTACGCGGTAAAGAGGGTGGCTGGCTCGGGAAGGCAGCAGAGAGAGAGCGGGCGCACGGGGCTCCGCGGGGCCGCGGAGCCGGAGTGAAACGCCGGCCAAGCCGGAGGGGCGGGACACCCATGCACCTCGCCGCGGTACCGGCGGGGGAAGTGCTAGAGGAGCGATGAGAGAGGCAGGGAAGGTAGCCTTCCTTCGCCGCCTCATGCACGGCCGTCCGCGGGACGCCCCCCGCGGGCGCCGGCTTCCCCGCGGCCGCGGAGAAGGGCTCGCCTCTGGCAAGGTAAACTGGCGAGCGCTGAAGTTAGGGGGGCTCCTTTCCTTTTCCTATAAACCAGATCTGAAAGTACTGAATAAATATATTCACCCTCCCCAGTCTTGCTCGGAACTCCTACTAATCTCCCCAGGGAAAGGTATCCCAGAACTGTAGCGCTGTTTGAGTATTTGAGGTGACGGTAGCGCAGGAGAGGAAAGCCCATAAAACGATTTGCTTGAGAACCGCTGATCCTCACAGCGCTTCCAGGGCTTCCAGGGCTTCCCCGCCGCAAACGCTGCTTGCCTGGGCTGCCAGGGCGTCCTCTCCCTGCTTGCCTCAGCATTCACAGGATTCACAGGAGTCAGCTGGTGCGGGAAAGGCAAAACACGAGTATTCCGATTAAGGGGGCGAAAAGTTTTATTGCACCGGATTTTTTAAAGGGGTCTTTAAAGAAAATATGTTTATGCTACAAGAGGCAGCACTTCGCATGAATTGCCCGTAAAGCCTGAGGCACGTCCCACTGTGAGCAGGACGTGGGTAGGCTGAAGAGCAGAGGGTCTCCAGTTATCCCGTAGTTATCTGCGCTGCAATTAGGACGTGTGTTGCAGCGTGTACAGGCTGAGCGACCTTGAGCAAGGAAGCAGCTGAGAAATAAGCATCGGCACTCTTCCGCTCATAAGGATGTGAAGAGCTTCCAAAGGAGGCATTTCTGCAGATGCTGTTAGGGTCTGGGCAGCTCTCTGGGACCAGCCGCTCTGGCACGATGCACTTCCCGGCTTTCCCGGGTGTTCTATTGATGCGCGGCAGCTGGGAGAGGTGCCAGGCGCCGGCAGGACGCCGCCGGAGCGGGAGGCGGCCCGGCGGCCGGCAGGGGGTGGTGCGGGCCCGGCTCCGGGAGCGGCTCCCCGCCCGCGCCGCGGGGCGCAGCGCTCCGCGCCTCCCCCAGCCCGCTAGGCTTGCCTCTCTGTGCCAGCCGTCCAGCCGCTCTCCCTCCAGCAGGAATACCAGGTGGGGGGCAAAGCTCTCGGGGGTCTAGGAAGTTCCCAGCTGGGTGAGCTTGCTGCTGTTGGGCGCAGTAAAGAGCATCTCCCATACTGCTCCAAGTCGTGAAAGCTATCATCGGTTTCTGGAGAGTTGCAGGAGGGATGAAGTTTTCCACTCCTTTTCTCATGACACAGCTCCTTGCCAGGCCAAAGACACAGGCAGGGCACACAGATAGGAGGCAGCCAGAGGTCCTGAGATGTCGAGGGAACTCTCTCCCACACCACACTGCGTGGAGGGCTTATGTCAAGAATGTCAAATATGGTAGCAGCTTGTCGCAGCAGAGCTTGCCAAAAATTTTGGAAACAGGCTGGTCACTCTTTTCTTCGATACCAGATTTCCTCTGCTCTGACAAAGATATGCCAGTAAGCATAAAACAAATTCTAACAACTTCCCTACTAACAAAAAAGAAATGTGTCACCTCTAAGGAAAATTGTAATAATGACACTGAAAACAGATACTGTGTTATATATAAAGCTTTTATACACCTCAAATCAATCAAAATCTCTGTTATTTATTGCACTGATTGGAATTAGTTCTGAATTATTTATGTTGATAATAGACATTTTAAAAGGTAATGCTGTGAAAAGCTCAACAAGTATCATGTGTGCAACACCTGCTGATGAAGATAGGTGTGTTTTCCCTTACTAGTCCATTCATGACACCCTGAAGAAATTTATCAGTATGGAAAACAGAGGCTGCTCTTCCAGAGGTTTTGAGCTGTTCTGGTTTTCCTTTGATCTGTCTCATCTCTCTCAGATGCATACAAGAACTTCCCTCTGACTTTTTAACTCGCAAGCCTGTGGGGTTTTGGTTTTAAAGAAGTGGTACACAAATTAAATAATTCTGTCATAGTTGCATTGCAGTCTTGGGTTTAGTGTTGTGAAGGGCTTTCTGTTATCTAATGTATACGCAAGTCTTCACCTACATTTTGAACATACATTAAACTGTGTGGTTGTATGAGTATGATGAATTTTATAGTACTCTGTAGTTTGTGTATGTATCTAAAAGATGATGAATTAACTTATTTTGCATTTAGTGTGCGTTTAAAAACTATGTTGAGGCATGTAATTGCTTGAAATTGAACATCATTTGCAAAGAAGAATTAGGAGGTGTTTGTCTTTGCTGGACCCCATTAACTTGTGATTTGCATTGACATTGGATAGATTATTACAGATTTTGTCCTTCACATTTGCTCATTCATTTGACATATAATTCCTCTAATGTGTATCATGACTGTTTCTCTTATGTTTGTTTAGCAACCACAATTTGTGTACAGTCTTAGAGGGAGATAGTATTCCTTGTAGTGTGTAAACCAAACTTCTCTGGAAGAAAGATGGTTTGTAATTGAAGGTATGGTAACAGTGACATTATGAATACAATGGATTAAAAAAACATCCTGGAAGCCATTTATTGCTTGAAGGCACTGGTTCACGGAGAATTCTTCATTACAATCCCAAAATTTTTGATTAATAATGTGCTTAAGTGTCTTGAAATTGCTACTTTGCAATTGCAAAAGAATTAAACACTTTATTTCTGAATCATCTTGTAAATATTAGCTGAATTGTTTTTATTCAGCTCATGAGAGAATATTTATAGTTTGTTTACAATTTTACATTCCCTGGTGATATAAAACTACTGACAGAATATAGCATGAAACTGGTTATGGAGGAGGTTTTTGTGACAATAGTCTTCCAATGCAATTTATGTAATTTATAAAATATCTGATAAAGAAATTCAAACAAGGAAGCCACAGAAGTTTAAGGAAGGGGTAGTTTTAAGTTTTTAAACATGTAAATCACTTCAGTATTTAAGTTAACAGGAGAACTAATACCCTGAGGAATTCTGTAATTTTTTAGTTATTTATGTTTTAAAAGAAGGAGCCAGAGAAGTTAATATGCTTGGTGTGATGTGGGAGGACTTTTGATGTTTAGGTAGGTGGTTTTATTTCTGTTTAAAGTCAGTCACTCCATAATAGAAAGTGTAGTACTCTCTAACACTCAACAACCTCTAATGAAAGTCTGTTTCATTTATTAAAGTCTTCTGCTTGGGACATGGACATCTTAGTGTGGATGTTAAAGGATTTATCTTTTTAATGCAAAACCTTCTCTCTCCTGTCCTTCTTTAGTATGTCCCTCCAAGAAACCTTCATGGTTTACTAGGGTCCTTTCAGGAATACTCAATAAAGACAATTAACCTTTGCATTCACAGTCAAAGAATTCATCCTTTAAACCATTCTTCATGGAAGGTCAAGCTGAAATGGTTTTAAAGCAATATGCATGCAAATTTCTTTTGTCTGCATTCCTATTGTGGGATTTCCTCTCCATCTCTCAATATGTATAAAGACTAGACATAGTTCAGGAAACTGGAGAGAATTCTATGCATAAGATATAGTTGTTCAGCAGACATAGAAAAAAGGTCAAGACAATAGCAGTGCTCTCACTATACTCCTTAGAAATCATTCCTGTACTCTCACTGCAGAGAATCCGTATAATCTGCGACCGAGCTTTTTGACATTGTACATTACAGCTTTGCTAAGCTCAACACTCTTTAAAAGGAAAATACATCAAAATCTGAATGCTTGGTTAAAGCGAAAAAGCTGCTTTGTCTTCCTGTTTTTCATGGTTTTGGGAAAAATATTGCCTTTTCCTCTGCCACTGTATTTTGCACTTTAAAAAAATAAATGAAAGAGATTTACATAAAGGTTAGCAACACATTTCTTTCTTCTGGAACTGGAAGAGGTTACTGTGTGATGCTACTGAAAGTTGGGTTGTTCCTATAGGTCTGAATGTAAGATTTGAAGACAATGTGTCACTCATGCTAGAGCCTTTCAAAGATAAATCTGTAATGTGAAGACACATTTGTGAGTCCCAGTCATGCTTTCGTACTACGTTCCTTAACCTTTTGGAGGTTGATACTGTTTTCCCATCTTCTTGATAAGGCCAAGAGTTAAGATTGCTTTACTTAAAGTGTTATGGCAAAAATGTTACAAGAGACATTTCCTGTGAAATCATTTCACCTTGTGGCATTTTTAATAAATTTTGGAAATCCGTATCTAACATAGTTTTTCTATGTCCTCTAAAGAGACAGCATTCCAAAGGACAAAGATAAGGATTCAAATAATAATAATACAAAAAGCACTCTGGTTATGAATAGACACTTTTCTTACTTTGGCATGGAAGTTCCCCATAGAGAAAGTACTGTCATTTTCTTCTCTCTTTCAAAGAAACCTGGAGAACATGGCTTAGAAGCTGTACTATTTCCTTTATTTTGAAACACTTTGTACATTTAAAGAGCTTACAGAAATGTTCTTAACTCCCTGTTGTACTTTTGACTGCAGCCATGTATAATGCATTGTAAAGCCAGAATTACTTAGTCCAAGAAGGAAGACACATTTATCTCCTAAGCCATCTGATCCTTTGCTAATTCTTAGATACTACAGGTTAACTCTTTGATCCACAGCAAAACCCTTCTTTGTGAAGAAAGATGTTGTGAGGTTGCTATCTATGAGCAATGGGTTTTATTCCTTGTCACAGGAAAGAATGACTGTTGGCTAAGTCACAACAGTGAGAGACACAATATGTGAGGCTTTATTCTCAGCAGTATTACTGCAGCTAATCACACTAGGCCAGATTTACAGAGGTACTGCATAAGTCAAAGAAAGCTTCTAGTGTTCAGCAACTTTAATCAAAAAAAGGTGTTCTTTCTGTACCTACTTTCTTATACCTCTGGCTAACACGTTTAGAAGGATTGTGTGATATAAACTCTGTGTATTTGCAATTGAAAAGTAACAAATGAGGACAGAGTATCCTTTTCTGCAATTAAAAATTAGCAGTGTTTTGTTGAATCACTGCAGTTACATCGGCACAAGCACATCAGTGATATGTCTAAAAATTGGTGCCATAAGCAGTAGAAAACCTCAGCCATAAAAATCTGGCCTTCAGCCATATGTCTCTGTTTTAGCAGTTCTGTTCAGTTCATGTGGGCAGCATGGTCTGGAATTTATAGGTTCTACCTTCCTGCTTCTACAACTCTTGAACAAATTGTTAGCAAACAGAGGCTGCCTCTACAGAAAAATCACATCCCTTACAGTTTGTATTAAGGTAATAGTGTACATTTACTGGTAGCAGATAAAGTGAAAACAGAATTAATTTTAATTTGTGCTTTCTAAATGCATTGTTCTTTGTGCCATTATCAGAGTGGAGAGTATAAATTGTTGCATCAAATCCACAGAGGCATCCAAAGGCATTTTTGTTATTTTTGCTCTTCAAGATGGGGATTGATGATACTTCAGCTTCTCAGTTGTGTAGGTCGTCTTCTACACAAAATTGTTCATTAGTTATTTTGAGTGGGATTCAGGAAAGAGGGAAAACTTCCTCACTTCCTATTGAGCACAAGCAGTGCATTTGTCCAGGTATGCTGGGACCTGCAGTTGAGAAAGAAATGATGTAAGCCACTGAAATTACAGAAAGCATTCTTTCCAAATGAAGTGAATTAGAAATACTGAATTTTATTATTTCTATTTGTGCATGTCGACTAGTTAAAGCTAGTAAAGATCTGCCCATTAAGTGAAGACAAGTAAATGAACTATATTGAAGAAGGTTTCATGTTTGCTCAACTTAGGCTTCCATTTAACAAATTTCCAGCATATGTGAAACAAAACTAAAAGTAAAGAATCAATAGAACCTTTCCTGCCTTTATAAGCTAGTAAGTTTCTGAACATAGGTCAACAGATGACAAAGATTGAAAGTCAGTCTAAAACTTCATGAGCTATAATAAAAGGGAAGAGAGCTAGCTGAATTAAGCCTCAGAATCTGTGTTTTATGTTGCTTGCAATTTAAAGCCTTATATTGGAAAAAGGTGTTAAAACTGAACTTAGAAAGGGGCTTAGCTGCCACACATCCAGCCTGCCTGCTCTGTGCTGAGGGGGTCAGGGCTGGGCAGCCCCCTCTCCACTCTGTCTTTCCTGATTGCACTTGAGGCTTGGGCAAAAAACAGGGTTTCGTTGTAGGTAGGTTTGGAAGTAGTCAAGCCATTTCTAGGGTCACTATGAGAGTTCCAAGTCCTGTTTTCCTTATTATTTCCCTTAGGAACTGCTACAGGGAAGGTGCCTACAGTGCAACAGAGACTCTGTGCTGTAAAGGAATCCATAAAGATCCCACTTCACCCACAGGACACGAAGCGCTTCAGTTTTCCCTGGTCATGCTGCTTAGGCAGATCCCACTGATGACACATTTGCTTGCATATTTACCATCTGGACCAAGAGGAGAATATTATGATTTATCCTGCTTTAGGGCTGTTGATACCCGTCTCTCAAAGATACTGAATGCTCCTGGGGACCCTGATGAGGGTGCTCAAAGGTGATTTCTTTTTAGCACACATGAGTGACCCCAGTGGCTTTCAGTGGGTAAGTGGCCAAATGGGGTAAAAAACACCTGTGTCTTCCTTTTAGTGTGATTTTTGTTTTTTTACTAATAGCTTAAACTACATCTATCTTAAACAATAAAAAGAGACTGTAAACCTACTTGGATGGGTTGTTTCTATTTTGAAGAAAGGATTGAGCCAGCTTGCTGTATTCAATCAATTGCTTGGTCATCACAGTCCCGTGGAACTTTTAAGGATGTGAATTTCATTCCATACAGAAAATTCTTGCAAGGTTGAAAGGCTTCATGAGATACATAAGGATTCAGTCTGTGGTGTTTTGTTTTTTTTCTTTTTGGTAATTTGTTTAGGCTAATTCAGGAGTCTCCTTGCAGAGCAGGCTGGCTGTTGTAAATCCCATTCACCACGTAATATATGTGTGAGGAAGGAAGTTGAATAATCTATGCCTCAATAAATGGCAGAGAGAATTTCAGAATGCATTACAAACAGACTGGAAGTTTTTCCAAGATTACTTAGCCTTAAAGCTGAAATTCATGGCATCCTTTATTACTATAAATGGTTTGAAAATTGGCTCTGAATAAGTACAGACTAGGAGACACTCCATATAAAAATCCATTCCTCCAAAATGACACAAAATCTTAATCCTCTCAGAAGTTTAGAACAGTTCAGGCAAAAACAAAGAAACAAAAAAACCCCCCACCAAATCAAAAAAAAACCCAAACATCAAAACAAAACAAAACCCTAAAAAAAACCCACACAAAAATTGAGATCAAGATCCATCTGTGGTTTTTTTAGCTTGAGTCATCACTGACAGATGGTAAATACTCTGTAGAAATTGCTCAGCTGATTTACTCCAGTTTATGGAGTTCCTAAGTCATTTACCCTTACTCCTAAATGCTAATACTCTTTGTCAGAACCTCAGTTCCCTCTGAAGGTTCTGACAGGTACCAGCACACAGGCTTGTGTGTAATTATGCATTGTGATACAGCTTTTATATCTTCTGAAACAATAGGATTTAGTCCTAGCACAAGACTGCCTAGCTGTGTCAAGCTTTATAGGTTGTTGCAGAAATAGCTGGCAACAAGCTGGTATTGACTGTCACTTCCTATAGGACTCAAGTTGGCATCTACTATTTCAGATACACATCAGTTTAGAAATATTCTATGTTCCATTTCCCAATGATTCCTGCAGCTCCTGAGCAGACATGAGATGAATGCAAAAACTGTCCATTGTATAAACTCATGTTCCCACTTAATCTTCATGCAGAGAAAATTATTCTTCTATTTCATCAATGTTTTATTAGATTTTCCTGACAAAGCTGGCAGAATATAATTCTTCAGAGACTAACAAGTTACTTAGAGCATGCTGTTTCCCCAATACTGACACTGACATTGTCATATCTTTAAGTATATCTTGTTTTCAGGAAAGTGTTACTATTTTTAGAATTAATCTCATACCTTTCTTCATTTTTCCTCCAACTCACTAGGCGAAGGTGAGTATGTGTTTGGAAAATTATGTTTGTTCAGAAGAGACCTCTCTCTGGTTAAGCACCCAGTTTTGTTCAGTATTATTTTAGATGAGGTAGATAACATTCACTGTTCATGCAAATATGTCATTTGCTCAGTCTAGTGAGACCACTTCCACTATTGCTTAATGAAATTATGAGATTGTGAGCAGTGTCTGTGTCTCATGATAGAATTTCCATCATACTGCTGACAGACATAAAACACAAGGCACCCTTTGCTGAGGTCCTGTCTATCCTATTGAACTCAGACTTCTGCAAGCCTTGATCAATCAATGAATATATCTAGCAGGCAGAAAATTGCAGCATGATGAGTGGAGCAAAGAGGGAGCACTAGGGGACCTGTGCTGAAGTCTATCACCTAATATGTCAAGAATTATAGATTGTATTAAGTAAAATTTATTTTGGTTTTTGGTGTACTCTGCTGCATCAGACTACAATGCTTTTATTTTGTAATAGACATGCAGAGCTTGACAATGCAGTTTTAGAATAGCCAAGTGGAATGTAAAGATTTGAAGGTGAAAGGGAAGGCTGAGGGATGCAATAACAAATGACAGCGCAGTGATGTTGTGCTGAGGTGCTGACAAACTGAATCCAAAGGGCTCTATAGCTCTCTGCACTGTTGCTGATACCTCATGAACTTATCTCAATTATTCACATATTATTACCATATTTTGCAATTTTTAAGACAAAGCAGAATCTTGTGTTCTGTGCTAATATTACTGTTTAGTAAGTAATGTATCTGTGGCATATACAACATTTGAAGCATGTGGAAAAAAATGAGTGAAATTTATTTGTTGAGGTGCTAGAAAAATCAAACTACTTACTCAGGTTCAGAGGAGGTGATTGGGCCAGAAAATCTCAGAACCTATGAAAGCAGATTAAATTACTGTCCCAGTGGAATGTTACCACTGAATTGGTATTCAATGTGTTTTATGGCTTACTTGCAGTTGACAAGTCATCTTTAAGCCTGGACCCATTTACATTTTAAATTCTTTAATATTTGATAACAATGCCAAAATATACTATAGCATTGATACACACTTGATGCATCTTGTGACTCCTTCCTGATAAACCAGTAGCATGAAGGAAACAGGAAAGATAACAAGATGCCAATCTACTGGAAGAAGCCAATAGCACCATGTGAGCCAAATGAAGGTGTCTGCCTTCCATTGTCTTACCAAAGTCGTATTGGCACAGTTCTGTCCTCTTCTCTCACCCTTATTTGACCTGCCAGCCAGTTGCACAGTTTGTGCAACTTTTCTAGCAGAAATAAAATGCCATAAATTTTAATTTTGGGGGGACCCAAACACTTTCAAACAAAACCCAAAATGAACTGCAGCTGACTCAGCAGTGGTGCAGAGGTACTAAGCTCTGCTGGGGGGGCTGGCAGTGGCAGCTAATAGCTGGAGCATCTTAAGTTGGATCATCCCTTACAAAGCAGAATGGTTGTAATAGTGCTAGGTGACCATTCTGGGTGTGCTATTTTTCAGACGTGTATGAGTTGTGGTGGCTGAGTTGCCACTTTTGATATTATTCCAAAATGTGTCCCAAGAATTCCCAAGAATGTGCCCCTCATGCCATCATGAGGGCAGCTGTTTGGATCACAATACACAAAGTGCCTGCTTACTGTGGATGGTTATGATGGCAGTTTTATTTCTTGCTTTTATTATTTGCCTTATTTTTTTTGCTTCTGATCTTATAAACTGAAAATAAATAGTGAGTTTCACTATGAAAATACTGTTTTCTACATGAAGAAGTTAAATACTTATTTCCAGTTCAAATAAACCTCACTTCCCCTTACCTTGCAATGATTTGGTGCTCCTTCACATGTATTTTTACTCCAGTAACATACAAGTAATTGTTTTTGTGAAATTATTATCTGAAACAGATTTAAATGTACCTTTAGAGCATAAAACATGAAACAAAAAAACAGAGTTAACTTTTAAACTGATCAGTTTTATTCTGAACACAGCAATTGCTTCTGCTGTCAGCAGGAATAAAGTTTACTGCTGTTGGAAACTTGTAAAAAGTCAGATGTGTTCCTGTAAAATGCCTTGTCAACTGCAAACCAACCAGACCACACATTTCAAGAACCAAATATCTCCTTATTTTAGTGTCTATAAGGTTTGTGTTCTAAACACCTGCTCAGAAGTAGTTACAACAATGTGAATTGAACAAAGAGAATGAAATGCTATATTGCTAAATGACAAAGAAATCCTGCTTATTGACCTTCTGAACTGCCTCAGCCAGAATACACAGGATTCAGTTATCTCATGGGGAGGCAAGGCCTGCCTATATGCAATGTTGAACTAAGATTAATATGGATGTCTTTGTAATCATTACATCTGAGTAAAACTAATCCTTGTATCAATGTAAGTTATATCACAATTAAATCTCAATGACAGATACAATCCCAGCTTTTTATTGGAAAAATACATTCTGTTTACCTTTCAAAGGAGTTGAAGACAGGAGGAGGAATAATTATTCGTGTGCTCAATTTATTCTATTTGAATCTAGGACTAATTAAAATAATTTTTTTTTAGATCTACTTTTAAAAAACATACCTTTTAAAAGAAAGCTAAAATTGTAATTCATCCCTCATGCAACAATCTGTATCCATATCAGTTTGATGGGTATTTTGCTTCTATTGGCATCTTCTGAAAAGACAAAACAAATGAAAACCTCAGAGCTGTAAACTTTCACAGTCCAGGGCTAAGGATGAAATGGTAGTGCTTTTTACTGGGATAAATCAGGTGCTACTAACAAAATTTCAATACCAAAAATTAATAATATCATCATGAGCTGTTCTTGAAAGAGACTTGGCTGCCTAAAGGCAACCTAATTTTAAACACTGAGACAAGTCAATCAGTATACACCTAAAAATATGCATTGAGGGATGCAGTTTGCATACATTAGAGGCTAGCTTTTTCTTTCTAACCTGTGAGATCTTGAATTCTTTTGTTTGCTTATTCAGGAATACAGGCACAGGTGCATTACTTTGTAGGGTATGGGTCTGCTTGTTGGTGGTTGCTGGGTAGAGACAGACTGTCCAGGGGCAGTACAGGATACTGAGAAATAGCCTTCTACTCAACATTCAGTGCTTTCTGTCCTAGTGTTAAAACATCTTTCTCACAAGACTCTTTGTCTGGGGACAGGGGGATGTTGATGATCTGGAAATGTAAATGTCAGCTCGGCCAATGTCCATTGACGGCTGCTGAGAGGTTAGAAGGTGGGCCCATTTCCCATATTTACATTTTGCAGCATCAGAACTGATAGCCTGTAGCATTTTAAGTGGTTCAGGGCACAGTGGAAAAGCAAAACACTGAGATGTCAGTGAAGTTATCTCAGTGCTTTTGGGAGCACTATCCTGGATCATGACTAAATGGATGTTTCTGATTCTGAACAAATGGCAACAGTTTTGGCAAGTCTGCGTTAAGGACAAAAAAATCCCTGGCATTTAGCCTTTTTTTTTTTTTAATGTCTTTTATGAGTTCCAGGTGTACTTTTGTGTTTCATGATGCAGGTAGGAACCCATTTTCACTTGACACTCTTTGTTACACCTTGTGCTTTGAATATGCTCTGATTAGATTTATTATGTAAATATCCATATAGGCTGGTAGGAAAGGATTTGTTCATGATCCCATTCATGAGAGTAAATTGCAAAAAGTATTATATCCTAGCCATCTATTTTGACTGTCAGCCTCAGAAAGAAAATATCTTGTCCTTTTAAGTCACATGGAAGGATATGGTTTATGGATGATAGTATAGTTACCCATTGACTCCTGGAGAGAAAGACAGCAAACCTGACTTTAGATGTGACTTAGAACATAATGAATACAGGGTAATTACAGTTTTATGAAGGGCATTGGTCTCTAAACTTTTCTGAACAGTTGTTTTGAAAGGTTGTCACTAGCTAGGCCAAATAATTAATACTGCAGCAAAATATCAGTGAAAAAAAATAGTTGGTGACAAAATACCATATCAGAGAATCATAAATTAGTTCAGATTTTAAAGGGACTTTTAAAAGTCATCTGGTCCAACCCCTCTGCAAAGAACAAGAGTATCTTCAACTGGAGTAGGCTGTTCTGGGCCACATTGAAACTGACCTTGACTGCTTCCAGGGATGGGGCAACTACCACCTCTCTGGACAATCTGTCCCAGAGTTCCATCATCCTCTTTGTAACAAAGACTTTTTCCTCATATCTAATCTGAATCTTTAGCCATCCTTCTTGTAAGTCCCCTTTACTGAAAAGCCCCCTCCATACTGAAAGATGACAATAAGGCTTCTCCAGGCTGAACAAACCCAGCCGTTTCAGCCTGTCCTCATCAAAGAGGTGCTCCAGCCCTTTGATCATTTCCATGACCTGCTCCAACATGTCTGTGTCCTTCCTGTGCCAAAGGATGCAGATCTGGATGCAGCACTCCTGGCGAAGTCTCATGGGAGGGGAGTAAAGGCCCTGCTGGCCATGCTGCTTCTGATGCAGCCCAGGATGCTGTTGGTACTCTGGGCTGGGAGCACACATGGCCAGCTCATATCCATGAGATGCCTGTGGTAGGTCTTCCTCCAGTTCCTCCAGTGGGATGTGTGCACACACACCTGTGTCACTTCCTGAAGAAGCAGTATGGGATAGGCAGGCTCATCTGAGGTGATCATCAAGTGGGCCATGCCTCAGCTGTGAAAGAGCTTCCAGTAAAGAGATGAACACAAGGGACTGCCTTGCCTGCTTTCTGCCTAAGTCCTTCTACCACTGAGGTTTCTTTGTACAGATATTGATTGTAAAATTAATATATAGCATTATGTTTTTTAGAAATGAAATATTTGCTTCTGGGAACGACATTTGTTTCCTCTCTTCTCTAAAAAAGCAAAATCTGGTCGAGACATTTGCTTTATCAGCACAATTAAAGGGAATATCATGTTCTGTTTTCCAAATACATAAGTGAGAAAAGACTTATCTTCAATAGCTTGCAGTTGATATGGATAAAGAGGACAAAACATAATTAGTATACTACAGGGTTTTGATTATGTTTATTTTTATTTTCCATTGTTTTTTTTTTATCGTGCTTTTTCTGATTTAGCTTTGTGGCCCTTCAGTAATTTTCAAAAAAACTTCACTAAATAAAAGGTTTTTGCTGGGCAGTCTGATGATTTAAGGTACTATATTAGCTGAACCAAAGCAATTGTTCTCTTTGAAGTCTGCTTTCCTCTAAGTATAATAATTCAGTCCTTTTCTAAGTAATGTAAGTATTAAAAAGTGTCTATGTGTACATATATGGCCATATATGTGTACAGTTTTTATAGGACTGTATTTTTCATTTACTGTCATTTCAAGTTTTAAAACTTTTTCCCAACGGTGCTGTAAGAGGTGTGCTATTGTAATTATAGACTCTCTTGTTTGCATCTGATTTCATAAGTGCTCATCAGAACACTCTCATTAATTTCAGTAAAAAGAGGAAATATTTGCTGAGATTTTCAAGACTTAAAAAGATATGCCCTGTATTGTGATATGTTTTTAATAGAAGAAAGAGTCACAGAAACAGGTGGGAAAAATTTCCCTCACTGAAGGCAGCAGAAGTTCAATCAACTCATAGAACCAGGGCAGTGTGTGGGTCTAATTACTGCAGCACTGTGTGTGTATGTGACAATGGGCATTTTGTAGCCCAGAGGAAAACAACAATGACAGTAGGCATCAAAATTCAGAGGTCTTGAAAATAATGGGCAAGGGCACTTCAATTTTTAGTAACTGCTATAGCCAATAATCACAGTAAGCATATTTTGATTTAATCTTTTCTCAGCCAGTATCTTCTGGAAGGGGCAGGGGGCTTGGTTACCAACACACCTCTTGCTCTGCAGCGTGCCAGGGACAGACTGACCCATGCTCCAGGGGAGGTGTTGGAAGGCAGTCCTGGCTCTGCTGCAATCACCTCTCCTGGTGCTGCAGTGCTGGCTCAGCTGGGACACATTTCCCTTCTACCCTGTAAAAGTAGCTCTGATGAAAAGACAGTGAGATCTCAGGCCATAGTAGTTTCCCTTATGATATCTGTAAAGAAAGGCAGTCCCTGTTGCTGCATTTCATTTGGCTTCAAAATGAAGCATTTTCTTTCTCAGAAGACTAAGCTTCAGCTCATCTTCAACTCAGAAAATATAAGCCCAGGCATATATTTTGCACCTCATAAGTAGTTATAGTGGATGGAAGAAAATATAGGCCAGTCATCAAAATAAGGGGCAGTGTTACAGCTTTTGCAGCCATGTAATCAAAAATATTTTTCTTTTTTTGCACTGAGCCACTTTCAGTCTGTAATACAGGAAAAAGAGATTTTATGTTTCCTTCCCCCCCCCCCCCCACAGTTTCCAGCAAGGAAAACAAGTACTCTGCTTCAGCAAGTGAATCTACCCATACACATACAGGCTGTGTGTGAGAATTATACCAATAATTACTGTTTAGAAGTGCTCTGCATGCAGATACCCACAATAGGACATTGAGAATGTATCACATAGTTATGGGAAACACAATAGGAATCTTTCTGTGAGTGAAATAATTATATTTTAACCACGTTGAAACCAAATAATCTAGCTCTGTCTTTATTCACATGTAAAAAGATCATTTATGCATTGTAATTCACCGTTATTCAAAGAATTGTGCTGGAATATTCTATGAAAGTTTTTGAGCAGCTCTGTAATAGCCAAACTGTTGGGTGACAGTAGTATCATTAGTAACCTAGTATGTCTAACCATGTGCAAATTCATCTTTTATTCCATTGTAATTTATCACAGTGATTTCTCCTTCTGTATGTTTCAAGAGAAATTATCTTTACTTGAAATGCTTCCAGCCCAAGCAGCTCCAAGCATAGGTTAGATGATCCTGTGTTGGTGCAGGAGAGGATGCTGTTTGCTGTAGAAGGTCCCACATTTGCAGGAGAGTGCTGGAATCCCAGGAGGTTCAGAGGAGAGCCTCAACACGGGGGTGATTGCTGTTCAAGGTCTGTTTGTCTGGAAAGGCACAGTGCCGGGTAAGGCAACCACAGGCAGCTGCCAAAGATCTGCTGCCCATTTGAAATACTTTTAATGACGTCCTTTAGCAAAGGTTCTTAAAACCTTTAAGCATACAAATCCTCTCATAAGCAGTAACTGGATAAAAGAGAGCACATATATTCTTCTCCAGGAATGGAAATTGATGGAAGTACCTATCCAATATAATAATATTTAGGGAAATACTTACATGGTGTCTCCAAGTATCCTCCTGCAATGACCCGTTATTTGTCTGATCTGCTGAAGCTGTTCTTGTGGTCATAAATAACCCAAGAGCCTTGCTTCTAGTGCCTGAATGAGTATCTTGAAACAATAACATCATCAAAAATACCCCCCTCCACCCTGCCCAATGAAAATCTGAATAAGCTTGGTCTATTTAATTTAACAAACTAACAAACCAAAATATGAGAATTGATAGAATGCAGGGCAACTTCAGCATATTAAGGGACTTCATTGTAGCAGAGAAAGAAATAATAATAGGTGCACAGGGCATGTGTATATCCCCATCAGGCAAACAAATTTATAAAAGGGAGCATGATTAGCTGCTGAAGTAAATTTACCAGGAAAGAGATGAATTTTCAGTCCGTTGATGTTTATAGGTTGAGACTGAATGCCTTTCAAGATGATATGCCTAAGGCAGTCATAAATTATGCTTTAGTCTAATTTATGTTACCAGCTTAATGTGAGTAAATAAGGTAAATGGGTGAAATAAACCTGTGACATTGAGAATAATTCAATTGTTTCTTAAGATATTAAATATCTGGAAAAATGGAGTATCTCAAAGTCTCTGACTAAATCATTAACAAAATGAAGCAATGTTTGTAAGTGCCATAAACACATTTTCATATGGGCTGCAGAGTTTTTAGTATGTACATGCAGAGATTAATTTTCTCACTTTTTATTTTGATGTAGGTTTTGTGGAAAAGTTATACTTCATTTCTGAAGGTAGTGTAGCCATGCCAAAATGAGTTGCATGTTTGCGCTGTAGCACCTTGGAGAGGTGCATATGTATAGTATGCAAATGACAGTCATGGCTTGAATTTGATTGCATTTGTTGTGAGGATCAACTTCTTCCTGACTTTTTCAGAAGAATTTAGTTATTCAAAGATGTAAAAAATAGATTTGTAGGATGTTGCCTAATCAAAAAGGGTTATCATCATCTTTTGTTTGGAAAATAAACCCTCCTGTCCTTCTAGAATCTACTAGGAAGCGTTTTCAAGTGGTAATAGCATTCTAGGCAGAAATCCAAAGCATTATATTTTCTGTCTGAGACTATAATGTAGGAGTTGTAATATATTCCCTAATTAAAAATATCGTGCACAGTGGTGATTTTATTATTCATTTATTATCTGGACTATTGAACTAATCTGAAGAAAAGCAGCATTCTCAGGGGCACAAGGGAAGAGGTTCCTTTTCTATTTTTCCAGCAAAAGGAACAATATTTTTGTTGGAAAATAAGGACTTCTCATAACTTGCTACACAATTATTGTTACACTTCAGGTAAAGAAAGGTTATACTTCTTGTCTGAAGGAACATTCAGGACTACTTTTGTGACATTTATTTTTTGTGGTATATGGGTAATATTTCATAAATGTAAATAAATAGGAGATTGAGAAGCAAAAAGAAATAGGAGATTGTAAAATAATGTATAAAATTTAGCAATCTTTAATTGTAAGACTAAAGCTAATTTTCAGTCATTTAGAAGAAATTGAAAAACATAAATCCTAAAAATCGCAATCAGTTGCTCTCTAGTTATTTTCTTGTTGCACCAAGCTTACAAGTATAGGTTTTTAGCTACATTACATATATTATAATTATTAATTATATAAATATAAAATAAATATACATAATTATTACATATATTGTAATTTTTTGTCCATGTCCGTGACAAGGGGAGTCAAGCTGTTGCAGATTCAGGCTGCAGAGATTTGGCTGTGAAGCAGTACACCTAGGTGGTGTCTGCAGGTCCCCAGTTCAGTCCCAAAGTCATAAATTGACACAATCTTCTAAATGACAGAATACATTGGTGAATACTATACAGTATAGACTCTATAGTGTTTGTAACAATTTGTCCTTGGTATATAAAATATACACTTTGCAACTATTAGTCTTCATTTTCAATTGTATTATGTGTGATGTATGATGTTAATTGGTTCTTTCCTTAAGCAGTTCTTTCCAATGCTACTGCTTCTGCTCTTCTGAACATTCAGATGCTACCTATATTTCAATATCACTAAACTAGAAAGAACAAAGGTTTATTTCTTCTAAATTTTATTAGTCTTGCTTTACGTTTTTCAGCCTTCAGCCTGATCATGGGTTTTGAAATTTTGTGTCTTTTTGACTATATATATATATCTTTTAAATCTTTCCTACCTCTGCTCTTCAAAACCATGAAATCAAGAAGGAAAAAAAATTACTTTACTGTAAAACATCAAGTCCAATTTTAGTTTCTTAGTAAATGTGTCCAGAGTAGCACTGGAGATTCAGGACAAATAGTTTGGAAAATTAAAGCCTGAACCCTAGAACTGAGCAATGCTGCATTGACAACGGATTGGTCACTTTTCCTTCTTTCCTTTCCAGATGCTGAACCTCCTTTACTGTAATTAAAATAAAATATCAAGCATGTATATGTTCTCAGACCTCTTTCTTTTGGAAAATTATATTATTTATATTGCAAAAATTCTGCTCAGTTAATTTTATTGTATGTTTTTGTTGTACCATAGGTAATTTTTTTTTGCTTCATACTACTTTGGTCAAAACCAAAATCAAATATCCTTATTTTTATAATATAATCAAACTAATAATGATGGGCATGTAGCTGAGTTTTGATTTTGATTTTGTCTATCTGAAACTAATTCATGTTCCAAACTAATTCTTCCAGACTGTTTAACTCATGGTATGGCATTTTATTCAACAAATGCAGCATAAAATGTAAGGATTATGTAGACAAAGCTCAAAGATAAACTCAGTGTTCCGCTCTGCTGACAAAACTTCCTTATTTATCTTAAAATTCTGAGCTTTTATACTTCAATAATTCTCTTTTACACCACAGAATAAATCTAGAGTATTAGACAGCATTTCTAAATTTTCTATTGAACACAACACAGAAATTACATTGCCTTTTGATTTGCTGAGTGCTGTCTCACAAAGAAGTAATATGATACAGAGAGAAGATTGCCTGGAGCCCAGTGCATGGTTATGGCCTCTAAGCATTTTTCTCATCATGAGTTTTCTAATGTACATTGATTCATATTGATATTCAATAATTCATATTGATTGGTGTTCACATATCATCACTCTGCCATTAGGAATCCAGTTACTCCATTCAAGCACAATTTTAGGAAGATTATCTCACCATACTTTAACTTGGCACAGAGTACTTTTCCTTTCCTTGAAAATAAAAGTAAGCCTATGCAATACTGGAATAGAATTGGTGGTTGTAAAATGTTGCACAGATACATGTGTACAAAAACTTTTTACAATTTTTATGCTAATAAAACTAATAAGAATCTTATGTATCTATATCTCTTAAATCCATTACTACATACAGCTTTATCCTCAGAGAAAACCAGATTAAGCCATTTACTGTTGTCTAACACTAGGTCATAAACAGCAGTTTTTTCTCTTCACGATGAAGGAGCTTAATCATTAATCCTTAGGAAAAATGTAAATGTTTATATTAGTCAATTAGAACAAGGTTTTGTTGTGCTTTTTCTTTCTTTCTCTTTCAATATATACCTGATTTATTATTCAATAAATTTGTCTTTTACATTTTTCTTTCTACACTGTAAGTTTGCTGCTTGAAAATCCAGATGTATGTTCTAATTGATACTAGGAAAAGCAAAGTTTTATTTTGGATGTAAATTTTAAGCAAGTATTATTACTTTTAAATCTAAATTTCTGTCTGTTTTGGATTTTTCTAATGGAACAGCTAATAGTTATTGATTACAGTTGATGTTGATTGATATTGTTGTTGATATTGATGTTGTTCCTTACCCTAGCTGCCAAAACACACAAAATAATTGCAATGTCACATGCATTAAACTCCCCAAAATGCAAAACTGTGATGTAAACTAAAACCTTGGTGTGGTGAAATGGAAAAATTCTTGCATAATTTGAATTAAACTAAGGGAAGCCAGGGAGAATAATTTCAAAATGGTTTAAGATGATGTATTCTTTTATATGAAGTGAAAATCGAGGGAGGCATTTCTGCATGTATTTTGGAGGAGATGTTTAAGATCTAAAACAATCTTGTTAATTGGTGATTTGGTCTGCAAAGCAGGATGCAGTTCAGGCAGGCTAAATGGAAATTATTGCACTTCAGTAAAAATAATCAGCTGAGCAATGAAAGATAGAAACTGCCTAGCAAGCCAAAAAAGTGCAAAAAAATTTGAGATGTTCTATTGAAGGCAGCACCAGTTGTCAAATTCATATTGTTGTAAGGGGAAAAAAACCCAACCAAACCCAGCATTTGGTATCCTGGTTTGGTTATTGCACCTCAAATAAAACATTGGCCAGCTGAAGAGATTGCAGAGAAAAGCGTGGGGAATGTGAGTGATCATGTCTGGAAAACATGACCTGAGGAGGAAGGAAATAATCTACTTCCTTCTTCCAGTGATGTGAAGGAATGAGCTAATATTGGAACAAGGGATTTACAGACATTAAGACATATTTTCAAAGTTCTGGGGCAGAGTGAAGACAGCTGTTGTGGAGTATTCAGCAATAGATATTTTTATTGAATGCCTACACAAAAGCCTGTAAGGGTGATTTTGTCACAGTCGATTCTGACTTAGGAGGAAGAAACAGACAAAGATCTTAGGAGATATAATTCCAGTTCAATTTAAATGTGGGTATTCCAGCATGGAATTACATAAAGAAAAGAGTAATCTTAAAAAAAGAAAAAAAAAAAAGAAAAAAAAGAAACAAAGAAAACCTGCTACTTTGAATTATTTACATGTTTTTTTGCTTAGGAAGTTTTAATTTTTTTTTGTTTGTTTTTACTTATGACCCTCCTTGAATAGCTTCACTTCACCTTTCATACATTCTAATTCAGTTTATGCTTTGCCAATCAAACTGACATAAAAGTTACTGTATGTTTTTCCTACACGTTCCCTTCTGCATGATAGGAACTAACCAAAGAAATCCATAAAAGTATTATTTTATCTTTTCCTGCATCTCTGCTTAAAACTTATCCAGGCTCTGAAACTTACCCAGTCTTCAGTAAGTACATCCTTGAATCTTGTTAGAAAAATTATTTTGTTGGTTCCATGGAGAGAACCCTTCTCCCTGTCCCTTGCCCTTTCTGCATTTATTACTTCCAGTGCAACAATATGTTTTTAGATGCATCAAGAATCTGAAAATCTCTCAAAATACTCTCTCAGGCCAAATGCCAATGTTCCAGCAGGAATGCCCACTAGCTTTTATCAATATTGCTATAAAATCCAAGTCTCAGCTTGCTTGAGTTTGTGTCTGTCAGCTGATTTATGTCTCTAGTCAACATGTATTGAAAGCATAAAATGAAGCTGAATGGCCTTAAAAAAAGTGGTGTAAAATTGAAATGCTGAACAGAAGAAAAGGTTTCTAATCTTACAGTCTCTTTCAGAGTGCATTATTTCTGCATTTTGATCTTCATTGGTCATGTTTTTAATCTTAGCTTTTTTTCCACTTTAGAAAGAAAACTGTTTCCTTTGCAAAAATACCTTGGGAAATTAAATTTTCATATACTTTACTAAAATTGATTCAAATAGTGCTTAGATTTTAGATTGCCTATAATTTTCTGTTGGGAAAATTCTAGAGAAATGAAACAAATGAAAGGAATTTCCATTTGTCAACCTTTCTGATTCAGTACTGGCCTCTCAATAACCCTCTCTGGTTTTTCACCTTATTCTGTTCTCCCAAGGTCATTGTAGTTCTTTCCTTACACTGCACCCCAAAATCTCTGAAACAGGAATTGCAGCCCAGTTCTGTGCCTGCCATTCAAAGCCACACCCATCTCACATTTTCCCTGTTTTGTACACCATCTCTGTCCCCAGGTGCTCAGGTAGGAAAGGAGGTCCTAGAACTAAGTTCAAAACCTGCCTTTCATGCATCTCAGCATCTTCCATGCTTGCTTGTCACATATTTTGTCCCAGGTACCACTTCTACTTAGACATGATAAATCTCTAGGCAGAGGAAATACACTTATCCAGTAAGCCTATATAGAACATGAGTTTTAGAAGCACCTTTCAGGAAGCAAAGGTGGAGAGGAGTAATGAAAAAAATAGGTCACAGGGTCGCTGATACAGAGTAGGGCTTCTGTGTTATATCACACATGCTTAATGTCTTTAGAAACAAAAGTGTTTTGCTTCCCAAGGCACTTGGAGCACGGTATAAAGGAAAGAAAGGGAGAGGAACCTTTTTGTAACACAGTTCCTTTTTTATGGACGTCATGAACAGAAATATTCCAGAAGACTGAATTTCTCATTCATGGCCTCTGTTTTCCACAGATGGATGAAAAGTGGATAATTATAAGTGAGGAAGACAGAAGGCCTGGTGCTGTAAGAACCATTGCTGTGAGTCATGAGCCTGGAGCACATTTCTTTATGACAACTTTGTATATCTTTCTCTGTCCATGAGGTTATTATTCCACAGTAGTTATCAGCAGCACATTGGGTCCATGTGTTCCAAATATATTCTTTCCTAGTACAGAAGAAGATGATGTCATCATGGACATACCTTTCTTTTATTTGAAAACTGTTTTAACTGGTAATAAATATTAGACTACCATTTCAGACATACAGAAAGAATAAGAGATTGGAGAATATTTTTGATAGAGCATCAAGCTTTACTTTCTCAAAAGTAAAGGGGAACTAATCAGCAGGCCCATTATCACAAACAATCTTTCCCCTTTTGCTACCTAAGTATAAATTCCAGCTGGTTGAAGACTTGATCATGTGCTAGAAATGTATTTAGTTTTATATTGTTGGAATTTTAGAAACTTTTTTTTGAACAGACTCATATATTTCTTTCCACAGTCACAGATATTGAACTAGAATTTTAGAGTATGTACCCAAGTTCAAAAAATACCCAATTCCTAGCCCATAAAAATATTTTTCTCCTCTGCTAGGAAAGAACTTACTGCTCTTGGTTTATAATCTCTTTATAGTTTTATCTCCAAGCTTGTCTGAGTCAAAAGCATCGCCCTGGCTCCTGCCCCATGTATTGGCTTTGTGTGGCAAGGCTTTGGTAGCAGGGAATCTACAGGAGTGGCTTCTGTGAGAATCTGGTAGAAAATTCCTCTGTATGTGGTGGACGCAATTGCAACTGGCTCAAGTGGACCCACTGGTGGCCAAGGCCAAGCCCCGCAGTCACAGCGGTGGCACCTCTGCGATGATGTATTTAAGAATACCGCAACAGCAGCAGGAGGCAGAGAGAGGAGTGAGAATAGGGGACAGCAGCAGGGTCAGTGATGAAGGAGAGGAGGTTCCCCTGCAGGATCGGGGGCAGACCGTGGTGAGGCAGCTCTGCTCCTGCAGCTCTGGGGGCCACGGCGGAGCAGAGCCCCGTGCGCAGCCCGTGGAGGAGCCCGGCTGGAGCCCGGGATTGCCCGGAGGAGGCCGTGAGCCCTTGGGAAGCCTGCAGGAGCAGGTTTGCTCTCAGGACTCGTGACCTGATGGAGGGCCCACGTTAGAGTATTCAGTGCTTGAGGGATTGAAGCCCGTGGAGAAGTTTGTGGAGGTCTCCTGTGGGTCGGCCATGGTGGGGAAGGAGCCCTCCCTGAGGAGGAAGGAGCAACAGGCGTGTGTGATGAACTGACTGTGGCTCCCATTCCCCATCCCCCTGCAGCACGGGGAAAGAGATAGAAAATTCGTGAGTGAAGTTAAGCCCAGAAAGAAGGAAGGGGTGGGGGAAAGCTCTTTTAAAATGTATTTCTCTTTGTTTCTCATTACCCTGCTCTTTATTTTGGTTCATGATAAATTAAACCAATTTCCCTAAGTCAAGTCTGCTTTGCCCATGCTGGTAGTCGCTGAGTGATCTCTCCCTGCATTTATCCTGACCCATGAACCTTTCATTTTATCTTTTCCCCTGTCCAGCTGTGGAGGGGAATGACTGAGCAGCACTGATGGGCACCTGGCATGCAGGTGGCCCATCACACCCCAAATCCATGAATTTGTTGAGTTTGATTGATTTATCAGTACTGACTCTGTAGTACTAATCAATAGAACAACATTCTTGAAGAGATAACAAGCCTTTGTTTCACTCTGTTCAATCTATATTTTTCAGTTGTAGATTCAAAAGTATCTTGCAAGGTGTAATTTTAAAAGATATAGTTTTGGTACAATCTTTATTGAAACAATTTAAAAATCAGAATATTTGATAATGTTTCTGTTTCTGGTGAGATTTTGACCAAGATGAATCAAAACAAAGCGAACTTTAGAGTGCATTTCATTCTTCTGCCAAGGATTTTTAAAACCCAAGTGTAATTCCTTGCATGCAACACAGACATTTCTCACTGTGAACCTAGGTCAAAGTTTTTGAAATTACACACAGTTTACCATATTTTTATGTTTCTTCTTGAGTATTTTCAGATAATTCAGTAACACTAGACAAATGACAGTGACAAAGATCACTTGCTATTTTCTGTTTTGCTGTTTTCCTCATTTTTAGACCCTAGGCTGGTCTTTGAGAAAGACACATTGAAAGAGCTACATTTTTGAAGTTATTTTTCACTGGAGAAGAATATATACATCTTTTTGCTAAAGAAGATCTATTGACTGAAATTCACTCTTGGCTTCTTGGTATATCTGGAGCAGCAGAAGCTCCACACGACCAGGCAGCTGCAGGGCAGGCACACTTGAGCAACAGTGAACAGTTTGACTTTAGTGTCAAACAGTTCATTGAGTGCATAACTCAAGAAAGCGACTGGAATGTATGCCTGAATAACTATGGAGTCAAAACTTTGTAAAAGTGTTAAATTCACATTTATTGGAAAGACATCAAATTTTAGAGTTAAAATAACTTCCAGAAATAAAATAGCTTTTAGAGATTACTCTACACATTGCACTTGAAGAAATTTATTTTGCCAAATTTAGGAAAAAAAATTCAGCTTTTGTTTAGTTGTGTAGTCAAATATTAATTAATCTAATGTATAATTTATAGGAAAAAGAAGAAAAGAGATAAAATAAAATAGATTTAAATATATACATAATATTTTTTTTGTGGAAAGAGATGAAAAAGGCTGTTTTCCCCACTACTGGTAGTAGAATAATCTTACCCAGAAGAAAAATGTAGTCAGTGATATTTGCATTACTGTTAGCAAAAAAAAATTGCAACAAATTAAATTATTCAACTAGCTTGCTCTGCATTAGATTCTTCAATGATAAGACATAATTAGGAAGCTACAGAGTAGTGTGAATTCCTTACTATCCATCTTTTCATGCTTAGCATATATTAAATGGCCAGATAATCAAAAGTGTCTACTCTCCTGTGTGCTTTTAGTTCATCAGCTTATTTTAAGCCTGTAAGTGTACTTGGAAAATTACTAGAAACCTTTCAGCTAGACTACTTGCATGTTTTACATTACTGTTGATTTGGCAATTGACTTCAATTATTATTCTTGTTACAATTTTCAGTGTAGAATATAATCTGTTAATATTTCCTGCCTAATGTTATGGAAAGCTTGACAATGTTTTTTTCAGTTTGTTCAGTCACTGGTGAGACATTTCATTATGGTGTCTTTAACTGGATTCAGAACTAAAAATGACTGACATGAAATGGCACAATTTTTTTGTAACAGATGTCAAGAGCTTGTACTTCTGTTTTTGAAAGTGAGTCCAAAAGTATCAAAAAACTTACTGGATGTCCACTTAGAACGGAAAATTCTATGACTGCAATACCCCAAGTCCTAAGGCACTCAACATTTAAGGGTTTAACTTATTCTCAGTGAACTTCTTTCTGTGGGAGCAATGCTGATAAATTGGTTGACTCTTTTGAACTATAGTATGTGTGGTAAAATTTATGTAAGTTTGTATTTTACCAAGTTCTAGTTCCTCTGTTGCAGGGAGAAAAAAGGCCATTTCTCCTCCCTGTCCCTTTTATCCTAGCTGGCAATTCATTTTATATAATCAGTTGTTACATTTTAATCTGAACAGAAGCAGCAGGAAGTGTGATCAAAACTTCACATAAAATTGTTTCTTTTCAGATTACAAAAGAGATCTTCAATAGGCTTCAGTAGGAAAATAACTTACAAATGTACTTGTTAATTGGTTGTGGTAGAAATGAGTGCCTAATTTCTAATTGTAATATGTGTCACTTTAGTTTCTAACCTTTGCTTCTTGTTTCATTTTCTCAGCTAGATTAAAGAACTCTTTACTACCTAGTTTTTCACTCTGTGAAGATACTTTCATAGACTAATCAAGTTATTCCTTGTACTTTTTGTTAAAAGAAACAGCTTGAGCTCTTTAAATCTTTAATTGTGAAATAGTTTCTTAGGTACTAAAGTTTTATTTGTGTTTTTCTTTCAACATATTTCCTAATCCTTCAGAATCCACTTTTAGAAAGAAGCTCTCAGCTATTGAGATCTCTCTGATGAGCTGCAAAGATACACTGCAAGGTCTATCTCAGAGTATATATTAATTTAAATTTTTAAAATGTATATATATATGTGTGTGTAGATGTGTTTCTATGTCCAGTCAAAGGTTTTATTACTCGTTTTTGTGTTGGCATTTCATGGATGACTTGACAGTATTTTCATTATTAGCCAGACCACTAGTCCAGTCTTTTTTCTGTTTAGTCTGTATTTGTACCTTTTATTCCTAGGTATGTATGTGAATTCTGTATTAGTTAAATTCACACAGTCCATGGGGGTCTGTCCCTTGTAGAATCCAGGATGACAGCTCTGGAGGTGACACGCTGCAGCTGTGTGGTACAATGTGCACCATTTATCCCTAGGCAGCATTTATTTTCTTGCTCATGTAGGCCAGGAGGCTGACATGGCATCTTCTAGTGTGGTGCCAAGCCTTGACAACAGGGAAAGTAACAATGCCTTGACTTCTCTAATAATTAATAAAAACCTATAGGTTTTTTCAGTTCTTACTTCCACAGGGAGCTTCTTAATCCATAATCTCAGTAAATGATGGATTTTTACTAGAAGATAGTATAAAAGATAGAGAATCCAAACTTTTTTGAGTGCTTCGGTAAAATGACAAAAACATCAAGAAAACTGCTACCATTTTGGAATTTGGCCCTTAGCAAAATAATGCACTAGAGCAA
The DNA here is from genome assembly GCA_003676055.1 of Chloebia gouldiae. NCBI lineage: Eukaryota > Metazoa > Chordata > Aves > Passeriformes > Passeridae > Chloebia > Chloebia gouldiae. The sequence continues at coordinate 20,240,876 of QUSF01000005.1, forward strand.
ATGGGAACACACAGTAAATATGAGTTTCAACTACTGAGTGATGCACATATAAGTGGTCTGATTTTTAAAGTGCCTCTATATTTTTCATAGTATTCCTAAAATTATGAATAAATTATGAAAACTATCACTGCGCATAATGCGTTCACATCATGACTGTAAATCCTTAAATCATAACACCACAGTTATCATCTAACTTGTCACATTTACTGTCATATATTCGTTGTGATTATATGTAGGTTTTAGCTATGGAGAACTTTTGGAATTATTAAGTAAAAATGTAGCTACTGAAATATTGTATAATATTTAAAGTTCAAATATTGAGGGTTCTCTGTTTTCTTGCCTTGTACAAATTTCAGCAATAATATGACATATTCAATAATAGCATTTAATAACTCTACAGTATGCTCCCTGCAGTACTGTGTAGCTCTTTATGAGCTGAGAAAATATGTAAGGCATTAAGTGAGTGAATCTTTCCTTACTGAGTACCATTGCTGCAGGGCTAACATATTAAAAAACATTAAACACATTGAAATTAATGAAGTATGGTCTGTCTGTGTCCAGTGGGTGCTGTATTAAGATTTTTTAGGAACTTATAGAGGTAGATTTACAAAAACTGTGAAAGAACAATCAACTTAGATTACTTGGATTAAATACCAGATGGACACCTACAGGCATAATTCCTGTGCTTTTTACCATGTCGGAAGGACTCTATGTTCCTGCTACTTTAATTTCAGTATTCCAGTCTGCCTCTTGATTTTTGGTATAAAGCAGATAAACAGATTTCCTCCAAAGGAATTGGTCTCATTTTGTCAGGACAACACAGGAACTGTGGAATGTGTTGCATACTCTGGTACCTGTGCAGATGATACCTGTGGCTGAGCTGTAAACAGTGTTTCCCTTCACTCCCAATAGGGCTGAAAAAATAAATATATTAACTTTATATTGCAGTTTTGGTGGAAATGGAACAGGTAGAGACTGTTCTCACAGTGAAAAAGTTTTTTTATATATCCAATAAGATAGGCTTTGGGTGTTGTTTCAGTGTTTCTAAGTGTGTGTTACTCAGTCCATATACTTAAAAGTGTTTTTAGGTATTTTTTTGTCAGGAAAAGGTAGGTAAGAATACAGTTAGTGTCAGAATTGAGAGTCCTGGGACTTCACTATCCAGGAGGCTCTTCTGCAAATCTTTGTGTTTAAATGTCACGAGTCTGCTGAGTAATCAGGTTTCCCCACGGCAGAAATAGCAGAAGTAAAGCCCATAGTGTGTTGTGAATAACTTTTTTTAAAACTTGGCCAGAATTTGGAAGTGGTTTTTGGATACAAATCGGTACATTTAAAGAATTTCTTATTGAGTGTCGCATGTAGAAAAGCTTCAGACAAAAATCTCCAGACCTTCGCTAACAAAATTGTCCGGCTGTCTTGGGATGTTGTCGTGTGTTTGTTGTGAAAGGGCAATTGCATAGGTGACCTTTGTTGATCACTGAACTTAAAAATTACTACTGAAGCAAGGAAGCACACAAAAGAAACTGGAGCATGGAAATAAAATGGATAATTGCTAAGGATATACAAAGTCAATTTACTACAACAAACAGGACATTAAAAACATTAATACGTAGTAGACCCTATGCATTAACTGGCTTTATTTTTGTAAACCTGGGCTGTTTTCTATTTTATTGAAAAAGTTACTAGCCTGGTCAGTGTTCTGTGCTATCTTTGCAGTGCACTGCTGCAGTACTTGGGACATGGAAGGTAACAGTCTTGTCAGAGGAGGAGTTAAGGCATTTGGTTTCCTGCAAAATGCCTTCACAGTGTGTACGAGCTGCAGTTCACCTATGGGCCTCAGAAACCTACTCACTCTATTCAGAGAGTAGGTGCAGTGACCATCTGATTGAAACATTGACTGATTTAATGGTTTTGCTTGTTTCAGCTTTCATAGGCCTAATTATAGGCATTATGCATAGCTGCATTTTCATCCTAATTATATGCTGGCTCAGTGATTTCTGATGATTTAGCTGCCAAATTCTAACCAGTGTCATAGGACTGCTCATTAAATAAAGCATTCTCAAATGTCTTGTTGTTTTAATTTTTCATTCAAAATTTAGGAATTCCAGCATCAAATAGCATAATCCAAGTTTTTCTCTGCATTACCTGCTCTTTGGATCTTATTTAAATCAAAAATAAAGCTAAAGAACAATTTCCTTAGTATGGTACACTGGTGTGAAAGAGTGCAGTTTTCAGTGTTAAGCTCAGGGACAGAACCTGTTTTTCTAGAAATTTTCTGACCCAACCTAATTTCAATTAGTATTTAATATGTGGTTTTATGTCTGTGACATAGTGCAATTACTACACGTTAGAATTCATGACCTACAGAATTTGTCAGGATATCTGAGTGATTGAAGTAAAATCTCTTATGCACACACAACTAGAATTAGTGAATTTAAGCTATCACCTTCACTTATGAATTGATGAATATTTAATGGACTTTTCTTAGCTTTAATTTCATATCAAACCACAACATTTGGGCTTTATCCTTTTAGGTTTCCTAAGCTTCTTCTTGGAAGATATAACATCACGTGGCTTTTTTGACTTGAGCACTCCTTTGTGTACTCTGACTTTCCAGGGGTCTGAATGCAAAAGTTCTATTTCACTATCTCTAAAGGACCATTTGAGCTTGAATATTTCTACCAGACATCTGGACCTGAAACTTCTACTCAACTTAGTACTTAGAACTAAAATAGTTTGATGAGTTTGAATACGTATAGATCCCCGTAAAAGTGAATAAAGCTATTTTCCAGAGAGAACACAAGCCAGCAATCTGCAGGATTGCGTACTGACATAGAGTTTACTGTTTTCCACTTTTAATGACTTCAGATGCAAACAGACAATGAGTGGTTCTGTTCTCTGTAGTTCCAACAGTCAAAAGCTACTGCTGCTGAAGTGGATGAAACCTAGTGTCTATAAGCAAAAATACCTTCTAAGAGATTGGGCATTATAGATAAGAAGTCAAAAGTTTACAATCAAATACTTAATTCTTTAATAGAGCCTAGGTGTTGTTATGGTTTTTCTTGTTTGGTTGGCTTTTAACAGAAGAAACAAAAGAGAATACCCTTAGCAAGAGGTGAGTGCTGAAAACAATAAAGGACATATCTGTGACCTGAAAAACTAGGATTTATTGATGACTTGGACAAAATCTGATTGTTTGTGATTTTTTTACCCCTGATAAGAGACCAGAATTTTTAGCTGAACATATTTTTTCTATATTGCTCTTCACTAAGTTGGCAGTTGTTATTCCTATGAAAATACTTATTTCTGAGAAAGCACTGCAATTCAATATCACAAACGAAGATACTGATTTTATTTCTTTTAAAAGAAAAACCTTGTCAGCTTCAGTTACTTCACAGTCCTTAATATGATGGTCTTAAAAGTCAGGAATAGGTGTGACTGACTTTTTGTAGGTGGATAGTCATGTCAGTAAACAGAGTGCACTCATTTCTTCAGTACTTTCAGGTTATTCAGTGAAAAATGCTTTGGGAGGTGGGGTGTTTTCTGTTAGGTTCTTATTCCTAGTAGTATGTAAATTCTGACATTTTATTTTGAATTACTGCATATTATCTTAGTTAGCATACTGCCAAATAAGTATGTGTTAGTTTTATTAATAATTGCATTTTCATTCTTGTAAGAAAAGAATAGAATTTCTCAGGATAAAAGGTAAAACAAATTACAGCATAAGGTCCAGCTGAGTCACAGCAATTGACCATCCAGCTTAATGTTCTCCAGCTGAGAATAAGGAAAAATGCTATTTGGGGAATAGGCTTTTTTTTTGGTTAATTTTTTTGGTGGTGCAGAACTGCATTTTCAGGGACATTGGCAGATAAGATCCTTCTTGTCTTTTAACTTCTTCTCTTTCTGTGTCCTGCTAGGGTTTGGTTGGTTTTTTTTGGTTTTTTTTTTTGTTTGTTTGTTTTTTTTTTTTTTGTGATGTGGATTATTTTTGGGTTGTTTTGTTTGTTTGTTTGTTTTGTAGTGTGTTTTTTACTTTACTGGTACAATTTATCTCCACAATCTTTAGATACAGAAACAAGTTATAGAGTACTATTGTCTCTTTATGGTATTTTATTTTATCTGCTTTAATGTAGTCTCTTGCTAGCTTTATTGAGTGGTTTTTAGTTCTAGCATTATTCATTTAGTGAGTAATAGTTTTGAAGTTATTCACTACATTCAGAAAATTTTGAAGTGTAATCATGTTCCTTTGGTGTTGTTAGCTCCAAATTAAGGAATCTCAGCCTTCTTGCTCTTTTGTTGTAGGGCACTAGCTGCAAACTTTTTATCTTTGTGGTTGCCCTTGCCTGTACTTCAGTGAGTCTCCTGTGCTTTGGATTCTAACTCAACTGAGATGTGGAGTTGCATGTGCTGCTCTGTATAAGGTATTGTTATGGTAGTGGAGTTTTTCTGGTGGTGGGTGGTTAATAACTATATTCTTCTGACTTATTTTTAATACCTTTCCTGAGGGATACCCAGTGCTGAAGTTGTTTCACTTGGAGTCCTGCTGTGTATAGAGATGGTGACATCAAAGAAACATCAGTGATTATTCTAGGAAGTGCTCCTTATGTTGTCTCTTTCAGTTCTGGACTTTTGATACAAGTTTTAGATTATAGTTTCTATGCATTCAGGAACTTGAAATTTCATCTGTTGTCTTTTAGCATGCTCAGTTTCACAGAATTCCTTAGCATGTTCCAGAAGCAGATGCTGCTTTTGCAAGATCTCAAAGCATACTAAGCTATAGAATAAGGAAAGAATGAAGAATATCAGGCACAAGTAACTTCTAAATCATCTAATAAATAACAGACAGAAAAAAAAATAGGATACAGGAAGCTTAATGTATGTAAAATCTAATTAAGTACTTGTGATGTAAAAAATAATAATATAGTGATTTGCAAAGTCTAATTGAAAAACTAATGTAAATTGACTCAAATAACACAGAGGCTGAAAACTGTCCAAAAGACTGAACGTAAGCAATAATATATTGAACTGGGATGTTAAGGGCAGGAAGTGTGTAGAGAGATGTCACAGAAATCAACTTTATGTCTGAGCTAATTTAACATTTTCATTAGTGATTAGCAAATGATGTAGCCAGCAAGTTAATGAGTTTCTTCAGATAATGATGTACTAAAAAGCAGCACAAACCAATGAAGTTAGTTCAGAGATCTAGAGAGGTTAGAATTGAATATGTTGTGAAAAATCTTTAAGACATAGATAATTGAGGGTTTTTTTTGTTATTATAAGCACACCTGTTGTTGGGATAACAAGAAAATAACTGTGCAAATCGTGATCAATAGGTGCCATGCATCTGCAAATAGATTTATGTGCCAGGCAAGAGGAAGATGGAAAATGTCTTGGTGTCCCTCTCATGAAGTAGGTTGGCATTTCCCCAGTTGCTAGCACATCCACAATGTGGTTCTTCTTTGCTTTCTGGCATCATTTACACTTCATATTTTCCAATCACCTACAGACAGCAACATTAACTGGTATAACCAATATGAGCAGAGCAAAATAAAATAAAAGAATGATCTATTATTTGAGTTCATTTACATGGACTTTTAGGCTTAAGACAGGAAATACTTCTGCAAGGAGTGAATCAGAAATTCACATTTATCAGCAATTTTTCATAGGGAAAAAGAAAAATGTCTTGCACACCTGTGATGTAGAGTTTGAATGCTTAATGATTTTTGCTTTAATATTTTGTTCCTTTGCTGGTTATCTGATTAATTTTGATTAATGTTTCAAGTCCAACCTGTAACAAATGACCAGTATGTCTTTCATGTGATTTCGGTTGCAACTTTTGGTTGCTTTTTGCATGGCATGACTACTTAATGCTGTGTTTTGTGCTGAGGGCCAGGATTTTGTAGAACAATTTGCAAGCTGAAAGTTACCTTTTGGTTGGCTGGATCTTTCATTTTCTCCTGACTTAGTTTCCCACCTGTGAACCCACAGTGACTTGGATTAGCAGTGGATCTGAGAGCTACAGAAGCTGCTACTGAGAAAGTGAGGAAATAAAATATAGGTGGAGGTACTAAATATATATATATATATATACATACGTATTTATACACTTTTACTTGAGACTGTAGTGGATTTTCAACATTTGAAATCTCAAGTCAGTGAACTGTGAGCCTGAGCACAGTTGAGCTGGGTGGCTTCCCCACATAACTTCATGATGGAAAAATAATGAAAAATCATTGAAAATTTACAAGTTTCCATCACTGTCATGATGGAAAGAACTTTTCTGTTTGTATGTTGATTTCCAGACTCACCTTGAAGAATGACATGATGATATTAGCTAAGAAGAAAAACTGCAAGACAATTGATAACAATAACCGTGCTTGTCTGGAGTCCCTCCAAATTCAACATGTGATTTCCACTCTTTCTTTTTGACTTTGGGTTTTCCATTCTTAAACTGAGAAGCTTAAAGTTTGCCCTTATTCTATACACTGGAAACATGACAGGATTTTCTCACATGAATGGATCTCAGAAGGGTTGCTGCACTGTATGTGCTGGATCTCAGTAATATGTATGTATGCTGAATGAAATATAATACAGAATTACTGGGTCTCATAATCTGTTTTTCCCCATATCCTTTAGATACAAGTCAGATGGAGTATGAGAGGAACTTGGACACAGTTTATGTGACCTTCCTTGTTGTTCCTATGATAACTTTCTTAGAGAGCTGAAGTAAAATATAATCAATCCTTTAATTAAAATTTTCTCAATTTCACTTCAGTTTTGGTCATAACTTCACAAATGTTGCTGGTTATAGAATAAACCCATGTCTACAGTGTTCCTTTCAGTAGATGTGTAATAATTTTCTTGTGTTGTCATGTACAGCATTCATTTTAATCTTTAATGTATGTGAATGTGTATGCCTGGATTATCAAATGCAAATATCTAAACCTATAGGAAATACATTCAATCTCTATTTGGGCACATACTGATTTATGGATGTAGTTTGTGCATTTCAGACCTGTGAACACTCCCAGCACAGATGGGAATTGAGACACTTTATCTACCTCACTGAGGATTGGTAGCTAGGTATAAGATATACTCATCTTTGAGTTTTGACATTCTAATGTTTTCCTTCATATATAGATTATCCTAATTGATATTTTAAGACAAAAAGGAAAAAAAAATCAGACTTGGAGGAAAAAGGAGGACCATTCTTAATCTAAATGATGCTTGAAAATGATAGGATTAAAGATCCATTTTCTGTACTCAGTTAAAAAACACATTGACAGAGACATTGCCCATAAATGATGAGGAAATAATCTTTCCTAAATTACACAGCTAGGTATTTTCTTATTAAGCTATTTGGTTGATGCTCTTTAATCTGTGTAGCTTGTACCAAAAAGATTACAATTCAAGAAATATTTTCATTTTCATACAAGGCATACAGAATGAAAAACACTTGAGCAGAGAGTGTTCGAGACATCTGGTCACGAATCAGTCCTCAGTGCTGGTCCATGGATAAATAGGAGTAGCACTGGATATCCAGAAGAGGGCACTTGTGGCTCTCCAGTCTGTCTGCTCAACCCAAACCACTCTGCTTGTGACTTGGGGGGAAAGGCTGGAGTGTTTTATTTGAAATGAGCCGAAGTACTAACAAGCAATTATGGGTTCTGCGTGGCATCAGTTGGAAGATTTGTTTGCAGGTTTCTGCTATCAATGGGCATATTTATCACACAAACTGCTATCAAAAAAGAACTACACCTTTCAAGTGCTTTCAGAGCTGCAGCTGATGGCTGCAGAAAGCCACCCTTGTAGCAAAAGGACTAAAAGCATTTTATGCTAAAACTTCAGTTCAACCTATTATAGACTTGATAAGTATTTAGACTGTGACGCTGGGTATTTGGAGGCAAGAAAAAATCTATTTCTTTATTTGTTGTAGAAGAAAGAAAAAAAATTAAAAGTTGATGGAATGTTGTACTTGATGCAATATAATTCAGTATTTGAGGTTTCACATGGAAAATACAAAAATTTGACTGTTAAAATTTTTAAAAATTTGACTGTTTTAAATTTTTAAATTTTAAGCTAATTATGCCTTTGAAACCAAAGTAGGTGTTTGAGTATGATAGATGGAGGTGATGTTTATTGATCACATAGCACTGAAACCATGATACCTAAGTTCTAGTATATATATGTACAGAGCAGTTAAATTTTCTTCTGAAGAGTCAAGTCAGGAAGACTGAGAAACTAACTTCTCTGCTTAATAGATGAGACATAATATATGAGAACTTCTGTGGGGAATTTGTATGAAGTTAGAGGAATAAAACCTAATCTGAACTTTTCCCTCGTATAAGCACATTTGGTAGCAGAACAAATATTTTGAAAGTGCCTATGTTGCAAAAAGTCATGTATTTAGTACACAAAATTAAATTTTTAAAAATTAATTTCCAGTCAAATAATTTTTTTTTTAATTGGGCAAGTTCCCATGAAAAGTTACAACTGAACTGAATGAGACCCTGTGTTACTGTGTAAAAGCCTGACCTCCAGTAAACCTCTCTTCCAAGGGGTGCTGGACCTTTCTAACCATATTTTCTTCCACTGTTTTCCTGGAATTAACAGGACTGACTTCTGACATATGTAAAATTGTGTCATATGTCACATGCAGCATTCTGAAAGCTAGTGTTTAATGTTCCCCTGGGCTTGTAAAAAACATTTTTTAAAACTAATTGCAATGCCAAGAATATGTTTGCGTTACATACCTTGTTAAACTTTAGTGGAGTGTAGTGACAATCTTGGGAGGTAGAAAGCAATCATTCCAACATGTATTGAGACCATTTTGTTTCCAAGAAATGAATGTCTTTTACAATTACATCAGCTAAAATTTCTCTTTTTTTGCTGATGGTGAAGAGTGCCAAGTGAGTGAGGATGTGTGTATGTGTGCCCTCTGTGTTGGGTGGATGTGGAGGGGGGTGTAGAGGTGTGGCATCGCTTTGGTTTTCTCTATTAGCTACTTTTTGCAAATTAGTCTTGTGGAGTGATTGAATTGTATACATTTTTAGCAACTCTCCCTGCAGTTGCTATAGCAATGCTGCGGCTATCGTGATGAGAGTCTGGGCTTTTGGGAAAAGATTGTGAGATCTGCTGATGTGGTTTGAATGAAAGGGAGAAGATATCTGACATAATTATTTTGACAGAAAAGTTTGTTTTTTGTATTGATCAATATTAGTTGAGAGAAATCTTTTTTTCCTATAAATATTGCCTTGTTTAGTTTTTCCCCTGAGATTTCAACACATCAAACTAATTGAATAGTACTAGATACAATTTGTAAAGCAGTATCATCAAATTCATTCCAGTTATTCCTCTACACTGTATTTCTCACCAGTGCCCTCTTGAGTTCTTATTAAGTGAAATTTGATGAGCTGTGATGATTGCAGTATCACCTTCCTGATTCACAAAGAATCTGCTGAGCAACAATATTCTACAAAGGATTACAAAAGTAATTCCCTAATTTCTGCCCCTCCAAAGACTGTGTTGCCTATCTGTTCAGGTTGGCATAAATGAAAAAAGAAAAATGGCCTTTTTTATTAACATATCTGTACAGTACCTGTGGCTGAGATTATCCTAAATTTAGACTGTCATATTCTTACTGCTGACTGAAAAATAGATAATGAAAAGAAAATAGCTGCATGCACTCTCAGGAAATGAGAAACCCAGAAGATATATGACTGATGTAAGTGTCTACTCCATTTAAGGGAGTAGAACTCTGATGTAGTACATTAGAAGAGATTTATCATTCCCAAATCCAAATTTGTGTATTGAAGAGTACACACCAAAATTGCAAAAAAAGGCTGCATGGAAAATCTTGAGAGCACCTCTTCTATGAGATGGTAAGGATGAGGAATCAAGGAATGTGAGGGGGTAGGGACAATACATATTAGTAATGTGTTACAGTTCTGAAAAACCATGAAGGTCCAGACTTGTACCTATTAAAAAAAAAAAAAACAAAACTAAAAAACACCAAAACAACAAAAAAAGCACATTATCATTCACTTAGTTTTTTAATTTTCTTGTGTTAAAGCAAACAGGATTGCTAATGATTAGTGTCTATACGTCCAGTAACACATTATAAAGAATTGTCAGAGGACTATTACAGTATTGGTTGTGCATTCTTGCTTGGTGTAGACAGAAAGGTATCAAATGGTTCCACCACATGCCAAGTACAAAGACTACAGTTGTAACTGGTATAAATGTTTGAAGTTCTTCTGTCATTACAAGAAAGAAAACAAGAAAAAGAGAAACTGTTAACATACTTTTGTATAGGAAGTATGGTTCTAACCAAAGGATAATTTATTTTTCTGTATGTTTTCAGAGACATTAATTATTGTTGGACTCCTGACTGAATCTGGAATTAGCATGAATCTGTCCTTGGTCTATAATGTATATGATGAACAGATCTGGTATTAATTAATATGTCCCACAGCAATATTTTCTTCAGCTTGCTAGAACTATTTTTTCTACTGGAATGTTGTCTGAATTTTTTCCAGCACAGATACTTGTAATGGTTGTTGCTAAATATAGCAAAATTAAGTATTTGCATTTTTTGAGGGCTCTGGATGAGCATTTTTAAAGATTGTAAGGACAGCAGAAACATACTTAATGAAGGGTCTAATATGCAACACATGAGATTCATTTGAAGTTACATGTAATACTAAGGAATGCAGAAAATTACTTCGGGCTATAGGAGCCTGATGAGAGAACAGATAATTTCACTAATTAAACCCTATTATTGGTAGGAGTGGATATGTTGAGGAAGCACAATCATGAGGTATGAGGTATAAGGAGACTAGAGGGAGGCTGCCACAAGTACTGATACCACACATCTGACTTCTGTCATCCAAAACATGCACACATAAGAGGTGTTTTGTCACCTAGGTACTTTATCACCTACATCAATTGCTCAAAAATATAGATTATCATTTTTTGGTATAATGACCTGTCCCATTCTTTAAAACTTTATTCAGATTCTCCTATCAACTGATAGGCATTTAATTCTACTAGAGAATAGTGATGGAAGGTATGGGATGGATAGAAGAATTTTTGTAGCCAGTTGGGTCATTATCTATAAAGTATGTAGAAAATGCTTCATTCACAAAACAAGTATCCAGGTACTCCAAGATGCAGAGAAAAAATTTTATTATACAGCTATAATATACGACAACCTATTCAGTTAAGTAACTGTTTTCTTAACTGATGCAAACTGTACCCTCTCAACTCTAACCAATTTTATTTATTCTTTAATATCCCTTTGGCATATTGATTCAATGAATGTGGTCTACTGTAGCAGCAAAACTGATGTGCATAAGGAGGTCTTTGTTGGTTTTATCTCTTTTGCAGTCTGTCACTATACACTGCTATCTCCAATAAATTTATTCTTCCATCAAATACGCACCTGAGGCACTCACTGTAGGTTTCCTTCTTCCACCAGTACCATACTGCTTCCTCTCGTAATTTGACTTCAAGCTCTTTCCACTAGCTTTGTTCTCCCTGCTTGTCTCTCTTAATACAAAACATATCATGATTTCCTATAATCTGAGAACTTTGAATCTTAATTACTCCATATGTCTCTCCATATATTTATTCCCTTTCAGTGCTTCTTGCTTTGTTTCTGTGAATTTCATTATTTGCCTTTCAATCTGGCTTTAGACTCAATTCTAACAAGAGCATAGTAGTAAGTGCTCACTAGAAATACTACTGAATAAACAGCCCAATTTACTGTCAGGACTTCTTATCTGGTGGTTCTGGTTCTGATAATAATTCACCAATTACCTCTGATCAACCATTTCACTCCTCCTGTGCTTCTGTTCTCAATTCTTCAATTATTTTGTCTATCTTCTCTTAATAGAATGATTTGGAGGGAATTACTTGCATAGAGTTAGTGAAAGTAGAATCATGCAAGTGCAGAATGTTAGAGGTTGCAAGGGGTCTCTGAAGGTCTCTTATTCCCACACCCTCCTTAAAGCTGGCCCAATCATGTCAGTTTGTTCACTGAGTTTTGAATATATCCAAGGACACAAATTGTATATCCTCTCTGGGCAACCAGTCTCAGTATTGGTCTGTTTCTCTAGGTTTCCTTGCCTCTAAGGATATTGTTACTGAGAGTATTGTTGCTTTCTATTGTCCAGGGATCTTCTGCTTGGAATCTAATATTCTTCATTGCTCGAAAGAAATTTTATACTTGTTATCCTTGTACAGTTATACTTACAACTGAAGTTTGCCACTCAAGAAAATTCTTTTTGTCTGAGAAATTAATTAAAAATTATTCTTAGGTTTAGAAAGAAGTTTCCATATGAAAAATTTCTAAGCCCATGGTTAACAAGTTAAAAGTAAAATAATATAAAAATCTCCATATTGTTTTGTCCACTGAATAATAATTCAGTGTATTTTTTTCACAAACACACCAGGAAAGCTGAACCACATTATTGCTTTTGTATCAAGTATGTGCATGGTTTTGAGCATTCAGGAATTGTTTTTGTTGACACCAAAGTGAATAATATGACAGCTGCATTTTCAAGTATCGAATCACAAAGTCTCTGATTTCTAAATACATATTACAGGTAACTCTTGAAGTCAGTATTGATTAAGGTGGCAAAGTACCTCTCAGAGTAAGAATAAAATCAAGACTCCAGAGCAATATGGGAGAATATTTTATGCTTTAATATAACAGCATTTTATCATAGCTGATAAAATTGCCTGTAAATTCACCAGTCATAACTAAAATAACATATACAATCTATAACTGCAGCCATTCACAATGGGATATGCTCTGTCCATGTGCTGTACAACTCCCAGTTTGGTAACCTTGGGGAAATAGATGGACTCTGTCATTGTGTTATTATTGTTGTAGGACTAAGATTCTGTTTCCTATCTATGCCTGTTTAAATACAGCCTTAAGAACTGAAAACTGCATTCTATTCAAGAGTTTCTTAGAGCTGATCTGTATACATATGCAGTTTAGAAATATGAAGGTGGAAAGATAATCTGCTTGAATAGTAAAATTGTGTAGGCCAGAATATCCCCATATCTCCCTCTTTCAGTCTGAAATGGTATTAGTTTGACATGCTTTTAAACTCAAAAATAAAGCTAGAAATTTCCTTTGGATTAATTATTTGTTCCCAATATCTCTTAAGCCTACTTAGTCTTTCTCCTTGATCAGTTTTCAAAGATTTGAGTGATTAATCCTACCTTGTCCCAAGAGCAGAGCTAAGTGAGACTTTATTTTTCATAGTTGCCACACTTCACAGAGTAGGTAAACCTGTGACAGAAGCAATACAATTTTGAAGTAACTTGTGGAGAGATAGTGGTTTTCTCCACTTCAATTTTTTTTTAAATTTGTGTCTTGAGGCAAATCTGAGCATTAAGAATTACTTCCATCCCTTCATTTGCCTATTCTGTGCTTCCCTTTTTGATTTGAGTGATGATCTTGGTAAATATTCAGAGCATTCAGCTGTGTGTCTGCCATCTGCTTCCTGCCAGAGACTTGCTTGTCTGTGCCTGCCACATAGGAAGGGCTTTTCCTCAAAATCTATCACTTGATGCTGACATTTTAAATTTAAAAGAAGTTTTCTTCAGTACCTTGATCTTTCCAATCAGTCTCAGGTTGATGTACACTCAGTTTAATAAGATTTACAAAGTTATATAAAAAAAAAATCCTCTCTATCCTTATTAGTAAGATTTATCTGGAGCCACTTTTAAAACTAGGCAAGACTGATTTTACAACTCAACAAGTTTCTAACAAAATAAAACTTTGATTACAGAGGTGACAGGTGGAAAATATTGTCAACAAAAGTAATCATAAAACAGCATAACAACTCCAAATTATATTTAATAGCAGTTCATTTTCATCGTAGTACTTCTCTTCCAAGAATCTCAAGGAAGGTTTTGGCTTTGAAAATCTGCAGAAAATAAAATGCCCATTCCTCACTGTCTGACACTGTTATATCAAAGTAGTCTGGATGTCTAGCATGTTGCCCCTTTGTTTCACAGTTCTGAGTACCTTTTGCTCCAGATAAAATGTGCTATGCCTTTTCTTCTGAAGCTTAAGAAAGTAATTGAATTTTTCTTATGAATGTTCTTGATTTATATACCTTTATGAAAGTTGTTTTGACAACTCCTGTTTTCACCAGTTTTCTTAGTTATTTCTGTTGCCAGTAAAGGCCCTTTGCCTTTAGGAAATAGTTGTGGACTAACTGAAGACCACTGAGGTTTTATAATGAATTTGAAGATAGCATCTTATTCAGTACTTAAATTTGGTTTTGTGTTGCCCCAGAGAAAACAATACATTTTAATAAATCTCCTTTAGGCCAAATAAGTATGCTTAATAAATTACTTCCAGACCATACCCTAGGCTTTGGAGCTCATCCAAATGTGATCTTCCAGTCTCCTTTGACTCTCTCCATTTGGTGTGCCCGAGCTGTTGAGGCACCAGGTGAGTGTAGCTGCAGGCAGCTGCTGCAGGAGGAGATAAATGCTTTGAATGTGCTCCTAGTAGTGTTGATACCATTGAATATATGGCAATATGTTTTGCCATGGCTTCAGCTTTGCTGTATGTTTCCTAGTGTGATCTTCTGTACTCTTACTCCTTCGGAAAACAAATGAGGCCGTGTTGCTGATTAGATCAACACCAGAGCTAGAAAATCTTGAACTGTCAGTAGAGCATTTTGGTTTTAATAGTCCATGCCTCTTTTTCTGTTTACAGATTATAGGCCTAAATATTCCGTTTTTCTAACCTAATTGTGTCAAAGATACTTTAACAGGAATAAAAATAGGAAAATAAAATAAAAATAAAAACAGGAAAAAGATGAGATGCAGTTGAGTCAGGAGAAAACTTAACCCATAAGAAACCACCTCACCTCCTCCATTAAAATGACACCTGCCTCCTTAAAACAGTGTTTTAAAATATTAACAGAAACCCTTCTACATTCACTTCCACAATGGATGGGATGGAGGGAAGGGCAGGGTTAGGATCCCAAATCCTGCAGATTCGTGAACAAGTGATGCAATATGCAGTTGACAGTCTGGTTTATCACTGCAGATGGAAGAAGCAAAATACAATTATTTTTTCTTATGCTCATCCGTGCCCAATAAAGAGAACTGGGAAAAAAGGATCCCCAAAGAACATACTTCTTTGGATGTGAGCTGTGTATATAATAAATTTGAAGTAGCATTTTTATGCCTTGCCTAATTACTTACTTGAGTTATGCTTCAGTGACTTTAGAACAGCAATTTAACTGTTTTTAGTTTAATTGCTGAGAGTAGCATTTAAATTTCACTCACTTCAGTACCAGCATTCATCACAGTCAAATTATATATAGTTATTATTTGTGAAAGAACAAACATCTTTTTTCCCCCATGCAGTTCTCTTAGGTACCTTGGATAGCACTGATCTGGAATTTCTTGAAAAACTGTTAATTATCTCAGTTTTATTATTCTAGTTACTATCTTAATTTTAATATAATAAGATTTAAAAATTAAGTAGATTTAGAAATAGTTAATTATTCTTTTGACTCTAAAGTACTGGAAGGTATAAGTTCTGTTGTATCTGTATGGGACCACAGAGAGCAGTGCTGAGAAAACCACGTGTAACCATATAGCTTTGAAGTTGTCTTTAAGTACTTCTCAGTGGATTTGCAATGTGGGGTTGTTTGTTTTAAATGTATGGGAGAAAGGTGGGAATAAAGGTGTGAGTGTGTGTATGTGTGAGTATATACATGTGTATGTAGAAATACAGAGTAACTGAGCAACAAAGAAACAACCTCTTTCAAAATCTTCTGGAGGTCTGAGTGGAATGTTTCATCCCCAAAATTTAGAGAAAAAAAGTGGGTTTCTACTCTAAGCTCTCATCCAACATTCTTGTCGCCTTTCCTCAGCAATCTGTAATGCAAGACTAGGCCCAATGCTTAGACAGCTGCATCTAGTTTCAGGTTTGGGTTTTTTTTGTTTTATTTTTTTTGGGTTTTTTTTTTTTTTGAGGTGGTGGTGTTTGCTTGTTTTTTTCCCATTCAAAGGCATTTTACTTGATTCTCAAAAGCTTGAATTGATCAGTTGCCCAGATTTCAAAATAGAAATGGATTTCTTTTTATCCGCTAGAAGATATATAAATAAATGTGCTAGCCTTTATGAAATACACAAATAATGTATGTTTGTAATTTTGCATGAAAATTAGCAGAATCATTAACTGGAAATTATATTTCTGCAACACAAGATGAAAGGGCCTCCTCTTCTTTAGAGGTATCACAAGTTGATATAAACATCTCTTCAAAGCTTCTAGCTTCCTGGGAATCAATAGTGCATGTGTAATGCATGATTTGTTTATTTACACAGTTATATATATATATATAAAAGCAAGTAGGAAAAGACCATGTGTTGGAGAAAATTGGTATAATTTTCAGATTTTCTTCTTGAAAACACAATGATTTTGGAGCAATATAACAGGTGTATAACCACTGCATGTCTTATATGATGGACAGATAATTCAAGTATATAAGTCTATTCATGTACTTCTGCAGATGTATTGATTTTCAGGAGAAAAATGTATATTTAGTAAACAAAATACAACATTAGTCTTATTTCACTCTTATTAGGCTTAGAAAACAAACATTTTGAACAATCAATAGTGTTATTTAGAATATAAAATGAAAAGCCTTACAGATGCTTGAACATATCAGGCTTCAAATTATACACATATAAAATGATACATGAAAGTTACAATCCAGACTTCCTCAAAACTTTACATGTGAATATCTCCCATGATGTAGGGAGGTGAGATTTGTGCTTTCTTCATTATAAATGTTCTTAAACATAACAGTCAGAGATAACAATGGTAACAACCTTAATCTATAATGGACTTATTTTCCAGCATAATCAGCATAATTTTTGTTGGGGACCTTGCATAGGAAAGAAAAGAACAGTGTTGCTGTGGAGATGTGAAGGCTACCAGAGAGTGAGCAAGGAGATTGAAGTAGACAGGAAGGAAAAAATGATTAAACTGAGGAGCGGAAAAAGAGATGGGTTTTTGTTGTTGTTTGTTGGTTTTGTAGGTTTTATTTCTGTAAGGCTGAAATGGGAAAGGTCTGACAAAAGGAGACACACGTTACCAGTGACAGACATTTAAGAATGAAATTGAGCTGGAATCATAAGCTAATACTGACCTACTTTTTTATGTGTGTAAATATTTTGTGTGAAAATAGAACATTTTCTTTTTATGCCACTTTTAAAAACATGCACTGTTTTTTATTTTAAAAAATTATTACCTTAGACCTGTTTCCCACATAAAAAAGCTCATAAAGTCACAACTGGTATTTTTCTCAGGCAGTTTTCAACTTTGGGAGTAGCAAACATCTTAATATGTTTTTAAGAAATACTCTTTCCCCTGCCCTCCTCCACCAAATAGTAAAATGCATTTCAGAAAGAATGAAAGAGGACACCATTTCAGTGTAACTTGCTAGTGGTGTGCTCTCAAGCCAAAAGCACTTCATAGTAAATTATTGCTTTACAGTATAGAAAACCCAAGTGAAGAGAAGATTACAGATTTCACATCAGAATGTACTGACTTAATTTGGAATCACAGCAGTGAAACTAACTATGAAATTTGCAAAAAAAAATGGACTTTCAGGTCTGATTCATCCAATGAATCTTCTACTTTTTACCTCATGTAGGCATAACTTCAGGGAACGGAGGCAGGAAAGGACAAAGAAAATCCTTGTGAGACAAATTTGGATGATGGCAAGAAGAAATAATATGACACAACTAGAGAAAGAGATGAGATAGAGAAATGGTGGCAGTCTTGCTTAGAAAAGCTGAAGCACATTGAGGGAGCTGTGAGGAGGTCTTGTGAACACTAAGAGAGCTGTGAGGTCTTGAGCCCAGTCTGAGAAAAAATGAGGATGAAATGGAGAGACTGATTCTGACTGCTCTGGAGACTACTGGCTATAGATGATTTGACAGCTAATACTTTTCTGTTCTTTGGAGGTTACTTTTGAAGTCTGTGAATAAATGTTGCTTGTTCCACCTCCTGTGCTAGTCTGTGGTGGTACCTTGCTGTTTCTAGAGAATCCTCTCTATACTCACGCAACAGCTTTAAAATAGATTTTAATGCTTCAGTTCTGGTGCCAAACTCTACAGGCATCTCAAAAAATGCTATAAATGGAATGTTACTTTAATTTCTGAATTGCACACTGGGCACGTTTTTCTCTGGTGATGTTATTTATGGGATGTTTCATGTCTTAAGCAGCTGGTTATGCAGGCTTACCCTTTGTCAAAGGTTTTGTGTGTTAGCCTGTGTCAGTATGAATGTGGAAACTCTTACTTGGTTGAAGTTAATGAAAGTCTGCTGGAATTTCATTTGGATTCTCATATTGCTCCAAGTGTTTTGTGTCTTTCAGAAATAAATATATAAAAATAGCCAAAACAACTAAGGCTTCACATCCACCCAGTAAGCAACTTCATCTTTTGGGTTTGTTCATTGTCATAGGCTCTCACCAAATTGACAAGTTATATCAAAATTTTCATCTAGTAGCTCAAGAAAATTTCATATGAAGCCTCTGGCACTGTAAGAACATGCCTGTGCATGGATCTGCCAGCATGTGTCTACATTGCACATTAAAAACTCTATTTAAAGGGCAAACTGAGCCATTTAATAGCATTCTAGATAATCTCCACCTGTAACAGTGGAATCATTCTGCAACTATTGAAACTTTTTAGCCATCAAAAAAGGAAAACATGTCATTTTATTCTCTCTGGTATGTTCTCTATGACAGCAATTAAAGACTTTCTATTAACTACATGTTAAGTATATCTACTTTTCTATCTAACTGATATGGATTTTAGCCAGAATGTTACACTAATGGCTCTGCAGAAATGCTCAGGTTCAGGTCTTGAGTTTTCAGGTTAAACTTTCTGCAGTGGTACTTTTTATCTATATTTGTCTTGCTTTTTGGTAAAAATGTTAGTTACATATTTCCAAATTTAACAAGGCAAACAAGAAAACAAAACAAGAAAACATTGACTCCCTCCCTCCAGACTGCACATCTAACTTAAGATGTCTAAAGCAAATCTAGAATCATGAAAAGTTATTTTGCATAATGTTTCTTTTAGAAGTTTAGCATGGCTTTAGCATGGCTTTAATTGCAGAAAAAAATGCACCTGGGTGTTGTATTTTCCATCTTAAATGTCAATTTCTTAATTTACATTCAAATATATACTCTCTGCACATATGCATGTATAAGTGAATTTATAGATTCCACCATTACAGCATCTTCCAAAATATTAAATTATAAGTAAGAGGTTTTTCTTTAGCTTTTAATTGCATAAAGGCTGATTTTTGAGATCAGATAGGGCAGAGTCACCTGGCAGCAGAATAAGTCATATTCTCCTAGGACATTATGAGACTGTTCATTCCTATTTTCAGGTCCAAGTTTTCAAACCCAGAGACTGGAAGTTCAGTTTACTCTGTGGCTGGAAAGAAGCCCTACTCTGTCCTGTGAGTAGACAAGTGTTTCATCTTTCTGTGGGACACTTTCATTATAAGAGAGAGCTTGTATCTTTTTAAAGAGCTTTAGCAGTTATGAGGTGACTTGGTTTGTAAAGGTCATGCCCTCTTTTGTATTTCACCTGGAAGAAGTGGAAAAGGGAAAAAGAAAAAAAGGAAATTTTGCAGAGACTTAAGCTTTTATCATCTTCAGTAGTTTTTTTTTTTATGTGGGTCATCCCATCTTCCCCCTGCTTCCTTTTTAGTCTTCTCAGTGTATGTGTTAGCATCTTTTTTTTTGAGGGAAGAGAGAGATGAGACCATAAAGATAACACTTAAAAGTAGCATCAATCAGGTAAACGGAGAAACTTCATTACAGTCCTTTGTAAGAAGAGAATGAATATATTCTGTTTGAATGCATTATTTTTGTAGTGCTTTCTAGTCTATATTGTTTATATAGGCATAATCTGGGCACACTAAAAACCTGAAAATATTTCCTCCAATTGCTGTCCATGATATCTCCACATTTTGACATAATTGTGTGCAAGCTTCTACATGCAGGTTGAATAAATGTGACAGTTTCTGCTTCTTAAAAGAAATAATCTATCACCTTTTTATAATTGCATTTTTCACAGCTCTGTCAACTGGGAAAAGTCTTTGACTAATAAGTAGTGCTCAGATTTAACTGAAGATGCACACACCACTAAAACTGGAAACTCTTATCTAAATAAAGAAAATAAACAGATTATGCAAAAAGACACTGTGGTGCTTTAATCTATTATTAATTATAGGAAAATGGTCCTAGTTTTGGCTGGGATAGAGTTAATTCCTTCTCAGTAGCTGGTGCAGTGCTGGATTTTGCATTCATTATGAGAATAATTTTGACAACACATGGATGTTTTGGTTATGGCTAAATAGTATTTGCCCTGAGCCAATGAGTATTTTATTTTTTTAGTGTAATGTTCTGCCATTGAGGATGTGCACAAAAAAGCTGAGGGGGGAGCATAGCAAGGACAGATGACCTGAGCTGCCCAGAGGGATATTCCATAACATCATCCATAACATAACAACAAACAGGGGATTTACCTGAAAGAGGGGTGGGCTTTGGCATTGCTCAGTGAGTGATCAGCAATTGTAGTGTGCATCACTATCTTTCTTGGGTTTTATTTATTATTATTGTAACTACTATTACTGTTATGTGCTATTAGAATAATAATAAGTAAATAATGATAGCAATAAGTAAATAATAAGTAATACTAATAAGTAAATAATATTTAATTTGTTGCAACTATTAAACTTTACTTACAGGCTTTACTTCTGGTTTTCTTCCCCATTCCACTTGATGGGGGTGGGGGGGTGAGGGAGGTCTGCATGATGCTTAGTTGACATTTGGGCTTAAATCATCACATAAGCAAAAAAAACCACAGTCTTTGCTTTTGCAGTGACCAGTCTGACAGCATTGCAACAACTTTAGATTTTCAGCTTCTGCTTATTACATTATTATTGCTGAAAGACAGATATATGATTTGCATTTTGTTGGAATAATACTCCTTCCTTTGCAGAAGAGAAAAATTAAAATAAAAATTCAATCTATAAATAAACTATGAAAACTGGAAAATCTTCCCTCCAATGTGTCCCTGTGAGAAAATGAAAGTCTTTTGAGAAGCCAGCATTATATATATCAAAATAATAAATGTCTGATTATAATTTCTGTATGGCTGCAATATATTGATGGGGTTTTTCTAATTAAACTAAAAATAGATGCTTACTGAGGGTTAAAGATGAAAATTTGGGTTTTTTTTGGGACAAATACTGATACTTGCCTCTTACTGAAGAAATAAGCAAGTTCCTAAGAGCGTAAGGTCTGAATTTTCCTTTCCTGTATTTTTTTTTTTTTTTAAATTCTGAGTGTCATAATCCTAACTTCTTAAGGAGAAATTCCCTATACACATTTAGGTCACATTCCAGTGTGCCTGATTCTCTCTAAATGACTGTTGCTATGACTTCTGGTCAAAGAGAAGCAATATAATTGCTGGTGATGTAGATGCCAGTTATAGCCCTCCTGCAGAGAGGCCTGAAGAGGGGAACCACTGCAATACCCAGATGAAGTAGAAATGGTGAAATCAAAGAATGCCGTAATTGCCTAAGGAAGGATTGACAAACTACACAACTATGTCAGAACTAACGGTGTTCTCTATAATTATTGTATTGAAGCTGATCAGCCTCAATAAAATATGGGAAAATATGTATGTCAAATAAAATCTGCATAGTCCTTTAATATTTGAATAAATGATAGTGCTGCTTGCTGCAGCTATCTTTGTCAGATGTACACTTATCAAAGAGGAAAGGAGATGTGGAAGTGTGTGCTACCTGCCTCCTGTGTTAGGGACCAGCTTGAACATGACCAAGATCATGTGCTAGACAAAGAATTGTGCTCACTTACAACTGTTCTGTCCTGATTACAATTGCATATCAGTCATGGCAAAACCAGTGCTGAACATAAATGGCTACTCTCAAACTCCTGCAGCTGAGAATACCCAAGATGATTCATGTGATTCTTCCAGATTTAGCTACATAAAATGTAAACTTAGGTTTTAACTAGACATTACTTCGAGATAAATTAAGCTAGAAAACTTTTCATTGTGAGAAAAAAAATGAGATAGGAAGTTGAAATTTTCTGAAAATATGTTGAGAAGAACAACAACTATTTATGGTAATGTAAAAAATAGGTTGTTTACTTTAGCAAATTCTCTGAACTTGTTGGTTTATATATATATGTATATATGTATATATAAACTTGTTGGTTTATATTATATATATATGCTAATATGAGCTGATTTTGGAACTCAGAAGCTCTTTTATGAAATCAGGTCTCATGAGTTTAGAATATTATCTCCTGTAACTGGCACTGGCTACTCCATAGATCACAAAAGCAAAAAAATGTCTGGGGACTGCCTTGTGTGTTAAGATTTTAAGCAGACCTAAGATATAAATTCTTCCAGAATTATTTTTGTGTTCTATGATTTTTGATGACTTATTTTCAACATCTTGAATCTGTTGGGATTCAGAGGTCTTATTTAACTTAACCAGGTAGTGTGTGCTTTCATCCTTAAATAGTGAAGTAAGCCAGCAAGTGGAAGAGAGGTGCTTGGACTTGTTTATTGAGAGAAATATAACATGTATGTTTCTGAATACACTGGGTTCAGTTACCTAATGCATAGAAGTATACGATATAGTTCACAATTAAATTCATTCTATTAAATTACTGAAATGGATTTGATGATGATTCTCAGAAGTCTAGAAATGGACCATGCATTTAAACATATGCCATTATAAGCAATTTTCTCTTTTATTTCATTTTTGAAATACGTTGGATTTGTTTATTAAAATCATAGAATGGTTTGAGTTGAAAGGGATCTTTAAGGGTCATCTGATCCAATCCCCCTGTAAT
Organism: Chloebia gouldiae; assembly: GCA_003676055.1. NCBI lineage: Eukaryota > Metazoa > Chordata > Aves > Passeriformes > Passeridae > Chloebia > Chloebia gouldiae. The sequence goes on from QUSF01000005.1 coordinate 20,263,846, forward strand.
GAGCAGGAACATCTTGAATTAGATCAGGCTGCTAAGAGTTCCATCCAACCTAAACTTGAACGTTTCCATAGATTGAGCATCTACCACCATTCTGGGCAACCTACTCCTGTGTCTCACCACCTTCACAGTCAACAATGTCTTCCTTACAGTCTGATTCTACCTTCTTTTAGTTAAAAACCATTTCCCCATATCCTTTCTCAGCAAGACCTACTAAAAAGTGTTTCCATGTTTTGTATAAGCCCCCTTTAAGTACTGAAAGGCCTCAGTAAGGTCTCCCGAGAGCCTTGTCTTCTCCAGGGTGAACAAACCCAAATCAGCCAGGCTTTCCTCACAGCAGAGCTGCTCCATCCCTCTGATTGTCTTTGTGGCCTGTTCTGGACTTGCTCCAACAGGTCAATATCCCTTGTGCTGGGGCCTCAGAGCTGGATGCGGCACTCCAGGGGAGCTCTCCTCAGGAGAGCAGAGGGGCAGAATCCCCTCCCTCCCCTGCTGCCCAGGGGGCTCTGGATGCAGCCCAGGACACGTTTGGCTTTCTGGGCTGTGAGTGCCCATGGCTGGGTCATGTCCAGCCTCTCACCCACCAGCACCCCCAAATGTCCCCCAGCAGGGCTGCTCTGGATCTGTTCATCCCCAGCCTGTGTTGGTGGGGGTGGTTGCCCCAGCCCAGGTGCAGCATCTTGTATTTGGTCTTGTTAAACATCAGGAGATTCCCATGTGCCTACTTCTCATGCTTGTCCAGGTCCCTCTGGATGGAATCCCATCCTCCAGGTGTGTCAACCTAGCCACTCAGCTCAGAAATATACAGAGATAAAAATAGGAGTTGATTGTTTTATAAATAATCTTAAGGTTCAAATAGCTTCTTTGGTGAAATAGAACAGAAAATATTTCCTGCATTTATTTCTTTTGGAATGATTTTTTCATTATTTCTGAATTTCACAGAGAAATTTTATATGTAAAATGGTTATTCCACAGCTCCCATACACTTTATTGAATACTGAAATAACAGCATTAAGAACTCTTTAAAATGATAATTACTTTGCCATGTTAAAGTGCATGAAATTCATATCCTTTTCCAGGGTATGGGAAAATAATCCTGTTTAAAATAATGCTTGATAATGCATTTCTCCAAGCATGTGCTGGTACTGAATTATAAAAGTAATAAATGTTTATACACTTGGAAACTTAACTGTCAATGTTGCTTGAAGATGGCTGCAAGTTGTTAAATTAGGATATGCTAAAGATACTGTACTTCTCCTGACTTTATTTTCTGTCCAGAGACTTTTTTTGTCTAAGTGGTCTATCCTTCAATGAGGACAAAAACTGTTCTGTCTGATAATGCAGTACATATGCAAAAGGGATTCCGACATTTTTCCAAACTACCAGGTATCAAAGACAATATAATTATTTAAAAATGAACTTTGGAAAATATTTGCTGCTTGATTTTCTCAGAATTACTTTTTCTTATGAAGCTGAAAGATTATGTTCAGAGCACAGTTTTGGAGGAGATAAAGGAGACGTTAATTTGGTTTTTCTAATATTATCCAAACTGGAGTGACATATTTCTGCACTTTTAACATTCTGAATCTCTCTTTTGAGGTGAAGTTTGTCTAAGAAAACTTTTTCTATACCAAAACATATTTTATTTAGTGCATTTTATTTTATAGTACTTAAAAATGAGGGTATATAATAAATTAATGATAACATATAATATCTCTAGAAGCTTTGTCCTATTTTTTTATAGGTAGTCAAATCCTTACAACAATATTTTGTCACTGGTTTAGCCCAATAGATGTAAGTGTTGATCGGTAAAAATTTATTAACTTTTTGGATGTCCTTGGGAATCTGCAACTCTGAGAGGCAAGAAGAATATGCACCCAAGAAAGAATAAAAAAAATCTTTAGCAAGCTAGAGATAGTCTCTGACTGCTAGTTATAGACCACAGATTGCCATAAATTACAATTTCAATATCACTTTCATAAGTGTGGCCACCATAATTGTGCTGCCTGACTGAATTGTTTTTAAAGCACATTACTACTTAAATAGCAGAAAAATTCAACTTTTCCTTGTTACACTAGTGAATTTAAGCAAATAATTTCTTCAAGTATTTTCACTTGAAGAAGCTACAGACTCATTAGGGAAGACTGAGAAAAAACATTGTTCCTTTCCATGCAGCTTTTTCCTTGTGTGAAATAGTTTTGCTCTCTTGCTGAGCCCAAATAATAGTTGAAAAATGCACAGAAGCAAATTAACTAAAAATAGTAGGACAGAACAATGCAGAAACAAATGAGAGGGAAGAAAGAGACTGAGGGAAGAAAAAGGTAACTAAAGAAACACAAAAAAGACAGAAGGATTATACTGAAATCATAAATGTCAAGAGGAAAAGAGAAAACAAACAACTAATAGAGGAAAGAGTATAATAAAATTATACTTTATTAGATTTCTTTTACTGCTGGTACATTTAGTTTGAAATATATTCTTATAACATTAATTCTCTTATCGGTCTTAATTTTGTGTGATAAACAATACAAATAAATGTAAAATATTAATAATTAGAAAAATATTATTAGAATAAAATATTAGAAAAATGATTATAAAATACAGTATTAATTTAAAAAAAATCCACTTTTCAGGTAAAGTAATTTAGTTGAACTTGATGTCACTGTATCATTGGTATGATGGTTATGTGTCCATAGCAAAACAAAGATTAAAGTAATATTTTTGTATCAATTAAAATATTGTTCAAGTTAAAGCAAAAAAAAACCCGCCTTTTAAAAGGAAGAGGCTATGTCTAATCAGGTTGCATGTGAGGAAACAGGTATTTGCATCATGATCAGGTGACTGGCATGGTCTTGTTCTTCAGACCCTGCTAAATTTATGTCTGCAAAATTATACTGATGAGCTACTTCTATTTTTCACAAAATGCTGAACACAAAATGGGCTTAGAACCTTGTTCTTCTTGTTGGACTGAAAGTCACTTTCTGATTTCTGTGCCTGCTCTGTTTATCTTGTATGTGTGCTGTGGAATACTCTGCAAATATTTGCTCTGCAAGTCTTTTCCTTCATTGTGAATTTATTTATGTTGTCCTGGTTTAACCCCAGCCTGCAACTGAGCACCACAGATCCACTTGCTCAATTCCCCTGGTGAGATGGTGGAAGAATTAGAAGGGAAAAATGAGAAAACCCATAGGTTGAAATAAAAACAGTCTGATAGGGAAGGCAAAAGTGTGTACACAAGCAAAGGAAAAGAAGGCACTCTGTTACCCCTTCCAATGGGCAGTCAGGTGTTCATCCATCCCCAGGGAAGCAGGGCTCCTTTACACGTAAGAGTGACTTGGCAAGAAAAGTGACATGGCTCCAAATGCCCTCCCTCACCTTCATCCTTCTTCCCCCCACCTCATATCCTCAGTGTGATATGGTGGGGTCTGAAATATCCCTTGGGTCAGTTGGGGTCAGCTGTCCCGGCTGTTTCCCCTCCCAGCTCGTTGTGCACCCATGGCCCCTCACGGGTGGGGTGGGGTGGGGTGAAGAACAGAAATGGCATTGGCTCTGTGTCAGCTCTGCTCAGAAATAACAGAAATGTCTCTGAATTATCAGCATTGTTTTCAATACAAGACCAAAACATCACTGCGTTCCAGCTACTATAAAAAAAAAATATTAGCTCTACTAGCAAAAACCAGCAGAGGTGTAGCACTTAAAATCAAGAATATCAATTCAGCAGCTTTCTCTGACTGTACTCCCTGCAACAGACTATGTACTGAGGATAAACAAAATGGAAGGTCATCAGCTGATATGAAAATACACAAATGTATTTTTGAATTCTTAATTTATGAAGATGCAATCTATGCTATAAATTCTGAAATATCTAGTAAAACTGACAGGCTTATCAGTTGGCAAGCAAATCAGTCTGGTTGTCATTGGTTTCAGCACACTTTCTTGTGAGCTGAGAGAGTGATGAGATTTTCTCCAAGGACATGAAAGGCAAGCTTAAAAGTGGGAAAGTAGAGTGCTATAGTTAAAGTATGAAGAGTTATAGATAAGTGTTTAAAGGGTGAAAAGAAAGGCACCAGTATCACATATTTCTACAACTCAACTTACATATTTTTCTTCTTTTCTTTTTTGTTTTCAGAAAAGAAAACTTATTGGTTAAGAGCAGTAGTTTCTAAATAGCTGATTACACTACTTGCTTAGGATTGTAGAAATGTTTTAACTGATTTTTCTCACAAAAGTTTCTCATTTCCTAAGTACAGTGGGACAGTAAGGATAGTCTACATAGTGTTGTATTGCATTGATTCTACTTACATCATATCATGTTTTAGCATTCAATCTGGCTGCATCTGCCCTTTTGGAATACTGTTTTGGTGTGCCTGGTTATAGGAATATGATTCTAATTCACCAGCTGTGCAGTGAAGACATCAGTTGTTCCATCCATTCATGCTGCACGAAATAGGTAAAAGGTAAAAGCATTTCTGCATGGGAAGTTGTGAGATGGTTCCTGGGGCACAGCTCAAGTGGCTACTGATTCTTCTACAAGTTGGTTCCAAGAAGCTCCAGCAGCTGCCTCTGAAGGAACTGCTTTGGTCACAGCTAAACCTGACCCAAGACCACCTTTCCTCCCTCTTTGATCAAACAGAAGAGGAAATGCAACTCAGAAGCCTTTTGCAACACCAAGTTGTCTTTGTGAGGACATGAGGAATGGAGGCTGCAGAAGGAAGAGGAATTTTCAGAAAGATTGGAAGTCCATTTACACAGCGATCCCATCATTTTGGGCATTGAGGCTCAGGAGAATTGTGGGAAGCCTGCTTGAAGGGAAAAGTGAGAGAGGCAAATGAGAGAGCAGAACTGTGGGCTTGCCATGAACAGCTGTAAGTCTTACTTAAAAACTAAAATGCTTCCCTTTTGCTTCCTTTTATTTTTTTTTCTTCTGTTTTATATCTACCTGTTTACTACTAAGAGTGCATCTTGCTCCTCTTCTAACCATGATAAAAAGTTGTGAGTCAAATAAGAAGCTGACAGAGAAGACCTAGCACAAGAGTACCCAGAGTTCTGGCCTTTGCATGTATTAGAACAGCTTAACATTTCAATGTGTAATTAGGAAATTGCTTATGCAACCATTTTGGCAGAGATGCTTAAGAGAAACAAAGATTGCTAGAACTGCACAATTTGCAGAAAATAACTTTATGCCCTTGTTATTGCCTGGAAACATGGATTTTCAAAGCAAAAGCTACAAGGATGAAAGAGAATAGAAAATGAAAGAAGCATGAATTCCTCTAGCAAAAACATCCCTTAAATTTCTATAGTGATTATTTACACACTTTGGCATTTGAAAACTTGAATATTTTTTACTCATGTTATCAAAAAATGGATTTTGCATTTGAATTAGGATAGAAGGCAATAATAATGTTATAAGATGAAAGCAATAAAACAAAGAAAACCATGAAAGGTCGGCTATGCTTGGCATAAAATAATTGTCTCTAGTGGCAGGAGAAATAACATGTGCAGCTAGTAGAAACCATAAAAGCTCTTGAGTATTATTGAAAAGACAGGAATTACATATAAATCAAACTATGCCTTCTAAAAATAAAAAATACCATGCTAATGCTTGAGTTCTAGGTATGTTTCTTAGTGGTGGCTGTAAAATTTTATTTAAAATAAGTAATAAATATTATGCTTTCATGATTCCATAATTTTGATGGAAAGTAAAAGTAATAGATTCTTTTAAAAGCAGAAGAGTCAGTTTTATAAGGAAGGTAACCTGAACTTAAATCTTGTGAGACTTTATTACTTTTCAAACAATATGAATGTTATAATTGCCTTTCAAGACTTTAAGTACAATATGCCATGTCAAAACATACTTTGAAATAATTTATAGGAAATAGTTCTCACTGCTGTACTTGAATATAAAATAATTACTTCTCGGGGTTTTTTTTTGCTTGATCTCATAATATGGAACAATATATAAACTGGTAGGTGAAAAACCTTTTTTTGCAAAAATGCAGTGATCAAGAAAGATGTTAGAAGTAGCTTTTCTTCCTTTCCTCCATTTATTTCAAATCTTGAATTAAAGCTAATGAAATAATGAAAGAACCAAACAATTATAAGCTGAAATAATTAAATTAGAATTCTATCAATTTCTTTTTCTTATAATTGCCAAAAGAGAGAGCTGATGGGTTTTTTTAAGTGTTAAGAAGATTTATTATAAAAAGGTGTTCTATTATGAAAGTCACACAATGCAGAATCAAATTCTTCCTTAGCATCTCTTTTTTTTAATTTAAACTATCTGGTTCTACGTGCTTAAATTAATCTGGATTACAGCAATGTGAGTTAAACATAAAGCTAAACTGCTTTTACTTTCAATTGCCTACAAATACTATGAAAAATGTGAATATATGTAGATTTTAGATTGTAGTTTATATTGCATTATATTGAAATTAAGAGTATGGACAGGATAGTTTATTTTTAACTTTCATTTGATGCACATTATGATTACTACTTTTTAGAATGCTACTTTGTTATTGTCCTAAGTTTACAGTTAATGATTTTCATGCATTTCATTCAGTTGCATTAGGTGTACTTTCTGCTTTATTACTTATTTTTAAATACTGGAGAGAGAGTACTTGGTGAATAATTAAAGTTAGCCTCAAAACTTTTAACAGATCTTTTAAAATAGGCAAGTTTCTAATCAGAAGCTGTAAGGATTTGATTTAATTCTGATGAACTAATGTCTGAAACTGAAAACCCTAGGAAAAAACACTGATTTGCTCTCAGACTGGGTCCTTAACCCATCTAGGCTTTTGCATGTAAGTGTTGTCTCAGTGAACAAATAAGGAAAGAAACAGGACTGCATTTTGTCATCTGACAATTTATACTTAGCAAACTTTCTGTGTGGGGTTGAGGACAGCTGGTAACCAGAGAATATTTTCTTTCAATGTTGAGGACATGTAATTTTGTTAACACTGAATGTTTATGCCTCTGGGCATATATGACATACCCTCTGCATGTACCTTCTGCTCCAGCCCACTGCCTGCTACTGACACCCATTCAGAGTTTAGAAGTTTGTGTCTGAGTAGTTACAACAAACTTTCCACTTCCCCTGACTTTGTGCTGAAACACACTCAGTGGAGTAAATGGATGAGTAGCAACATCCTTCCATCCCTCAAGAGGCTGTCGCTGCTGTAAGCCTTTAGGTGTTTGCAGAGCAGTGCCACAGAATCTTCGGGCTGGGCACATCTGCACACGCTGCAGAGAAACAAAGGTATGACACAGATGTGGAGGTTATGTTTTCTCTCATTCGCCATTTCAAACTAATAAAGAGTCACAGTTTTGTCTCCTAAAACCTAGGCTGATTGAGAGTAATTTCTTTTCAACTGTGCCAGATTTTCAAGACAATCATAGGAACAATGTTGAAAGTTTATGTGGGTTCAAGTTAACAGTATAAGCCTTTTTAGGAGGAAATTGATTCTATTAAAGCAAAAATAGAGTTTCAAAATATGGCGGAAAATTTCTAAAAATGGTGTACTGAAATTCATTGATTTTGTGCATAAAAGCACTCAAATGATTTGAGTTATTTTAATTGTAATAGAAAGAGATCTATGGAACAGGTAAAAGGTATTGCCAATTTATATAAAATCTTGGAGATTATGGAGCAGATATGTTCTTCAATCACAAGAAAAGAGTAACAATATATCCTGTGTTTAACATAGGAAATATCCACCAAGGCAAACCAAGTTTTGACTCCATTGCTCTTGTTCCACTCTCTGGAGCTTGCTTGCAGAAGAATAGGAATTCCTACCTTGAAGGACCCTGCAAACCTTTCTGCCTCTCACCCTGCCGTGTCAGTTTTTCCTTCCCCTTTAAGAAGAACAGTGTGATTGTTAACACCAAACAGCAGTTCTTAGCCACATTCAGCTCATTATTTAGAAGAAAATCTCTGGATGCAAAATGTATAAAGACCACTCCCATATTTGGCTATTATGCCATATTGATACAAAACAGGAGTTGAAAAAAATTATTTTTGCTATTATATTTCTTCAAAGATGCCATGTCCATCTTTTAGCACATTTATATAAAGTAGTGATACTGATATTACTACTGACTGGTATATCTACTTCTGTTACAAATATTGTTGCTGTTTTCACCACCACCACAACAACAACATAATAATAATGTGACAACCTGTCATATCAGGTAATTGATTTATATAGAGAATTAAATAAAACAATGACATATTAGCATTTCCATCAATAAATGTGGCTTTGGAGAAATGATGTGCTATATTATAATTAATACTTTTTGAGCATATAATTTTATTCATTTAATTTCAAAGTCTGTCCTCAAAGCAAAGAACTAGACTAAGGGAAGAAGAATAATGAAATATAGTTTCCAGTAATGGTTCAGTTTCTTGTGAAATGTTTTTGCAGAACTTCTATGAGAAAACATTAGGATAAATGTAATGCAATTCTCACTTTGACAGTTTTTGAAACTGGTCTATGTACTAGATGTTGCTCAGAGATGATAGGTAATCAAAAATAATTCAGGATGAGTTGCCAAGTTAATAAAGTCATTAGGGCTACATTCACTTGAATTTTTGGAAGGAGTGCAATATGCTTTTCTTTATGGCTTTAAAGAAAACTGCAGAGCCCAAATTGTTATGTTCAGTGGAACTAACAAGCAGAACTACTTTTGTACAACAGTGACAATAATTTTTTTTCGTTTGTTTGTTTTTTTTTTGTTTGGTTTTTTTTTTCCAAAGGAATATTTATTAACACAATATATTTATCCAATTTGTGGTTGTTTCAGTAAGTTTCTTGGTTTCATATAGGCTGCTCCAGAACTCTGGCAAAAAATATTTTAGTTTCTAGATATCTTGTAAATTTCCTTTGTTCCTTCCTTGTTCCTTGTCTACTCTAAGTTAATTTTATAACCCCTCCCACCCCATGTCTCAGTGTGGAAAGTCTGCTTCTCTTATGGGCAATTTTAAGGGGCAAAATGAAACCAAGCTATTCAGCTTTTAAAAATCTTTTTGACCCTACTTAATCAATCTCTTTTTTTTTTTTCAAACTTTTTTTCAATATACAATGACCATATTCTTGTTTCTTTCAATCACCAGTTGTTTGAAATCTTTTCTAAAGCCCCCCAAAGCTATTAAGGGAGTATAATGCACTCCTGCATATCTCTGTGAAATTAATTAAATTTCTAAATCTTTATCAGATAGTAAATAAAGGGATATTAGGCTTTTTAATTTAACAGATATTCTTTTACATTTCAGTATCCTGATAAATTGTTCAGAATGAAGCTAAATTTCATAAGTTACAAAGAATCTAATAATAATATTAAAAACAGAATTTTGAAAGCTTGAATTAAATCTTTTTCCTTTTAATCTTCTGAGAGTTGCCTGAGCTTCATTCTGTCATAAGCAAAGCAAAGGGTGCTAAAAGGAGGATTGAAGTAGATGGAGGGAAAGGAAAGAAATATAGACTCAGAAAATCATACAACGGTGTATTTTCATATCAATCTAAAGATTTAAAACAGATATATTAACTTCTTTGTGAAGAAGATTGTCTTTAAATTTGGCTTGAATTTTCTAACTTCAGGACTTTAAAAATGCAAAATACTGTAAATACCTGGAAATTAAAAAAAAAAAAAAGCTTTTTCACAGTCCGGTTTTTGTACTAACAGATGTAGTTACTATATCTATTTAATAATAATGAATGCTAATTGTATAAACATACCTGTTAGAATTCTGGCCTAGTGCTGTCTTCTACAGGTATAAATTATTCTTACAAACATGCCAAATATAAACTGCAGTAAACATAAATAAACTATTTCCTATTAAATTGTCTCTTACTGTTGTTCAGTTCACCTACCCAAAGCAAATAACCAATTGTTCATTAAGTAAGTTTCACACAACCTTAAGATATTTTAAAAACTTGAATTGCAACGGGCTTCAAATTATTATTATTTTATTTTATATGGAATGGGCAAATTTGGAAGTAATTGACCTTTAAGTGGTAAGACAATTTGTGCTTTAGATGATATTGTTAATGAAATTCCATTATAATGAGGATAACATAACAACTATACTAATTTCATTGCAATAAGGAACTTTTGTCCTTGAAGGACTTAAAAGCTAATTACTGAATGCCATAGTGAAACACATGAAACTTTATTTCTATTATGGTAATATCTGAATTGCTACAAAGCATTTTCTCGGCAAAAATACTGTCTAGAGATGATAGGCCTAAATATTCCTATTTAAGCTCCAAAATAGTTTTTGCACAGTGAACACCTTTATTCTTACTGGTACAGTTGCCTGGTGTACATCTGTAGAACAACTGCCCTGAAGAAAAGGTGAAGTTTTTTTTTTTTTGGTCAGGATGGATGATGAAGAAATCACCTTCTTTTACAACGATGATAGGAATCAGCTGGAGACCTGCCCTGCCAGAAAGTGCTCTTGAAAGTGTCTGCCTTGTGCAGGTACAACTTTCTGGATGACCCTTCAACATCATCATGGATCTTCTGTAGGATTCTCTCTTGATTAGGGTCATCTCTTTTCCCCCCCACAAAACACCTTTTAGAAAGCTTTCAGGAGTAAAACCTTTATACAATAACACTTCCAAGAAGCACATGAGCAAATTTTGGTGTTGATGTGATATACAACAGAGGAAAGAACCTGTGTAATGTGTAATTTATTTTTTTTTAATTTTCTCTCCATATTTGAATTCTCCATAAAAGAAAAAATAAAAAAGGGAAACAAATAGCAGAGTCTGAATTTTGTTTCTCTCTTAGTAATTTACATTTTAAAATAACCTCAAAATATCTTCAGGAAGATCAACTCACTACCTAAAATTCTATGTTATTTTCTCAAATCAAACAAGCAAACAGAAGTGTTGCCATTAAATGCATTTTGAGTTTATGTCCTTCTTTAAACAGTAGGTATAAGTATTTACCAGGGTACTTTCAGAAGCTAGTATATGCAGGCTTTCATTGGCATTTAAACATAAACAATTACTGTGGAAAGCAGTATAAAACTCTAGAGCACACGTGTCTGCTTCTGTTGTAAATGCTTTATAGCAGTTTATGATGCTGGCATTGTGTCAGGCTCCTAGATTTTGTGAAGCTGTTGGACTAACAGCACTAGAAGGAAGCATTTTATCTTCCTGGATAGAAACAAACATCAGAAATGTTAGTGGAACACAGGCTTCACAGCCTCCCAAAAGAACAAACTGCACTGCCTCAGCCTCAGTAACTAAAACCAGGACTGCAATTAGCTGAGCCACTGTCTGGTATCTCACCATGCACAGCAATGTTTTTGGGAGAGTGGCTGTAGGAAGGTAATGTGCACAACACCATGGCAGCAGGGTTATTGTGCAGCATGAATTTAATTAGAGGCCAAATACATGAGCTATTTATTTGGATATGGCTAATTTCTTTTGAAAAGGGAAAGAAGAAAGACATCAGACACCTCCTCAAAATGTTTGAATCTTGGACTGTGTGCCTTGTGAGGTACCGTTCTGACAGTCAGGCTTTGAAGAAGGCTGGCTTCCACAGAAAAGGGGCATTGAACAGCACAGGGTTTCAGAGAGAAATGAACAACAGCGCGTCTCGCTGCGTGTTCTTGATGCAACTCCTTTGGTCTTTTTGCACAGTGATCCACATTGCTTTATAGTTAAGAATAACTCTCATCCTCAGAGACTCACAGTGACAGTCCCTCCCTTCATTGAAGGTAATGGGAAATTTGCCAGTAACCTCAATAGAGACAGGAATAAATCATTTATTCTCTGCTGCTGAAACACATGAAAGCTTGACAAATCTATGAGTAGGTAGATTCATCCTTTTCTTATTTTAGAGTCTATTCTCAAATATTCAGAATGTATCTTCAATGAGAAAACTTAGCTAGGCTGTTACTTAGAGTCTTGGCCTCTGTGAATTGCTCTCTCCTGAAGTAAACTATTTTTTCAGACAAGAATATTCAACAGCAATAGTAGTACAAGGTGCATTATTTATATATTTCTGAAAAGACATGACTTCCCAAGATGGTCCTAGTTTTAATGGATACCATGAAGTGAAAACCAGAATAACTTCAATTACATCTCATAATCTTACAACCTAGCTGTAATATTGAACATGATTGTTTCTTAAAGTCTTTCCGTTTTCTCTGGTTAAACATGCAGCTGGCTGATATTTCACCCTCTGTAATTAATAAAATTGTGTTCTACCGAATATAGGATACAGGAGGGAGTGGAACCAAACCACAGAAATTCCTTGAGAGAACTATTCAGTGGACTATTTAGGAATATTTGCATTGCAGGTTTAAATGCATTGTCACATTGGATATTCCTTGCAGAGTTGAATTTTATTAAAGAGTAAACGTGGTTTGCAACACTCAAAGATGATTATTACTTAAACAGCTTTATTTCATTATGTGGCTGCTAATTTAATATTCCCTTACAAGCTTGAAAAAGATTTTTCTGTCATTTCCTTTAAAATCATGCTTGTTTGGCTTCTCTACCTTAAAAGGTACAAAAATACTTCAAAGAGCAGTTCTCTGTGTGCAGAAACATTTTTTTTTTTCTGGCAGCTATAAAGATTTGTTATATTTGGAATATTTCACATTTATTATGTTTTTGCAGAAGGAGTTTTTTCAAAGTTCCCATACCACATTACAGAGTTATCACAAAACGTGAGGTTGGCCAGGACCTCATGACATCATCTAATTCAAGTTCCCCTGCTCAAAGCAGGGTCAGTTAGAATAGGTTAGGACTCATGCCTAGTTAGGGTTTGTAGATCCACAAGTTCCCTGGGAAGTCTGTGCTGGTATTTGACTACTCTCACAAGAAAAAATATTTTATTATATTTAAAATGGATTTTCTACATTTTAGGGAATGTTGAAAAGAGTCCAGCTTAATCTCTTTTACCTTTCCCCATCAGATGTTTATATACAAGGTAAGATCCCCCTGAGCCTTCTCTTCTCCAGGCTGAGTACTCCAAGCTCCCTCAACTTGAGCCTCATTTGAGAGATGCTTCAGTCCCTTAATTATTTGTGGCTCTTTGTTGGATTTTTCTCCAGTACGTCCAATTACTTCTAATATCAAGGAGTCCAGCACTAGACCCAGCACTCTAGATGTGTCTGACCAGAGTTAAGTAGAGGACAAGGGCCCCCACTTTGATCTATTAGCAATGCTCAGCAGCCCAGAAGGTTGTTTGCCATATTTGCCAGAGGGGTAGGTTTGTGGCTTGTTATCTAGTAGGATCATTTTTTCCCCAAGCTTTTGTATTTTCCATCTTTCCATGCTTTAGTTGTATATGGGTAGAGGAAACATTAGAGAAGATACTGATATGACCAAATTTTCTTTACAAATATGACTTCACTCTTACATTCTTGTGATGACAGAAACCAGCTCAAAGAGGAAATTTTAGCATCTGATTCTAATTAACCTCCTTGAGTCTAATTAACTTCACCAGCTTCAAATGAAGCTGAAATGGGGAGTTGGTGTGTTATTTAAAAACTGTTTAGGGGAGAGAGGTTCTTTTGTGGTTTGTTTTTTTGTTTGGTTTTTTTTTTTAATGAGAGGTAGTTCAACAGTTTTACAAACTATGAAATATGAACTTCTGGTAAGCAAGTTTAAATTTGCATATGGGGTCTAAATATGTTAAGTGATATAAGGACTGCTGAGTAACCTGTTCTCTTCCCAACCTAAATCTATGTTATAGCTATGTCCCTGAAATTAGAATGCTTATTTACCAACATAACTCTGGACTTTCTCGTATTTGAGCTATTATTCTTCTCAGTGTTACATGTGTATGTTCCTCCTTCCCCCAGCCAGTTTTGTGGCACTCAGCCACTGTGAAGCCTGCTGTCTGTACAACTTGTGAATAATTGAGCTATGCAGATGCAGCAGCTGAGTCTTTCTTAGAATTGCTGCCTATGTGATTGAGCTGAAATACTGGAGTTTTAGTGATTATGCAGATGAATGATGCTTATTGATGCAGGACTCTCCAGTACAAGTGAGGTTTCAAATACACAAAAATCTCTTTACATCCCCGTTGCAAGAAACATGTCGGCTTTAGACTCCTGCCCAAAGCAGCTGCAGTGATAGTTACATCTTTCTCTTTAGTGATCTTCAGAGTACCTTCAGACTGTACCTTGCAGCTGCCTTCAGCCTTTTGAGGATTAAACAGCTGGGTAAGATATGGGCATTAGATTTCTACTGAGACCGTGAAAGACTAAGTGTTTGTAACTTCTGGTATTTTAGCAGTGTTTGCATCTGCCCGAAGGTACAGCTTTAGTGTATGGGAGGAATATTAGATTGTTTGCTGTCCATATTAAAATGCACAAGCTTTTGTTAGAGCATCTATTGTGTATAGGCTTGTTTGGTAAGCTGTCAGCTTCAAGCAAGCCAAAATTCCCTATAAAGCATAAGTTGCTGCTTTTGATTTTTCCGTAATTGTGTCAGCACTTGATAGTGAAGAAAATGCCAGTTTTTACTAATAGTGGTGGAGGTTTGTGTTTTCTCACTCATTTTAGTTAATTCTTTCTCTGAGGATGACTTTTCTGTGTCACTCTGAATAAATTGGTGGTTAACATGTAGTTACTTCTAGATTAGGTCTTAATTTTTAGGGGACAAGTCAGTATATCAAAGAGCCTTGAAGAATACAAAGAAAATGCTTAGTTCTCTCTGTTGTCTTCCTTATGTAAATGTCTGTATTTAAAGAAAGACATGATCTGGCATAATCTGCAAAACTTACAGAGAGGTGAGTAACATCCCTAACTTGAAGTTCTTGTCTGCTGAAATGATTTCTTGAATCCCAGGTGGTCTAGAGTGGCTGCTCAATGCTATTGATTGGAGGCATTTGTTCTCTCTTGTAAGATTATTCAGGCAGCTGTTAATACAAACTGCTCTCATTTTTGTTTTGCCTCCACTCTGTGACCTTAGGGTGTATTAGAAATTTGGGAGTAAAACAAAAAAATTCATTAACCTGAGAAACTGCCTTTTCCTTTAAGCTTAGGTACTGACAAAACAGTATCAGTTTCCTCTGATGCTTTTTATTTCTGCTTTTATTCAGTGTTTAAAAAAAAAAAGCAGTAGCTACATAAAGTTCTATGGGAATTGCAGCAGTCAGTGGAAAATAAATTCTGCCTGTTTGGGTGGATTTTCTTCCTGTTGTTTTTGGATAAGAATTTCTTCTGTATGTGAGGTGAGTTTTTTTGTTCAAGGTTTTACTTCAGTAGCTTTAGATGCAAGCAGCTGTTTAGGGACTGTCTTTTATCTTCAGGGTGTTTTAGCAGTTCAATGCAAAGCAGACATAACTGTCAAATCAGATTTTATTTTTATTATACTACACAAGAGTAAGTGTCTTCACCCATGAACATCTCCTCCCATTTGCTGTGACAATGGGTGTTTCATTGTTATCTTGATTTGATAAGGGCTATCTGCACTCTTGTGTAGCACTTACTTTTCAACACTTGCTGAAAAGCTGATGTTTATTTTTAAGTCTTGGCTTGGAAAGCTTCAGCATATTTAAGGCAAGGAACCATTTTGCTCTGACAGATGACAGGGCTTTACTCTCACATTCTTTGGCCCACAGGACTGCCATGGCTCTGTCTGACCAGGCACTCCTGGAGGAGTAACTACAGCAGGAGAAAGGAGTGAGGAGGAGGAGGTGTGTAAGCAAGAGGAGTAGTAGTAGGCCCCTTAATGGTCAAAATAGCCCTAATCCAAAATTGCTGCAGGCACTTGCCATTTGTTCAGCAATGTGTGACAGAAAAAAGTGAGTTCTAATTTAATGTTCGTGTAAGCCTGGACCCTTAACAGGGTAAATTGTAGCTAAATGTGTGATCTTGAAAGAAAAAACATGGGATTTTTGTGTGAATTAATAAAGCCTATTTTTTTTTTTAAGGAAATGACTATTTGGCATACATTTTCCCCTAGAATAGTAATTTCCAACATAAGGAACTGGTGGCATGACAGGAGCCTCTAAATGAATTCTGAGTGCTATATTTAGACTGTTTTCTGGATCCAGCTAGCAGCAGTACTTGACTCCTGGCCTTCTGACTTCATGCTTTTTAGACACCCTTACGTGAAATATTAATAGTGAGACATTGGAAACTCAGTTTTAAATACTAATTCAAATAATGTCTTTGTAAGGAAGGTTATTTTCCCTATTTAGTGTAAGATGGCAACTTTCTGAATTGTGGAGTACTTGTTTTTGAGACAACAAAATACTAACTGCTTATTGCCAAATGGTAGGGATAAGGCAGTCATCAAGAGATGCCTTAGAGTGCAGGAAGGTTTCAGTTAAAATTTGTAGCATTTTGATATAACCATTATAAGATGTATTATAGTATTAATTCCAAGCACCTAACAGGAAAAAAGAGTTTTGACTAGTCACTTTGCAAAGAGCTGTTCATGAACTGTGGTATTTTTAAAAAGATCCATGTACTCTATAAGAATGAAATTTCATACCATGCTAGTAATTGTAATGTGGAGTATTAGAGCTATGTAACTGCTCTTTTCACAATGAAAGCTTGATGCAAATCTGCTAAAATTTGTGGCTTCATTTGTAAATCCAGAATCAAACAAAAGTGACCAAATGCAGGGCACCGGAGCAAACCTGCCTGTAATGGCAAAGTAGCAGTGGAGTTAAGCAATAGTGGTTCTTGATGCTTGCCTGCTGTGCCACACAGTTGGGCACAGGAAGAAAACTTGTCAGGCATTTGAGTCATAAAAATAGCTACTTGTTCAGTTTGTCACAATGATGATATTGGGCCTTCATATAAGGGCAAAAAGCTTAGCTGCTCTTTACTGAAATCTGAAAGAAAACAAACGTTTGCAAATGGATTAACTTGGGCTGTAGGACACTAGGATAGGAGCAGATGTTCTGTGCAGCAGGCCATTGCTGGTGCCCAGCCTCATCAGCTTCTTGGAAGAAAATAAAAATGACACCTGATACAGTATTTGAATAGTAACAAAATATAATAACAGTGCTTTATGCCAAACACAATGACAAGTTAGAGCACTGCACTAGGTTTTGCATGATCAATGTGCTGCAGTGTGACAATTAAAGATCATTTGGATCAAGTGGTAACTGTCATAGCCAGCCAGTAGGGAGTGTTTGAGTACCAATTTGGCATATGAGCGTATGGCTGGAGTCCATAATGGCTGATGCAATGGTAGATCCCTCTGAATTTGCAGCTGTACCTCATCTGATGATAAAGCAATTCTAGAACCATGACCTAAAAATGTCAATATTTCAGTTGCCACAGCAAACTCTTTAAGCATGCAAAAGTGCTGTATTTCTTTCAATTTATATTGACAATCCATTCAGCAAAATTAGACTATGCTTTATTTCTGTAAGATTTATACTCCTCTAAAATGAATCCGAGCCCATTTGAAGATTTCTTCTTGATTATCCACAAGAAATTATTTCTACACATACGTTACACTTGTTGGCAGGGTGTCAATACATTTATATAGGCACTAATTCAGTGATGTATTTAATCACTTCTGGATTTTATTTTTTCTTAGCAGATAAGCTTTTTTTATTGTGGGAATACTGTCTTGAAGAAAGTGGACTAATATACCACAAATATTCCAAATAATTTAATTTGAAAACTATACCCTGGAATAAAAATTGTAGGTGGAGAGTTCAGAGAAGAACCTCTGTGTGCCCTACTTGGTAAAATTATTTGGGGGATAAAGAGAGTCTGTTCCAGGGAAACAAGATAATACTGATCCAGAATTTAGAGACTGACTAAGTCGCACAGGTTCTATTTTAATTTGCACACTGTTTCCAGAGTACGAGGGAAGGGAATGTTTTATTCCAGATGCAAAATGTCTATGTAGAATATGTTTAATGTGTAAATGGTACCTCTATGAAGAAAAATAAACAGTGAGATATACCTTCACTGAAGTAACATCTTCTCTGCTCAGTTCAATCAACAATTACCACCACTACTAAATACAGTTGAGTGAAGATAACATGAGCAGCTCATTCTGCTGGGAATTTTACTTAAACACTCTGAGATATTTAATTAACTAACTCAATTTCTGAGACAACAGACATGATTCTAAATGTTCTTGAGTTTTCCCTTCTTAAAAAAGGCTTCATAAGAAGGAACCTTGTTTTATATCATAAATGTTATACTGTTTTTTTTTTTAATTTTGTCCACTGCTGAGTTTCAAAAGATGCCACTTTGCTGAATTGTCTGCATTGGTTTGACATCACCTTTTGTCTTCTGTAGGCTAAGCTATCAGAGGCCTTTCTGGTTTAGCTGGTATTTGGGCTTATGTGTTGCCATTAGTTCTCTTTTGTTAAGCCTTGCCACCCCTTTTAAGAGTTCAGATATCTCCAGTTCAGTTCTGACAGGTCTGTTTACAGCCTGTTCACAAGCCAAAGGTTTGTTTAATGAAACATGTGGGAGCAAGCAATTCTATAATTATCTAAGTAATTGTACTACATATTGCCAGCATCTAAGATCAGATGGTCAGTGTGTGCTTGGATAATCAAGGCTCCCTTCTCACAGGCTGTTGTTGGTGTAGTTAATTTTGTCTTCCTTGGAGGCCAGTGTATGGTTTGTATAGTTGAATTGTAGGGATTCAATTGCTGTTCTAATAATGATATTGAAAAATTTATTCTTAATCTTAAAATCTTATTTAAAACCCAGCTATCTCATTGCAAACCTCAAGTCTAATTACTATATGGTGTTAGTTTACATTTTAATGGAAAAAGATACCCCTATTCCACTTCCTTATTTTATGGATGAAGGGATCTTATGTAGCAGTAGCCTTTTTATTGCCCCAGCCATTAAAGTGGGATCTTTTTGTTAATGGAACTAAAGTCCCTTATTCTACAGCTACTAGTTTCATTGTCCACTTGAGCAAATAAATCATTCACTTCAGGGAGGAAATTTATGAGAAGAATTTTAAGAAGGTACTTGAAAAATACTACCAAACTACTGTTTTTTAGAATCATAGGCAAATCAACATGTTGAAGAGAAGATGCAGATTATCTGATCATTAAATTCCTTCATATCAGGATCTTCAGAGAAAGACTGAACACAAAATTCTCTCATAAATATTTTCTATCCAAGTATAAACTCCAATGTGCTTTTATATATATGCATACTACACAGCACATATGCTCTCTATAAACCAAGTATTTTAAATAATTGTGGCCATCTTAGATGCTACCTACAGTGAGGGAAATCCGCATTCTAGCTGTCAGTATAACCTTAAATATGCCTCCAGTTGTACATGGTACTACACATTGCATGTAGAAGGGAATCTGCTGTTGCAGTGGTGTCTACTCCAGACCTGATTTGTGCAATGAAGGTTATAAGGAAGCCAGCTCTCTTTTGTTCCCGTGGGTTTGTTTACTTATATATAGTCTAGGCTATAAACTACTGCGATGCAGTCTAGCCAGTGATTTTTCTGGTATTTCTTCTCAGATAAAGCATCTTACGTGGCGAGTGAAATGTGACTTATTATGTTGAACACAGCTGGTATTGAGCCAGTTGAGTTCTTGTTTGGGCAATGAAAAAACAAACGTCGTGCATGTGAAGTATAAAATGTGTGGTGTAGGGTACTTTTTGTTTTAACCACATGTAAGGCCTCTATATATGACAGTGCATTCTAGTCAAAACATCCACCTGGCATCCAGCAGTAGATCTAGAATGTAAGCTTTTTTTGGAATCTGAAAGGCAAAATTCCCTCCCAGCATCAGCCTGGATTTGCAGTTATACCTGTTATACACTACAGTTCTATAGTAATATTTTGAAATCTGGGATGTTACTAATGATTGCTTTGATGCTCTGGAGCCTTATCAGAAAGAGTCCTATAATTGCATGCAGTAGAGTATCATGAAGCATCATTAAAATGGATGGTTCATTGTCTCAGGCTCCTGGGATTCAAGCTAACAAAGGAGCTGATCCAACTGACAAGCAACAGTTCCCATTTGGAAAGATCTTATTTGGTGATATAACCATGCACTGAAGCTGTGGACTGATATTTCACACAAGCCCTTGAATGACTAGAGAAGCAAAGTATGAGTAGCCTCTGAAAAGTACTTGGAAAGGCTTTCAAAACTGCAGTTCTGTTAAAAATTGTGGTAATGGATCTATTAATATAATATTGGAAACTTTACTAAATTTTTCTTCTAGGAACAGGTAGGGAAATGGAGAGCTCATATGCACTTTGGCTTAGAATAGGTTCTTTGTCAATCATTTAACTTCTCATTTGAAAATAAATTTTAATGCAACAAGGCCAGCACTTTCTATAGGAGGTATCATTCTTGGGGAAAAAAAAAAAAAACAAACCTAACTAGCAACAACAAATGTTTCCCCCCCCCCAAAAAAAAAACCCACAAAAACCCGGCCAACCAAACAAAAACCAAAACCCAAACCAAAATGTGTTAAGAAGGATTCATTAAATCTGTCAAAGAACATTTGCCCAATTTCACTATCTATTTTGGAGATAAGGAGCCAGCTAACTGGAGCATGCTAGTGAGCTTGCATTGACTCTGAGTGAGCACACAAAACATTTTTGTTATTGATTCCTAAGATGAGCCATTCTTGAATGTCACCATGTAAATATTGCAATAAGACTTAAACTCCTAAGTTAGGGAATACAAAAACTTTTAACCCTCTACAAATGAAAGGACAAGTTATCCTTGTTTGAGATACATAAATATGCATGTCTGTGTGCATAAATATGTATATACATAGATATCTATGTATTTAGGTCTCTACATGTGTGCATCTAGAATGGATGTATGGAAACACACTACTGGTGATTAAGAGAGAAGGGGGATTTTATGATGAGAATCTAACCTGCTTTTTTTTTTTTCCTGAGGATGAAATTTGTGGTGGGTTAATAGAACAGATATTAGTTTCTTTCAGACTGGAGGCTACAGTGTCTTCACAGTCAAGTGTATCCTTATGTTAATTGCCATAATTAAGTTGTGTCATAATTTAATGAGTTCGAATAGTTCTGCTTGTTTATATGTAGAAAGAGGAGTAAAGAAGACTCTCATGAAGTCATCTTACCAATGATAGGTGAGACTGACAGCACTGTGCTTCTTTCAAATGGGCGATTTATATATTTTTACAGTGCTTTGACATTAAACATTCAGGTTCAGAAAACACAAAATGCCACTCCTGATCAAAGAAATACTGAAAATCCATATATTGTATCTAGTACTAATGCTCAATCCATGTTCATTATTGGTCTTCTCCAAGAAATCTACATGTGTTCAAATGCATAACAGGGAATGCAGTTAGTTATTGGGCTGTCCCTCTTTCCTTACACTCCTTTTACTGTTCCTCATTCAGAAAATTTATGCTTAATTTTGAAATGTGCATTTTATCATTTCATTGAAAGCCATTTAATTTTTAATTCATTCAAAGCTGTCTTATATTTTAACTTAAATATTTTTCTTTGCTCTTTATTTCTTTATTCTTAATTTAATTTCTTTTCCTTATTATAAGTCCTCTCATTATGCAGTTGTCTTATAAGGAAGATGAGAAGAAATATTTCTCTGAATGTGGTACACTATAATATATTCCCTTTAATTAGTTACTAAAAAATTAGCTGTTTGATACTGAAGAATAATTGAATTTCCATCAAGCTGAAGCTCTGAGGTAATTTCCAAGTAAGTATTCCCTCCCCCACTCCTTCTCCTCCTGCACTCTGATCTCCCACATATCCTAAGAGATTAGTTGGTCAGGAGCTTTGAATCCTTTTAGAAATGAAGGAAGAACAGATGTTTGTCATAACAACTCATTAAATTGTTCATAATTTAAAAAGGTGATTAAGCCAAAGAATTACTCAACATGATTTGAAGAAAATGTTTTCAAATTTGTTTCCTTTTGTTTTTTCCCACTAGGGGAAACTTTTGCTTTGTGTACCTAGGTTAAAGAATAGATAAGGTAAGGTATCTTTTCCAAAAGGTGTTCATTGAAAGCAACTGCAAACACTTATTTTAATTTGAAGTACTATTGCAACAGCTACTCTGTCTTCTTTTTTTTTTTTTTCACTTATCAAGTACTTTTTATGCCACACCATCTACTTACAGGACCATGTGCATTCAGGGGTCATGCATGTCATAAATGTTCCTTTACTACTGACTTTGCTCTGACTGATACAGTCTATGGCATCATAAAATAATTAGCAAGGGAAATAAGAAAATGCTTTTTCTCCCCTAAGTTGTAAAATAGAAATGGAACCCTGGAAGTCCTAAAAGCATGCAGTAAGGAAGTGTAAAGAAGAGTGCTTTAAAAATCTGGAAGTCCTTATAATACAAGTAATTTGTGAATGTCTGGCTCATGAATTCTTCTTTCAGGGATGAAACTCATTAACAACCTCTGGCATGCACTGTAGATGCTATTCCATGTCTAACCAGTAATTGGCTGCTAAGTCATGTTGAATCAAATTGTCTATTGGCAGTTCACCTATCTAGAATTAATAAAAGAACATTTTTATAAGTACAATCAATCTTTCAATAAAGAACAGGTACTTTATCTTTGAGTTTTATTTCTTTATGGAATATCTTTTGCATATTCAAGTGATGTGGAGGTGAAAGAGGATGAGGACCACCTTGTATTGACATCTGCACCTTTAATTACATACTGCCATTTGAGTGTATCTTTCTGTCTGAAAAAACCTTTCTGCAGCAGTGACTGAATTATGGGGCCTGCTAAGATCCACATTTGCTTCAACTTTTTGTTTGTTTGTTTATGTCAGTAGCTTTTGATCAAACTTGAGGGTACCAAATAATGACATATAAACACAAATTGTTTACCTGTCATTCTTACTCTCCTCTGAGTACCTGGAGAGCCTTGTTGTTTAAGTGTACTGTTTCAGGATACCAGCCTCACTGCTTTTCATACTGAAAATCCACTAATGACCTTTCACATGCTGCCTGTACTGTCCAGAGTGGGATTGCTGTGAAGTGTAACTCCATGTGAATGCCAAAACCAGCTTAAAAGCCTTCTGTTAAGCACAAACGATTTGAGTATCTCAGTATGCGCAAACTGGTGGGAGCCTCACTGGATTCCTCTGTCAGGTTACATTTACTTAATAGCTGTGTTTTTATACCACAGGAAAGTGTGCAGCATCTGCTCACCTGTAAAGAGGGGTGTTTTCTACTGAATGCTGAACTGAGACTTTGCAGTTTTGGGAGGCTTTTCATTTCCTTACAGTTATGAGTTTCATATGGCAGTTTTCCTCTATTTCAGCCTATTTCTCAGTGTAGTGTCAGGGATATGGCTCAACAATTTTGTATCAATAACACTTAATACAGTAACCTAGCTGAAGTGTTTTCCTGCCCACACAGCCAGGTGATGTTTGGGGGGTTCCAACATGCTGCTTGAGGAGGCTTATGTACTTTCTTAAATCCTTTTCTCAGTCTTATGGGTACTAGATCAGATTCAGTAATGAAGCACTTTTCCCCCTTTGAGAATGTTCCTTTTCTACTATAATTTATGCTGCTGAATATTTTCCTGCAAGCTAAAAATATCTGTTCTATATCAGGCTGTTTTAATCCTTTTACCACTGCTCTGTACCTGTGTCATACCCTGGGCAGGCTGGCCTAGCCCAGGGTAGAGAGATCCTGGTCCAGAATCTCAAGGTATCAATGCCCTTTAGTAAACAGGTCACTTATAGTTCTCAACAGGCTTTGACTTGGGTAATAAAATATGTCCAAGTTTTAATATAGCTTCAAGTCAAAAATTAAGCAAATTTAAACTGATCTGTTATTATCATTAAAACTTTAGCCTATACTTTAGTCATAAGGTATTAGCCAGAAAAACAAAAACTGAACATAAAGGAAATTAGGCTAAGTAATTGAGACTTCCCTGTGCCTTTCTTTTTATTTTACTGAACATAACATGTCCCCTCTACAATTTTCTTTTTGTTTTCCCCAAGCAGCAGTAGATATTCAAGGACAATTTCCTTAAAATTAGCTGTGGAAAGTGAATGCTATGTAGTTGCTAAAGGGTATATGTTTGTCTCTCTAATGAAAGACCACTTTGGCTTCTCCATCTAAAAGGCCCCACTTATGGATCTCTGCAGTCACATTTTTGCCTACAGATGATAGGCTAGCAAAAGCTTTTATACAGCAGCACATATCAGTAGAATTACACTAAAAGCAATTCTACAAAAAAAAAAAAAAAACAAACCAGCTCCAATGTTGTCATTCAGACTTGTGCATTGTTTTAGGAAAACAATTACTTGGGAATTGTGAAAGAAACAAAGGAGAAAAAAGGCTCCCAGTTAGAAATTTCTGTATGAGCAGACACATGTATCTGAAATTTGCGTGTGTGGTATGCTATGGTGCAATTTTATTGTCAAAAAGCAGTAGAATGCTTGTGGCATTTTACCGGGAAAGGGAGGAAAAAAACACAGCTGAAAGAACATCTTGTTACATTTGTTCAAATGAGATCCTCTGCTGCTCATACTTGAGGACTGCTGTGAAAGTCAATTTTTGTTAAAAGTGTTTTTTTAACTAGGCTTTAGTTTTAATTGAAAGGATGAAGGGGGAAGAAAGTCTATTATGTGGAAGACGGGATACTAACTCCCCCATCATTATTTTGCTGAGGAGCTAAAATATTGTTTTCAAGAAACATAAATTAGTTGTATGCCACCATGTATATATGTTTGACCTTCTCTTGATGCTGCATATTGCACCACTGCTGTAGTTCATCTGTTTAGCAATGGCTTGTATTCTGATACTATGGATTTAAGTTGATCTGGCAAAAAAAAATGTAGAAAAGTAATTTTAAAAACCACTTTTGAAATTTATTAGTGTGATCATTTTTGTACTGAGTATCTCAGCAGCTGAGAAAATAATTCAGACCTTAGAAGTTCTCTGTTATTGATACAAGTAATTTTAACTAGAAACGTTTCAACTGGCTTCTGTAATCTCTCTATAGATGTCTGCATTGTAGAACACATCTTGAATCTCAATGTGCCCTTTACTTTCTCAGTAGTAGCACATTGGCCAAGATGCAAACTCGCTTTCTATAGTGTTTTAATAACATAATGCAGGCAATGTTAATGCAGGCAGATGATTTTACAGTAAAATAAACATTTTATTTTTTTACAGAGGTCAGTTCTGTAATATTTTGAGGCTAAGGGTTCATGCAAAGCAGTGCAATGTTCAAAATATCTGAAGTAGAATGGGCTTTGTTCTTTTGTTAATTTGACATGGAATCTGAATTTTCTGAAAACAAAACTGAATAGTCTAGAACCTTGTGTAGTTTCATTATATAGCACCCTCACCTAAATGACCCATCCCATTTTGTCTCTTATTTAGTGGTCTCTTGATGTAAAACATTAATTTTAGCAGCACAATTCAGCTATTTAGTAGTAATGCTGCAGATTTAGGAAATAATATTGATTGTGTATGATTTTTGTTTCCTGCTCTTTGGAACAAAAGAGCCATAAACAGTCTTGCTTTCAATATTTTTGTGGTGTTTCTGCCAGATAGTGTGTCTTATGAAATAACTGGGACACTGTACAAATCAATGTGCTCCCTGAATACTTGTGAGCTGTAGTTGTAACAGAAATTGTTACAGATAGAACTGCTAGCTCAGTGTATAGTGAGCCAATCTGTCAAACTCCACCCTGAAGCTCCTGGGTATGTTAAAACTATTGGGTTTGGAATTGGCTCCCATTTGTCTTGATGGAGGTAATTCTGTTTTTTTCCCTATAATTTCAAGTTGGAATT
The DNA here is from genome assembly GCA_003676055.1 of Chloebia gouldiae. Taxonomy (NCBI): domain Eukaryota; kingdom Metazoa; phylum Chordata; class Aves; order Passeriformes; family Passeridae; genus Chloebia; species Chloebia gouldiae. Next base: position 20,289,571 of record QUSF01000005.1, read on the forward strand.
TTTCTCAATCTTCTAGGGATAAAATGAAAATTGTTATGCTGGCAAGAATAGCACTGTTCTGTTGATGGAGTATTTTAGGATGCTTTTTTTCATTCTTGTGTCTTTTAAATTTTTTTCTCCTAAGGTTTTCAAGGTGGTCAAATCAATCATTGCAACATAGTGCCATTTTACTATAGTAACATGGTTTTTGAGTTCTTATAAGGAGCATTTTAAAGAAAAGCACAGACTAGATGATGAAAATTTAAAATAAGTAAGGGTTAGATAGAAAGGGCATGTGGTAGGGGAAAAGGTCATCCTACAGAAATTTTCTGAAGAAAAAATGATAGGAATAAAATATACAATCTATCTCAGATGCTAAAATTATGAATTTATAACCTGGGAAGGGTAATCCTGGACATACAGACAGACTGGGGAATGAGATGCTGAAGAACAGAGCTGCAGAAAGGGACCTGGGGGTCCTGGTTTATGGCAAGTTGAACATGGGTCAGCAGTGCCCTGGCAGCCAGGAGGGCCAGGCATGTCCTGGGGTGCATCAGGCAAAGCATCACCAGCCAGACAAGGGAAGGGATTGTCCTGCTCTGCTCTGAGCTGGGACAGCCTCACCTTGAGAGCTGGGCACAGTTTTGGATGCCACAGTACCAGAAAAGAGTCCAAAGAAAGGCCCCCATGACAGTGAAAGGCCTTGGGGGGAAGCCTTGTGAGCAGTGGCTTGAGGTCATTTGGTTTGTTCAGTCTGGAGGAGACTGAGGGGAGATCTCATTCCATCTTCATGAGGAGAAGTGAGAGGGCCAGGTACCGATCTCTTTACTCTGGCCAGTGACAGGACTCACTGAAATGGCCCCAAGCTGAGTCAAGGGAGGTTTAGGTTGGATATCAGGAAAAGGTTTCCACCCAGAGGGTGGTTGGGCACTGGAACAGGCTCCCCAGAGAAGTGGTCAAAGCCCCGAGCCTGTCTGAGTTCAAGAAGCTTTTGGACAACAGTCTCAGGCACATGGTGTCATTCTTTGGGTGTCCTGTGCAGGGCCAGGACATAGCCTCAATGATCCTGCTGGGTCCTTTTCAACTCAGTATATTCTATGAAATTAATTTTTGAAAACCCTTATCAAGGCATTTGCAATCCTGAATTTCTTAACTAATGTATGATAACTATGTAATGATAATGGATATAACTGTAGTAATTTTTCAATTGCACTGGCTTTATCAACTGTAAAATGTCCTTGAGATAGAGCTGATTTTTAACAAGCCACTTATAAAGACAAACAAGGCAAAGTACTGTAGCACTATTCAAATTTTATCAGTGTTAATTCACACTCTATATTTAATTTATTTTACCTGATAACTCAATACTTTAATAGTAGATTTAATTGAATTAAATTGAGATTCTGTGCAAGTAAAGTAATTCTAATTCTCACTACAAAAATTTAATTAGAATAAAAATTAATATTTGCTTTCATCATTACTTATGAACATAGGCTATTTGACTGACTACTCCATGGGTATTCTGGGTTCATTGGTATCTTAATTCATTGCAACACCTTCCCTTCATTATGTTTAATTTGGAAATTTCAATGGACAAGCTTAAGAAGCTGAGGCATCAGGAGATACATTTAGGTATGCTCAAAAAGAGCACTGTGGTAACATTCATCTTTGAGCAGCCATTGGAGTTATAAATATTGTGTGGGCAGTTAGATTGGCCTGCCTATAACTGTGTAACCACAAGGGAGTAATACCAGGAGTTTTGTGTGTAACTGAGCAGAGGAAATCTTTTGAGATCAGAGTAAAGGTACAGACTATAAAACAATGTAGAGGTGTTGTTTATGTACATCTGCAAACTTATTTTTTACTATTTCTGTGTTTGATTTCTGTCCTGGTATTAGTTGGGATGGAGTTAACTCTTCCTAAGAGATGGTATAGTGCCATGCTTTAGATTTAGGATAAGAATGATGCTGATAACACAGTGTTGTTTTAAAATCATAAAATCATAATGGTTGGAAAAGACCTCTAAGGTCATTAAGTCCAACCTTTGACCCTTTGGCTCTTGCTGAGCAGTGCTTGCACTAAGTCATGGACTTTGCTGCTGCTCACCCCACCTGTGAGGAGGCTGGGTGTGCACCAGGAGCTGGGAGGGGACACAGCCAGGACCCAGCTGGCCCCTATTCCACACCCTGTGGCGTCATGCTCAGCCCATAGCAGGAGAGCTGGCTGGGGGCCACTGCTCGGGAACTGACTGGGCATCAGGCAGGGGTAGTGAGCAGTTGTGTTGTGCATCACTTGTTTTTTATATTCTAGTTCTTTTATCTTTATTATTATTGTCTCCTCAGTTTCTGTCGTATTAAACTGTCTTTATCTCAACCCATGCATTTGAATTATTTTCTTCCAATTTCCTCCCCCATCCTGATGACGGGGTGGGGGAAGGTAGAAATTGCCTATTTGTTTTTATTTACCTAGTGGGTTAAACAATATTTTCACTGGCATATAAACTACTCTGATAGTAACTAGGCAGAGCTTTTTCTATGGTTTCTGTGTACTACATAAGATATTAGCATATAGTAATTTGACATATTTAGATAAAGAAAAGCATTAAACAGATAGTATTGTTCAATAATATATTTTATACAAATTTCTATGAACAACTTCTCAAGTTTGCAGAAAAGCCCTGAGGATTTAAAATATGTGATACTTTCAAGATTTTTCAGATAATGTCTCTGAATTTTCATTATTCTGTACTGATCACTGCAGCAAATATTTAGTCACATTTTTCTGGACTTGTTAGCAGACCTCAGATTAAATGATCAGTTTAGGCTAATGAAACTGCTGACTTTGTCAATAAAGTGGTTTCTTAACTGGTATATTTTTATGGAGACATGACTGAGTTTGATCTACTGAACAATCTAAAAGGATTCATTATGCTCTTCTCCCCATATAATGAGTTTCTGTAAAATAGATTATTTATGTTGATTGGTACTCTTGGTGAAAAATTTGTGTCTGGTGGCTTTTCAGAACAGTGTGACAAAGGGGAGCTCAAGTTCTGCTAATGTTCTAAAATGTAATAAAAACTCCAATAATCATCTGAAATTGAAGAAAAAAATCACTAATTCTCAGTCATTATAAGCACCAAGAACTTTTGTTTTATGCATAAGCTAGTGTTATGTTATTAATATCAGTATTCTTGCTATATATTTAACTTTTTGCCTAATTTATTTTTCAAAATTGTCTTACAGTAATCTCAAAACCTGAATATTTTGAAGGCTTGAAAAATATTCAACTAGCTGAAATACTTACAGCAAATAATGGAAGAACTGATTGTTTTCATTAGTAGCTGTCACAATACTTCATCTGTGATTCTTGTAGACTGTGAATTGTACACATCAAGTAGAGTGCTCTAATTTAATCAATGGGCACATTGAACTCTATCTCAATGTTCCTAAGTCTTGTATGAATTAAGGAATAAAAATGTTTTTTCTGCTTATAATTGAAAGAGAACTAATGTACACAAAGGGAAGATAGCAAGTGCCACTTCTTTAAAATGGAAGTGCTAGAGAATCAATTTACTGCAGACATTTGTGTATGCACTCTGAACTTGTTGCTTTAATTTCATAAATATTATAAATAACAAATGCAGTTTCTACATCTCCTGGTGGAATGTAAATAGCAACTGTTGTTTACATGCTTGCTGCCTGGAGACTCAACATGGAGCTACAGAAAGAAAAATCACTGCTGAATAACATTCATCCTATGGTGAGAGTTCTCCTTTCTAATGCAAGCTTTATGCACAGACTATTTATGTCTCTCGGGTTCAGAATGAATGAAAAACTTCACTATTACAGAAAGGTTGAACTGCTTGCTTTCTGGAATAGGCATTCAACAAAACATACCTGGAAGTGTAGATCTACTTATCAATGAAAATGGCAACATCTTTTCTGGCTTTTGAACTGCATGACTGATTTCCACTACTTCTTATACACACACTCTGTCTTTCTGTTCCTGCTCTGATTTTATATGGTGTTGTACTATGAATGTTGTGTGTACAAACAAAGCTAAAATTGATTTATTTAAAAAATGTATTATTCACAAGGGTGCTTTGTCATCTCTGTTGTCCAAGTTTGCACAGCTATATAGAGCTGGTAGATATCTGTAGAAGAAAAGAGACAGGAGGTAGAGAATCTGTGAATTAGTGCTCTAAACATTGCTGTTTTATTTGAGTAAATAAAAAAAAGAAATTGTGGTGGGAAGCAGCAAATATCCTGGGACAAGCTTTGAGTATGACCTTCCTGTTTTTCATCAAAAAGGCTTTATAATTTGGTTTTAACTGAATCAATTCCATCTACAACATAAAAATCCTGACCCCCAAAACTATAACAAAAAACCTCATGGCAAAATGAATAAAACAAAAACCCCAAGCTTATAAAATCAGTAAACAAAAACCTTTTAGTCTGTTCATGAAAATTTATGTTCTCAGTGTTCTAAGCTTGAAATATATTGTGTATAAACTGTTAGTGTAAGACTTTTCTCTTGAGTTGACAAATTTGTGCTTTTCTTAAAAAAACTAACCCCCAAGTAATTTTTCCAATTAATTTTCAAAGATTGTTTGTAAATATCAAGATGATGGATTTATGTGATTGAACTCATGAATATTCCAAGTATGAAACATTCTATCCTCTACAGCATTTGTACTTGTTTGACTTGTGGATATCAATGTAGTCTATTGGGAAAGCACTCTTCTGTGACACGTTTTCATAACTAGCTTTCACTGGAGCTGCTTTTCATACTTTTTCTTGTCTATTTAAATGCAGTTATACAGAGGCAGCCAATAAAACTTTCAAACAATGCAAAAATCTTTTTTTTTTTTTGCATTTGTTAACATTTTAGACAATGCAAAATACTCAAAGGAAGTCTGATCTGTATCTAAATCCTTGCAATTAGTAGTAAAAACCCCACAGCATTTCCAGTAGGCCTACTTATCTTGGGTAGATGGACTTCTTCAATGTTTGGCTCTCCCAAGTGTGTTACATCTGATGCTTTGGCATGGGATGGGTTTTCTTTAGGCTTTAAGTTCTAAGCGGGTGTCTCTGTGGTACTTCTGTGATGCTGCAATAGCATCCTCTTAATAATGCACCGTTTGTGAGGAATGCACTCTAAAAGTTGTATCTCCTATGGATAAGAGATGAGATATACATCTCCTATTTCCTGCTTGTAATTAAAAGAGTGTCGCAGTTCAGTGGGTGTGGCTGGTTTTATTGATACAGACTTTCCCTTTGTACAGTCTTAACTCAGTAGAGGAAAAAATACAGATGGATATGCTTAGTACACTTCCCCACATGCAAGTAAGCTTCTTCTTTAGGAATGGATGCTTTAAGATTGTTCATGAACTGTCTCCGTCAATAAACACCTCCTGCTGTGAGAGGAAATGAGTACAAAAGAAATCTACAGTAGTGGGAAGAGTTTCTCTTTGCAACATTGTCTGAATAAGAGGCATGAACCAAAAGCTGATGAAAAGCAGACCATAGCATCTAAATTAGGTTTAGGAAAAACTTATATAAACAAGACTGATCATTCTAAGATGTGATCTTTAGGAGCTAGTGGGCAGAGGGAACAACTGTTACTTGAAAGCTATTGATGTACAGATTGATGTACAAAATAAATGTTTCTTTCATGTTGTCATCTAGTAGTTATTGGAATGGAAAGAGACAAATGCTATGATCAAGCAATTGAAATAGTACAGATTTTTCATTTGATTTTGACTCCTACTATGATTGAGCTGACTGTTTTCTATTGCAATACTAGATGCATAGTTGCCCTTGTATTAAAGTGAAAAATAATGCTGGGAGGGGATGGGAAGGCAAACTAAACAAATGGTGAATTTATGTATTATCATGTGTGTTAGTCATAATTATATAAAAGAGCAAAGCAGAGCAGCAGGAAGAGTGAGGGGTAGCGGGAATGTAAATATAAAGCATAATAGGTACAGATATCTACACAATTCCATTGCAGGTGTCAGTGAGAACACTAGTTAGATAAAAGTTCTTTCTCAGTTTTGTTGTGCTAAACATGAAATAGAATTTTTCATTGCTGATACTGTGTACTCATCTGTTCTACATTCCATCTGCAGTGTACTTCCACTAAAAAGGAACTTGTTTATTGCTTGTGTATTTACTTTCATATTTATTTGGTAGTAAGTGGAAATAAAAGCTTTGACATGTTTCATAAATAACACTGAATAGAAAGCTTCAAAGTGCAAATCCAATCATAGCTCATTAAAAAAAAATCACGCACACAAAAAATCATCCAAAAAACAAAACAAACAAACAAAAAAAGCCAACCAAAAGCTAAAGAAATTGAAGGATGTTTGAGAGGCTCGGGTGACATGTGACTAGTGAAATCCTGTCAAAAGATGAAAGTACATTCTGGGTACTTGAACTATAGAAACTGAAAACAGGAGCTAGACACAAAGATTTTTCTAAACATCTTTGGCCTCATTTGCACTGGACTCTGCTGTTAAAACCAGTAACTTCTGATCAGAGTAAAAGATGTGCAGAGAGAGCTTTACCTCCTATAGAAGATCCAGACAAGTAGCAGTTTCCCCATCCCTTAATTTTTTTCAGCTTTGAAAAACTTCAGTTTTATTCTGATTCGAGGCCCTTTGAATTTTTTGCATATAAAACACCTTAGATTACATTTTGTTAAATATCTTGGTGACAGTCAACACGCATTCATTCATGAATGAGGAGAAAAAATAAAAAAATACTTGCTAATTTATTGAGATAAAGGCCTTGGACTCAGTTTCCCCTATACTATGAAAGTTATCATGAATAGTCTTTTTTGAATGTCTACCCATGATTTTGTGAAATTTGATCATTATAGTAGAGCAAAATCCGGTGTGTTTTACATTTCTTGAACATTATCGAGAGGGAGGTGGTGTGGGATACTTAGGTGCAAATATGATTTTTCTATGATTCTCACAAAATGGCTGCAGAGGGATAGGAATGTGATCAGAAATCTACTATGCAAAAAAATAAACTTGTCCAGTAGGATCTTCATTGGACACCATGCCTTTTCTTAGAATTATGAATGGCTATTCTTTATCTTTTTTCTACAGATTTGCTAACAAACATCACCATATGTGACACTCATATCCATGACTGTCTGTAAATCCACTGGAGGGCAGGCATAATGAACCTAAGACATTATCTTTCCTTGTTTCTGATCATTATTTTTCATTTTATTAAATGTCTGTTACAGGAGAGGTCAGCTAGATAGTGAAGATATATGCAGAGATTCTAAAGAACGGCCAATTAATCAAATGAATATTCGGTAAAAGAGGTAAAATATGTCCAGTGATCAAACTACTGAAAGATAAATAGCTCTATTAGGAGTACACCTGAAATTTCCTACATTCTGAATGAAGCTGAGGAAAAGTTACTTCAGGAAAAACTATCAAGGTGACTCAGTAGGGATATTCAACAAAATTTTTTCTTTGTTACAGATTTATTTGAGCCTTGTGATCACATATGTTAATAATTGTAACTTTGGTTTTCCTCTTATGTTCCCAAATCAGCATGAATCAATTATTTTATAATATTTTAATATTGCAAGTATTATATTATAGTATATAATTATAATAACACATAATTTTGCAAATTGTATATTTAGAAATATTATTTATGTGCTTTCTGTACCTGTTGTGATCTTGTTCAAAATCATTTGGAAAGTGACTTAAAACTTTGCTGGATTACTACCTTCATGTTACCCCAAACAACCATAGGAAGGAGATGAAAGTGTAATGATGCATACTCAGGAACATGATGTGTGGAACGCCATGTTAACTAAATAATTTGTGCCATTACCATTTCAAAAGCACTTTGGCATAGCAAAAAGTTTAACTGATGGGTTTTCTGTGGGACATGAGTGATATCCTTACAGTCCTTGTTTAGCACTCTTCCTGCTACATTGTTGAAGTATTTTGAAACAAAAATCAGAAACAAGATTTCTGGTAAGCAAGATTATTTCTCATATTCCCCCAGCTGGGAGATGTTGAAATTATCAAACTGATGGTAAATGAATATAAAAAAACTGTTGATTTTTAAGTAAAATATCTCCAGGATAGCTTTATCATAAAAACAAACCAACCCTACTCTATGTTTATATATCATAATATGACAAATAGTGTGTCAGATGTGTCACACTGGGCTCACTGTCACTTTGATTGCCATGTAGTGTTTCTGTCCAGCTACGTGTAGTGGCTGTAACTGCCTCGTGGTTCATGGAAAAGTTTGTCTTAAATTTTGCTTTCCACAACAGCAGAGACAGGTCTGTTTACCTGTATGTCTCACCAGTAATTTTTAAACATGGCTATGAAAGGAAGAACTTGTCCAATTTGTACTTGATGAACTCAGTACCTAAGGACGCTTTTAATGTAACAAAAGCATACAGTGACTGAGTTGTTTGGTAGTCACTGATCATTGTGATGGTACTTAATGAATTTTCTTAGAATGTAGTAGTTCACGAGGGACAATTGTTTCTCGTCTCTGTGTCTCTCACAAGGATTTAATATATTGAAGATAAATAAGGTCAAGAATAAGATAATGTACTATCTAGTACTAATGACTATTGTAAAATAATACCATTCATTATAAAACACTTTCCTCCACGGTTCCTATTTTTCAACAGTAGTTAAATAGTTGCTAAATTAGATGAATATGGAAGAAATATGCTTAGATTCTGCAAAGAGATAAGCAGCTGATAGAACTTGTGAAACTTATTTTTTTCTCTCTCCTTGAAGTATGATATTTTGCTCTGGTCAGAATATAAAGACAAATCACCCTGTTTTACTTGTAATTCCACACGGAATGACCTTTGAGTTGATCACTAAAAGCCTCATTTCTTCAAGCCTATGAACAAAATAGTATTCCTGCAAATTCCTCCAAAAATGTTTTAGCAACACACTTTGGGTTCTTTCCATACTTATGAGACTGTGGTTTGGTGGCTCAGAATGGCACATTGGAGTGTTTCAGTATATTAATTCAGGCCTCCATGAAATGCTGGTGCTAATGTAGACTTAAATGAGCCAGTAGCTTTTTTCCCCTCTATGTCTAGAATGCTACAGATATATTTCTGTCTAGATACTAGAGCTGCATGTATACTGAAGCATTTATCTCAGGGCAGTTTGTTGGCTCCATAGCATATTCTGTTTATGTATGTCCATATCAGTGGAAGCCTTATTCCTGTACAGCAGGGGAAAATGCCATTCAAGGCATCCTAAACTGGGGGAAACTGCCACATACACACCCAGTGCCATGTCAGGCTGGCTACTGATTGCTGGTGGCATTCTGTAGAGCTTCCTATTAATCCCAGTTCTCCTCAGTATCTTCATGCATCCTCAAGTACAGCATTCTGCACCAGGGACAGGGAGACCCTGGTTGTGTGTATAGATCAGGAAATGAGAGGCTGGAGAGCAGAGCTGAGGAAAGACACCTGGAGGTCCTGGTCAACAGCAAGCTGAATATGAGTCAGCAGTGGCCTGGCAGCCAGAAGAGCCAGCTGCGTCCTGAGGTGCATCAGGCACAGCATCTCCAGGCTGCCAAGGGAAGGGGATTGTCCTGCTCTGCACTGGGGTGGCCTCATCTCAAGTACTGCATGAAATTTTGGGCACCACAATATCAGAAAGATATTGGAGACTGTCCCAAGGAGGCCAAGCAGTATGATAAGCAGCTGAGGTCACTTACTCTGTTCAAACTGCAGGAGACTGAGTGAGACCTCATTGTAGTTACAACTTCCTTGTGCGGGGAAGACGAGGGACAGGTACTAATCTCTTCACTCTTGTGACCAGTGGCAGGGCTCATGGAAAGGGCATGTTGTGGGTAAATGTGTGAGGGAATGTTTAGGGTAAATACCAGGAGAAGATTCTTCACCCAGAGAGTGGCTGGGCACTGGAACAGGCTCCCCAGGGAAGTGGTCACAGCACTAAACCTGACAGTTCCAGGAGCATTTGGATAATGCTTTCAGGTATATAGTGTAATTTCTAGGGATGTTCTGCTCAGGGCTGGTATTAGACTCAATGATCCGTATGGGTCCCTACCAACTCAACATATTCTATGATATTTTGATGAATGAATTTGTAGATGTGTGTAGCTAAATCCAAACCAGAGCTCCATAACCAAAGTTATTCAGGGCATGAATAATCAGCATGTTACTCTTAACTGATCAAATTTAGTATTTGACTTCTAATGTACATACACTGTCAGCCAGAAATCTTACAGGTGGATATCTTTGGATCTGAATTAGCATATCTATGCAAATTTATTGTTGCTTAACTAGTCTTGCTTTTTATTAATACTTTTCCAACAGAAAAAAATAGAATATATTTTTCTCAGAAAGCCTTGTTCCTCCAAAAATTACCAGATGACTATAACTATGTTACCATATCACAGGAAAAATATAAAAGTCATTCTGGAAGTAGGAACAACTAACAACTTGAGGAAATATTGATGGAACTTGATGTAAGGGAAGCAACACATGAATGTAATTGAATCCTTTAGTGTGAGAACAGACACTAGCTTTATAGTAGAAAAAGTGTACAGAACATCATATTTCTGTGTCAACTTCCTGAAAATACTGATAAATCATCCTCTTGAGATTCATGGCTTCATAGATAGAATAGTACACTTTCACACATGAGATGCACTTAATATTAGCCAGTGCCTTGGAAGACAGAGAACTCTGACCTGCCAGCATTTTTCACTGTTCTTGTCTGATCTAGTCATGGATCTGTATGTGAGCTGTGTTAGCCAAATATTCACTGGTCTTTCTGCTGAGGTTAAAAGTCTGCAGTCTGTTACCAGTATCAGTGTTCCAATGTGGGTAACAGAGTGCATCTTAACATCAAAAACACTGCTTTGTGCTGCCCTTCAAATAACACATGGGAAATAATAGCAGTGTTCTACTACATTATAGCAGGGGCTTTGGAGCAATCTTAGGAGTATATACTGCAGCTGAGCACCACTGTTCATGGCACTAAGTGAAAGTAGAGGTTCATTTGCAACCAAGGGAAACTGATGTAAGTGTGCTGTCACAGCTGCAAAAGAAAGCAAGATGCAGCAAAATATCTGCATTGGATGTTGTGAAAACCCTCAAGCATTTTTTTTTTTTCCCAAGCATTGAAGCAGGACATGCGATGTATTGTTCTCAGAGTGGCAAAACCAAAAAGCACTCTTGACTGCACTCATCCTGTCCAGGTAGACTCTCTCTTGTGGCTCCTTATACTTGTTCTTGTAGTACTGCATATAAACAGGTACCATGGACATGGGAAACAGGAATAATCACTTAATCACTGAAGGGCAATCAATATTTCTCAAGGCAGAATATGGACGAGAGTTCTGATAAAAAAATAAATTCTTTAATTAAAACTATTTGTTAAATAGCTTATCTGCATATAAGAAAATAATTTTTAAAAGTGCTGAAATGACCATGTGCTCATCAGAATGTTTATTAATATAATGCATAAAACTATAATGTATCTCTAGCAGAGACTACTGCAGGTTCCAGACATTAGTAATATCATATTAAGAAGCTTCAGACAAGTTCAGAAACATTTTGCAGCCTGGTAACAAACTCAGTTGTTTTCTGTATGTTTTGTTGAGTTTATAGGTCTGATATTTGAACTGAGGCTGAACTTTTATAAAGTGAGGTGCTGAAGCTGCAGTGTGTCTGTGATGAGGAGTCACTTTTTTGTAAATGACATGGAAATACACAAATATTGACAACAAACATTTAAGCTAAAAAAATGCCGTGAACTTGTCCCTTTCTGTGTCCAGACTTGAAAGAATTTGATTTCCTGTAACGTGTCTTTTTTGAGAAAGGCCAATTTTGGAACTTCTTGTCAGGACAGTTTTCTGGTGCAACTCTGCATCTTCAGCTTGGAGACAAGTTTAGTCTTCAGTAATCAGTGCTTAACAAAGACAGCACCTGGGAGCAGTCAGACATTCTCAGTGGTTGTCCAAACATATTTGAGCAGAGATGAGAGATGTAGTGAACTAGATCTCTAAGAAACTTGTAAATGTTGGCTTGGAGCAAGTTACTTGGCTGTTGGTGTTAATCAATGCATGCAGCTGCTGAAGACAGCTGATCCCAGGTGAACTCATTTGCTCCAAGGAGTAGTAGAATGATCAGGATTTGCTACTGTGCTGGGTAGTCTTGGGAGGGAGCAGGGAAAAATGGGCTGTAAATACAGGACTTTTCCCCAGCATATCTGAGGCCAGACTCATAGATATAACTTCTTACATTCTGCTTAATCTAACTGCATGCCCATCTCTTAGGCCTTTAGCTGCTACTCAGTTCAATTTGCAGGGACTTTGTATGAGTTTTTTTTTTCAATTTCTTCATGCAGTAATCCACCACTAATTTATAATCTCTGGATAAAACTGTTTCAAAATATACATCAATTTTCTGAATAGACAAGAAGTAATCAAACACATTTTTATTTGAAAAGTAGTCTAGAGTGTGTTGTACAAAAGGAAAGCTTTTGAGAAACCTAAAGACTTGCTTACAGTTTCTGCATAGAGGGATTTAAGGGCTTGCAAAACAGTAATTTTAGATCTTTGTAACAAATAAAAATTAAAAGCATTGCATTTGACAAGAAATAAAATGAAATTAATCAAATTAGTGACATGAGTTCTATACATGCCAGTCTGGGTTGCCTCATGGCTACAATTTCGTTAGTCAGCCAATTGGCTATAGGCAATGTTTCCTTGAAGGAATATGGGGCAATCAATTGCTGTCCTGCTATGAGCTCCATTCTTTCCTGCCTAAAACCATTGTATTATGGAATTGTGTGCCATTCTATTATAGAATAACAGTGCTGTGACAGAAGAAAACTTCAAAGTGCTGCTAGTGGAAGGGGGTAGAAGGGAGAATTGTGTTTTGTGAGTGTGAAATGACAGCCTGTGTCTGAGATGAGAATGACAAGGAGAAGTGGGTGTGTATTGAGTCTTCTGGTATGACTCAGAGTGCCCTCATGGGCATGTGGTTGTGAACCCTGTGATATTTCAGAAATTTCAGCATGTCTATATTTTGAAAATAATATAAAAACTACAGAAATTCTTTTAAAGAAATGAGGTATTCTCTAAAACTCTACTGCATGTGCCCAATTTTGATGCTACTGCCTTTGAATATCTACTTTATCATTGTCCAGACCTGGTGCATAAGTATTCAAAATTATCAAAGTTGAGTGTTATGCGCAGTTCACATTTCATCATACTTTGTTTTGCATGTGCTTTAAATTTATATAAACAACCTCTGAAAATGGCAGAAATTACAAACTAGGCTTTGAATTCTTGTTTGCTAAAAGGAAGTGGTACAATTTTGGTTGTCTTCTATCAGTGAAAGCACTCTGTAGCCATTTATTGCTATGGGAAAATTAGCAATATGTTCATTCTTAATTATTAGATAATGTTTGATGAAGTGTTAATTGTGATCATTGCAGATGTGTTACAAACCCACCCCTGCCCCCCCATATACCTCCACCCACTAAAAAAAAAAGAGAGGACCTGACCATTAAATAAAGGAAATAAAAATAGGTGTGCTGACCTAAAAAAGAGACATATAACTTCATCTTTTTACTTTTTAAAATATAGCTACTTATTTCATAGAGGAGGGAATGAAGAATAAATAAAGATCTACATAAGTTGTCGACTCCTTAACTTGGAGTTAAAACCAGCATAATACAAATAAATATGAAATGTTTTTTGTTGTTGATCCAGGCAGGAGAGAAAAAACCTCCCATGAAACTTTAAGCCTTGTAGCTATACTCAGCCTAGATGTAGATAGTGCCTCTATCTACATAGCATAGAGCACTCTAATCATTAGCGGTTTTTCTTCTTTTCATGAATATGCTTTTACTTCTAGGAGAAAACATTTGCATGACTGTATTTGGGTTTCTACAGACAAGGTGAAATTGTTTATCATGGGAAACACAGGCAATTTTTCTTTTCCATATCAAATAATTCTTGCAAGTTCTTGTTTCTGTAAGCACTCTGGTACTATGATGTATTTAGCTGTCATCTCTGTGTTCTTGAGAAAGTCCCTGACAGCTGGGACAGGTCAGCCCACTGGCAATTCTAGGTTGCAGTTCTGAGTTCAGATATGGCATATCATGTACCAAGACCCTTCTGATGTGGAAAGTAGGCACCAGGTGATGTTTAAAATGTCAGGTACCTGCTTTGCATCATCTGGGTTCTTGCAATAGGGTATTCAAGTGCTGCTAAGGAAGATGAGCCCAGCTCAAGCTGCCTTTCCTCCCTGGAGGAGTGAGTGCACTGTGCACCCTGCTGGAGAAATCCAGATCCCAGCTGGAAAAGTTACTGTTCATCTCACTGGCATTTGCTTGCCAGTTATAAGGAAATGGAACGTGTTGGAACTGATAATAATTAAATGTGTGTATTTTTAAACTCAAGTATCTCTCTAAGTTTAGTCCATATACAAAAATGAATTAACTGCCATTGTCATACTTAATTTTTCTGTGGACATTTGAATTACCATCTGCACTGTTTGATACAGTCAAGACTGGACACTTTTGGTAACATGTAATAGTCTATGGAATCCCTACTGTATCAAGTACTGAAAAAAGAAAAAAAAAGGAAATTAAAATTGGTTATCAAACTATGCAGAGTATAAAAATAATGCCTACCCATACTGAGAGAAGGAAAAGATGTTTCTAAGGAAGCTACTGTTCTAAGCAGAAAAAAGGGATGTACACAAATTGTTAATCCATCTTGCACCTTGGCAGACTTACAAGACAGTTTTCTTTACAACAGAAAATATAACAAAAACGCAAATAAGGTTTAAATTATTCAAAAATCAAGTATGAAACTGGACATTAATCTCTTAAATGTGGAGGTTTCAAACACATTTTCCATTCTAAGGAACCACGACACATTTTCATATCTATTAAAATTTATTTCTTTTGAAATAGGCAATGATTTTGACAGAAGTTGAAGAAACAGTACTTAATTTTTTTTCATATTAAGTTTGAGTAGACTCTTTAAGTAGATTGATTCCTATTAGAAGATGGATGCTTAAGATTCTTACAGTCTTCCTTTCCTAACAGGAGTAATATAAAATGGCATTCATGTACTTTACCTAAAATTACTTGAAGATCAAAGAAGTATGGAAAAGATTTTCCCATTAGGGACAAAAATACTCATTAAAGAGCTATAAGTAGATCTGGAACAGAATATAGTAAGGGAATATAATATTTTCTTGTGAGAAGGCTAATAAATACTTCTCAAGACTACTCAACAGAATACTATTTTTGCTTGACATTTATCAGCTTCATAAAGGCTTCTTGATCAGAAGTTTTCTAGATAGAGATGAAGTGTGTTGACCTTATTTTTCTACGGTTTTGAGGATCCTCACATGGGGATCTGACAGTAAATATGTTTAAAGAGTAGAATCATATACCTTGGTCTGCATCTTGTTATTGCTCACAAGAGCAACAGCGTTTGAGCAGATTAGAAGAGATAATTAGTTGTCAGGCAGTATTTACTTTCCAATGTTTAGAAGCACTCTCCCTTTTTCTTAATGAAAGATGTTTTTTTAAATCATTTTCTCCAAGTACAATCAGTACAAACTCCATCAGTCTTAGCAGGAAATGTGTACTTGAGTACTCCCAGAAAATCTTACAGCCCTAGTGACTGTGCCAGATGTATTCTAAGTGTGAATTCAGGAACTGTCTTTTGGGTACTAATGCAAGCTGGGGATATGTCCCCAGTTTGTAATTTTTTGCTGTAGTTTTGGGGGATGATTATCTGCCCTAGCAAGATTTGTGTTGGAGTGACAAGAAATTTAGCAAACAGAATGGCACAAATCTCCACATCCCCATCTCCACTGTTGACTGAGGTTCAGCTTGTGTTTTTTTGTTTTGGTTTCATTTTGGTTCATTGTTTTGGGGGGTTTTAGTCTTCTTTTTTTTGGGTTTTTTTTGGTTTTTTTTTGTTTTTTTTTTTTTAGAGACACTAGTGAACTAGCTAATTTGGTAGTATGGTACAGGCTAATCTATTGCAGGTGAAAGACTTTCTGTCTTTGAACTCAATAAAATTCATGTTTTTTCCACTTTCTCCCTTTGCTGTCTGTCCTTGATTGCATGAGTCAATATTAGATAAGGCAAAGAGAGGAAGAAGGCATTAGTGACAGCTCTGATGTTTCTCCCTCTTGCTATCAAGTGTAGGAAAACCAGTAATGAAAGCTGACAAAAACTTAAACCCTCTCTCTTTATCCTTTCAGAAGCTTTTCATTTGTTCCATAAAATATATCCTACTATCCAAACTCCTTTGTCTTGTCCCTTCAATGAAACGTTGCCTCCTAATGTCTAGCACAAAACACCCTGTATCTCTTGTGAGGTGGAGTCAGTCATTGAGATGCAAGACTCATTTGAGAATGTCAGTGTTGTTTAATTTCACAGATATTTTGCTGTATTTGCAAAGTCAAATCAGTCTAGAACTTGGATTGCCACAGGAATACATGGATATGCCACAGAAAACATAAACTCAGATTCTCTGCAAGCTCTGTAGCTTCAATCTGTCACATCAATGTTCTCAGCTTTTTTCAAGAGACTGGCTTTTCCTAAATGAAAGACAGTCTCTTGATTTTTCTCATTGGAAACATAATCAAGAAGAGGATCTGGCCACTATACACATTATACTTAGTTTGATTTCCTATTCAATAACAACCACTGAGTTTCTGCCACCAGCCAATATCTCTACTCTTATTATAAGCAAATAGAAACAGTCAATTATTATTTTTCTATTAAAGGTAAACCAAAAGGTGCTATTTGCTTTACACCTTTGTCAAAATCTTTGGATGACGCCTCACTGCTTCTGTTTATTGCCCTGTGTTACTTTAGGAGGTATTTTCCTGTTTCTAGCAATGATGCAGTGTTTTATTTCCCTGCACACTTAAAAATTTGTTCTACTTATGTGTTTCTTCCATGTAAGATAATGCAAACATTCAGTAATCTTTCAAATCACTATAAAAATCTGATAGCAGGCTCTTCACTAGTGCTTCCTTCTTTATAAATGTGTTATTTTATAACTTTTTTCTGTAACTATCTGAGCTAGTTTCACACGCAATATCACAAATCTATTTTCTTTGATGATGTGGCATTCTATTAGCAATTTATTCTCTTGCTACTTTAAAGTAAAATACAAAGTATTGGTTTGATTTGTTTTGTAGCATATATTAAAGAGTTTTTAAGAAATTACAACAGGTTTATTACCTGTCATCTTTTAATTTCCACTTAAGTTTCTTTCTTATGTCACTTTCAAATGCAATCTTAGATGTAGTTTCTGTGAAGACATCAAATTCTATATTCACTGAGTCTTTTCAATTATTGTTTCCTCCCTTGTTCATATCCCTTTGTTCAATATTCTCCTTTTTGCATTTGCAAAGAAGTAGTTCTTAATTATGTTTTGGAACTCATTTCTTTTGTCAGATTTTTTAAGTCTTAGACAATATAGAAATGTAGGTGTTTGATGTCTTTAATTGGTTTCCAAATGATTGCTATTATTGTAATCAGCTGAATGACTAATTTTCATTCCACTTGAAGGCAAATCTAAACAATCCACCTAATTGCCCCAGTTCTAACTGATTTGTAAGCAAGGTAAGATTGATACATATTTTGCAGACAAATACTTATCCAGTAAATCAACACAGATCATAACAACTAAACAATTTATAAAGTTTCTTACCATACTAGAGCTGTTATTATCTTCTTGCATTTTTATATTTCATGCTAATTGGAATGGTGAAAAACAAGAATTAAAAAAAAAAAATCATGGAACTTTTTACTGGTTTTTTTTTGTAGATTGAGAGAAATATTGTTGATCAGGCCAACTTAAACAATGTAAGTAGCTATCACGTTATTCTTCAAAACAATGTAAAAGAATTCATAGTGGAAACATTTTCCAGTGGGTAGACAAGTGTCCAGCTCATTACCTAGCATTAGTTACAAGTTTAACCTGTTTTTTTTTTTTTTTTTCATTCTGTGAAACTGAGCTTACTGAACAAATTACCCACAGTTCCACATATACCCTGTAACTGAAAATGTGTAAATGTATTGATTTAAAAAACATGTTGCATCAACTTGCTAATTATCTTGCAACTATTTTGAGATGTGTTGAATGAAGTTGCAAATTATACTAATAAAGAAAGTGAACATGAATATCTGTACCAAGAAGGATTAATTGAATCCATAGGGAAACTGTCATTTCACTATCTCTTCTCACTTAATTTTTATATATATATTTCATATGATATGAGCAACTGTAAAGACAAGATGGCAGTAATTGCTGGTTATTACTGCAGTCTTACCTAATTATGAGGTGAGTCATTTTGTGCTTTAATAAAATCCTAACTTATCTAGAATGGGGATCTGTGCAAAGAATAATACTGTTCCGAGAACTTGTAAAATGATCACTTTGCGTGTTTATGCTTCAAGATAGATATTTCCAAGTCCTCCAATAATACACTGGGTGACATGACACTTCATATACTTTGTTTGATTGCAGAAGAAATAAAATACAAACTTTGTATTTTCTGCTAGAAAATGTGTCATTTAAAAGAAGTCATCTTGAGTCAAAGCTGTCAGGAGATTTACTGGTATTATAGATTATTCATTTTATTTTCTTTTTTTAAGCAATTGATGAGAAATTTTTTTCTTTTTTAATTCTTTTTTTTTAAATTAAGTCAAGCAGTCTTTCAGTAATAATTTCCATTAAACTTTTCAAAAGAATTTTAAGGAATAGAAATGGTACATTGCATTCTTGCAAAAAATGGTACATATTGACAAGCACTATATGATACTGTCATAGGCAGGATTGTGTAAATAATTCTATTTTGATACTAAAGGAAGGTGGGTGAAGCAGACTTATTAGTTTTACATGTTGGACATTAAGTGTTTTTACTAAGGAAAACAAAACCAGTCTATTCAGCATCTCCAAACAATATGAGACGTTAATTAGATGGAAAATATGTCTTCAGATATAAAGCTTGATTCAGTCTTTAATATTTCACTCTTCAAAAACTGTCCGCACAACAAATACCTATAAGTAAGAAAATACTGTTATTATTGTCAGATATTATTATTACTACTGCCGCTCAAAACACCAAAGTCAAAAGTCTTTAACATTATCTCACCTTAGTCTTGACTGAAAAGTTTCACCAAAATAGTGATCCTGAAATTCCTATCCTTTCACATTAATTTCTCTGTCCAAAAGAAACAATTATTACTACCAGGTAGTCCAAGGAAGGGGTTCCATGTGTTCATCCTTTTATTTTTTCCTGATTTATTTTTCGAGGGCTAATGGAAAGAATTTATCATAAGTGGACAGCAGGTCCATATTCTTGAAAATTCCGCTGGGTGGCACGGAGCTGGGTGGCACATGGAAGGAGCAAGCAGTGTGGCTCGGTGTGGGTGTGGCATCAGCTGGGGACAAAGCAGGGGATGTATTCCATATGGAAGGGTTTGTTCAAGGAAGAATGTGGCCACCACTTTTTGCAAGTACTGATTGGAATCGTTAATGGTTTCCCTGACTGGTCCCCAGTACCCTTCTCTCCCCACCTCACCTGTGTGCAGTGTAGGTCTCTCTCCTCAAATCTGTTCTGTGACCAGAAAAACAATTACTGTGCATCTGAGATGAGCTAAGCTTTATCCTGACTCTCTTGTGGTATATAGATTATGGGTGATAATAAGCCTCGTGGTATTTTAGTTTTCTTGGAGTGCTTCATTTAATAAATTTATGATACTGCTGTGAATGAATGCATATCATTCTGGTAAACTAATTATCACTCAGGAACAGCAATCACAAATTTGAAGACATCTCTTTATTTAATGTTGTATGCCTGCTCCTTTGTTACATTCTGGGAGGTGACTGTCCCATCGGGGGGGTTGCTGGAAAGGGAGAAGCTTGAATTGGGCATACTAGACATTCCTGGGGACCTGTAGCAATTAAAATGGGGGTGGCAGGTGTGCTGCAAACCCCACTTTCGGGGTGGTTTTTCCAAATAGGACAATTTTTCTAAATTTCCATTTAGGGCAGGGGCTCAGGAAGGCAATTTTTTCCCCTACTTTACATAAAAGAATAAAAGTGTTAAGGCTTGATTCTCTGCACCTAGACTACTTTTTAAAACTCCAAGTGAGATATTAGAATACACTTCAATTTAAAAAACCTGGTCTTAAAACCCATCCCAGATATAACATAAATATATATTTATTATTTAGTTTGGATGTATTAATTGATAGTTTAGACTAATGTTTATTCATATGAGAAATTTAAACAAATTTAAATATATCTTCAGGTTAATATCAAAATGTCTTGGCACCATACCCAGATTAGCCAATAGTAGTCAATTAACTTTTTGTTTTTTGTTTCCTGTGGAAAAACTAAATAAAAGCAAAAAAACTAATCTATTTTTAGAAATAATCATTGCAAATTAATTCAAGGATGGAAGAATATAAACTCTAGTTTAAAACCTCAGAGGAATGTCCTAATTTTCTTTGCCATTAAAAAGTTCATTTCTTTAATGAACACTTGTGAGGATCTATGATGTATTTTCATACCACGCAGTGTTATAGCTAAGATACTTTAATTTCTAATTCTGCTCTGACATTCCCTTCTACTTGAGGAGTAGAAGAATGCAGTGAGTAGATTCTGATTAATTCTTAGCTTTTAGTAGTTGCGTTTTATTTTTTTTATTATCTATACTTCATGCTTATCAGATAAAAGCTGAGAAGCAAACCCAGTGATAGCTTGATTCCAGTATGCAATGGCTGATGATAGAAGATGTACAAAAAGAAAGTACAAGTACCTCACAGAGGTTATTATAAAATGACTTGATGACAAAGTTTCTTAATACATAATTTTTAAGATATATTCATTCCCTCTAGATATTTAGAACCTCTGTCACTAGTATCCTCAGTTACTTAGTTTTTCTATGCTTGCCTTTTTTTAATCTCTGAACATATTGCAGTCTGATAAATTTCTTCCTTGTCAGACATTGCATTTAACAGCTTAAATATTTACTATTAAGTATATCACATATCCTTAACTCCACACTAAACTTTCCTGTTGAAACCTACACAAAAGCTGTTTTCTCACTTTTAAAGTCCTGGTCTATGACATTACAGTATTTTGTTTGTGGTAGCTGATATGTGTGATCCCCAGTCTTGAAGCCCAGCTACTGCTGAGAACTGGGAGGTGTTTATCTCTTTGCAATATTTTAAAATGCCAAGTGGAAAGTTAATGAGAAAAGTCTCATTCCTTATTCACATCTATCTGTCTGTATTTATAGTCTGGAATTGGTGAAAAATCCAAACCCAAGGCGTGTGGTAATGCTAGAGCTGGAATGGAGGATAGAAGGCAAGTTTTCCCTTCTGGGGAGAACATAGGCAAGGATTGAGGGTCTAAGTTTTCATTTGCAGCTCTTTCTGCATACAGTTTAATTGCATACTGAAGTCCAAAAATTTCAGTTGGTCTAAGTGGACATTGATTTATTCCTAGGTACTTCCTTAAGATATGGTCCAAGTTGTATTTGTTATTTCTGAAAATATCATAGAAGATACACAGATCTATATTAGACATTACTTCTGATTTAATTAGTTTATCTTTCTTTGTTCAGGAGAGCATGATTAAGATAATTCTGTAAGTAATTTCTTGCTGTTTTCTAACAAGGTCTGTTCTCCTTTAGCTGTACCTCAGGCTTAGTAACTCTGACCTCAGCATAAAAGACAAGAGAAAGCTCTTAAGGTGTGTGAACAACAATAGCTAATCAAGCACAGTAATGATGCAGAGCTTATTTTCTTGTTTATGTAATCTGTCTGTGCCAAACCACGGTCTGATTCAAAACCTCTCTAGGTTAGTGGCTGGTGGTTTAATAAAGTATTCAACTCAAAATTTTCTTCCACAATTAAACTGAGGAATTACTTAGTTTTTACTAATAACTTAGAGACAGAATTATTTAGTTCACAACTTTTTGCTCTGTTCTATTGTCATGTCTGTGGAAAAATATTTGATACTTTTAATCAAACAGCCTCCCGTCAAATAATTATTCCTTACCACATCTATTAGATAAGTGTCTGATATATTTGATAGCCACTCATGAGAAAATTGTATCCTTTTCTCCTAAATGGTGTTGTATGCTTTCAATAAATCCAGGTAAAATATGCATTGATATGATGTAAAAGTGGTTTATTTCTATAGCTGTAAGATATAAAAGTATTATTAGGGGAATAACAAAATTCATTACAATAGTTAAAAATATTAAAATTTTATCTAAGAGCTAAATGTTTTCTCTTGCAGAACATTGCTTTAGAAAGTGAAAGTTTATTGAGGAGAAAGATTTTTCCCCCATCCCACTTTGTTGAAATCAAAACTCTGCAGGTTTTGATCACCACTCATCTCTTCAGCACCCCATATTGATTTCAAGAGCTTTCATTGCTCTTTCCTTATGCTAGTCTTTACCTTTTCTGACAAACTCTCTGGCAATGCCTGTGGAATTTAATAATCCACTCCTGCATTCCCTGTCTGTTTCCTATATCCATAATCAGAATTATCTATTCTACTGTAAACTTGTGGAGATAAGTGCTGTTTTTCCATGGGGCACTATCACAGTCTAGGTTTGGTCCACAGATCTGCTGCAGGGCTGTGTGATAATGATGATTAATGACTCCATGAAAATCCCATTACTACAGCTGGCTTGAAATGTTCCGGTGAACATTTCATCTTTAGATGCTGATACACAAAGCTCAAAATGTGCCACCAGAACCATCTTCAAAATGTAACCCCTGTGCTCCTGTCTGGATTCTGACAGTCAGCTCCTACTCTTTCCCTGCCAGCTTCCCTAGCCTCAGTTTCCTTTCCCCACCAGTGTGATGCTGCTGCCATGCACTCAGCTATTCAGCTCTTACAATGGCACATGTCACCTCAGATACTTCACTGAACCCCTTGAGTTTTTGTTCAAGAGGTAATGCAATTTTTTCTCTCCACAGTATTGAGTAGAGAGTAGGCCTTTCAGGATAAAGTATCTTTGAAGTTTTCTGCTTTGTATCAACTTGTGTACAATAAACATATCTGGCCCAAACTTCTGCCTGGGATAAATATGTAATATTTCCAAAGGGACAAGTGAGTTTGTGCTGATTCCAGCATACTATAAAATCTGGTGTTGAATCATTCATCACCATTCACAGAAACAAGCCAAGAACTGGCTTAGGACAGACTGCCGAGCATTCCCAGCAGCCTGGGCTGGAGGTTGAATTAATCCAGACCCAAGTTCCCAGCAATTTAGTTGGGCCAAATAGAGTGGGGAAGGTCAAGAATTTCCAAGTGTGACGCAATGGTCATAAAATGTTAGCGTATATTGAACTCTACCTACAGGCAGTGTGGTAACACTTCAATCCTAAGCAAAAAGCAGAGGTACAGATGAAAGACATGGAAGTCACAGGTCTCTTCTGTGAAAATTCACTTTTGGATGTTCTCTTCAGCCTGAGGAACTCTGGCAGGCCCAAAGTGACGTGCTTTGAAACCCTTGGCAGAAGATCTGAAATGGTAGGTAATGTGTATATAAAAAACATGGAAAGAATTTCTGTGGCTTCCCCATGACTTTATTCTGGAGTGAAAGTTTTGAATTCTTCCATGAACAACCTTTCTTTTGCTTGGAAAGGCAGTATTTCCAGATCACAGGATATTCTGAGTTGGAAGGATAATGGAGGTACTGCAATTAAGAGTCCAACTCATAAGTGAAGGGCCTATTCAGAGGTTGGACCTATCCCTGGTGTTTTCAGCACCATGTTCTAAACAACTGAGCCAAAGTCAGCATCCACAAGAATTATTTTCTGATGACACTTTGTGTTGTACCTGACATCTAAGTGCTGAAATATGCTCCACAGTCACTTGTCTTCAAAGTTAAATTTGTTCATGAAATATCTGCTGTGAGTAGTGAGTTGATCAATGAGGAGTTTCTGTTGGTAAAAGTGTTCTGAAAGGTGAAATGCACTATTTATTCCTAGTACTTAAAATTCTTTCTGAGTTAATGTTAGGAATCAGATTTCAAAGCTAACTTCTGCTGTGAATATTTATGCAATTAAATTTTAAATGTATGTTTGCTCATGTGGATTTTTCCATTCATTCAGTTACAAAAGAAAATATTATCAAAGCTTTCAGCTGAATAAAATATTTCTCTAAAATCTCCTGTAGGGAATCAGTAGAAGAAAAATACTGCCTGCTGTATCAAATAATTTCTGAAATATAAAAACTAATAATAACATGTTGAATCATTTCAGATTTATATGTTAAACAAAATATCTTTGATATTTGAAGAGTAGGATAAACCCTGAATATGCCAAGTTTTTCTTATAATTTCTTCTTTGTAAATATGCTTTGCCATTGATTCATTCAAAAATCAATACCTCTTTGTTCCAAAGGATTAAATCTATATGGACAGAATTATGACACAAGCTGTGCTAAGAATGGCAGTAGCTGTACACAGATATTTATTATATACAAAATTCATAACATGATGTTAGATGGTTAGTTAAAGTTATCTACAATCTAGATGCTGAAGGAAACCTGCAAGAGAGAACTTCTTAGAAAGTTATCAGCCTGGTGACTCGTTGGGTTCCACTTAATATACTAGTATCCTCTGTGAAAAGTAAACCTCTTCCAGAGTAATGGAATAGAAGATTTTCAAGGAAAGTTTAAATCCACAGGAAACTTTTATCATTACTAACTCAATGAGGCCCTGCAAAACTTTTTGAAAAGATCTTGTTCTAGCACTTCCTTAAGGAACAGTAAATCAGATAAAAGATGTTAAATACACCTGAGAGGGGAAAAGATATTTTTTTTCAGGTAAGGTACACTTGTGCTTTAACCTGCAGGCAACTGAACAACCCACAGCCATTCAGCACAGCACTTACTTCCCTGAGGGATGGGTGAAAGACTTGGAAAAATAGGTAAAAATTTGTGGATTGAGATAAAGACAGTTTAAAAAGAGAGAAAATAATAATAATAATAAATAATTTTAAAAGAGTATTCAAAGCAAGTGATGCACAATGCAATTGCTCACTTTCTGCTGACCAATCCCCAGCCTGTCCTCAAGCACCAGGCTAATATCCCTTGGCCAACTCCTTCCAGTTTTATTGTTCATCACAATGACGTAGAGTATGGGATTTTCCTGGGGTCCTTGAGGGTCAGCTGTCCCAGATTGTGCATTCCCAGCCTCCTCACTAGTGGGGTGGGGCTGGCTGAGGAGCTGAAAAGTCTTTTACTTAGCAGTAATTAAAACATCAGTGTGTTTTCAAGATTGCTCTCATGCTAAATCCAAAACACAGCACCAGCTAGTATGAAGAATATTAACTCTATCCCAGACAAAACCAAGAAAGAAATCTAAGAAGGTGTTTTTGTTCTCAGTGCTTCTGAATTTAATGCTTAAAGAATGTAAATCAAAGTAATATTTTACAGTTCAGCAATAATTCAGACTTTTTCCTCATTTGCAATGCTAGTAAATATATGGTCTCTTACTAGTGCTGCTCCTCTCAGACATGTGTGATATATTCAGGAGAAGTACCAATAGATATCAGAACTTCCTGAATAAAAGACAAGAAGCTTTTTATTATAATGGCTTAGATATTGTATTTTTAAACTAATGCGCAGTTTTAGTCTAATCACTAACATATTTTCTACAACTATTTCTTTAATTTAATTTTTATTCTTTATAGCAATGCTGATTTGATATTGGTTTTGTTTCCTTTGACATAAAGGAATCCTGTAGGAAAATGCTTCTGCTGTTGAGGTGAAAGGATTGCAAAATGGCCATTGCCCAATTAAAAAAAAAAATCAATCCTAAATGATTTGAAAAGTCTGGTTATACTAGGAAAAAAAGATATTGTATTCTAAATTAAAAATTGGTTTACTAAAGCAAGGACTGTAACATTTTCTAGACCAGGTCTCATTATTTCCTGTGAAATGGGGGGTCCAACTTTCTGAAAACCGTCATATTTCTTTTAAAAGATGCTACACAAAAATCATGCACATATACAAGTGTGGATTAGAAATAGTCTTAATGGAGTAGGCCCATCTTATTTTTATCTTCCATATGAGTAAATTTGTTCCTTATTTACAGATTAATGTGATAACCTTTGGCACACATTTTTCATGTATTAACAAAACCTAGATCTATTTGGCATATAATTGCATTTCTGTTTTTTCATGAATCCCTAATGCTGAGTTACCTCTTTTAGTGTCAATGCAAATGTCTTTGAAGCTGCAAGAAGCTACAGCTTATTATGCAGGAAGTATCTTTAACTGTACCAAAAGGCAAAACAGATGACTACAGTATATAGAAACAAGGTAGCCTTTATTTGTAGCAATCAGCTAGAAGCCCTCTATGAATTAAGAATTGTGCAGCAATATCAAATAAAGAATTCAGCATTAAGAATCATTTCAAGCCTTATTAATCGCTACTTTCCTTAGCATTTGCTTAAGTTAACTTAAATTGAATAATTAGGAAAATCTATTTTTTTTTAATAAAAGTAGAACAAAAAATTATTTTCATGTTACTTTTTACTGCAGTGCTATTATAATTCTTTTTTTGTAAATAATTTAACTAAAGAACAATGTAAGCACATAAGAAACATGCTTGTAAGAAAAATTGCATCAGGCCATAGGAAACAGAATATTTTTTTCTGTTACATCAAATCTGTTTTTTCTGTGATGTATGCATGCACAGGCACACCTACAAGAAATAGTTGACAAGACAGAGGAGAGGAGCTTTGGGGGATTGGAAGTGAGACTTAGGGATTAGCTGCAGTATGAATTAGATGAGTGACTGTACATATGATATTTGGAAAAGTAAGAAATAAATCAGGACTGATTAAATTAGAATTTATTTAAGGAGAAAAAAATCCCTTATCTTCCTTCAGGTTCCACTATGACATAGAGTTAAGGAGCTTGTCCTTGTCCAGATTTTTACCGTGTTTAATTTAGTAATCTTTGTTGTGGTCTACTTCTGGCTTCAAGACCAATAATAACTTTTAAACATACTTCAGAATATGGGACACATGCTCAAGTGAAGGCTTTATTAACCTATTAATTAATGGACTTGACAGCTGAAAGATGTTAAGGTTATGAGATATTTGCATAGAGAATATAGAAGCAGTGCTGGTGAAAAGTGCAGAGGGAAGAAAGGGAGACATGTTTTCACTCTCTGCAATACTATTATGGAAAGAGTTGCTCCCCTGTTTCTCTAGAATTATTAATTCTGATTGGACTAAAATGTAGCTATGAACATTTTATTACTTGCTATTACAGCAAAAGAACACTCCTGGGAAAAGGTTTGGATCGATTTACCCATGCTAAATGCTTCAAATTATGAACAAGAAGTACATTAGCTTTCTCTTGTACAAATTATCACTGTATTTTCTTCTGCCTTAAGGGACAGAATGTAGTAGTTCCTCTTGGTTGTTGCAACTATCCTGATGCTATGAGGTCCTCTTTCTGTGATGCTCTTCACAGTGTTTTATATTGTTTCTCTGGGGTCTGTGTCATTCTGCTGTTATGAGATAGCCTGAAATAGGAAATTTCTTCTTTAGGACCGAGCCTGTACAACACCAACTTTACTGTGCAATATTTGATACAAACTGAACTTTTCTTCTTTTTGCAAGACATGCAGAGGGCTGTAGTTAATGATGGTCTTGACATTTTGCAGCCCAACTGTGACAACCATGGTTTAGCTATAGGCTAAATCAGAATCCAGAGAAAAACAAGGTCTTTGGCTTCAGAAATTCTCTAATCTTGTGCCTGTTATTGACAGCTTAGTTGTTTCAGCAGTTTCTGGTTTCTGCCAAATCCCCAAGTTATTGAACTTTTGAATGTGTCATATCCTTGATAAAAGGAAAAAAGTCTTCTGCAGCATGTGTCATGGAATGGTTTTGGTCAAACTAATTGTCCACGCCTGTGAGGCTTTGGCTGCAGAATCAAAGGAATAAAATGAAAAAGGAAAAAAAAACCACCTTCTGCTCAAAACTTTTCCCTTCATTCTCTTTTTAGAAGTGTGGAGGATTTAACAGAACTTTTAAGTAGCCTGGATTACTTTCCACTATGATCCCTGCCATGCAGTTTTTATAATTAATAAATTATCCACATTACAGCAGTAAAATCTGCTGGGAAGAAAAGGCATCTGAATCACAGCATAAAGTTCCAACTTTTTTGGAGCTGAATATATGGCTAGACTAGTTAATGGAATGTTTGGTTATCTTCCTTAGAAAGGTTAAAAGATATTAGAAAAATTGTAGGCCTGTGTAAGTGTTTAACATCAGTCTGACTGAGAGTTGGAAAAAAAACAGATGGAAAGCCGCAGGAAGTAGCCTGGTTCATATTTCTGTCTGTGATCAAGCCATACTAAGGGAAATACAAATCTGGTCCTAATGCTGGACATATCCATAGCTCAAAGAAGATGATAAGATACATCTGAAGCACTGATCAGACTCCAGTTTTTCTAAGAATTGTAATGTGAAAGGCATATGTTGGATTCAAAAAAGGAATCACATATCTACTGCAAACCCCTTGGGAATATTTGTAACCAAATAAGTTGTAAACTGACTTTCTCTCAGGTCTAAATTTACAGAATGAATGCTAACTAGTTATTTATTACTCGAAGTACATACACACATTTTGAGGAATTAATCATATACATCATAGTTTTAGTAATGGACACTAATCCTAAGAATAGGAAGGCATTAAAGAATGACAAACTGTTATGTTGCTTTTTTTCTTTTTCAGTAGGTGAAACTGTAACCAATCATTATTAGTTTTACATTTTAGTAGTGGACAACAAAAGATCTCTGTTGAAAATTCCATAGTAATTACCAGTATGACTAAAAGTATTCTTTTGAGAAATGATATAGTAGTCTATATTTCTTTAGAATACATAGGGAAGAGTCTTCATTCCAACAGATTTCTCTAGCATTATATGCATTATAAAGCTATATAATTAAGATTTACAAACGCTCCACACGTCTTGTCTCTTTTTTGCATTTTTCATAGTGATTTTCAAGTACAGCATATCTTGGTTTTTTAAACATTAAGTAATTGCACTTGAATAATATAACTAAGCAAATTAATGTCAGGAAGAGAATGAGTATCTGGAGTTCAGTGAAAGTTGCATAAATTGGCACCTGGTAAACTAGTTTCTATTGATGAATTTACAAAAGACTGGATTGCTCACACTGTTCTGTCTGCTAATGTTCATCCCTCTAAATTTCATATAGGAATCACTCCTGAATCACACCCTCCAAACTGAATTTTTAGATTTGTTTGTTCTCAATAAACTGTCAATTTTGGCTGACTTTTTTTTTTTTCAGTTGAAAATATCAATTAGTCCCTAATGCACAATATTTTCTTTGCAATTTTCAAATATGAAAACAACTGTTTTAATGGTAACATTGCATGTGATCAGTGGATGTTCTTCTATAAACCACATCTACAAAAGTAATAGTCTTGGTTTATTCTGCTAAAGGGGAATATATTGAAGGACTACCAGCCTGTTAATTTCAATGGTGCTCTCTGGTAAGGATCTGCTTATCTATAGCTTAACCAGTTCCCAAAATATTGAAGCCAAGCAGAGTTCTATTTGAATTAAAGCTTGAAAAAGATTAAGAAGACTGAATTATTTTTCTTCTTAGCTTGGTTTCATGTTGTAACGACATGTTCACTGGTAAAAGGAGCCAGAGAAAAATAAGCCTATAGATACAAACAACAGTTTAGTAAATACAAGTGTAAATATTAGAAAGTCACATCAAACTGGCAGCATTAAGCCAAATGTGTGGTTTTGGGATGTTACTGGATAGATTTATAGGCTGTACCATGCAAAGACTATATGCATGTTTATGTATTTTTATAAAGAGTGCTGTAAACATCCTTTACTTGAGAGGAAATTATCTAATTCGACCTTGCAGGAAATAGAGAAGTCAAATGGATATACATAGTTTTGGAGATGCAGGTAGATTCAGTGAAGGAAGAGTCTGCTCTACTCAAAGAATTCTTCTGCTTTTACCTCTGATTCATCTTTCACATCTTCTAAGACCTCTGTATCCAGGATATACACAATTTCTTAGGAAATGTGCACTCTTCCACTGATACACTAGACATGTGTATCTCTGTATCTCTGCAGGTCAAGTTTTTGTACTTTGGGAGAGCAAAGAAAATGGTACTTGGCAAGAAAATGAATAATCTGGAGAAAAGCTAACTTTCTGAGATACTAATCTTCAACTTTACAATTGTTTCTCTATAGTAAACAAGAAAAGATAAAACCAGAATGTACTGTAAAAATAGATTGTATCTTTCACATTATTTCCCTGTTGTTTAATCCTGACCTTGAACCCAGAGAATCAGAAGTGTGCAATATTATTAATCAGCTTTTGGAAATTGGATGGCCCTTGGTTTCTATGTTCAAACACAGACCCTTTCTAATTTGTGACTAGGAAAATCTTATTGAAATCCAAATAGTTCTAACCACAGATGTTAACTACAAAGACAAGGATATGATGGCTTATAATGTAACATAGATGCTATTTTCAAGTGAAATTGCTTCTCGTAGGAAATTTTATTGTATTTACGGTTAGTTCTAGACTTTAATCCAAACACACTGTGATTTAATACAAGCTACCAGATGTTTTTATGCTGTCACACTTCTGTGCTTAAGGTGCTTGTCTGTGTGTTAACTTTGCTTCTAAAATACCAAGATCTCCTAATTTCACTTGTCACCTATTGGTGATGAAAGAAATTGATAACCTGATAGTGGCCACTTGTAAAGGGACTTACAGAGCGAGGGAAGTTAACTACTAATACATAAAGCATTTGTTTCTTGATTATGAGGTCATACCTATGAGCAAGAGCTGCATCCCAAAGATAAAACCCTCTGCTGTGGGCTGGCTGTTTGTTTCTTGGCTATTGCATTTGCTGTAAATCTAAAATGATAGCTGGAAAATGAAGCAAGCAAGTTCTCTGCTTTCTGCTAATCTGATAGACAGCTGATCTCCAAGATTTTAGAAATCAGAAAAATATGGTATGTTTCTGTGAAGCCATTACCTTATTGCTAATCTGCGTTTCATGTCTCTTGTCTCTTCACTGGCTGAAGTGATAGTGTTGGTTTTTTTACCTGAGTATCAGGATGTGCACCATGCTGAGGAAACACAAATACTGCTCTTTGACTATTCCTTTTCCTTTTGATATCCTTTGATTTCAAGAAACCAACCAAGAAGCTGTCAAGTTTTTCTTGGATTTTATGTAGTTTCTCCAGCTGGCTTGCTGTTTCTCAGGGTGTATTTCAAGACAGATGGGTTTGGAGAAATACAGGTGTGGAAAGAAAGTTGTCAGAGATTTCTGTGTTTTAATTTATAGTGATTTTTGCTATTTTTTTTTCTAATTTATAGGGATTATAATATATAATAAAATATAACACACGACTAGATAATGGCAGCTGAAGCATTAATTGTTTTTGTAGTTGTTACCCAAGGCCATACAGCACATACAGAAAGTATTGTATGTAGTGATGAAGGTTCCTTAAAGTCAGGGTCTCTGCTGGTTTTGAGGTGACAGGACATAGAGCCTGGCTGACACACCAAGAACATCTGGGCAGATCTTGGGCTTACTGTCTGTTGCATAAGTAACATATTCCTGTTGCTTAATCTTGAGAACCCATATGTATATTTTGTTTAAGTATTTCTGTCTTAGAAATCAAATACTTCTGGGTTTTTTGTTTGTTTGTTTTTAAGTTAAAACATTAGGACCTAAAACTTCCTATAAGCTGAAGCAAACAAAATCAGGTATGTTTAGAGAGCAAAACAATGTTATAAATATAATAATTTTTTTTTCTGGAAAAGCATCTTGACAATCCAAGAAATGTCAAACTTTGTATTTGAATATCTTTACAATTATAATCTACTCATGCATTGAGGAATCTTGAATAAAAGACTACTTGTGCTTTTAACACTATATTAATATAAGATGATCAGAATGAGAAAATATTGAAGAGTATTCCTAGAGAAATATGTTACCCTCATCTTTAGTGGCTGATATCAGCACTAAAGAAATTTTAACTGGTGTCATTGACTTGATTTCAGACTGGAAAGCGAAAAAAACAACAGTCATTCTGTGGAGATAATGCTGGTACAAAATAACTATATTTTTTTATTTATTTTTTTGTTTCCCAAAGGGAATTTCCTGTAGTTTGCTTTTTATATACTCCTTTCATTTTTCATCTTTCATCTCTTGCCCTGAGATAATGTATATTAGTTACAAGTGCTCATTCTGATACACATGCAACTGATCACTTGTTTCAGTGACACGAGCGTCAGTATTTGTGGTAAATCTGTCAGTTGTTAAAGGTAAAAATGAATGTTTTCTATGCTCTTAATGATAAAGGTAATGAGTTACAGATGAAGAAAATATAAAACCTCATGCAGTGGTTAGCCCTCAAATTTTTGTCTTGAGATAGAAAATTTTAATTAATCCTTATCAACAGCATATTATGTCAGTGATTTTGTGGCAATGTGCGAAAACCCACTGTCCTAAGTAATCTCAGAGCTAAGTCTTATAAATCAAAATAGATAATGTTTTTTGGGATAAATCACATCAAAATTGAGTGTTGGCATGTAGCAAAATTGCTGTGGCATCATAATTGTGGTCACACAGGTTTACAGTGTGTGGCCAGACCTTGGTACTTCTCTGATTCTCTGCAACAAAGACTCACAAGGCACAGTGGGGGCAGGCAGCAACGTAGACTAATTAAGATTCTAGTGACAATTACCATGACACTGCAGAGAAAGTCAGATTAGGGAAGTCAATAGCTTGTGAAAGTGGATGATAACCAGTACCTCAAACAGTAACATTGCAAACAATTTCTTAGTAATCTTGTGTTCTAGTTTGCCTATACATCTTTTTGCTTTTCCCATCAAGCTGATGAATGATGATATGGAAGAAGTGAGATTTGCTTGGTAGCATTCTTGATTGGCTAATTTTTTCTGCTGTCACTCTGGAATAAACCAGCACATCTTTTAACTAATGGATCTGATAGACATTCTGACAGTCCAATCAAGGAAGATCAACTGCTAAGAAGCATTCGCAATTCAACTTAATAACTACTGGTTCAAATACCAAACTTATCAGAGAATGTTTTTTAAATTTAAAGGAACAAATATTTAATAATTGTGAACTTCTGGATGAAATAATAATACAGAAACTTGGAAACTTATATATTAAGTGACATACTGTTCATTCCTTAAACTGTTATTTGCTTGAGTTCGAGTTACTCAACCACCAGCTTGTACTATTGTGTCTGCCGATAATCCTGCATCAATCCAATATTTCTTGGTCTGAAGACCATGAAACTTCATTATACTATAAAAACAGTCTGGTTTAAGAATACAGGCTAATGGGTTGTTACATGTTTGTAGCACTCCTTCCAGATGATGGCAGCTCAGAATTGAAGGCTTGTAGCAGTCAGGCAGCTCATGCAGTCTTGGATGCCTTCAGTGTTTCTTACAAGTTTTACCTCTCATGCTTTGTCTTTCCCATCCTTCTTTCAGCACCTCTAGTTGCCTTCCTCTTCTTTTCAACCTGGTCATTTTTATTGTCTGACTTGTGTCAGTCTTCTTTCTGGTCTGTTCCTTCTCTCTAGCCCAGCTCTGTACACAGGCGTTGCTATTTTTAGGGATAGAGACAGATATTGTCCTAAAGGCTGTAATCTACAAGTCTGACCTTTCAGAAGTCTATACTATGTTCTCTTTCTTGCCTCCTCACACCTGTGCTGCAAAATTGAATAGTTGCTTTCTTTCTGTATGCTCTCTATGGCAAGTACAACAGTGCAGAAAAGTTGAATGATAGCCATGTATAGGTCTTGTAAGCGGTTTATTTGTTTATAAAACTGAAAATGTAATATCTGTATAAACTTTGAGTAATATATTATTTACTTCTGTGCAAACTTTTTTACACTTGTACATGTTAAAATTTAACCTGATAAATATACATTTATGTGGGATTTTCACTGGTAGAAAAAAAAGAGCTAAATTATGATATATTGTGAACTATTTGCAGAGAAATAGATAACTTATTTGGCTGACACTGCAGCAAAGATGACTAGAAAGAAAAATAGAGGAGGTGTGTACACATGTTCACACAAAGATTTGGTTTTCATTTAAAGCTTTTTGGCTGATTTTTTTAGCTGTTTCTCTCAGAAATGCTTTCTAAGTACATGGTTCAGGCATTTTTCTAGTTCAGGATAATACCTTATGCAGTGATTGTGCCTGCAGAAATTTTAAGGACTTGAAAATTTAGTAATATATATCCATAGATAAACCTTCTATTGCAAGAATTTTTGTAAAGCTTTTCCTCCAGGAGTACTTCATAGCAGAAACTGGTTAAGTAGAATTTTATCATTCTGTAGCTAGAGATACATACTAGTGTGTTGTAAGAAATACTTCTGGGTTTTTTTGGGTATGAAACTGTCCATTTTTAAAGGTATGTGTACTTATGGTTCTCTGTTTTCCTTCATAAATGGCTGTGAATTCTGCAGTGACAAAAATGGAGAAGTAACAACATTTTCCTACTTTACTGAAGCTAAATATCTCATTAGTGAGGTACAATGCTTTTGGCTGTCATAGTCTTGGTTGGTGTAATATGTGTACAATTTCAGTCTCCAGTTTTCTCCATGGAGTTTATTAATTTCATTTTTAATCACTTATAATTTTTTTTTACATTGTAGCCAGGGAAATTTTATTTCAGCTCCATGAAACTTATATCTCTTTCTCTAGGAATTTAAATACTTCCATTCAATACATTAATCAGGATGATGCTGGTTCTTGAAATCTCAATTACACTGTCAGAACTAAACAGTATTTTTTGTAATATTTCAAACTTTGATCAAAATATATCTAATAGGTTAGTAGAAATTAAGCCTAGTAGTACAATTTTTTCCTTCCTAACTTGTCCTAGTACAGAAAAACAGTGCCTTTTTATATATAGACTTCATTTACCACCCCCAGCCCAAATTTTCCTAGATTTTCCTGTCATTTCATGTCATTTTCCTAGATTTTTTTTTCTTAGTTTGTGTTCAGGATAAAGCTTTTCTTGTTTTCTTTTCATTCCTGCTGGAAACTTGACCTTGCAGCTGACACAGTTTATAGTGGATCAAAATGCTGTGTGCAAACTTCTGAATCCTAAATGCAGATTGTTATCACTGTATTTTAGTTTATATAATTGTAAATGCCTGAGCAGCCCAGGTATCCCACCAGTATTTTAATATCTTCTGACATCCTTGTGGTGGGTATTGCTGTTTAGATTTACAGATGATGAAGTTGGATTTTACTGCTTTTTAGTCTGAGGTCAAAATAAATAAATATAAAAAGCCACCACCAAACCGTTGAATCTGCACGCTGGTACTTTGATTAAGAACTGGAAGCAGAGGACAAGTGTTCCCCTAGTTCCTACCTCAGTAACTATTGATGATTATAACAAACAGCTTTCACATTGCAAAATATTTACAAACAGAAAATAAGTAAAACACAATGTTAAGAAAAAGAAAAAACAAAAAAAAGGTCTGCAAAACAAAAAAAATAAACCTTCCACTTTAAATAAATTTTGCAACAAACTAAAACTGTATGGAAAGGATAACTCTGAAATACTTGCCACTTGATGCTTTTTTTTTTTTTTTTGTGGTCACACGTTTTAAAATTAATTTTCACTATAATTTGTGTTTGAAAAGCTCTTAGTGGGTAAATTTGCCCCATGAGTTAAAAGGAAGATGTGAAGCAAGTGAACAGGTTCCTACTTAGAGTGAAGACTGACAGTGTTTCGTGGGTTTTTTTTAGCTACAAAATACTCAGCTCTTCTTTGACTTTTATTTTCCATTTCTCACAATGTACTGTATCAAGTGTTCATAGAGATATCAGCTAAAACAACAGTAGTTTAAAAATGAAGCAAGTTAAGACCATAAACTTTAGAACTGTGTGTGCAGATTGAGTTAAACTACCATGATAAAAGCTTTTGGCATGGTCCTAATTTCTGAGGAGGCTAACAAAAAGTGAGAGTAGGTTTATCTATTTTTTTTTCTCTCTATGTAACATGAAAGTATTAAAATAATAAAACCATGGAGGAGCAAATTTTCAATGTAAAAATAGTTTGCTCTTGCATTTTACATTTTATTCTTAACAAGGTTAGCAATGGAGTTTTGACTGTTTCTAAACACATTTCTATTAATTAAAAGAAATTTTAGTGTTTCAATACAGAAAAATATATTCAGATCCCTATCATATAAATTCTAAGTCCATGTGCAGAATTTTTACACAGGAATTATAAGTATTTTTCTTTTCTCACTGCATTCACTTGTCTAGTTCAAATTTCCTTTTTAATGTTATATTGATGCTTGATTTCATCTTGCAAAGATTTTGGTAAAATAAAGGCTTTGAAAAGAAAGTGCCTTAAACACCACTGAAGTATTTCATTTCCATCACTGTGGCAAATCTGCTGAATGATTTTCAGCAAGTGTGGGTTTACTCCACAGCTAGACAGTAAACACTAGAATCTGAGTAAGAAACAATAGCATTTAAAACAGTGATGTATTAAGTTAACTTCACTTACTGCAGCTTCTACCCAACATGATAACAGGATTAAAAAAATATTAATTGAATTACCAAAAGAAAGAGCATGCTGACTCTAATTTTTTTATTTCTTCTGTCTCACAGCATGGTCTTGGTTTTTGTTTGGAAAGATGCAGTCTGAAACTCCCTGTGAAACAGAACTGTCTGCTTGAGATATCTTAAATCCATTAAAAATATTCAAGCAGTGAACTGGTTTTACTCAGCAGGATTTAAAGGGCATTGACAAGAAAATAGAAATTTCTAAATTTATCTAATTTTCTGTTGAAGTGAAGCCATATCTCACAAAGAGGAAAACATGCCACATTTACCAATGTCAGAGCTTTTCCTTTTTCCCTGAGTTAGCTTTATATAGGGGTATTTAATAAACGAATCTGCAGAACTGATAATTCACTTTTAGCCTGTATTTAAATTTGGAGCAGGATAATTTCCATAGGTACAAAATATCCACTGATGCTAATAAAGTCAGCAAGTTATAGGTGTTTCCTAGTGCTGATAATACAGCCACAACAATTTTGGGGGAAAATATATACAAGCCTATTTAAAAAAACACGGCATA
The DNA here is from genome assembly GCA_003676055.1 of Chloebia gouldiae. NCBI lineage: Eukaryota > Metazoa > Chordata > Aves > Passeriformes > Passeridae > Chloebia > Chloebia gouldiae. The sequence goes on from QUSF01000005.1 coordinate 20,326,821, forward strand.
AGGCAGTGTTGTCAGATTCTGACAGAGACAGCTAGACAAAAGTTATTATTTCCATTTATTGTAATTCTGAGGCCCAGAAAAATTGCTACATAAATTACTTTGGTTTGCTTGCTTTGCATCTTTGCAAAAAGTATTTTAAAAATCCAGAAAAAAATATATTCCACAGCTATGAATTTAGAAACAAATAGCTTAAGAAATTCTTCTGGCTGCTTGCCAAGAAATATCTTTAAGCTTTTCTATTCCATGTCTGTTGCTAGCAGATGAGGTTCAGTTCTCGTTTGAATTGTGTTCTCTGCTCTGAAATTCTTGGCATCTCCAAAAATAGAACTTACTCTTTCCTGAGCTGTGAATCCTCTGCTGCCTGAAATTCTGATGATGTACTTCACTCCTGGATATTTCTGTGACTGTGGAAATCTGACAATCCCTTTTAAAGTGAGATCATCTCTGGTTGCAGACAAAGTCAAGACCTTTGCTAGGCATGGGCAAAACCAAAGTTAAATTACATTTCTCTTGCATTTCTGTATTAAGTTGAATGCAGTTATTCTGTTCCTTGTAAGATTTGTCAGAAAGAAGGAAACAGAGCTTCATATTGGGGCCTGTTCCATTAAAATGTTAAATACATAATAATCCCCAAAGAGATTAACACCCTTTCAAAGAGTTGCACAATACCATGTGTGTCCAGAGGAATAATCAATACCATTAAACAGTGATAAATATTTTTACAGTACTTTTTTTTAGCTAGAATTTTTAGTTCTAAAATTTTAATGAAGCACTGCTAAGCTCTTGCTATGAACTTGCTCTCTTGCTGTCACTATGTATTTCAAATAGTCAACCTTGACAAAGTAACTGCATATGTAGAATTGGAGATGAAAGTTCAGAATCTGAAAATCAGACAAAGAAGTTAATACTATTTTATATTTTAATACCTGCCCAAATAAGGACCAGCTTTGTATTTTTCTGAGATAGCTACCTTTTATTTAATAAACAAAACACCAAAGAAACAACCAAAGACAGAGATTCCACAATCTGTGCAATCTGTTCTCTTAGTTCTTTACCTCTTCTTTAAAAATATTTCCCTAATGCCTAACCTAAGTTTGAATACAATCCCTTTCTTTTACAGATAAATCAAGCGTTGACAAAATTTGGTTGCTCCTAGAAGGTTTCTCTGTATTTGAAGACTCTAGTGTGATCCTTTGTCAGATTTCCCTTTAATTCCAAGCTGTCCAGACAGGGACTCTCATCATAGTGCCTGTTCTCCTAGCCCACTCCGTTCTTGATTCCTGTGAGCTGTAACAAGGTACAAAAGGAATACTCAGTATCCCATTGTTCCATCCTCCTGGATTCCTAATGCCCTACTAGATAGCTGAATATATTTGTTCTGCTGTTAGTTGTAAAGAGCAATGGATTGAAAATTTAAGATGAGATTCTTGCTTTTTCTCATAAATATCAACTTATATTCCATGTATTTACTGAACCAAAAGGTTTACACAGAAGTTCTGAGTTAGTTATGAGCTGACAGCAAAATGTTATGGCGCATTTCTTCTACAGCACTGATCTTCTCAGATTGTTACCTAGAGACATTTTGAAAATCCTCTGTGGTTGTGCCTTAAGATGGAACAAAAATATCTTCAATTTCCTGGCATAAATCAATCTGATGGGAATGTTATTGCAAATAACCATATCATAACAGAACATGTGCTGATGTATCTGTGGAACTCATACCTTTCTATCAAGCACAAGCTCCTTAGTTTTTTTGCAAGATAAAATTTATATTAACAGACTTATGTATGCTGGTCAGAGTCCGGCAAAAATAATATTTGTGAATTTGCCTTAGGAGGGAATTTACCAATTTCATGGAAATATATTCTTATCATGGTAGAAAGAGTTCCTTTTAGTGGGAATGGAAAAAGGAAAAAATATTATAGAATTTTCTGTGATATTATACTAACTCTGTTTTCTATTCATAGTTATTATTTTGCAATGCTTGAATATAAATTTAATGCTCCTTTTTCTTCTTATATGGGTTGAAACTTAATATTCTTGACACTTTTCTGGAAATCTAATTCTGTGTGCATTTGTAATTTGACTTTGTACTTATTTGAAAAGGCCAGTACATTAGTTTGATATCTATGGGTGGTTACTAAAAAAACCCACACCCAAACAAGTGAAGAAAATGAGCTTGTGTTTGACCAGGTTATTTTGTTCCTTGCTGACTATCTAATGCACTGATAATTGCTGCACAACTGTCCAGCAAATGCAACAACCATTTGGTTAAATAGTTGAAAATTAACAAAGAAGGAAAGCTGTCATTTGCCATTTCCCAGAATGGACAACATACCTCTTCCTGTTCAACATACCTCTTCACTATGTCTGACTTAGCAGCAGTTCTCTAAACATAAGTTTGTAGGAAAAACAAGGTGTTTGTTTCATGAAGATACAATTTCCCTAGCAGCTTCTTCTCCTCGGTTTTCATTGTGCTCTTTCATTTTAGTCTTCAGGATTCTGGTTGCTTCTATCTTCTGATTTACTTATTTTTAAATAAAAATTACACTGCTACCACAGTAATTGAATGTAAAGTGACTTGACTAGCGTATGGTATGAAAAAGAAATGCTATAAATACCACTTGTTCTCTTTCATTTTCTGTTTCTAAAATCACGTTTTATATGTTGTATCCTCTGTGGTCCACCATGATAATCTGTTGGGGTGCTGAGAATATCCATATATTAGCAAAACAGTGATCAGAAAAGAGGAAAGTGCAGCTTTGATGGGGTACCTCTGAAAATCGCCTTGTGCCCTGTTATTTCACTGTGGTAGTTGACCGTGGTTGGATGGCAGTGCCCAGCAAAGCCACTCAACTGGAGAGGGAGAGAATATAGAACACAAGAAAGATGGGAATAGGAATTGCAGTCAGTTGTCTATTGTTTCTTCCTCTGGGGAAGTCTTCCTCCTCTCTCCACTTGCTGCTGCTGTGATGTTGTTTGGGCTTTTTTTTTCCCTTATTAAGTATGTTATACCAGAAGTGCTACCACCATTGCTAATGGGCTTGGCCTTGTTCAGTGTCAGGTCCATCTTGAAGCTGGCTGGCATTGACTCAGTCTGACATAGAGGAAACTTGTCACAAAAGACACCTCTGTAGTCTCTGTTCCACCCCAACCTCTCTAAAAACCTTGCCACGTAAGCCAGTACCATATACCTGTGCCTAGGTTCTCTGGTCTTTGCAGCTGTCAGACTGGAAGAGGTTTAGCAGGCTGCCTAGGGTGGCAGCTGTGCTAATGCCAAAACAATCAAATGCTGTTATTTCCTTCTGTGTTGTTACCAGGGGCATTGGTACATCCCCAAAGCTCTTTCAAATGAAAATGAGCAGAGGCTTCTTGTTTAGGAGCAATGATGTTTCTTCCATTTCCATGGAACAAATTTCCCTTTTGACTGGAACAAATTATGTAGTTCTCACAGCAAAGAGAAATGAAAGAAATGATAGGGCTATTATCCAAGGTGGAATTCAATTCTTACCTTTTCTATTACAGAAATTTGTATCAGAACTACTGTCTCTTCTATGGAGGCCCTGCTTACTGAACATAAAGTAATACAGTTCAAGTGAAATTGCTAGTGATTTTATATGGAAAGACTGCTTGGGAAAATATGACTTACTAAGAGATGATTATCCTTTAGTCAGAAGCAGTTACTCTTATTCCATACTAAAAAACATACATTTATATACTTTTTCCTTAGACCATTCATGGTTAAACTCAATTGTTCACATTATCTAGGAGATCTGCATCTGTCCTGTAGACTCTTTCTTGAAAAGCCAAAGCTGCATATATATATATATGAATGGTTCAGTCTATCACAAGGGCTTTCTAGAGATAAAGTAGTAAAGGTAGTAAAATGTATATCTTATTGTTTTTCTTATGACTTGGATTTACTGTGCTTCTAACTAGAGCAATAACTATAGAGTCACTGCTATACACTAAAACATCCACTGTATGCACCTAAATATTAACAAGCAGGAAAAAAAAAAACAGACTAAATTTGTACCAAATCTACTCATTTGTATTTGTAAGGCATAATATGGAAATTTCAAAAATGTTTCACTAAATTTTGAGTGCTTACACAATTTTTCTTCTTAGGAGAATGAGTGTGGGATGGAGAGATATTTTCTAATAACCTCTTTTCCAATATTTTCCCTTTAATCTGACATAACTTTTGCACTGACCCAGCAGGGTGATTCCATTCTGAACTTAACTAGCAGGTTATTCTATTTAATCAATTGGCAAAAGTTAGGCATTTCATTTTCTGTAAACTTGAGTTAGTTTTTTTATATCTATCAATAAGATTTTGTCATCTTTTTCATATCTGTCTGTCACTAGCTAGTGATATATAATATGTGGATACATATATATTTATATCTTGCTCTGGAAAGATTAAAAAACATACTACTACAAACAGCAATGGACATCAATTGATCCTGGAAAGGAATGGAATTAATTTGGGACAGACCCTTGTGATGGAAAGCAATTAAAAAGAAATTTATATGCCCCTCCCAACACTACCTCTTCTGTTGACTACATTACTTTGTAAATGCTGCTGTATCATTAATCTTCCTGCACACAATCTTATCCTGTAAATGATTAAGAAACTATGCAGTTTGTCCACAGCCTAAACCACATTAACAATAAATATATAAATGCACAAATAACATGGAAGGTTAGATAACACTGGTGTATCTCAGATCTTCTGCTTTATCCTTCTCCAAATCTACTGACTGATTCATTCACGTGCACATGTGGTCCTCCAGTCTGAGCAAGCCAAGGCTCTGGGTGAGTGCACTTTCATAAATCATTGCCCATTTCTTTCTGAATCTAACTAGAAGGACAAAATCTATTGTTTTGTTGTGGGGCTTTGTTTTCTTTTCTATGTAAAGAAAAATGAGGATCTGATTCTTCCTTTGAGGCGATACTATTGACAGTCTTTTCAGAATAAGAATTAGTTTTAAGAAAATGAAAGCATATACTTAAATATGTGCTTCAAAAATGTTTAATGAAAGTGATGAGAGGAATTAACTTCATTGTAGTGGTCAATAATTTTTTAATGAATAAACTCCTGCAGTTATTTCCTTTGAAACTGAAGTATATCTGAACTTTTTAAGGAGCGAAGGAAGAAGGTTGAAACAAAATCATGGGTATGTGATGAACAGTGTGAATTTCTCACATCTCTTTTTTTGTGAGCATGAATGGCTGCTTTCTTCTAATAACTTTAATTCTATTAATTTTGGAAATTTTCACTCCCTCAAAGCAAATGTCTTTCCTTTTCAAATTACTTCTCTTAAAAAAAGAAAAACAACCCAATAAATTGGTATCTCCCTAATTTTGTTAGCTTCCCTTTGCAAATATTTCTTTTTCTAAAATATTAAATGCATAATAAACCCCAAATTTATTTCATATTTACCTCATGCACTGAGGTGCACACATCCAAAGTATGCTATTGCTCCCTGGTTTATACAAAGCCATGCATGATGTTAGAGTCTTCAGAAGTACAGCACCTTAGAGATATAGAACCAAAATAAAAAATACCACCTGCAGTCACAGATGACAAGCCCACAGTAGGTGCCAAAACAGTGTTGGGTTGACCTTGGCTGAATGCCAGTGCCCACCAAGCTGCTCTATTGTTCCCCTTCCCAGCTAGACAGGGGAGAGAAAATAATATTTAAAATGACAGTTTACTAAAGGAAAAGCTTATATTTCCACAAGCAAATAGAAAAAAATAGCTTTATTCTCACTTCCCATCAGTGAGTGACATTCATCCCCTTTCCAGGAAGCAGGGCATCAGCATGCATAGTGGTTGCTGCAGAAGGCATTGTGAATAAAGATGCTCATGTTTTCTCCCCCAGAGATGTTCTGCCACAATGCAGCAGCCCAGATATGTTTACCACTGTGATGTCAATTGCTATGCTTCCACTGCCTCAGCCACCCTCATGGGGCGTTAGTCACCATCCAGGAGTCAGTATAAAGCATGGGCCACTTTTCTCCTTCAGCAGTCTCTAGGGCTAGTTAGCTGCCTTTCACTTCTGTACGTTGGCTTGACTCACCTTCTGCTTCAGCAGTCTCAATGACTCGTCCTGTGGGACTCCACACTGCAGCTTTCCTATGGTTTCCTACCACAGCAGGATCCATCAGTAAATACAGCACAGCCTCTTGCATCTTCTGATAATTCATTACATGGTGGTGCACTTCGGGCACAAGTCGCCTTCTCAGGCAATGCTCCAAAATCCCTGCTTTTGGCTAGTCCATAATCTCTTCTAGGATTCCCGGGCAGTTGGGTTTCCCTAGTCAGGCTCTTAGTGTAGGCTCGTAGCACTGGTTGTGTGATGTGTTGAGAGGGTGTTTCCTTTGAACATCCAGTGTAGCACAGGCAGTTGCAGTGCCAAGTTCCCTCCCTCACCTCTGTGAATTACACATTTAACAACTATCATTGAAATCCATATTCATCACACAGAGGTTACAATATTACCTGATTTATTAATAAACATACTCATGATAGAAAATTGTGACAGGTTAAGTTTTGAAGATTGCTGATGATGGTAACTGACTGCAAAAGCAAATTTGAAGCAACATACAGGCAAATTCCAGTCACCAATGAAAGCCAGCTCGAGTAAATCATTTAGTGCGTATGGAGGAAGGTTCTTACCCCATAGATGTCCCTATGAAAGAAAAGAGATTCAGCTAGTCAACTGAACCCAGAAGGTACTGTGGAGTCTTTCCTAACTTCTCCTCTGTCTTAACCCAGTTTTGTACTATTCATTAGGTAGGGCTTGAGTGACTCTCACCATATACACTTTTGTAGGTGATTGGTATAAAATTCTCTTTCTTTGCTCTTAAAAGGTATAGTCCATAAAATATAGAGTGCATATTTGATGGGAGGTTGTCATACCATGGGGGCAGGTAATTTTGGGATGGAGGTGTGAGTTAGTGTTACAATTAGATAACAATGAATGAGTTCATCTGAAGAGACCAGTGTCCCCACAGTTGCTGGCTCAGCAGCAGGCTGTCCCCTGTGCTGACAGCTGCTGTGTGCTGTATCAGACACATGGAACCATCAGGGTCCCAGCCCTGCAAGGATTGCAGCAGAGCCTGGCTGTGGTGTTTCTGCTCTGCTCCATCCTCCATTTCATCCCTCAGCGTGTGCTTAACATTGCAGGCTGTGGGGAATGTGTGTGGGAAATCATCATGGAATAGATTTTGTGCATGTCAACTGCACTCCCTTCAGGATGTAGCAGGTGTACTTCACCCTATCATTTGCAAATTATTATAACTTCTGTTAGAATGGGAGTATAATTTCCCAATTTTCTAGTTTTACCTGCAGTCATCTTCCCACAGACACATTTTATGCATTCAAAAAAGACTGTAATAATCTTTATATTGTATCATTGCACAGGACCATTTTAAGTCTGTAGGTACTAAAGTATGTGATTGTTTATTTGGTAATATTGAAGAGAATATGAAAAATACCAGACCTGGAAGAAAAAAGTGAAAGAGATTAAGGTAATTTATTTAAATGAAAACTAAATCTATTCAAATAGTTTTTCTCTTGTTCTGAGAATGTAATGACTGGTTTATTTAACCTGCTTCTAATGCATGTAATCTACTGAAAAATTTAGTGATGGAAAGAATGTATGAGCATCAGATTGCTAGTTCAGCTATGCATACCATCTTGATTTTTATTTACCATACAATGATTTTGGGGGCTGTTAGCAGAAAGAAGAGGATTACAGAAACACAAGAACAAATATAGACAGAATAACTGAAAAACTCCTGATCAGTGTTTCTGCTCAAACTTACTCTTCTTTAATTTGGTAATTACTTATGCAAGGTAAACCCATGCCTGTTTGGAATAAAATATATGAAGATGAAGTGTTACCAACCTCATTTATCCTTTGCTTTAATCTGGAGTGGCAAAGCCATGTGCTTCCATTTGCCTGCAGCACTATAGCAATTTAGTGTTGTTCCATATCTCTGTGGTGAATGTAATAGAAAAACTTAATTAAACTGCATCTGGCTTCAGGTGGTCACAAAGAGTACAGCTAAGAGATTTAGCATTTCAGCTTAGTTAAATATCTCCAAGCACCGATTTCTTCTTTATATTGATAGATACAAGGTAGCATGGCCTTTGAGAGCCATCTATCATGACTGAAAAATGCATATGTCTTTGTATGTTAAGTAGGTAGGGCATTCATGAGGTGTGTGCATCAGATTACTTCCCTTGGCTTAAGTAATTAAATCAGGTTTGGAATTTCTTATTCAAGTACATGACTACTCTCCTGTTAAGTATTGTTGTAGGAATAAAGACCTTATGTGTTTCTGGAGAAACAGCTGAGAGAGTTTTAAATCTAATCAGCATGCCTGTAGCAGGAATGTTATCTTGTTAACTCCCTATAACACCCTTCTGGCTGTGTGTTTTCATACAGGAGATTGGACATGTAAAGAAATTTCTATGTATGTTTAGAAAATGTGGTAGTACTGTTATAATGCCAAAACTCTGAAATTGTTCTGTATTTTTAAAACATAATATTTGAACTTTAAATTTAAGTCAATTACTGCATAATTCATTGCTTTTATACTTAAAAAACATGCAAACAAATCACAGAATATTTTGATTTTCATTTAGTGTCCAAATGATGTACTGATTTCTTATGTAGGATTCTGTTTTGGCAAAAGTATTTTAGGGAACAAAATTTTGACAAGCTTGTTTGACTTTCTTTTATTAAAAAGCCAATTTTCATAAATGAGCTGTTGCTGGGTCTGTGAACAGTCATGCAGACTCTTTTTGCTAGGTAGAGTGGGGATTACAGACTAGAGAGCTGCATCCTAGAGGAACATTTTACCATTTCATTCTCCTCTCTTCCTTCTCTGTTTACTTTTGGTTTTAATTTCTTTGAAGGAAACCTAGACAGATTTGATCTCTTGATTCCTTTGTACTATTCACCTAAAGAAGCAAGCAGAAGCTTTCCACAGCATGTATTGATTTGTCTAAGTTGTTCACATAATTTCTTTTAAGAATATGGAATTTCCTATGCTTTCAGTCACCATTTAATTTCAATTGGTGTTATATTTAATTCTACCTCTGATATAAGAGGAAATATTTGCTACTATATTACATGTGGGAAGAAGCAAGGAGAAATTTTCTTTTCATCTGCAAGTTCACAGGAAGACTAGAGAAACATAAAACATAAAATGAACAGTGTATTTTCTTCCCAGAGATCTCTTTCAGTTTAAAGCATATCAGTGCTGTGATCCCCAATGTGGGAAGAATGATGCTCAGAACTCCATGATATCAGAAGGCTAATTAATTACTTTATTATAAAACTATATTACACTATATTACTAACTAACAAGAACTATCACTAACTAACTAGAAAACCTGTGACTCTTCCAGTCCTGACACAACTGTGACCTAATTGGTCAATCAATCCAAAACACCATCACCAGAATCCAATCAAGCAATCACCTTGGGTAAACAATCCCCATAACACATTCCACATGTGCACAACAACGAGCAGCAGCGAGATAAGACTTGTTTTGATCATTCATTTCTCTGCTTCTCTCACAGCTTCTCTCAGGAAAAATCCAGAGAAAGCTAAGTCTCTCTCTGTTCAGAGGACATGTGAATACCACAAAAGCATCTGTGTTTGGCAGTAGATGTAAATAGGAATTCTCATCTGTCTTGAGATTCACAGAAATTATTTCATTTCAAAATTTCAGTAAATCTCAATGCTTTAGTTCGTTTCCACCTACTTTTACAAAATGTGACCTTGGTACCTGAGGTAAGCAGGAATCCTACCATGACAGACACTCTTCTCTTAGAGCCTACTGGGCCAGCCAGCAAAGACAACCCAGAGACCTTCTACATAAATGTTTTAAGAACTGAGGAAACCAATTAATTCTAACTATATGATGCAGAATGTAATATTTTTCCTGCATGTGCAGTACACAGACATTGTGCTTATGTTCATTTGCAGCTCCCAAAGAGGACTGTGGTGAAATAGCAAAGCAAAGATCTGCCCTGATTAATTGACAAGTTTCAACAAAATATTTAATTTCAAATTTGTGTGTCTTTAACCAAAGCAATAAAAGGAAATGGCAATTTTCCTTTTATTGGTTTGGTTAGAGACACACAAATTAATTTTCCTTACACTGCTGTAAAAATGCATTTTGCAATTAATTTAGCAGATATTTTACCAATCACAGACGTCTAGTAAGAATATATCTTTTCTGGAGCACAAAAAAATATTTCTTAAGATTTAGGAGCCACAAAATATGACCACAGGAAAAAAATATCACCATCTTTCTTGTGTTCATTGGTATAAACAGATGAAGTAAGTAAATATAGGAAAAGCCTCAAATAGTTCGTCCAAAGATATTGTCAGAATTGGGTAATAAATAAATGAGCAGCATTAACAGGAAAAAGGAGTAATTGCTGAGGAAGGATGTTGTTATGGATTTATATGCATATTTCCATATGTACATTTTTGAGTCTATTAACAAAACTACTAGATTATGAAATAAAGATTTGGCACAGTCTGCTTAAAAATTGCCATGGATTTTCAAGAACCTTTGAAATGAAACTCTTCCATTTTCCTCAATATCTTTAGTTCAAGAGAATCAGGCTCTTCAATATATGCTACAGAAGAATATGAAAAAATAAATTGTTCATGCCTTGAAAATAATAATGTCTTGCCCTTCGTTTTTTAGTTATAAAATCATGTGACATCAGTTCCATACCCTTCTGCAACAAGGACATGCAATGAGAAAATCCTTATAAATTGCCATGTAGAGAGCCAGAATAATCTGAATATCCAAATTGGAAAGAATTTAGGTTTGTTTTTTGAGTTTTTTCTTATATTGTATTTATTATTATATTAAATATATAAAAAAATTATCATTAAAGGATATCCCATCTTTGCACCTATAAAATTACTGTGTTTTTTAGTCAAATTTTCTGTTCAAAATCATAATCTATAATATAGAAAAAGCACTATAAATATACACACACATTCATGTAAATAATACAAGGTACCAGTTGTGTGAAATTATCCTTATTAGGCAAATTTACTGATGTTTTCAAAATTTTCTTCTGAAATTCTCAGCTTCTGTTATGATTTTATATGAGTCTTATAAAGGAAGGAGGGTTTTTTATTACTTTTTAGAATATTAATATTTTGTGATATTGTTCTGGTTACGGTGAAATGTGACATTTACTTTGTGTACTTTTTGGTTTTATTCTACTTAATTGTGGGAATTCCAACTTTTCAATGCAAAAGCATCTTAGTCTGGAAAACCTGCACTAATGAAACTTTGAAGTGCTATTATAATCTGCTGTTTTATTTTGGTTGAGTCAAAGCCACATTTTCATCAGGGAATTACTTAAAAATAGTGGCATATTAGTAAAAATTCAAGCTAAATCTTTGGCAATTCTTAGCTCATCAACAAACCACACTGCAGTGATAAGCTTGTTAAATAGCTTAAATGGCTTAATATTAGCTTGAGTGTTCACTCAGAACTGATGGGGGCATAGCTTGTGCTTTCTTTGTGACCTTCAACTTTCCATTGAAAGTGGGTGCTTTTAGTTATGGGCTTTTGGATTTGGTTTGGTTTCAAGAGAGATTATTGCAGTTCTGATGCATGAGGTTGTTCTAAAGCCACTTCTAAATATTAATATTTTCTCTCATATACTGTGTTAAGTATGCTGTAGTGCTCCAAATCTGTTCCATCAGGATTTATTTAATCTCTTTTCCTGAATTACATTCTTGCAGAGTATTTCCTTGCTCAATACATACAATCATAATTTCATTATTGATCTGTCCTTTGGAGAAATAAATTCTCATCAGTGAAAGATACTGGGGAGAGGAGATTAGGAATATGAACATGCACACTTGTTTTTGCCAATTATTTAATGCAATTTTTGTCCATAAATTAAATTAGCTTACTGATACTAGAGTGTGAAAAGGTCCACAGGCACTTCTATGAAAACTTTCTGTTATAAGGCAAAATATATTTGGTGAGGTAACTTCTGAATTTATAGGACCAAGTAAATCTTGGCATACAGTTAAACAATAACATATGGCATCAGGGATATGGCTTTGAGACTGTCTTCACAGCTGGGCTGCAGAGCTATGCATGTTAGCATTTCCATAGCAACTGATTTAAAATTCCACAGAAAACTCAGGTGCCAGTAACTGGAGAAAATTATCTTGCAAGTTTGAATGGCCAGGTTACATACTTCAGCTGAAGCTTAGAGCTTTCACACTAAGCCTACCAATTACGTTCAGAAAGCTTAGTCATATTGCTCTCATTTTTACCAAGTTGTTCTCCACAGCAATTTTGTTAAATACATCAGACATGACTATGTTCTACAACCAAGTACAGAAATTTGAAGGGCTTTCATATCTCTGTTTAACTCCTTTTCCCATGGCATGGATTTATAGATAATGAAACTATTAGTGTTTCTAACCTTTTCATGACCTGCAGCTTTCAAAGAGTCAGAGGGGTTAGGGAAGAGAGGCTATTCCAGAGAACAGGAAAAACCAGAGCCTGGTTCCCCTGCTTCCTAAAACAGTGTGCTAACAGCTAGATTGCAATCACATTTCTCTCTTGTTTAGTGACAGGATAGCTTTTCTTTTTCCTCAAAGTAACCTACAGGCATATTGTCCCAAAAAAGTGTTGTTTCTCCCAGTGTCCAAGAATCTGAGTCACAGAAAGAGTTGAGATATTTATTATTTCATGTCTATGCAGAATGATGGGTGCTAGGAGATAAATGCTCAAAACTAACACACTCGGAGCCAAGCAGCATATTTATAATTTCAAAATATATCAGTACAGGCTTATCTAATGTCTAAATATATGCCTACTTAGTATCTATTGGACAATCTTTTGCACACTTTGATCTAAAGGTACGCTGCATCTTAAATTTAATGTGCATGTTCAGTGGGTAAAGACACTTAACTCGAGGTCAGTAGCATAAGATTTAGAGGTGTGTTTTTCACATTATAATGAGCTAAGTTCATCTAAAGGACATGTTTTTAGCTGATTTAGCCAACTTAAATAAAATTTATGGTGCATTGCCAAATGCAGCATCTAGTATCAATTCAAGGTTCCTCTGTTCATGTTACATCTTTACTTGTTTCAAAACTATTCTGCCATTTCCCATTTAATTGGTTCTCTATAGTATATATTGTTCTCTATGATTCACTCTGCAAAATCTTTTCTTAAACTACTCAGCTTTCACCCTATGACTAGGGTTGTTTGAGGTGAAGGAAAAGTAGACTGGAGTTTCTTCTGAAAAGCAAGACACTGGTCTCTCACTTACTGAATAATTTAACCACTTGGTTTCAAAGCAAAAGGGAGTGGTGACTTCTTCATTTGCTCTGTGTCTTCAAAAGTAAGAGTTGGTTGTGCTGGACCTAAGACAAAGACATATAGATGCAGACATTAATTCATTTTATCATAGATGTCTAACTTTTGAGTCAGGTGCTTAAGGTGGGTGGAATGAATTTCAGAAAGAGCAGTGGTTGTTCCAGAATGATAGGTACAGGATGTACCTCTTTGGAGGCTTTCCCTGAGAAGCATGTGTTTTGCCATTCAGTAACAGTGAAAAAAATGTTTGACTTTGAATTTATTTAACTCCAGCAGCTAACTTTTAGGCACTTCAATATTGTTTGTGTCAGCATCTGTGTACTTTTGGAAACAACAGCATGTTACTGCCAATCAAATATTTAACACTGTATAACAGCAGAAATGTAATATATATGCTACAATAGTGATCATGGTGTAAATTTTTTATTGTCCAGTTATGTATTCATTTTCAGCTGGTATTTGGACAAAGAAATGCTCAGTAAATGAACATTTTGCCCTGAGAAAGTTTTCTCTAATTGCAATAGCTCAGAAATGGTGATATTAAAATATTTCCATCAGATTTATATTCTTTTTTGGATGCTGCATATAATATTTATTATTTATTTAGAACTATAGTAATTAATGGTGAATTTCTTCTTGCTAGATGGTCACCTCTGCCCATCTCCATCCCCTAGCCTCAGTGAAGACAGTGTGATATAATACACTGAATCTTACTCATTGGAATTGTTACACTGAGGGTAATATAGCAAAGTTTGCAGACAATTAAAGTTCGAAATTCAACCTGAAAAAAGCTAGATTTTTAGGAAAATTTAAAAAAACAGAATTGACTTATTTTTGAATAAGTGAATTTAACTTATTTTTAAAAAACAGAATTATATATTTTGAATTGCTAGCTTATTTTTTAAGCTTTTCTGCATCTTAATTTGTTTTGATGGCTTGCTGTTATTTCAAGGGCTTTTGTTCCCCACAAATGCTCTGTTACCATAATTATTTTCACACACGGTAATTTTCCAGCACTTTAAACTGCTATGAAGGGATATATTGCTGTCATATATTCAATGTGATTGCATATATTTCTGCATTTCAAATTGCTACTACCCCTGAGAAATTGGCCTCCTTGTCATGTATATATAGGACTCTGTTAATTTGGCCAGCATCTTTATCTGATTAATTTCTTATTCGGTATTTTATTACTGGATATCTATCTATCTATCTATCTATCTATCTATCTATCTATCTATCTATCTAATCTATCTATCTAATCTATCTATCTATCTATCTAATCTATCTATCTATCTATCTATCTTCTATCTAATCTATCTATCTATCTATCCTGATCTCAGAAAACTGAGAAAAATTCCTGAGCTACCACTACAACCTCAGCCATGCATTTCCTTTTACTATTTTTGATCATATTTCAGCATCTAAGAGGAAATGTATACTGATTAAAATAGTAATTAATAAATCTCAGAAGAAGGTAATTATTCATTAGTTTGATTATATCAAGCTGGAATATGATATTACAATGTCGACTCAAAAAAAAAACACAAAAAACAAATTTATTCAGTATTTCTGTCAATATTTTTATAGCAAATGCTAAACAGAGTATGGTAGTTGCTCTCTAATAATATCTGGGTTTTTTTAAGAGTATATAAGCCAGTATCTTGTGTCTTAGAATAGAAACAAAGCTGACATTCTTTGCTATTTTAATATAAAATTATTAGAAAAATCCTAACTTTATAGTTTGGTTTAGTCTTGTATGTTATAATGACTGGATGTTGGAAAATAAAGAAGTTGCTTTAATAGAAATATGCAAAGGTAAGACTGCATGTTATTAATTTTTAAACATAAACTTAGATGCCTGAACAAAATGTGAATTTTTGTTTGTTAACTTTATTTCAGCAGGAGGCAGTGCCTATATGTTTGAAACACATTTGCACAGTATCTATTTGTAGGTCTGCTCTTAGCAGCTCAGGACAGACGTTTCATACTCTGAAGCACAAGATTAATGTGAACTGTTGGACTTTGAGGCTTGGATGCCTATTAGGAAAGGAAACCAGCCCTTTACCACTGACTGCAATTACTCTAAGTGTTTCTGCAGATTTATCTTTCTTATTTAGCACTGGAGCAGAGATAACCTTAAAGATCCAGCACTGTCATATTATAATCCATTTATGATAGATGATGATGCATTGGACCAATTCTCAAAAGGGCAAAGTAAACTGTCTGGGTTACTAGAATCTGCTTAATCTTTTATACTCTCTTTTCATGACTGTCTCTGCATAGCAACCAGGATGGAAGAGAGTTGCCAAGTCACCTGCTCCTCAGATCAGAAGGTGATTGTGGCTTTGAGTAAATATTAAGCAGCCACAGCACTGCCTGGTCAGAAAGAGCAAGTGTACTAGCCTTTTACATCTTGAAGATCTTGGTCCTCATGAAATGCTAATGTTTGACATCCAGAAGAGAATGCTGTTGCTTCCCTTGTGGACACCACGTTGTAAAGTGCCTTTCCATACAATCTGTATAATTTATCATAAGCTCTCTTCAGAAGAATCCTGGAGCAGAGTATGGATAATACAGGTGAGGGATAAAATGCCAGCTTCTCTGACAGCTGGCATTTCTTGTACTTTGCCCTATGACAGGAAATGATTTTCTTGAAGTTTTACCTCTAATCACTTTTGCAATTAAAATCAGACGTGATCAGTAGGGAATACTGTAATGTAGTTTCTTCTTAAATGTGAACAAATTAAGCTTTTATAACGCTGAAATCTATTTAATATCTCTTACAGTAATAAAGAATTATATGGATGCTTTGAATGAGAATGAGCACAGTGCTTTGGAAGAGAAATACTTTAATCTCAATGGAATAAAAATGTGTACCATGTTTGCTTCAGACTGTACTTAGATCCTAAAGATCATTGTGATTGTACTGCATGAAAATACTTTGTTCTTCAAGAGTAGCTGAGGGCAGTAAGACTGTCAACAAATAGATTTAGAAAATGATGAAATGGTATGGCTGTTTATTCCATAGGGCTATTATTTGGATCATCAGCAAAAAGCAGTTCAAAAAAAGTAGTCTTAATTAAATATCTCACTAAATACTGGGCCTGCCTAGTCCCTTGAGTTACTTTCTTTTGTGATGCAGGTGTGTCACTGTGCTGTCAAGCAGCAGTGAAACAGTGTACTTTATAAAGGAAGCAAGTTCAGTTTATCAGTAACACTGTAAATATGTTCAAATAATTATCTGTTTTACTTGATGAAGTTACATGTCTCAATACTGTGAAGCACAGACGTTCTGGAGAAAACAGAGCTTCCTCTGAATAAACAAACTGAAAAATGGAGTGTTAAGATCCCACCGTGGTTAACATATATGTTCTTTGCAAGAATGAACTGATGTCCAGTTACTGCTGTCTCTGCTTTAGACTTTCCTTCTGTGGGGGCAATAACAGAGCCATTAGAATCTGTCTTACGGCTGTTCTGATTAAATAAGTGAAAATTCATTGAGTCTAGAGTTCTTTACCACTGTCAAATTTGGTTGATTATGGACAATGACTTTTAAAATGGTAGGATTTTCTTATTCCTTGAAAACAGCTGAAGAGCAGCTAGAGAAAGGTCTTGGCATATCACTTTCTTAGGAAACCAAGCTAATGGACAAGGTTAATGAACATGAAGAATTGAATTAATGAAATGTTAATATTTGATTAAAAGTATTGAGATATTTCAAATCCCCTTTTCACTAATATAAGCATATGACTTAGATACACCTATGTCTGTGACAAGTATCTTCTGCTTGCTCATGCAAATGTTTAAAATACATTTAAGAGAAATTTTAAAGAGTATAGAAATAGAAAAGATACAAAATCATTTTCCAAATGCAGTTTATTATTTGAAAGTCAGTCCTTTATATGTATCTAGAAAGATGGGTAGGTGTGTTGCTTTCATAGAAGAGAAGTAAAAAGAAGATAATGACCTACAAAATTATTCATATATTGTTTGCAGATTCTAAATATTAGAAGGAGAACAAAACTCATTACAACTTCCCTTTGGTTTTTCATTAACATCACCTTCACCCAAGAAAGCTGTGTAACCTCAGTATGTTAGTCTTCAAAAATTTATTAAAACTGAGAGTAATCTCAAACTTCTAAAGGTGCATTTGTTATACTTTGTGCTGGTAAACTTTGTTCCAATATGACTCAAGCTGACACATTTTCACATCTAATTTCTCTTCCTAAATCAAGAACTTGGAATATTTTTCACAAAGTATATATTGTGATTAACAGAAATCTCTGTTTAATCCTTGTTTAGGAATACATTTTCTCATTTACCAATGCATGTTTGCATGAGTAACTGAAACTGGTCTTGGGATGGAGTGATGCTTTTATGTCTTTTTACTTTTGAGGAATTAAAATCTGAGGAAACCCACAATCTGAGGAATGTGGATACATTGCTGTATCCACACTTTTGCAGACTTACCACACTTTTTCTGTATCACTTTTGCAGACTTACCTTTACCTAGCTCAGGTTCCACCAATCTAATGAAATCTTAATGAAAGAGCTCTGTCTACTGAGAGCTATTTTAGATTTTACAACCCATGCTAAAATTGCCACAATGATCTGGAAAGAAATTAGAGGTAGCCTGAATGTGTGTGTCAGATTCACCCCATTAGTCTTGTATTTGTCATAATTGTTGCAGCATAGCCTTGGTATCCAAGATAACTTAATTCCTACCGGTGGGATATTTTCGATAGCAGAAATCTTCAATATCATCCTTGGTAACTACAGAATTTACTTCTGCACTTTTCCTTATTGTTTACAGAAAATAGACTCCTCTTGTCTCATTTAGAAAGATCAAATATACATATTTAATTTTGGAACAAAGAATGGGGAAGATGAGTTCTGATCACAGTGCTTTGGGGAGAAAAGTGGCTGCCTCATTTATGTTCTTATGTTTCAGTTTAAGTAACTTGTCTTTCATTGTTTCTTGGAGTTTCTTATTCAAATTATAGAAGTGTACTTTTCAAAGCAGACTTTTCTATTACGCTGTATTTGAGTAATAGTCCATTTGGCCATTTGTAGGGCTTCCAAATATTTTGTGTATCATATATTACTGGTTCTATGCATTTGCCAGTGTCAAGAATTAATTCTCTGAGACAGAGTGCCATATAGATTTTAGAAATCTTCTGAATGTATTCAGTGACCATCTGTCACTATGTGCACAACAAGCTTGACTTCAGTGCAGTTGAGATTCTGCCCAGGAGTACTGGAAATTGTGGTCTGGCTATAGAACTAAACTGTCTGGCTGGTGCAGAAGATGATGTGAATGGGCACCAAACTGTTCAAAGCTCAGGCTCTGATAACTCGTGGTGGAGATGGTGTTTTGTGCATGATTCTGACCAGATAAAAGTGTGGGGGATATTGCATGGTTGTTGTCTCTTCTTTTTCCTCTGACCTGCTGATATGACAAATTATATGAAATGAGGGAAACTAGCCTTCTGATGGTTCTGTGTCCAGTCTGTATGTTTCTTCATTAGCAGAACTACAACAAGGGTACTTACACCCAAGACTGTTATAACATTAAAATATAAACCTAGTCTCAAATTAAAATAAAATGCTGGAAGGTTCCATGTGGGACTTCTATGAAAAAAAAAACAAAACACGTAAAATAGTGAAATATCATCTACTAAAAATTAGTGGGTTTTTAATATTTTAAGCAGTATGATAAGGACAATTTGAAGTAAACTTTTTTATGGTGGGCAACTTTTATCTCTTCTGGAGAATTGCATTCTGAGGGGTTTTGTTTTCCTTTTTAAAAATAAACCAAGACACTGTTGTAAGTTCAGCTGTTAGGACAAGGAAAGGAACTCTATGCTTATTTTATTCAGATCAGCTATTCACAGCAAATAATTGATCAAATATATTTTCAAGGAATTTGATTTCATTGTTTAGAGACTAGAGTTTTATGAAAACTTAAGTCTATGACAGTTTCTGTGAAATGAGGACTTTTATATAGGATGCTTAAGCAGAATTTCATTATAGTCAGTCCAAACAAAAATTTTGAAAAAAGAAACATTTCCTGTATTGCCTGAGACAGGGAGATACAGAGACTGATGGTACTAATATTCTGATAGATACATGTGGCCCTGGAGAATATTCCATGCTGGTAACCTTCTTCCTAGCTAGTTCCAATGGTAATATCTTAAGAGCAGAGATGTGACAAACTATGGGGCACATATGAAAAATATGTAAAAAGTTGTGCATCACCTTCTGGAAGTGCTTGTGTGAATCAGTCACACCTCTGACTGAAAAGGATTGTTTACACACATTTGTTTCACAACAAAATTGTTGTCTTAGCCCATTTGCATTCAGCTGAATTGGGCTTGAACAGAGTTTAAAACCAAGAATAGAACTGGAATATTTGGAAACAAGTGAGAATCCAATGAAGGATCCCCTTCATTCCCTTCCACCAGTCTTTTAGAACTTGTTATATGTATTTCATAGCATAGACATCAACTGCTGTATACAATGTTTTTCAGCCATGAACACAATCATACTGATGGCTGCACTATTTTCCATGGTCATTAGTCTACTATTGTCATGTCTGTTTGAAGACCTATACTCTGAGATTTAAAAAGTACATTTTTTGAAATTGTTTAATACATGTATTGTTTTAAATTCTGCTCTTGTGTTTCCAGTTTTCTGCATACACATCAATAAGAGATGCAAGGGAAACATAGAATGACACTACTGAATATTTAAAAACAAAACCCAAAACCAAAACCAATTCAGCTTGAGTTCATGTTATTCTGATGTTTCAATTTAACACTGCTCAACAGATGGTGGCTTAGGCTGAAAAAAATATTCTCTACTGCAGAACTGAAGACCATACTTTTCAAGTATTAAGACCATGTGTATCTCCCCCATAACCAGCAAAAAATGCTGATTATGGGGCTGTAGAAATTGAGATCTTAACCAGTGGTGATAAATCAAATAAAAAAAAAAACCCATGACAGTTATCTTTTTCCAAGTTTCAGCACTGTTTCACCAAAATTTTAAAATAATATGGACTTAAGAGTGTGACTTACTGACTAAAAGGTAGCTAGAAGGACCCTCTTTTTTATGCCAAGGCCATTTCTCCCTGCTGATTACAGATTACTTTACAAGTTATTAAACTGAGGGAAATAGACCAATGCTAAAATAAAGAAATCTAGGCAATACACTGCCTGAATCAGGAAACTGGGAAGAAAACCCAATGCCCTGAATGCCCACAATACTTAACCATGTAGATGACAGCATTAATTCTAATACTAAATAAAATATTTCAGTGGATTTCTTAGAAAAAAAATTAGAAATTCAGCTATGCATTTTTGGAAATGGAAACAGCCACATCTAAGCATCTGGTGTCAACACTTGGAAGAGAAAGGAAAGTGAATATGTCTCTTGAATGTGAGAACAAAATACCTTTTTTGCCAAACCCAGTACAAATCATCAGTGCCAAGGCAAAGTGCTTTCAAAAGCTTGGCTGGAGTCCACTGAGACTTATTTTAATCAGATGTAAGGAGAAAGGAATGATATCAAGATGTTATTTCATGTTAATATTTGTTCCTGTTAGCTAGAGCCCACCAAACAAAACACCCACATACTTTAAAAAAGTTTAATTGATTAAACTGTGTTGCAAATAATAACAGAGCTGTTTAATTTCATTCTAGTTTTGATAGGAACTCTTGGAAACCATCACTGAAACTGATTACCAAAAGATAATGATTTGCACTTAGATTTGTACTTGTCTAGTACCTAAGTCTCTCACCTTTAAATTACTCTGATTACAATAGTTTGGTTACAATACTTTTCAAGTTTGTTAAAGACAAAATCCCACAAAGGGACACAAAAATAATCAACCGACTCCACTCTCCCAGCCCTCCTTATAACATTGTGGTATTACACAGCTTCAGTATTAGCACTTCTAATGAGTTATTGGGGCAAAAATCTTTCCTTTTAATTATTTTTTCTTTCAATTTAAAACATATTTCCTTTCACTCAGAAGAGTTTTCTTTCTCTATCCCATCCCTGTAGATAAATACAATTATATTTTGATATGTCTTTCTCAACTCTTGCCATCCTTAAATGATGCTGCAATTCTATAGGCTGTTGCTCTCTTGTGAGGCTTCCCTACTGTCAATTTGCCTTTTTTTTTTTAAATCTACAAAACATAGTGGATTTGCTGCCTTTTTCATTATAAAATTAATGTTATCCATGAGGTATCCTTTTACTTAAATAATAATTTTTTCTTTATTGCTTTCTCTGTGATTCATTTAAAAATCAGTCTTTGTTAATAGATCTATAGCCTCTGAACATATTTTCTAGCCTCTCTGATAGTATTCTCTGATCACCTTCTCCTTTCAGGCATGACAAAAGGAGTAAAGCATACAATCAGAATAAGTGGGACTGGAACAAAATGTTGAGATTTCTATGATGATGAGAAATCTGGGACCATTCTCCAAAGGCTTCTCTCCTCTGAGTGTTTTTCATTTGCATACAGACACTATCTAAGCTTCCAAAAAACTCACCTGCTCTTTAATGTAGCTCTAAGAAGGAAGCCATTAAGAGCCAAGACAGCTAGCAGAGTGCATGTCAGGCTTTTGCAAGCAGCACCAGTACAACCCATCTACTCAGGCATCTGACTCATGGGGCAGTCTGAAGGCTTTGTATTATGTGATGGCATGCCTAATGGTGCGATTTCCTTGTTTTTTGTTTCATTTTCTCCTTAAAAAGTGAATTATGTGCAAGGTGCCTTTGCCTGCAGTGTCTTTTTCTAACATTTTGTTTGCCTTCATCTTCTCTCCACAAAAAGAAAATTGCTTCTATATTAAACAAGTCAGGAGATTTGTGACACTCAGTTGTTGAGAATGTTAATGCTGTTGAATCAAACTGTTTCCCACAAAATTTTAACAAATAAAGTAGTTAAAATTTCTCATGTCATCTCCATGTTATATTACCGATTACCTTTAAAGTAAGAACTGATATGGAGAGGCCTGGTGTTACATTAAATTACATCTCAGTTTTACCCTAACCATTGTACACAATTTGAAGGCTTGCTTCAGCATAGGGAGTCCATAATTTAGTTCATGGTTCTAAAGTGCAGATCATAATGATTTCTCTGCGCCTTCATGAAAGGATGCAGGACATCCAAATGTGCAAAGGATGGCAGTGTGGCAGGATTATGACATATCTTAGAGAGGGACACATGCCTGACTTCACACTGCTGCAGTTTTATGATGCATTAAATCACTAAATCTCTCACCACCACCAGCAAAGGGCTGCCTTGCAGAATGGGAACAATGGGGAAAAGTGGCAGACTTGTCTTTGTACATTCACCAGGGTGAGCAAGGAGACTCCCTATAAATTTTCCTTTGAGTCTTCCAAAGCTGCCGAGAGAGTCCAAGAGTCAGAAATATGGTCTCTCTAAATTTCTTCCCATTTCAACTCCAGAAGGGGAATCTATTCTCAAAACTTAGGGAGCATTGTGCTGTGCAGGACCCAGTAGAAAAAGGCTCATAAGCCATTTGTATTCATGCTGAGTAGGATCTGTAAAGTGAGGCAACAGCCTACAGTAATGAACAGTGAACTTTCTAGTCCACCATCTCCAAACAGTTTGAACTGACGAATCTGCTGTGAAAACAGTAGCGTTTGCCACAAATATTTGCACATATTTGATACTACAAAATTATGTGTGACTGAAGGAATATTGATTTTCTTTTTTCTATGCTTGTTTTGATTCCCTAGAACAATACATTGCACATAATATTTTGGGGCTTGTCCCTTCTGGGAGTCCATGCTTTTGCAGATCAGACTGAGTAATTTTGAAAGTTGTTGCTGCTTTATTGATTTTCTGCCCAAACCCATTTTGCTAAGTAAACTGATACAGGAAGTAGGGCTTGTGATCCTCTCACAGACACAATAGCCAAAGCCTACTCCTTTCCAAAACTCCAAGACTTTATTACTTTTAAATCTGATTTTTATTAGACCTAGGTGACCTGTAAAATAGGAAAACCTCAGATCTGCTGGGTAAGAGGGAATAAAAATAAACAAGTTTGCAAACCCATTTTCCCTTGCTCCCTGTGTCCTTGCAGGGGCAAGTCCTTTGCTCTGAGCTTTTATTCTGTCCACTCACCAGCTACAAAACTCCTCCACTCCCTTCATGTTTCATGAGAAAAGGCCTGTAGTCCCATTTCCAGAAAGATCCAGCCTGCCCACACCTCTTCCTACAGGGGGCAAGCCAGCCTACTGCCCACTCCTGGGCACCTGCTGCCTCTTGCAGAGACAGGTGACTGTGGTCCCTCATTGCACAGGTGCAGCCAATGCAGCTCACCCTCCTCTCCCTTCCTCTCCCCTCCCACCTCATCAGCCCCACTAAAACCCTCCCTGTTGCTCTACATGCTCTCTCTCACACCCAAGGATAGAAGGGTTCTGTGGCAGGATGGTCAGAGAGGGAGGTGAAGTGGAGTCTGTGCTTCCCACAGGTGGTGAGTGAGCATGCTCTGGTGACTGGCTGTGTACGTGGCTGCCAGGGCTCTCCAATCTCCTGTTTTCCAGGCTTGTTCATACTCCTCAACTTTTTTTTCTGCTGCTCTGCTTCCTGCCCTGCCTGCAGGCACTGGTGGAGCTGCTGGTGCTCTGGGTGTAGGTGGAAAGGGGCACTAGGCTGCACAGCCCTCCATGTGCAGCAAGCAGGGCAGCAGCTGAGACCAGTGTTCAGTAAGTGGCAGGGTTTAGGTGCTTTTTAAAGGTGTATATCTATTTTGTTTATTCTAATAATAGTGAGAGACAGAGCAGTTGCCATTCATTTTGCAGTAACTAAGGTCCCATTGCTCTGATGTCCCTGACATCTCTTCCTTTCAGACCAGAAGCATCTTGCAGAGCTCAGTGCTCTCTGGGGTAGCTGTTCTAGGAGCTGCCCCACTGAACCACCTCTACAGACAAGCAGTGTTCCCTTACTAGGTTGCTGCATAGTGATGGTTGAGCCTCTTTTTATGCTTGTGTGGAAGAGTTAAGAAAGATATAACCAAACCATTCATAGAGACTGGGGAGATAAATATTCTCCCTTTGAAGTGCAGTTAGCTTAAATGAGTTTGTATGGTTTATTTCTTTAGGTTTACAGAAAGAGTCTGTATTGCATTTCTGTTCCTGTGGTGCCAAGTGCCAGTTTAATACTTTAAATGCACCACATCATTTTAAACTCTGTAAAACTTCTGTGTGAAAGATTTATAATAATGGCAGATATTGACTTCTACATTTTATATGATCAGTGTAAACAGCCGTGGATGTTACAATACTAAAAATATCCCACACTACTGATGAATAGTATTTTGCATAGTTACTGCATTTTCCTGGCTTATTTGGTGGAGATTAGCTCACAAGGGAAGAAGAGGTTTCTGAGAATGCTGCTTGCTGCTTCAAAAATTATAAATGAAGCCATTTTTAAGGCCAAGTGCAGCAATAAACCATTAAACTGTAATCTGAGAGAGAGTATAGTGGCTTTGTTTAAAGGATGGAGACATCTGACTGGAAGTATTTGGTGGCACCACTACTGAGTGGCGTGTGGCAGGAGCAGATGAATGTAAGTTACAGTCAGAAAGGATATATTTTACTTGCTGCCATGGGTGACATCTGTATTTACCGGTATTTTACTTTCAAATACATATTTGTGGGTTTTGTAAGCTATACAGAAATACAATGGAGACAAAACATATCCTTAAATAGAAATAATGGAGACAAGGAAAGGAGCCTGTGAATTCCTATCACTACTTTATAAGTGAGGGCAGACATAGAGAAGTAGAGAAGAATTTATTTTTGTGTGTGGTTTCAATTTAGGTGATTCCACAGTTTCTTAAAACAGTTCTTTAGGGAGCACCTTGCCATAGCTGGGAGGAGAGCTAGTTTTTGCATTGCCATGATACTCTCCTGTAATATATTTGTTATGTGTGCTCACAGTGAAGGTTTTGCCTAGCTTGAGCAAAGTGGGGAGGAAGAAACCTTGACTGTTTGCAGGCCAGAAGCAGGAAAGTTGTTTTTTCATTCACTGAAAGAAAGACTGACGTTACTTGTCAATATTTTTAGCTAAGGCTTCCCAGCTTATCATCTCAGTGAAAGCCTAAGCTGAACATCAGTGGGAAGCTTCAGTCAAATGACTGACACGGGTCCTTGCATTGATGAAAGTCTGTTTGTAAAGACTGCTTTAGGGAGAAGGAAGATGGACTTGAGGTGACCAGGTCCAGCATCAGGTAGGTTTTTCCTTAGTGGCTGGGCAAGAGAAAATGACTCTAAAGCAAGTGACTACTTGTCACCTACTGGTTGGCCACAAGACTTGTTGGTGTTTATTTGGATGTATGAGGAGAAGGTAGACTGTGGTTGTTGTAACATTTAAACATTTTGATCTCTGGATTTCATAAGCCACCCACTCTTACAATTATTGCAAATGTTTCTGGCCCCTAATTTCTTTTAATATGATTATTTGAAAGGAGGTATAATGGCATGACATACTTAAAGACTTAGACTGCTTTTAAGTGTAATTCTTTTAATGAAAAATTCTTAATTTTGATTTTTCTATGAATAAAATACATTTTTGTAATTTTGTTTGCATATGCATAGGACTCAGATTTTTATTAGTCATCTTCCTCTTTCTTTGTGTCCTAGTTGGCCAGCAAACATAAAACTTCTCTCTCACTTTTCCTCCTCTCCCACTTTAAATGCAGTGACAAAACTATTCCACCAAATCCAGGAGCTGTGTAGAACAACCATCTGCCTATCTAGAACAGCTTTCTTTGTCTATTGATTGCCAACTTCACTCTTTTGTAGCACAAAGCATACTGCAACATTTTCTTTTCCAGATGGAAATTGCATTATTTACTTTTTTTTTCTGTTTTCTCAAGAAGTCATGAGTACAAAGCTGTGTTATGCATTGTAACACCATTGGTAGAACTGACTTGGCCAG
The DNA here is from genome assembly GCA_003676055.1 of Chloebia gouldiae. Classification (NCBI taxonomy): domain Eukaryota; kingdom Metazoa; phylum Chordata; class Aves; order Passeriformes; family Passeridae; genus Chloebia; species Chloebia gouldiae. The sequence goes on from QUSF01000005.1 coordinate 20,353,216, forward strand.
CCCATTTGCATTTCTGAAATACAGCCCATGTCTTTGCATTCATTATTGCTTAATTTTGCTAAAAAATATGCTAGAGAGCTAATTTTTCTGGTAGTTCAGAACAGTTCATTCTAATTTACCACTGCAGCATCACAGGGATTAAGTAAGTTGGACCTCAAAACCAGAGTGAGTAGCCTAGTTAATATCTTGCTAGTCTGTAGTGAGCTACAACCAATGCCCTGTGTGGTAACTCTTAATAAGAACTAGGGTTTGTCCTGAGCTGTTTGAGGATCATCAGTATAGTATGTTAAAAGGGAGAAGCTGTAATAAAAAAGGAAATTTCTACATTTCTAATGAGAATGGACACTAATATCTGCATTTCCCTGTGTCTTAAAGATTTCATTTATGTATTCTGTTGCAACTCTGTATCTAGAGAAGCTAGAAGGTGCCTTAATCTCAGAGCACCAGGTTGTGCCACTGCAGCCCCTGTGAGTGAAATGCATTCTCTAGGCCAGGAGTACAAACCAAGCCCGGGTCCGGTAACCAGCCACTTTGGCTTGGACCACTTGTAGGCAGAAAACTTTAAAGTCCTGTCGTGATGCTTGTCTGCCCCTACTGCCAGCACCATGTCCTAGCTCTGAAAGAAAACTCATTTGAGTTCTGAAGCTCCTCTGAAACCCGGATACTCTGAGTGCTCTGGGAGTTGAACAGTGGGGAAGGCATTGATTGGTACTGCAAGATCTCTTCTGCTGTGCCAGGTGAATCTGTGCTCAGCATGTCTGTAGTCAGGCAATGCCCCACATGTACAGAAACAAATGCCATGACAAACATTATTAAATGTCATTAAATGAAAAATCTAATTTCTTTTGTCTAAAAAGCATTGTGTGTATTTAGGAAAAGCTTGAAGTCCCTTGGTATACTCTTAACATTTTTGTAGAGGCAATGGATAAATTAAGAAATATTTAAATCCACAAACTGTTTTCTAACTAGCAGTTCAGATTTTTATGAGAAAATGGCTTATGAAGGTTGTAAAACAAAACAGTATTGTCACCAGGGAGCTGAATTCTTGTCATTTATATGTAACAACCAAGCTGTATCAAGGCAGTGTTATGCCAGATTTTGTAGGCTTCTTAAGTATTATTAGAAGTTATTTCTCATAGGTATCACAAAACCCATAAATAAAATTATATGATTAAATAAATTTTGAATAGCTGCTAACATTTGGTTTTGAACATTGTTAGCTTACTTTGGGAATAATGTGGCTGGAAGACCCTTTGTGTTTTGTACACTTTTGGTCTCCACAAATATTGTTAGGAGACAGCTCAGCTTTATCTTAAAGCAGGAGCAGGTGTTCTTCTGGTGTTTGTCCTCAGTTGCTCAAATTTACATATAGCAGCAGAGATGGCTGCTAATCATCAGGATTGAGGAAACAAAAAGCAGCATAAAACTATGATTTTGAGTGAACAGATCCATCAAATATCACTTTGAATTTGCAGTGAGTGGGAGGGTATGTACATTTCTGCATAGGCTTCAGGAATAAGTTTTGTGCAGGAAATTTCATTATGGATATTTATATCAAGAATTGACATTCTGGAAATCACACATTTTTACAATAGTTTTTTACTATCCAGTCCTTATATACCAGTATCAATTAGAACTATCAAGGAGAAGAAGATTTTAAAAACCCACCACAAAACACCAGCAGTTGCAAGTTCAAAGAATAGATTAATGAATTACATGTTAATCATGACACTGTTTTTAAATGCATAAATTTGTATGATTGTATTGAGAGTAATTGGAATGTGAAAATAGCATAATGATGTTGATCTTAAAGCCAACGTTTAATATATAATTTAAATTGAGACAAATCAGTTTTATTTTGTATCTCGCATGTTTCATAGCCATTATTGCACTTGAAAAATTGAAAATTCTTGTGGCGGTAAGAATTTTGGTCTTCTTTACATTTATCTGTAATCAGTTTCAAGACCTGTCTTTTCTTCTTTTATTCATCACTTCTCTCTCTTTCCATCCTCACCAGTTTTATCAATTCCTTGGGTTTGTTTTATTCATTTTCTCCATACTTCTTCTAGTTCAAGATTTTTGATTTTTTTTCTTGCTGAAGTTTGTGGGCAGGAAATGAAGCTATGTCACACGTTTTAGCAAATTCTGTTAATAATGTTTCTCATGCTATAGATAAACCTTATGTTACACGTGTATGTTTTGAAAGACTAATCAGTCTGAATTTCTGGCATGTAAGACTGAGGACTCGATCACTGGACAATATCCTTTCCTTACTAAGACATAATGCACAGTATTTCATTTATGAAATGCAATATCCGTCATCATCTTGAGTTACTTGCAACAGCTTTTGCCAATGATTTATTAATCTCTAGCTGATGATATTACTAAGAAATTGCAAACAATTATTGATGATTAAAAAAAAAGTAAGTGAAAGGGAATCCAGAAAAAAATGTGTTGGAGAATAACAGCCCCACAACCCATTTTGTATATTCAGTTCTTAAATTTAGGATCTCATAGCACTAGACTGTAGTCTTTGCTTTAGTTTTAATTCTCTCTATGCTATATAATTTTATATTATGTATATATACATAAATAAATGTATGTATTTACACATTTCATGTAGTTATATACTTGATTAAGATTTAGTTCACTGAAATTGGAATTTATGTCCAACATGAGTTTTATATAAGGGATTTTTGTGTTTCTAATAAATTGTTAATATTGAAGTGAATATTTTAGTAAGTTAATACTATTACAAATTGTCATTGTTACAGTTGAAAAATGTCCAAAGGTTGAGTAACTGTGAATAACAGAAACAAAAGAAATAATAGCAACTTAACAGCATTTTGCCCAGACTCCTTTTGTCACAGATCTTAAGGAACCTGTGCATCTTGTAATGAACTTTATCTGGAGCAGTGTTCTCTGCTTCATAAAAGAAGCTTTAATCTTGACTTGTGAGCCTTCATGACTGATATTCTTTACTTTGTACTTTCCTCTGTTGCCAAGGTTCTGTGCTGTGTTGTTACACATGAATGTACACCAGGACTGAAAGCAAAATCTGTTTTGTGTATTTTTATTTTTCCTCTTTTCATAGTTCCACCAGAAAGGTAAAAGTTTATTCCTAATATTTGTCAATTTTTTTAGCTTTGTTTCTATGTGTCTGTAAGAACTGAGTCAACTCAACTGTTCATATTTCATCAGTTTTCTACTAACTTGCAAAGCTGAATGTTTATTGTGAAAGTGCAAGAAATATGGGTATGTGTGTTTGATTGCTGCTGCACACGTCTCTAGTTTGTAATGATTTGCACATTTGTTTGTACTGAAATAGTTGTACACAAATATATCTCTATTTTTTGTGTTTATATCTGCATACCCTTCCCTACTACCTTCTCATCTATACTGCCAGGCTATGTAAAATTATGTTAAAATTACATAGTGTTTTTTATCAATCTGGTGGCTCTATTAATAGTTTGTAGTTTGACAAGTACATCTGCCTTTTTATTATTTAAAAATTAAAATGTGCATAAGGCAGAATCTTTGTCCTAACATGTATTGAATAAAATAGAGTATAAAATAATGCCAGTGTCTTAATCAGAACTCACATAAACATAACACAATGCATCTGTCATTATGGCAGGTTTGTTTGGCTTGTTTTTTCTAAGTGTATTTCAAAGTTTGTTAATTAATTCATTAATAAGTAAAACTCTAACTGCCTTTTGCTATTGCTCTCATGTATTGATGAAAAAAATATTTCATCAAGTAAAGCCATCAGTTTTCAACAAATGCCAAAATCCAGGCATTTCAGGTTCAGGTAATCTTGAATCTTTGTCTCTCAAAATAAGTTAATGTTTGCATATAAGAACTTATACATAAAAAGACTGAAACTGTTTAGTGGCAAGTTGAGGGCAAAGGGCAGAGTGTTTAATTTCATTTGGTAGGTTATCAATAGCTTGAGTCTAAATAATGAAACAAAGATAATATCAGATGTGATATTAAGTGTGGTATAAGGCTATAAATTATATCAAAACATAAATCATGCTAGAGGTATAAAAGCTGTAATTTGTGTACATTTTGGATAAAATCAATAAATGTCCTGAATCAGACTCTTTTTCTTCTTCCCTGATTGATTTATTAAGATTTGAAATTCCTTTTCATCAACAGATTTATTTCACACCTTTGTTTAGAGAATTAGAAAGGTAAATAAATTCACATTTGAGTGCACTTCATTTTTGTAATATGCAAATTATTAAGTGACAGAACTCTGTTATTGTACCATGATAGGCTTTCAGATCTAATATTTTAATGGTTTATTTAAATTCTGGGCTTATACATTTTTTGGTTTTGACTGGATATAGTGTGTAAACTGTACATACAAGTAACACCAAGATGGCCATGATCCACAGCTGAAGTGGGAAGAAAAGATTTATTCCATTATTTTGCTGGCAAAGCAGGGGCACGTGCACTGCTAAGCTTATGTTGTCTTAGCAGGGGCAAAAAGTGCTCAGGCTGTTTCCTGGCTCACATATCAGAGAAGACTGGCATAGGCACAGATCTTCACAAGGCTGTGTTTTATGATCTCCAGGCTTCTAATCTCCCTTCCCCCCTTACTAGGCCTGAGAACAATGCTTTTTGGGTCTTTTACAGCATTCTGTTACATGACTTTTCAAGATAGAATTTTCCTAGACTGAATATTCTTAGCATTCCCCCAGCTGCAAGGTCATTTTGAGTGAAAACAATTCTAAAAATAAGTCTTTATCCTCTTCAGTTTTAACCTGTTCCTCCCAACATGTGTTAACAAAAACCAGGAAAATATGTTGTCAAGAAATTTTGGTTGAATTGGACAGAATAGATTAGTAAAACAAAATTTGGTATAAGGTACCTAAATTTAAGTATAATCTATTTGTACTTAAATGAAGAAACTGGATTCTCTATAATATTCCCTATAATACAAGCCATTCCTTTATTCCCAGAACACATATTTTTTTGTATGTCAATTCTTTCTGCAAATTCAGGCTGACAATGTATAATCTTGTTATGAATAGTTTGAATGACTGGATCTTTTCCAACCTAAAGGATTCCATGATTTGATGACTGTATTATATTACTGAAGCAAAACTACTCAGTATTAATTTAAATGTGGGGAAACTGTATTATATATCTCAACATTACTATTTATTTCCCTCAAAATTGTTGAAATGTAGGTAACTGTGCATATAAATACACTTGACTGATGCTATATAATGAAAATTCACTCTTTGGTTCTTCTGGAGAGGAATGAATTACACAAAACCATTAGGAACAACTACAGTTATCTCTCTCCAGATTAATATTGTGAATTTGCCTTGATTTAGGACTGAAAAATATGACAATTTGATGGCTGATTTTTGACAATCACAAAACTGAGAACCAGGAAATTGATTGAAGGGAGTTGTAAACGGAGTAAGCAAAAGAACATCTAAATATAGGTAGAAGTTTGAAAATAGAAAAATGTGATTGATTTTGAGTCTAGGAAGCAAAGTAGCTGGTCGTGTCATTGTTTTGAAAGCTTTTAAAACAAGGTAGGCTAGTCTAATTAACAGAAAAGGCTTTTTTTATAAGGTGAGAAAAAAACCCCATCAGTGGCACTGCATACTTAGTCATTCAAGCTTACATCTGAGCTTGACTGAACTGATATTCAGTCAAAGAGAAGCTCATGTCATGATAAGCAAGAGTAATAATATGTATATGTATAAGAAATCTGATCTTCAACAGATTTATTTTTGTATTTTAGAAGGGCAGTACATAATGAAATGAAGCATGGTGACTTAATGCTCGGAAATTAGTAATGACTTCCCTCTTCAAAAATGTCTGAGTCTTCAGGGATTGCTGCACTCAAATTTCTCTTGAGATTCAAAACCCACGGTGAATAGCATATATAAAGAATAATGGTCCTCAGTTCTTAGCATTATACTTTCATGGGTGAAAAACACAGCTGTGTCTTTATGTAGGAGAACTCTAGGGATGGCATAGAAATTACATTCATGCTTCTATTAAAACAAAAATATTTGTAAGGTAATTCTTGTTTGTTTGGTTTTTCTGGTTTGGTTTTTTTTTTTTTTTTTTATTCTCCAACTGTGACTGAGCATGACAAGCTGGAAAGAATGCCAGCAGCAAGCTGTTTTGGAAGGATCAGGAGGAAAAGGTGTTATGAAAGAGCAATAATATGATTAAGATGGAATATGCCTCATGCATTGGGAGGTACTTGTTCCTCATTCGATATAATTAGAATTTTAGAGAGGGTTTCACTGGGTTTTGTTGGGTTTTTTTGTTGATGGGGTTTATTGTTTAGTTTAGCTTGTTTGTTTTGGTTTTGTTTTGATTTTGTTTTATTTTACATCTGTTTAGGTATTTTATTTCACAGAAGTCTATACAGACAGTAGAGAGGTATTCATGTGTCCTGGTTTTTACATCCCCCTAACTTTCTTCTGTTGCAGAAATGTATTTCCTTTCTACATCTTCACTACTGCACTACTGCTCCACTACTACCTTATTTTCAGACTTCCTACTTTCAGAAAAGAAAAGGCATTTGTCAGATGTGCTCCCTACTGTTAAGGAAAACATCTGACTCTGAGTGGAGGGGTATGTAGGTAGCCAAGTTGAGCCTCCCTTGCTTCCCTGGAGCTGCCCTCCTGTGAAGGGGCTTCAGACTCAGCAGTTAAACTTTCACCCGTTCAGAATGTGGCTCCTGGATGGTCAGGCAGGAAAATTTCCTTAACAAAATGCATTGCTGAGCCTGTTTCTCATCCAGAGTCTGCTGTGCTTTGAAACTCAATAAATCATAGGCAATTAGATATTCTCATTTAGTGGCTACTTGAATTCACACTGATTGTGTAATTAGATGTAATGACACAAACCATTGTACAAAAATGGTCAATTATCTAAAGATAATGAAAAAAAACTGCAAAGGTTTACAAGGTAATGTATAGGCAAAAGGCTGTGGGAGGAACAGTTCATCATTGCTCTACCTTGCATTTTCTTGGTATTGTATACTTCAGTAAAAAAAAACTTTCCCTTAAGAACCTGTATGTGAGATGTTGTAGAAATATTCAGAAAAGCAAAAAAAAACTGTAGAAAAAGAGAAAAATTCTCTTTTTGATATTCCTCATTAGGAAGAACTGTATGAAAATTGTTCCTTTGGTTGCTAATAACAAATATAAACCTTGAGCATATAAAAGTCTTTTGATCGCTGGCTGCTGGGTCACTCTCCTCAAATTTCTGGTTGTGACCACACTTGATTGCTTACAAAGAGCTGTAGAAGATCACAGTGCCCCTATATTGTCAGTGTCTTTCATACACTTTTGTAATTGCTACAATTTGGGCTTCAACCACAGCTTCTCATTTAATCTTTAATCCACAAGTTAGGTCTTCTGCGACTGTGTGTAAATGAGCAATGATGGTAGGTTCTGTGCTGGTTTCATTTTCTTATATGAAGATTATTTTAAAAATTTATGAAATGCAAGCCTTCTCTAGTCAATAACAATTATTCATAACTTAACTCTTGCAGACTACTTTCTTCGATGATTTTGCATTGAAATTGTAATGTTTTCCAATGTATGCTGGATACATGTTTGCCACTTTGTGAAGTCTATCTTACATAAAATTTTTGTATGTTGTTTAGAGTTTTTAAAATGATCAAATGTTTGGAAGATGGTCAATGGAAGATGCTACTCTAGCTGGAATAATAACCATAAAAGATAATGTGTTTTCCCCCCCTCACCCTCCTTTTCTAATGAAGAAGAGCCTTTTATTGTTGCTAACACTAATGTCTAGAAGAAAGGGTATTTAAATGCTATGCATCTCTTTCAGATACCCATCCATCCTCTATCACACTCTTTCATGAATTATTTACTATATAATGCCATGTAATATTTTCCTGTTTTGTCTCCTTTCAGTGAAGAAGGAGAATTTATTCCCAGATCAGTTTTTATTGCACTGCTCTGGCTTTGGATGAAGCCTAAAACCAAATCTTGCAGGTGTTTTCATATTAAGAAGTCATGGATTTTGCTGACAATGACATCTGCATGGCAAGATGCAGGGATTTGTTTCCTCTATATTAAATGTTAAATTTTACTATAGATTATACTCAGAGTTAAATTTATTCACCCTCACAGTTTAAAATAAATGTTATTAATTAACTGAATAAGAAGAGTTCCACAGAGTCCATAGTTTCTTCAAGAGATGCATGGAGGGCTGGGCACTGAAGATAAAGCAACACTGATTATACTATTGAAAATGTGAAGCTTTCTACTGGGGCATACCAAATCAAACATAACATCAAAACAGTTATATAACAAAATTTTTTACATAAAAATGTTTGCACAGTAAGGAGAGAGATTTATGTTTAGAGACAGATTTTTTTTTAATAATATTTCAGGGTAATTTCTTGGGTTTATATAGAATTTAGTAAGAACTTAATATCATAAAATATGATACTGAAGTATTTTGGTTTGGATTTAGATGGTTTGGTGGTAGGAAGTACTGTAAATTTACAATGCATTATGACATATTGTTGCATAATATTTTAAATATGTAGCTCATCCAAGATATTTTCTCTTCCTAAGTATGGCAAATTATAATGTCTCTGTTTCAGCTTGTTTTATGAAATGTGAAATAAACATGGACTATAATTTTTATCTGTGTAGGAAAGGGGTTTTTTGCATGATGCTTGTATAAAGAACCTTAAATTCAATACAAATTAATTCATTAAGATAGTTACTATTAGTTTCCCCTCAGTGAAAACACACTCCTAGAGAATAAAAGAACACTGTTTAGTATTGTTTTCTCTCAGGCTTGTATTAAGGATTTAATGAGAGAAATAATAGTTGTAACAATACTAGATCTCAAGTGTATGCCTTAGATCTGATTTATTTTCTTATGTGTCCAGACATCTGCAAAAAAAAAAAAACCCCACATTTAAGCTGACTTTTAGTTCTGTTTCTTAAGCCTATTTGAGGAAGAGGTCATATAGAATAGCAATAGTAAATTTCATATTTAAGAAAAATACACTTTCAATTTAGTTTATAATGATGCTTTAGGAGGAGCTCCTTTTATTAAACAAATCAGTTCAATTTCCTTTCTGACTGCAGTTTTCAATTAAGAATAAACTGTTTTATTCATGTGTCAAAGGAGAGGGAGGTAGAGGGAGATTTCTTTAGCAAATAATGAATGTGAGTAGGAACTTACAAGAAAACAATTTATTGTACCTATATGCAAGGTTTTTTCTAGATTGAAAGAAACATGGCTACTATGATTAAAGATGTACTTGAAATGCTGCCTGTCAAAAAATTTTTTGAGTTCTAGTTTTGATAAATAGTTCAAAAGTGTGTCTATGATAACAAAGTAGTCAAAACATTTTGACTTGACTTACACTAGTCAATAAAAAGATTGTGTATTTTTATATGCAAGAAACTGGCTGAATGCTCTGAGCATTATTTTTCAGAAGGGTGTTTTCCTAGTTTTAAATGTTTTGGCCTGTTAATAGGTCACAAAATAGGAATTCATTCTAGTATTAAAGAGTTAAGTTGCATTGTATATGTCATAGTATCTGTATCAGTATTTTTCCCTTTTCCATACCTCTCCTGTGCTTTCATAGACAGAAAGGTAGAAAGATTGTAAAGTGGAAAACCAAGAGGGAGACCTTACAGAATCCCTGGATGTGTGTATGCTTCAATATAAGGGAAATCTGTGTGTATTCTAAGTGTGAAATTAATGAATGTAGAAGGACAGTTGTATTGTAGGCACACTCACCTCCAAACCATAGAGTTTGTTGGGTTTTTTGTTTGGTTGATTTTGGTTTTGTTTGCATTTCTTGGTTTTCTTCCTGGATCTGGCTTATTATAGAGGCTAGGGGATTAAATGTATTCTGGCTGGAATTTAGGAACAAAGATACAGACAGAACATCGTGGGAGGAAAGACCTAAAGAAGCAATCTTAAAAAAGTAATGTATTATCTCCTCACAGTCATTTAAGTATTAAAAAAGTAAAGTTCATTAGAAATCTGAGTATGAAAGCCTTAGTAAATCCTTAGTTGAATTGAGAGGTGTATTCTCCTACTCCTTCAGAGGGCTGAAAATTTTGGATGGATTATTTATGCAGTTTTGGCTTTAAAAATTATTTTTTGTTTTAATCAGCACTTCTCCCTGATGAGCTATTCACTGTAGACAGCACCAGTTGGGAGAGAGCCCTTTTACTTTCTCCCCTAAAATGCCAGGCTGTCCAAAGAACAATGATTTGTAGATATTTAGCACTGTTGGTAGTTTTCCGTTGTAAAACCTAACCAGTAAATTGTGAATACTCCCACACAAGTTCTTAAAACTGAGAACTGAAATGCTTGCTCAGAAATGTGCTGTGTTGAATTAGAATTAGGATTCCTCAGAATAAGAATGGAAGAAAAAAAATTGCACATCGTTTGTAAGATAGCCTCTGAAAAATAATGTTAACCTAACCTGCTTAGCAGAAAAGTAATTCAAGTTCCATAATATGCTATCTTACCTCTTTTTATAAATTGCCATTGTAAAATATCTTCTACTTGCTTCCTGTGAAGGCATGTTTCATGGATTTGCATCAGGCAGAGGCACCCTGCCTGTCTCTCCAAACATCACAATATTCTACTCAAACCTCCTTCACAACCTGCAGTGCCCTATTTTTCTTTTTATGGCTTTCAGCTCCTGGGATGAGTAGGTTAGAGACCATCACAGAGGGATGTTCTGTGAAAGCAGCAACATTGATTTAGATAATTGCAATTTATTGCTTTTAAGGCTACCATTCTGACTTCTATGCACTTAGCTAGATCAGAAACAACTAGTGACAAAAGCTGTAAATTTTCCTCTGATTGCTGTGCATGAGAGCTGTTCCTCTTCAGTTTCTGCAGAGGAGTCCTGTGATGTTCCCAATGGGTTTGCTAGGACAGTAGGTAAAACTTGAAAGGATTCATTGCACAGGGTAAAATCTTGTTGTCTTTATTATAGTTCAGTTCAAATGATGCATGGTAATTAAATAGAAGGGATGATAAATCATTAAGACTAGACATCATTTGCAAAAAACTGTTTTTGGAAATGGGACTTGTGGTTTAACAAAATATGAAAATTGTTGTTTGACCATGGCCTATGAGCTTTTTTCAATCCTAAACAGTATTCTCCAGAAATAGGTATCAGGGCATTATTTCAGTATTCCTCTGTAAATCACATGTATTAACATGGAGTCAGAAGATTAGAGAAGGGCTTAAAATTAGCTGTATCTACATCTTATTTTCAATGTATACAATAAACCAGTATAAAATTGCAGAGATTTATCTTCCTCAACTACTTCATTACAATGTTGTTTGGTTGTTTTGAAAATATAATTTAGCAAATAATTTTTTTACCAAGAAAACTTAAAAATTAAGAAAAACTGTATTCTAAAAAAAAATCATGTGGGATTTTTTGTGTCTATTTTTTCTAAATTGATTTACTCAGAAATGGTAATCATATCTTCTCATTATATAAGTCAAAATGGAACCTGTTTCACATGTGACTTTTAGAAAGATTGCTGTGCTTCAGTAGATAAAATAGATAAAGGTGGGTCTCCTTATGTTATTAAATAGGAATTGTAAGAATATAGTGTAAACCATTTTAGTTGTTTAATAGTAGATTTTTTCCTTAGGATTTTTTATTTGATGTAAAAATAAGCTGTCAATAATAGAAAAATATAACTGCTTTATCATCTGCGGAAATTGGAATCCAGATATTTCATTATTTCTTTTATAAGATTTTCCTGTAATTTTGAAGCTCTTGGGTCTCCTCTTTCTTCAGGGAATGCATGCTAAACATTTTTCTGCAAGATTTATATAAATAGCAGATTTCATTCAGTGGTTTCTAAATTAACTAATTGTCTTTTGTTTTTATAGAGGTCTGTGCTTTTGGTAAAAGAAATGATCCTTTAGGAATAATTTAGTCAACTTAGTAAAGGCTTTAGATCTTTTAAAAGAAAGCACACCACTAAGGAGAGGGTCTATGAATTCAATAAGGAAAAATTCTAAAATCTTAATCTTGCTTTGTAATTTTTATTTCTCATGCATTTCTGGGCAAAAAGACTGTCTTTTTGGAACCTTAATAATGAAGGCAAGAAATGATTGCACATATGTATGATTCTCAAAAAACGTTTGCAACTTCTAAATCTATTATTTGGACAAATGTTTTACCTATCTACCCCCGTCTAATATTCCTACAGTGGAATCATGTATTAATCACATAACTAATTATCATGAATGAACTTTTGTTTTGTCCTTGACAATCCCAGAAATATCAGTGCAGAGGCAATGCTTTCTGGCCAGCCTCTCATGGCATTTTGATTCTTATTTACTATGTTGAATAAAGAACTATTTTAAGCTTTATTTATTTAGAGACAGTATAGTATGAACTGCCAGGGAATTTTCCCCAATTTTTACTGGGATTGCCTACCACTTGTTTGCAGTTTGCAACTTCCAGTAGGTGTGTAGGCCATTTCTTTTCCTGTCAAGATCTATATTTCCCTTATCTGCCCAATTTCTTTCTCCATTCCTCCCACATGCTTGACCCCAGCCTTTTGGAACCAAGATTTGAGTGGTAAAAGTATATTGTAACATTTAAAAAACAACCAATCCTTTTGACTAGAACTTGAAAAAATTAATTGAAATTTGAAAAGGAAAACCTCTGAAAATAATTGGAATTACATTAAATAACTTTTGGTGTTTGGGTAATTGTACCCAATTGTGACTGAATATTTGTGGGTTTGTATATAATCAAAATGTTAACAGTTTGAAAATGAAAGCTGAGTTGATATGGTATTAGTAATATAGGATAAAGACGTTTTAGAGAGATGTCAAGCTGACTATTAAGGAAAATTAATTGTTATGATTAAATGTGAAATTTGAATATATTTAGATGAAGTCATTATTAAGACAGTCAAATAACCTTAATTCTGATCTTTTTTTAGTACTATCACTAGCACCATAATCACAGTTGTGGTAATACAGTATTTCTGCAGATTAGATTAAAACAGTTTCAAAAATTGTCTTTGCTTCCTTTTCTGCTTCTTACCTAATTGGCAGATATTGGCAGATTGTCCCTGTGATATTTTATTACTTTTCTGTATCTACTGTAAAGATATTTTGAGTCTTATGGCCTTCTACTGTTAGTATTTCTAGTATTTTGGGTTTTTTTTAATATATGCTATAGTGTTGTAATCTGCTTTAGAGCAATGATTTTTTTTTATTAATGAAACTGTTCATAAGAAAATTTATTTTAACTATAATAAAAATTTATTTTAAAAGAAGACTTCAAAGCATTATTGAAAACTATATTTTATTAATCATTGTATTCTAATGCATGTTATGGTTAATAATTTATAAAAATTGTTTAGAATTTCTAAAAGATTAGAGTCAAATTTTTTTGTAAAATTGACAAAGTGATATTAAATATATTTTGCTTAATCTAAAAGTTTTAACAAGTTGATTTAGAAAGAGAAGTCATATATTGAAGACATAAGAATTTAAATCTATTTCTAAATGCTCAGTTTATCCATCTCTAAATTATTCCTTAGCTGAGTTATAACAGAAGTTTATAGGAAAAAGTAAAGGATGCTGTCTTCTGTTTGTAGGTTTGTAGAAGATATTGAAGAGGATTACCGAATTTTTCATCTGTGAGAATTTAAGGTTTTGATCAGAGTCCTTAAATATTTGTGAATAAAGCCTGTGCCAGTTTTTAATTATTATTATTTCCAACTGTGAAGATTGAAAAGCAGAAAGATAATATTGGTCAGCAATTGTAAGAAGATGAGAAGCAATATTAATATAAGTTCTGTCTACTGCCTGCATAGTAATTATTCTCGTGTTCTCACAATAAAAATAACCCCAGGTAGTAGAGAATCAGTGCTAAAAGTTAAGCAAAATAGGTGGTGATGAAATGTTCATGGTATGGAAGATATTTTTCTAGGTAAATGGTATTAGTGAATTAAAAGAATATAATAAAACCTTTGAATCATCCTGATAACAGAATAATACAATTCACTATTTCAGAGTTAGGAAATATTGGAAATAATTCAAGCTGTATATGACCTTATTTTGCATTTTTCTCCCTTGTGTTTAATATGTTATTCTGTATGTATGTAGTATTTCTATGGTGATTTGTTTGGGTTTTTATTTTTTTTTAATTTTCACTTTATGTGATGTATGAAGTTCAGTGAGTAAGTGCTATTTCTTTTCTATTTTTTGATTACTCTGTACATGACTGATTCCTCATTCATTTTTAAGTACTGTGTTGTGCTCTAAATATAGAATTCTTATTTTGCGTTACCTTTCTTTAATAACAATTATCATTATGGTTCCCACATGCTTCACAATCCTAAATTTATTTTTATGGAGCCTTGAAAAGTGAGATTCCCATTTCCATCCTTACTCTCATAGTGCATGACAGAGTATGAGTGGTGGGATTTTAAGTCTGAAGTACCAACTGAAAATAAATATACCTTCTGGAAGAGTGAATATTTACATACAGTTATGAGAATGTAATTTCAGTATGTTCAAGAACAGCTACCTTGGCTTTAGTTCCAGGTAGAAGCTCTGAGCATTTCTGTACATTAGATCCCCTGGTCTAATTCAAAATCTCTTGTTTTGTTTGTGGAAAGACATTCCAATATTAGTGTCTGACATTCCAAAAATTTTACTTGTACATTTATTACAGTACTTTGGTTTGTTTCTTCTACTGAAATGCAGAAGTAAAAGGAAGTATAGAAACAAAAAATTCAACACTTGCTGCAGTACAGAAAGGGTTTTAAACTGACTCTGTGGTATCTAAAGTAACCAATTCTTCCAGATAAAATGAATTTATCTGTTGTCAATACATGGTTTTATGTGTATATATTTTACATATTAATTTTCAAAATTCAGTTTTAAAAGTAGGCTAATGAAGAGACTTGAGCTTTTTCTGTGCTTGATATAGGTGACATGACGTACACATATCAGTCATAGACGAGTCATTTGACTTGAAAGAAAATAACCTGACACTTGGAAAGAAACAGTCAGAGATCTACTTAATATTCCTTGATCTTTGTTTTGAAGTTTTGCTTTGATGTATATTCAGGCCTGTGAGAAATGTTGCCAGCTAATGCTTGTACTAGCTTTTCCTGTAATTTGCATTGCAAATTGAATCATAGACTTATATTGGGAGAGAGGTCCTCCTATCCAACCTCTTGCTCGTAGCAACTGGAGTTAGAGCTGACTCTGTAGGTCTAACCCAAATAAAATTTCAAATGTTTTAAGGATTCAAATTCTTCTTTTCTCCACTATTTCACCATTCTTATGTCTTTTTTTTTTTTCCTGATACCTAGTCAGATTTTCCTGTCATGTGTTTTATATCTGTAGTCTCTTGACTTAGCTCTTTGAACACCTGAAAGCTAGTGAGCTCGACACTTGCTTGAATTCAGTAAAGGGAATTAGGAAGTTCTAGAATCACAGAATCCTTTAGGATAGACATGACCCCTAAGGTCATAGGCTCCAACCATTAATTGTGTCCCTAAGTGCCATGTATTCATGCTTCAGCTGAACTGCTTTACATATCTTCTGTAGATGAGCCCCACCTCCTCTTTAATAACTTGAATGCCTTTCTTTTACTGTTAGGTTAGCTTAGAGTAGTTTACACATACATGTTCATGCAACAGGTCAAGTTTCATTGGTTAAAGATATCTCTTGCTCCAAGAAAGAATTAATAAGAGAATCATTAATAAGAGAAGCTAAAATTCTAGTGAAAATGTCCTTATGGAGAAAATCATATCAGTATAACACGATTGGCTCATCATTATCATCATGTGAGTAGTAGAGGAAAGGTAGCCAGCTTAAAATGGATAGAACTTGGGTCAAAAATAATTAGCAATTGAGAGGGATAGAATGAGCACCTCTCCTATGAGGAAAAATTAATAGAGTTGGAGTTCTTTATACTGGAGAAGAGAACTCTGCAGAAATATGTAATTTCAGCTTCTTAGTACTAAAGGGCTCTTATTAGAAAGATGGAGACCCTGTAGTGGTAAGATCAAGGATAATGGTCTTGAGGAGAGGGTTGATTTAGATTGAACTTAAGGAAGACATTTTTTATAGCAATGGTGTTGAGACACTGGAACAGATTGTCCAGAGAAATTGTGCGTGTCCTATCTCTGGAAGTGTTCAAAGTTCAAAGTAAATGGGACTTTAACCAACCTGGTCCAGTGAAGAGCATCTAATCTGTGGCAGGGCCTTGGGCACTAGGTGCCCAAACCATTCTATGATTTTGTTGTTGTTGTTGCTGTACTTTGCAGTGTTCTTTCTATAGAAGACACCTGAAAATTATAAAAGCCCCTTATTTAGACTGAAAGCTGGATTCCCTCTTTTTGGCACAGGGTATAAAACACCACTTGAGTATTATTCTGTTCAGAAGAGAACCTTAAGATCTGCATTTATTTGCTATCATCGAAAGATATGGAGGTAAAAAAAGTACAATTCTTATGAAATTTCATTTTGTTTCTAAATTACCCAGTGAAAACCATTCTGAAGGACATAGACTGTCTTTGTTACTTTTATAGAATACAAATATGTATGCCTTTAATGTATATAATAGAAATTTTAAGCTTAATATTGACATAGCAGTTCACTGGAATAGATCAATGAGAAGACACTTTTCATTCATTGCACACATTCTATGGGGTTTTGTTTCAGTTATAAAGTGGTGTGTGAATGGAGAGAGGTTCTATTTTCTGCTTTGTTTTGACTGGAATATTAGCTGGTGCTTGGATTTTTTTTTTCCTTTTTTAGGCATGTTCTGTACATTTTCTGTAAAGCGACTGTTTCTGAGGTGAAAAAGTTACCTATATTAGTCATAAAATATCTCCCAGCAGGTAAGAAAATGAAGAAAGATAAAATACAGCTTTGACTGTACTTGAGGCTCACCACTTCATCTTTCTACTTAATAAAAAACAAATGGAATAGAAGAACAAAGATGCCATAGTAATTTAGAAGCAGAGCACTTGTGGAATTCTTTGCCAAATATGCCAAACCTTTAGCTTTTTTATAATTCCCTGTGATTGATATGAGATCCTTTTGTGCATTACCTGCCAGGTGGAATGAAGTCTGGCATACAAAAAGTGGCAGTTTAACATTAATGTAGCTTCAGAGAAATTAGATTTTCTGTAAAGTTTTAGCAGCAAAGGGGATAAGTACAAAGGGTTATAAGCAGTGTAATGATCTTTGGATCTGCAGTTTCATCCTATCCTGTATCCCAGGAGGCCAATGTAATTTCACAGGAAAAGGTACCAAGATACATCACTTATCTTTCTCCTCCATGTATATGCTATCAACTCTGATGTAATGAATTAATATTATAATAAAAAGAATTTGTCAATCAGGAAATAGATGGGAGCATACATTTGGAGGCCGAAAGGAAGGAAGAGAAGGAGAAATATAGTCATGTTTATGCAGAGACTTTTAGAAATTCTGACATGCATTTAATTTATTAAAATCTCTCCTTTGAAGTATAAATAAAAAGCACATATTCCGTCATTGATGTTATCATACTGATTTTGCTAGCCTTTTATTTATGCAGTACTAATGTGAAGACTTTTATGTAAAGTAATTGTGGAATTCGGAGTTAATCAAGGTATTTCAGTACAAAATGTAAAAGGAAAAAGTCTCAATGGTTTTAAAAGCTGTGAATATATTACAGCATTGGTACAAATAAATTGAAATGTAAATTTTCACTATGACAGAAATCAGTTCAAAGTCTCAGCAGTTCTTCTCATCCTCTTTATTCTACCAACTTTACTGGCCATGTTTAGGTTTTTTAAAGGAAATCTGTAGAGGTTCTAACTAGCTAAATATTATAATTAACAAATCTTTTCTCATTATTTTGTATTTTCAGGTAACATGCATTTGGAACAGGAATGAATACAGGTCAGGCAAAAAAATCTTTAATATCCCATCCAGGCAGTTTTTATGTAATTGAAAGTCATATCAATATGCCTATTTTCTCAATATAATATCTAAATAATACCTATTTTCTTAACAATGTGTCTGATCCAGAATCTGTTTCTTTGCTTTCAAAGTTACTGACTGTCATTCATATTCAGTGTTTCTTTCATTCTCTAGTCACTTTGATTTCTATATTTTTTTGCTTTAGTGACCAACAAAAGCAAGCCCCTTACTTTTTGGCCCTAATGATAGAAATCACAGCTTGAAATCTTGCTATTCTTTTTTTTTTTTTTCTTGTGATTGTTTATAGATTTCTGGTTTTAATTGTGTTCTGTAATATGTGAAATTCTAGTGATCATAGGCTGCATGAAACCTAGAAAGTACTGGTTGTTCTGAAGTTGCAAACATCATAAAATTCTTACGGTGTTATGGTGGTTTTGTTTTTTTTTTGCATAAATTTTGTCTTAAATAGATGATTTCTTAGGGAGCTATCAGAAGGCGGTAAATTCTAGGATATTTTCTTGAATTTGGGCTGTGTGAGTTCTGCCCATCCATATCAAAATTTGTTCTTTCTACAGAACTAATTTTGAGAAAGTGCCAAGAATCTCTGTCTTCTCAGTGACCATTAGAAATATTCAGTAAAAAGAGTCTTTAAAACTGAGTAATAGTTTTCTTGGAAAAAGATAATTGAATGGTTTCCATTCTGCTTGTCAGATAGATTTTTATCTCTATTTTGATGTGAAGGCACAAAAAGAATATAGATAAACCAATTTGATATATAAATTTAAAAAGGAATGGTTAAATCTAATTTTGTATAATAGAAACAGGAGCATTTGTGTCACATGTTGATACTAGCCACTTTATGCCCCTGTATATTCAAATTATTTTCCTGCTGGTAAAATGGAAGTTCTGCAGTAAGCATTTTTCTTTCATTTATGGAATTACATGTACTGAAGTATAATTTAACTGTGATAAATTATTGTTATTATTGTTATCTCAGAGACTCTTTGGAAGCTAAAAAACACTAGTGTTCTATGTCAGTATTTAAAATAAACAAGAAACTTTGTCTACCTTAACGTATGTGGAATACAGTAAGTTCTTATAGACTGTGACATTTTAAGTCACATTTTGTTTTCAGGATGAGAAATGTTTATAATCCATTATTTGTAGGACATGAGGTCAATGAGAAACTGCAGTGGTTTCTGTTGTCTTTTGGCCAGGCTTCCTAGATCTTGGAAATCACGAGGAACTACTCCAGATATATTTCTAAGTAGTTGAAAGCAATATCTGTACCTAGATCTACATAAACTTTGCACAAACATAAAACTTTAACTATGAAATTTTCCAGTTAGAATGATTAATGAATTGCAAAAATGCCTTCAGGGAAAAGATGTCCTACATTAGTGGAGAGAGAGCCAGACAAGACGTCTGTTTAGCTTAAAGCCCTACCTGTCTCCAAAGGCAAGGCTGTTACTTTTCAACTAATATTCTACATGTCAAAACCATTGAAGTCTAGTAACTAACTGTAGCCAAGTGAGGCTGTCAAATGCTTTTTTGAAATTATATTTTAAGTAAAATTACATCTAATTTTGTGCACACAAAGCTATGAAACTGCAACTTTTTGAAGCTGTAATGGATTCTTATTTCTGAAAATTAATTATCAGGATCTTTTTTATCAATCCGTGAATATGATGTTTTTAAGGTTCTTGGATTCATTTTCATACAGGTACAGTTCTGTAAATAATAGAAAACATGTAATGAAAATAATCCTCTACAGTAATTGGTTTCCACTTACCATACAAACTTTTTGTTGTATTTCTAGATTGTTTGTCTGTATTTACTTATTCTTGTAATTACACAAATAACTTCGTGTTTTATTTAGAAATAATTTGTATTAACATATTTGTTTAGCACTTATTACAGAATTACTGAGGCCAATTGCATTGCTCTGAGGCCCAGTGGATTTCTTGGGAAAGTGCCAATATAAATAAACATCTTTTAAGTAAAATTTATGGAAGTTAATGAGATGAACTACCCTACTTTAATGCTCTGGCCTGAATTCCTTAATGTCTTTCACAAGCCTCAGTTTCAAGACAATGAATTTTAGAAATATTACAGTTATTTTAAATAATATAACATAGTGTTGTTCCTGAGAGAATAGTTTTGTCTTGGGTATGTTTCTGAAATACCAACTAGTCATACATAGCTTAAACATTTTGGAAAGCAGAGCATTCTGTTAGCTGTGGAAGCTGTCTAAATGTTTAGTTCATGAACTGGTAGATTTTAACTAATTTTTTGTTTTAAAATACAGCTTTCACTTTAAATTAATGTCCTAATAAGTGTATCTACAAATAATCCCAGTTTTAAAATAAAGATACGCATTACACAAGCCATACATTAGGGTTTTTGTTTTAAGAAAAGTTCTCCTTGCAAATATTTTCATATTTGGTGGTTTTGAAAGCATTTAAACATATTTTTTCTGCTAACATCAGAGAATATTTTTATACTGTTCGTTAGTTGGATTATACCTTTAATTGGTGCAAAATAATAGGTGCAAAACATTTAAGAACACCTTTGTAAATATTATTTGAAGTGCACTTGTGCAAGACTGTAGTACCTAATTTTGTGGGTACACTACAAAGATAAACTATTTTTATTCTATAAATGACTGAGTGAATTAGAACAATTTCAAGCCTGACCATGTAAATTATTTTAATTATATTATAATTCAGAGACACAATGGTCATTATTATGGTGCAAGGAATAGTTTTCTGGACAATATTTTCTTTACAGGATTGTTTAGTATACTATTATAATCATAGAATTATGAAGGTTTGAAAAGACCTGTAAGATCATAAAGTCCATCATAGCACCACCACCATCTTTGTCACTAAGCCTCATCCTCAAGTGCTATATCCATGTTATTTTAGCATTACCAGGGATGGTGACTCTACCACTTCCCAGGGCAGTCTGGTCCAATGCTTTTAAAGCCTTTCCAATTTTCTTTTTCCTAATATCTAATTTAAATCTCCCCTGGAAGAACTTGAGTCTGTTTACTTTCATTCTGCCACTTGTTACTAGGAGAAGAGGCTGACACCCTCCCACTCCAACCTCCTTTTAGGAAGATGTAGGGAGAGATAAAAGTCCCTCCTGATCATCTTTTTCTCCAGACTAAGCAACCCCACCTGATAAACAAACCTCAGCTACTTCTTGTAGTGTAAGGTGGAAGATTTGGTATCAATCTTACTGTTTTTTCACTGGGCAGTGATGGTTTTCATTGTGCAGGATGATGTACAAGCACTGTTTTTAAATTAGATCTTTCAATTTTTCATTTTAGCTACCTGGAACATTTTAAAGGTTGTGGGTTTAGAAATGATAATGTAAACTTATTGATAGCTAGGAAAACTTCATTATCACTGTACAGAGCCTTTTATTGGTGTTTTGCAAATAAAAAATGAGACCTTAATTATATTTGAGGGTTGGAAGCTAAACTAGTCTTTCTGACATGTTTAGACTGATTCTTTGGGTACAAAATATTGAGCAACTCTTTCTGTGTGGACTGTCCCATCTCTCTAGGAATTCAACTTAAATGATACTTGAGCCTATAATCCTCTTTTATTTATCTAACAATTAATATTACAATCCTTTTGTCGCAATATCTTTTACTTTGTTTTGATCTTTTTGTTACACATTTTAATAATATATAACAATGTATGGTAAGAGAAAGTAAATATTGAACTTTCTTTTAGATCTTTATGTTAATTTGAGAGCTCTCACATAAGGTACATTTTGAATGTACTCTGATACTGGAGTAGTCACAGGCAATAGAATAATTTCTGAATTTAAACCCAGCACTCTTAGAGATTTCATTAGATCTAATTATAAATAATTTATTTCTATTCCCATGAAAATAACTTTATAATCTAAAACCCATTCTATTGTACTTATTTAATCACTTTTTAGTAAAAACAAGCAACTGAGGGTCTGCAAAGAATACCAAACAGAGACATCAATGACTGAGATTTCCTGAAATCATTAGTTGAAATCTTAACTTGACTTTTCCACTTATGAGTTAGTTCTATTAGCATATTTTAGAGCTGTATGTGTGTTATTTCCCCTCAGAAAATGAACTGATATACCACTCTAAGTTGTTTGTGTTTAGCAAAGTCATGCTGATGGTATTTCTGGGAAGAGACTCTACAAAGTTTTATTCATTGTCCAAGTAACAAAGTCAATGAACCTGCTGAACTTGGAACATGCAAAAGATATATTTGCTAGTGCTGCACCAGCCACACCCATCAGTGTGACTTTTCTGGTAAAAATTAAGACTTTTTTTCCCCACAACATTATTTTGCTAAAGAAAGATTAATAGACCTATTGGTGTAACAGTTTCAGTCATAGGGAGGATTTGTGTCATATTTGTCTAATATTCTCTTCTCATCGCATCCCCTCACACCCCCCACCAAAAGAAAGGAGTTGTAGTGACTTTTCATGTAGTGAAAAATATCTTTCTTGAGAGTTTTGAATGTACTACTTAAAAGGTCTTACAACCTTTCCACACTTTTCATGTGGTCTTTAGTTGCAACTGTGTTGAAGAAAACTGCATTTAAGTTTTTTGGGGCTTTTTTGCTTTAATCTTTTTTTTTAAGACTGTTAGTCTTGCTAATTCTATATACTTGCCACGTGAATGAATCTAAGAAATGCTTTACAGAAAAAAATAGAATAAAAAAAGTATCTGTAGTCCACTGCATAGTTCTTCCTTGAAAAATCTCTTTTCACAACAAAGCTCAATACCAGTGCAAATCTGTTCAGAATTTTAGGTGTTAGCAAGACTTTCTCAGCTGCACTTAGCCAAAAGCAAGAGTATCAGCCTACAAAATATTAATTCTATGAGGACCATCTTGGTGTTTCCTTTTGTTCCAATGACCTGCAATTTTAATGGCTTTTTTTTTTTTTTAATTTAAGTCTCTGGGCAGTATTCCTAAGAGCACATCTCTGTTTATTCTTTCTTTTTACAAAAATGGGGATTAAAAACTCCTTGAAAATATTCCAAAGAATGATGCAAATATGACCAAGACTTATAAGAACTAAAAAAGAAAAGGGATGAAGTTCCCCAGGAACTCAGGATGATGCTTTATATACTTAGGGTATGGAAGGTTGGCAGCCAGTGTTTAAAGGAAATTGAAGACATGGAAAATTCAGACTGGCAAATTTGGAGTTAAACTGCCTGATAATGCAGCCAAAATTACAATATGGCTTCTTTTCAGCAAAGATTGAATCAATGGTGAGAACTAGGACTGTAATTCATGCTGTGCATTCAAATTTAAGACCTATTTTATTAAGTGTTGTAGAGTTGTGCAGGTGAGAAAGGGAAGACAGGAATTACATCTAAATAACTATGGTCAGATTCTATAGAATTCTGCCAGTCTTTCTCTGAACAGGCAATAGCATTTTCAGATAATGAAATAGGAAAGCGTGTTAGTTAATTAAGTTCACTTTACACTCCCTTTAAAAGAAATATAGCAATAGAACAAAATTACTTTTTTTTTTTTACATGTCAAGTATAGCAGGAGACAGGTACTTTAAAAATGGCTGCAATATTCAGTAGATTATCAGACTGGCTTAGCTTTCTATCTTTCTTTACTTCATACTATCTGAAGGTAAGAAAGCAGACAGTGAGTTATCTAGTTTTCTCTTTCATTGCAGAAAAATAGATGTTTCCCTGGCATGTTTGATAGTAGTGTTCCTTGTAATATTTAAGCAAAAAGGTTAAAATTATACACTTGAGTCTTGTGAGCTTTTATTCCCATCAGTTGTAGTAATATGAAAGTTTCCTTAATAAATGCTGAGTTCTTTTTTTTTTAATCTTCTCATTTCTTTTGCCATCATGTATTGACATGCATTCATTTATATAACTTAGTGAGGGTCTTGAACTGTTAGAGAATGAGTAGCCACAAAGCCAAGAGATGTCTTGGTCATCTTTAAAAATGTGCTTTAAGCTTTTCATGTCAAAGGGTGCAGTCTTCACTCTAATTTTAAAGATTACACACCATAAAAAAAAAAAGAAATAGATAACATGCTTTCAGGATTTCTGCAATTCCCTTTCCTTCTCCACTTTGTTCATGTGATAGAGGTGTATGTGTTTCCTGCTGCTAAAGCTGTTGTGTTTGTCTGTATTATTGTGCATGTGTGTGACTTTGAATTCCTTACGAGAAGAAAGGCCAGCTGTGGTTTGATCTCAGGACAATTTCTTGGAAGGTTTGGATCCTGCTTTAGAATTGAAGGAACCACACCCATCTTGGGTGAATACTTTAATCATAGATCTCTCATAATAAAGACTTCAGTCTTGTTTTGATTTTGCATATTATAGGACAAGGTTCTTAACTCTTGAGGGGTGATTTAATAAACAGTTCCAGGACAGAGCAAAGGCTCTTCTAGCAGGCTATCAAAGTAAATGTTTAAGGTAGGTGGGGCAACACTTTAATATTTTTTATCAGTTAAGAATATGTTTCTTATCAGGAGCAAAGCATATTTTGTCTTTAAAAACTAAATAAAAGCATTTCAGTGTGAGGCATTTGCCCATAATACAAGTGTTTGGAGACCTACCAGCATAAGATGTAGCCATCCTATGTGGTCTTTAAGTAGTCCTGCTACTAAATAAGTAAAGGCTTTTGTGTCCATTGCACTGTTCTCTTATGCATTTTGTAAGAATGATAGAGAGGACTCATCTGTGGTTCATTGTAATACTCTGAATGTGTCCTCTAATGGCACAATTTCTGAACACACTCCATAGTAATATCTCTGTGCCTAAGACAGCAGGTGAGTTTATTGACTTAAAGAGAGGCAGATACCTGAAACTTCTTCAGGCTATCATTGCAGGGATTCTGGGGAGAAAAGAAAGAGTAGTAAAAGATCACCTTTTCTCTGAGATGTGATAAATGCCCTGTATGAGTAGAAGTCCTAAGAGCATCTCCTCTTTGGGTGGTGTAGGATTGGTGTTGGTTGGTTTAGTTTTTTTTTCTTTGTCAGATGTTAGCACATCCACTAGTTCAGGTGTCATATGTAATGTTGACAGTAACAGCCACTTGTAATGCTGTCCTCTCTGTGGTCTCTTTTCACTGATATGAGATCTAAGAGTAAAGCAATTGACACTTTTGTGGTTTTCCAGCTTGTGTATCATTTACTGGTTGTAGATGTTCTTTTAGGGTGACAGACATACTCTCTTCATATTTCCAGCTTCTGCTGTCATTCCTCCTTGTGTTATTTTCAGTTGCAGAGAAACAGAGCATCATTTTCATGAAGTAATAGCACTTACCTGCATTTCAGATTGATTTTTGTCTCTGTTGGCATGTGTCTGAAAGTTCCCAGCATCATCAACATCAGTTTTTAACATCACAGGCATTTTTTTTCACTTTTATGTTGAAGAAAATATCAATAGGTGAAATGTTAGAAGAACATGAAGAACCACCATGTTCTTCATTGATACTATTCCATAATATGAACTGCTAAATACAACTCTGTCAAGTTAAATCTTTTGTTCAAAACAATTCTTTAGTGTGAGCTCAACTGGGCTAAGTGCCTACTTAAAACACCTGTAGTAACATGAATGCCTGCATCCAATAGTGAGTAGGTCTAGCTAATTTGTATTACGACTTCTTAGGGATAGATTAGTGATTACTATGGAGCAGCTAACCCTTGAAGGACCTTCTTTCCCACGTGGTCAGCATTTTTACATAGTTGCAATTTCATCCTTTATGGAAAATGTGTTGATCTTGGTATGCAACTGGTCTGACACATAAGTATTTTTGAAAGACTATGAACCAAGCATTACTCTGTTTTTGACAAAATTAAGCTGAACTGTAGTGTGGCTGAGATCACTTTTAGAACAAACTTTTTCTATCTATTAAACTAAAGTTACAGTGACCAGAAAGATAGTTTGCAGACTTTAATTCCATGCCTGAATGGAATTCGGGTAGTCCTCACTATTCTACAGCACATGGGTGGAGTTCAAAGAGAGCTGGAGATGGGGCCTTATGGTGATAAAGGCATACAAATTGGATATTTTCTGCCAGATTGCCTCTCCAGGACCCACTGCATTTTGGGCCTGATAGGTGACAAGGAAAGGATGATTTTAGGTTCTAGTCATCTAGGATTGTTTATGCCATTTAGTTCAAATATTTTCACATCAAATAAGTCAGCAGCAGAGATTTCAATCTGTGATGTAGACAAAGAAAACATAGCTATGATGATGGTGTTTGTTTTGAGTTGTTTTTTTTTTTTTCAGTTTGGTTTCATTATGCTTTTAATTTGACCAGTTAGCAAATATCCAGTAACCTTTTGTCTGTGTGGCCATTCTGACTTCTTCAGGGCTTCATTGTTTAAAATGCAAAAGTTGGGGTTGTTCAGACTGGAGAAGGTTCCAGAGAGACCTTACAGCAGCCTTCTAGTATTTACAGGTGACAAGGCTTTGTAGTCTTGAAGAACTTTTTGTGCGGGTATGTAGTAATAGGACAATGAGGAATGGGTGCAAACTGAGAGGAGGTTTTTAGATTAGATAGTTGGAATAGGTTCTTTACTGCTGGGGTGGTGAGTCACTGGAACAGGCTGCCCAGAGAAGACTGGAGATGCCACATCCTGGAAGTGTTCAAGACCAGGTTGGATGGGGCACCCTGGTTTAATGGGAGGAGGTCCTGTCTGTTGACAGGGATTGGAACTAGATTATTTTTAAGATCCCTTCTAAAACAAATCATTCCATGATTCTGTGACTTCAGTAGCAAATTCATTATTTTAGAGCTATATTGTCAAATAGATTGTTTCCTCATGTTTGTTTCCTTATAGTTGGTTTCAAATAATTGCTTAATTGAGATTTTTATATAATTAAACAAGTGGGATTTTGATGTAATCTAAGAGAATCTTAAATCTCTGAATAATATAAGGGGAAATTCAGACTTGACATTAGGTAATTTCCTTACCATGAGGTAGGGCAAGAGGTAGGCTTCCTAGAAAAGCAGTTGGTACCCCAATCCTGACAGTGTTATAGAGGCATTTGGACAATGCCCTCAATAACAACTTGAAACTTTTTGTCATTGCTGAAGCAGGCAAGCAGCTGAACCAGATGATCATTAGAGGTCTGTTCCAACTGAAATATTCTATTCTATTTAAGCAGTACTTGGGGGATTCTCACTTTCAGTTAGATTTTTAGGACTAGTCTTCATTTATTTTTTATATCAGCCACTTTTTTTTCCAGCTTTTTTTGCTCAAAAATTCACCACCAGATATATTCATGAATCAGCTTTGTATATGGTAGCAGTACCAGGAGTAGAAATATTGACTTAGAACCACTGGTTTAGCCTTTCTTTTTTATATTTTTTTTCCTTTTTCCTTTTCCCATAAAAGCCTTTAAAGAGTCTTATGATCTTACTGAATTAATTTATCCTATGTGCTCAGTCTTGTCATGATCCTTTTGATTCTATCCTTTGACATTTATTTCAAATGCGTTCTTATGGTATTATTCATTCCTAGTTGGTCTGCTTATTCTAAACAAAAACACTAGGACAGAGCACCCAGCCTTCTAAAGGGTGATGCAAGGCATGAATTTATAGCAAGAGAAACAAAGAAGAAGAAAATAAAGCATAGCTTTTAATTTATCTCACATGGTCCAGTAAGTGTGTCAAAGAAAAATGAAGTTTTGTTTTCCTTTTCTTCAAATAGATCCCTTGAGAGAAACCAGAGACTTAATTTGAATGAGGTTTGTTTACAGCTTAGCACAGTAGTAATTTTGAAGGAAACCTTGCATCGATAGGTATTTATGAGAGAAAAAAAATTGGTTTGTCACAAAATAGGTTACTGTCTTAAAAAGATGGGAAGGAGGGGAAGTCTCTACAAGACAGGTAAGGTATCTGGTTTTTCTTTGCTGTCAAGGGATAATAATGAGCCAGCAGCTGAGATACCCTCTTGTCATGGTTTCACCCCAGCTGACAACTCAGTACCATGAAATCACTGGTTCACTCTTCCATTGGTGGGATGAGGAAGAATCAGAAAATTAAAAAAAAAGGGAAAATCTGTGAGTTGAGATAAAGGTAGTTTAATACATAAAACAAAATTGTGCACAAATGCAAAGCAAAACAAGGAATTCATTCACTGCTTCCTATGGGCAGGGAGGTGATCAGCCATCTCCAGGAGAGCAGGACCTCATTATGCATCATGGTGACTTAGGAACACAAATGCCATCACCCCAAATATCCCCACTTCCTCCTTCTTTCTCCAGCTGTAGGTTCTGAGCGTGATCCCTTCGGTTAGTGACAGTCAACAGCTCTGACTGTGTCCCCTCACAGATCCTTGTGCACCCCCGGTGTCCTCATGGGTGGGGTGGCAATCAGAAAAGGCCTCGACTCTAAGTGCTGCTCAGTCATAATGGAAACGTCTCTGTCTTATCAGCAGCACAAATCTGAAATGCAGCCCCCATGTCAGTGAGTATGAAGAAAATTAACTCTACCCCAGATCCACTGACCTGCTGCAGTTGCTGGCAGTACAGGTGGAAGGGCAGCTGCTTGTTTAGCCCACATTATTACCCAAAAGGGTAACTTCTATTAGTAGGATACACACACAGTATACGACTGCTAGGATGTCAGATAAGATAGTAAAAGTTCTTATTTCCTTTAGACGAGTGTATGCAACCAAAAATAGCAGTACGTAACAAAATGAAGGTAGTTGTCTTGCTACCTTGATCTGTGTGAACTGCCAGTCTCTGAGACATGAGCTTGTATTGGCATGTGTTCATATCTAACCGTTCATAACATTTATCAGATATCTTAATGGGTATAAGAGACACTGGAATATTTTATGTATAGTTCTTTGGTTTCAATTCAGTTGCTTGGGGTTTTGTTTGGTTTTTTTTTATTATGCTTTGGAGAGACTTCTATCCGTGAAACAGATTTCTTACACCTGCAAAAAGAAAACAGAATGTGCTAAGAAAGCTGTCAGCACTTCTGTCTGCAGTGTGTTTCATGGTAAATTGTCATTTCTTTTAGTATTTGTAATGAAACTCTGGACCATCAATGTGCTTGGAAGGAAACTCTAAAGGTCAAATTTCATCCTCTGTTTTGATCAGTTACAAGTGCAGAGGAGTTCTGGAGTGTTTCCTCCTTTAGATGAAATTTGGCCCAAAGTATCATGGAAGTTAATTTTGAATGTCATATAACCAACAGCTGACAGTCAACCTTTTCTGATTAAAATATAAAAACATAGCTTTGGTTTTCATCAAAGCCTACTGCAGTGTATTTCACTCTAGATCAATTCAGGCCAGCAAGAATGCCAAATGAAAAGAATATCCACAAAATATCTGTCAAGTAAAGTGACAAATGAAAAGCAGAGTACTTGTTTTTCAAAAGGTCAAAGTTTATTGACTGTGGATATGGTTTCTGAATAAAAGCATAGAAATACTTACATGGGAGCACATTTCCCCAGGATTCTGTCTTAAGTCATGCTGTATGCTTGAACAGAGAAAACATTTGAACCTGTTTATCTTGCATTTTCTTCAGCCTACCCTTTTCTTCTGACTAAACTTTCCAAGTGCTGTGACAATAGGATAGGTAACAGTGTTTAAGTAATACTTGGAACTCTTAAAATAAATTTCAGTTTTACCAGACCAAAATTGTGCCTAAATATTTTGATAAACCACATTATTTTCCCTAATGTTAAGTTGAAAGGCAAAGAATCAATGGGTAAGATTTAAATTGAGTAGGGATTCATAAAGAAAGCCAAAGCGAGCTCAGTCTTGGGAATACGTAATTGTAGATAGATAGGTGAGAACTCACACAGTAAGAATGAGGTGAATGGTCAGGAGGCAGGAAAGTCTAACACAAGAGCAGACATCATTGCTGCTGATTCAGTCATGAGGCATGAAGCTCCAGATGAAAGTCAGTGTGTCTCATTTTGTGAGGTCAAAATGAATGTTACTAGTGCTCCTTACCTTTCCTGTCAGAGGTTTCTAAGTTTTTCCATATTAACTTTTGTTATTTTAACTTTGTAAATGGACTATTTCTTACTTACTATGATCTAAAATATCTAAACAATATAGCTTTATCCATACATATGTCTGTATTTTCAGTGTACATTTGACTTCAGAAAAAATTGCTGTCTTATAGTGAATATTTCTTGTATCATTTGCATAGAAATTTTTATGGGTCTTTTTTAATACAGACTACAGGAGAAAATACATGCAGTTAACCAGAAGAAAATCAGATTTCTTTTATTTTTTTTTTAATATATAAATGGAAGTTAGTTGGTCATTAGACTTTATATCTGTGTCCTTTTAAAATGCCATGTTAGAAGCTGCAGAATAAGTACGAACTATGGAATACAGGTACTTGCTTCCTCATTTTAGATGATAGGTCCGGGATATTGTAGAAGCATGTATTTAGCATAGAAACCCTGAATTTACAAGTAGTAATATATATATGTGTCTGTGTATATATATACACACACACATATATATATATATATATATGTGTGTGTGTGTATACATATATATGTGTGTATATATACACACATGTATGTATGTCTGGGGCTATAGGGAAAGAATCATCTTTAAATGCAAAAATTAGAAACTATCGTGATTAGCATAATGCGTACAAGAAATAAAAGCAGTGATGAAAAATAAATCACAGTTCCAGTGAGACACACTGGGGATATGTGCATTTTGCCCTCCAAATCCAAAGCAGGCTTTTTTGCATCCTCATTATTTAAAGTGTGAAATAATATTCACATTTCTTGAGAGCAGTGCTAAGCAGCCTGTTATCAAGAAGTATTCTTTTTGCCCTAAATTGGTATTCCCAGTTCCTTCAATGAGCTGAGGATCTTTTTATTATTGATAAAGTAATCTTTTTATGTATCTTGGAAGTGCCCAGCTTTGATATTTAATTATCTTCTAATTAAAACACCGATTAAAAGAGTTTGAGACAGTTAGTAAAAAGTGTATGTTGTAGATTAAAAAAGTGGGTCAGATATGAGTAGCATTTAACCTTTTTTTTTTTTTTGAAAGTCACAAATCAAAAGGAAGGGCTCTGAAGTGTAGCATAACTTCAATAATGACAGCCCAAATATGTATCAAACTTGCAAAGCAATCAATATTTTTCAGGCTTACCTGTGAGATTGCTTCAGGAATAAGAAAATTTAATTAGCAAGCCCAGATTCTACACAATTCTGGTGATGAACTGTCACTGAACAATACTGACTTATTTTTAATCATAAGGTATATAAACACATTTTCAGGTTGTTTGTGTCCTTACCTCCCCATTTCTTTTGTTGTCTAGCAGGACCTGGGATACCAGAAGAAATGTTTCGTGGGATTTTTTTTTTGTTTATTTGTTTTTTCTTTGGTTGGTTTGGGGGTTTTTTGGTGTTTCTCTCTTGTTGCCATGAGCCAGGAGAAAGACATATATCAAATTTATCCTTTATCTGAGAGAATGTTTCAGCTGCATTGCTAGCAAGATTAATATTTTGTATAATAATTAAAGATTAGTATATCCTAGTACCTTTGCCACAGAAAAAGGTATTAAATACAATATTGGAGCTTTTAATTAGTTTGACTTTTTTTACTGTGGAGTAAAAAAAAATCCCTTTCTTGCTGTTTGTGTTGAGAAACTGCTCTACATCTGTGTACACATCAGGGTGCATTCATTATTTGAGAGCACAAAGGAGGTAGATGTCAGGTTTTGCCAGATACTATTATGATGTTGCACATCCTGATGAGCCCAAAAGACTAATAAATAAGGCAGGAAAGAATCTAAAAAAGTCAACACTGTTAATATATGCAAAATCGTTTTTGTTTATTAATGACGAGTAAATAGGTTACGTGTGTCCTGGCTGAGTTTCTGCAGTAATCTAAGAATAAATATTGAAAACTCTTGAAATATAAAAGACCTGACTATGACATGAGATCAAGTAATAATCATGCTTTCACTCAAATTGGTTAGTGCTCCTTACCTGCACTAAAATGAGTAAAATGAATCTTCATTTGTGACTTCAATGATACCATAAAGAAGGCTGATGTCTGAAGAGGTGGCCTATAAAATTTAGCAGATCAAGTGTTTTATGATGGCATCTTTTTCCTGACTGGTACGCTAGTAGATGGCTTAAAACCACTTTTATCTGACAGCATTGTTTTTTTAATCTGACATTACTATGAATGGATGTAATAACACTTTCTCTTAAAAAAAAAAAAAAAAACTAGACTTCATTCAGTTAGAATGTTAGTTGAAGGTATTTTTCCTTTTA
The DNA here is from genome assembly GCA_003676055.1 of Chloebia gouldiae. Taxonomy (NCBI): domain Eukaryota; kingdom Metazoa; phylum Chordata; class Aves; order Passeriformes; family Passeridae; genus Chloebia; species Chloebia gouldiae. The sequence continues at coordinate 20,385,478 of QUSF01000005.1, forward strand.
ATGTTGATACACCACAAAAAAGAGATCCTGTTTTCTCCACAAAATAACCCATTTTGAAGACATGCAGACCATCTCTGTCTGGAAAAAAACAGAAATAGAAGAGATCAATGGGGTGATCTTAGTTTAAGGTACATGTTTAGGGTTAGAAGCAAGGAGAAAAGTTGACTATATTACAGCACACTGCTAACAATGTGTTCATAAGGCTTTTTTTAGGCAGCTTGGGCAAAAAGAAGCCCAATTATAGTATCTCAAAATGCAAGCCTACTCAAGAGGCAGAACTAGAATAGTCGCACAGTTTGTTTTGATTTGTGCTATTTGGTAACACAGAGAGAATGCTTGCAGCTATTTTGGATTTGCCTGTAGTCTGGCATAGTCACAGTGTGATGATGAGTTACATGTTTTTTGAAATTAAAACCTATTAACATGGTACAAATGAAGAAATGGCTATCCATAAATGATGTTATCAGCTTTAACTTATCAAAAGACAAAATTTCTTCTTCTGGGATTTTGTATCTCTGTACTGGGGCTGGGTTAAAGGAAAAAGGAAACACATAAGTAAAATGAAAGGTTTTTACATGCTCTTTTTCATTTTCTGTCTTCTTTCAGAATTATATCTTTGGTTTTTCAGTCTGCTTTTATGTGCATTCTAGTGAAAATTGTGGTTGTTTAGTCATCTGTGTGTTTACTTTTCCTTCAGTCTGAAATTGTAAATTGACAATAAAATTATTGCAAGCCAATTTTAAACAGGATTTATGCAGCAATTGGTGTTTGGAGATGGCAAAGAAAATTGAGCTGTAATCTTGGAGGAGACAGTGGAACGTGAAGGGAATTATGTTTACATGGATCATAAGGGGAGAGCTGCCTGTGGTTGTTGAAATAGAGGTCTGTAATATGCCTGCTCATGATTGCTGAAAAAGAGGTAAAGAACCAAATTTGAGGTAGTCCAAGTCTAAGGTCTTCGCTGTCTCCAAATAAGATAGAAAAAATACATTTTCATGATGTTTGGTATTGTGACTTACCTGTGGATTAAGATAGTTACCAGTAGACTGTGAAATACCATATTTTGTGAAATGATAGCACAGAAAGCTTTTGAGCATGGTTCCTTGGGGAAATATTTCCTATGGGAGATTCTGGCTGCAGTGAAATGGAAATAGTGGCTCATTTGGGACTGATTTCTGGAAAACTATGGTCTTATGGTCTTTAAAAGTATTAATTAGTGGTGACATTATCAAATAACTTTTTTTTCATTGATTGTTCTCTAAATTATCTTCTAACTTTGATCTGTCTCCACCTTTGATTAGCATTGATCCAACATGCTGCTGCATGACAGGTAAAGATAAAAAATAATACTTTTTAAAATAAATTATAAAGCCTCTTTTTTTCTAATTTACATTTTGTTTTCATTGTTTTACAATAGCAAGCAATTCCACACTTCTACAATCAGCTTCTAGTCTAAATTAATTATTTTTCTTGCAGAAAAGCTGAGCCATTTCTTCTTTCGACTCTTGATTCAGAGTCTTCAGATGAAATTTTGAGTTTAATTACTGACTTAATTCAAAAATTGAAAAATGTACTTTGTGTAATTTCAGTCAAACTCTTGAAAATCATGTATTGTGGTTCCAGTGTCAGAAGTCTGTGAATCAAAACTGGCAAATTTTTTTACCTAAGATTGAAGAAACTAAGTCCTATTTATATATATGTATATATTTGAGTTATTAAGTAAGTTAAATAAAGGCACTTTACGATAATATAATTGAGTTATACAAAGATACAGAGATCTTTCTGTACTAAAAATTATGTCAGTCATTAGCCAATCCTTCTTCGGGGAAAATCAAGAATAAATTTAGCAGCTTTTGTAAAGGTTAATGGAATCTTAAATTGGAAGACTAAAGAAAGGAGAGAGTTCAAAAGTGACCAGAAAGTTTACAAAGGGATTGGTTACAGGAAAAGGGGAATACTTCTGCAGTTCTTGTATGCATTTATGTTCTGTGTGTATACACTCCTGCACACATATGCTTGTAGTGATGTCTTAAATTTGTGACCTCTTGCAGATTTACATCTGCAGATGTAAAAATCTGTCAAATCTTACAGATTTTGCTAAATATTTTCATTGTTTTGCTTCATATTTTCCTGTGGGTAGAGGGAATATTCTACTGTGATTAGGCAAAGATAGCTGAATGCTACTGTGATGATATGTGAGTTCTTAAAACCGTTTTGAAATATAAGCTTCATTTTAGACCGTAAGTGCTAGAGGGAAAGTAAAGATGTACTTGTCAGTATAAGTTAAGATCACCCCTGCTTTGGATAGACTAAAGAATTTCTAGAGAAGGGAAATTAGACTAGTCAGATAAACTTCAGAAAAAACACACATTTCAAAAATACTATTTTTATCTAATAACTTCAGACGCATTGCCGTGTTATGCGACTTGTCTCAATCCCTTTATCAGCTATCTTCCAACATTTTTAAATGTAATTTTTTTTTTCTTTAATAAAAAGTAATTGCTGATACACCTTTTGAAGTACTGCATTGTATCTACTGTTATGGCTGTTTTAGCTACTCCTTCTTTGTGCCCTCCTGAAGAGCAGTAAAGTGGATTCACACAACCTGCATGCCTTCTCATTTCAGCATATCCTCTCTTGGCATACATCCCAATGCCATTAATCTTTAAAACCTTGCAAGTGTCTTTTTCTGTAGGAGTGTAAATCACTATAGTTTAATATGAATCTTAATTAAGGCATTGGAGAATTAGGAAACTTCTAAGAGGTAATGCATAGATTGGCCCAATTCAAGGCAATTTATAAAGCAAGTGGCACTCTGAAATTATAAGCACAATTTAAAAAAAATGTATAAAATTCAGAGTGGAAACATAAACATACTCATTGTCTTTGAGAGACATGAATTGCCTTACTTGTTTTGATTTTAATTAATAATTTATATTTTCATAGGAAACTTGTCATGGAAGATGTCAAAAAAGAACATGGAAAATCTAAATTAGGATGGCCATGAGATATTTTTAATTAATATCGGAACAAAAAATATATTACTCAAATTATTTAATAATAATAATTACAATTTTATATTTTATTTAATAATTATTTTATATATTTATGGTTTATTTAATAATTATTAATTATTAATATTGACATTACACTATTGCTTTTTCTTTGTTCATGCCACTGCTTTGAATGTAACATGCAGCTTACTGGAAAATAAAACATTAGGTTTTATAAATACACTTATAAACTTGGATATGGCTTGCAGGTATCAGCCAACTCCATTAGGAAGCAACCTAAATGGAACATATTTTGAAAATTCTTCTAATTCTTCAATTATCATACTTGCACAAATTAATGAACTGTGAAAGCACTTTAAACCCTTGATATATATTTAGAAGCCATTTCTATCAAAACGAGTTACATATGGTTTGAGTGCAAATGTTATGGGATGCCTGTGACTAAAAGTTGAGAAGTCATTAGAACTGTTCTCTTTTCCAACTTGTCTTGACAGAAATTTCTGTATAATGTTTTACAAATTTTTGTATACTCATTATCATTTTTCCTCACTGCAAATTGCCTTCTTCTAGTCATGTAATGCATATAAGATTACCTGGCATCTGAAGCCTAGAATTCCTATTCAGAGAAAGAGAGGGAACTGATTTGAAGTAACTAAGTTTAGAGGCACAGAAGTTCTTTGCACGACCAAATTTTAATTACTCATATTAATGTGCATTAGTAAGGGCGCAACTAGGGTTTCTTAGGCCTTTTTGGAAAAAAAGTCTGCTTGGCTATGGTAATAAGCTGTTGCAGCTTTTCATAGGATGTTAATGTCTTGTTCAGGTGAAGTTTTGAGAGAGCTGTTTGCCCCACTAATAGATGCCATGTGAATCAACAAAGTTTCTTTATTAAAGTATAGGAGTCTTGTTTAAGTAGTGTAAAGAGAATAAGGAACAACATTAATAAAGCTATTCAGAACCAGGCATCTCTGCCCTGCATACTGAACATTTCTAAATTTTGCTTCACTTAATGGTTTTTCTCCCATCTCTTCTCCCCCACAAATATTTGGCAAAAATTTCATCTTGTCTTTGACTCATTAACAGTCATGATTTCAGTCCTGAGTTATGTTGACCTTTCTACCATGTAGAAACAGGCAGCTTTTTCCTCTCAGTAAATAATTAATTTTTATTCATTCTACAGACTTCTCTACCCACCACCCTTTTTTACTGTGTGTCATTTAGTTGTGCAGTAAATGCATTCAAAATTAAATACTGTTTAATTTCATCTAGTCCTCAACCTGTATACTTGTCTTCCACTTTCACATTCTAGTAATACCAGTTTGGGTGCTTCAAATTCTCTTTGTGACTGTTCTGGTTTGGTTGTTAACTTTTTAAAAAAATATTATATTGTTCTGGCATACAGAATCCTGTTTTGGTTCATTCCTATGCTACTTCTTGTTTGAAAAGCTTTCTTTTTTCATTTTTTTCCAAAATACATGAAATAATAATTAATTGATAATAATAATACATTATGTGTCCAGTACATTGTACCTTTTTTGTAGTTTGCAAGTTCTTTAGAATATACAGATTTTGTATGTCACTGCTGTAAGTGAAATTTCAGACAAGTTGTAGTCAAGGTAAAAATGAACACCAATTTTCTACCATGAAATGAGACTAGGAATATTTTTTTCTTGCAAAGAACACTAACAGATGTTTGGGAACACAAGTAAGACACAGAGATCTCGTGAAGCAAAGTGACTATGTCCAAAATATGAATAAAAACACTTTCCTTTTTAAACAAGACACCTAGTGAAATAAATTCTCAGAATTAGTAAATATTGTGAAATAATAAAGCTAGAAACTGAAACTGGACTCAAATTTGAAATAGAATTGAAGTATCATAAGCAATGTATATTGCTTTATTGCAGTGGTGGAGACAGATGTTGGAGAGACATGCCTTGAGCATTAGGCAGTGCATTATTCTAGATCTTTACAAACTGGAAGCTTTGTTTAAAATGTAGTCTTAAGGTTTTAGTCACTCATTGTGAAAATGGAATAAACTTTCAGTTTTGTGGTTAAGATCAATACTATTCCCACAGATAACCAATACCAAACTGTTAATGAGAGGGCCTGATAATCTTGGGTTGGAGTGTACAGGGAGGTTTTGGAGTTGGGGGAGAGCAGGGTTTTGAAATATTTTACCCTCCTCCCCTTATTTGCATTATAGTAATATTATGGTGACATAAACCCACATTCTCTTACAGAATGAGACTGTATAAGGAAGTAAAATCATCTTTTGGCTTATCTGATTTAATAGTCATATTTGCTTTTACCCCAGATAAATTCTCACTGAATGCAGTTTGCTTTTTTGATTCTTTTTGTAGGTAAACTGCAAGTCAGTTGATGGAAGGAAATGTTCTATATATCATCTCTATTCCTAAGAGGTCATCAAACAGTAGCTTCCTGATGGACGTCTATGAAAACACTGTAAAATCCCAAGAAATCTTTGATTAAACAGTTTGGACTACAGTTTATGGACTACCATATAAATTTACCTCTGTTTAGATGCCATTAATTCAGGATACAAGTTCCTACAGTTTATATGATTTTAAATGGTCATACATTTATCCAATTTTGTATTCCGATTTCTATTGGATAACTGTAATATAGTATCTTTCATCTGGGTGAAAATATATTTGATTCTGTAAATAACACTGCAAGTTTTAGTTAGCAGGTTATAAGTAGTTTTTCTAGCTTTTTATTTTTCTTTTTTAAAAGGCAAATATTTTCTGAATGGAAAAATTGAAAGATTAACATGAAGATATATCTAAAATTATTCAGTTAAACTCTCAAACTTCATCTAATTCCAGATATCTGGACTGCAAGTCCATCTGGAAAACGTAAAAGTAGTTTTGTATATCTGCATGCATTTTTAATTGGGTAAAGATATGCCTGACGTTTTAAAATAATTTGCTACTGGATGTTGTTTACTGTTGCAATTTATCTGTAATACTTCTTAATAATATTAAAAGTAATAAATTTAGTGCAATAAGCTAAAATTCCTAAAAAATCCTTAAGCAATGAGTGTGCATTAATATTTTGTTCAGCAGCAGCAGGAGTGAGGTCTTCAGAATTTGAGGAGAGATGACATTTTTTCAGGGCCTTCAAATGCTATGTTGAAATAGTTTAGTGATATAATGAAATATAGAAAAAAGAATATTTTTGCAAGCTGTTATTCCTGTTAGAATAAAGACACAGCTCTCCAACTGTGCAAATCTTTGCATGAATGGTGATGAAGTTATGAACAGGAAGATATCCACTGAAAGTGCTTTCCAAAAGCAAAATTGAAAAGAAGGGGAAAAAAAAGTGAAAATATGTTTTATATCCTCCAGCTCATTTATTTAAGCTTACCTTATTACCCTTTTGCTCATTAGTACCAGTCTGGTAGCTTCTGATAGCCTTTTCATTTAAACAGTCAGATTTTAAAGCTCCAATAAAACCAGTGGTACGTGATGATACCTAACTGTTACTGTTCCTGAATTTATAATATGCACCTAACTACACTGACAAAGATTATTTTTCAAAAAATTTCATGTTTCTGAAGCATCTCTTTTTGTTTTTTCTTACCTTAGTAACCTGGAGGCTCAAAAAAATATTGTCGAACTTTTTTATTTTTATTTTTTCAGGAATTGGAATTCAGAATTTTTTAATGCGAAAGTTCAATTAATTTTGCTATCATTTTGTAACTAGATTATTTTAAAAATGCCTTTGAAAATTGTGAGCAAAATTTTCTGACAAGTACTCTGTCACCAAAACCAATTTATTTATGTCATATAACTTATTTGTGAAAATCTGGAATATAATCAGAGGGTTTTATTGGTTTTGGGGTTTGGGGTTTTTTTTTTGTCACTTATGAAATAAAATTATTTTATAAATTAAATGTTAGCAATAGGAAAAAAAAGTCAAACTATATGGAAGAGTTAGATGTTAGTGACAAATAATACCAAGAATTAAATATAACTGTATGCAGCTTTTTAGTTTGTTTGTTCTTTACTTTTATTTTCAGCAAATAAAAACCCTTTAGATATTTGCAATTAAAAAGAAAAATTCAGAATTTGAAACTAAAATGTCATCCCATCGTTTGACCACACTGTCCAGGCTTTTCAGAGAAGATTTATTGCTGTGATTTTATAGGTAATAAGAAGGAAAAATATAGATAAATTATGTAAAAAATGCACAAGAAATTGTGTTTGTTGTGTGATCCTTCTATGTTATCTGTGTGAAGATGTCCAAAAAATGTCATGAAAACAGGAAAAACTTCAAGCAAAAGATTAAATTAAAGTTTTTCGTATTAGTTTGTACCTTTTTCTTTCCTTGTAAATTTTGGAGCAGAATTTTAGGTGAGTTCCAGGAAGATATTTTTCTCACTGTGGCAATACCTTTACCAGTTTCTTAAAGACCACATAGAAAGGGAAATACTTGCTATTTCAAGAAATATGTGTAAAAAGTACATGATGTTGGTATCTGTGAATGATTTCTCTTTAGCTAACATTAAGCTACAACATGATCCTCTCATCTACTAAAGTCTTCATTTATTTTAGATGTGAGTAATGCAGTAAAAACACATTTAAAAAATACTTGGAGGAAGACTCTTAATTTTTCCAATCAGTCAGGCCAATAAATCCATTGCAGTGTAATACAGAAATTATCATTAGAAGTTTTATGTGTTAATAACCTGCTGACATATGTGGAATAATTCATTCAAAAATTAGGGTTAGTAATGAAACTAGCTTCTCAAATATATTACTGTCTAATTTCCTGTAGGTTAGGCATTTTTAATTCATTTTATATATTCATGTAATTTCATGTTTATTGTACTACCTTACTTTGACTTAAATGACAGCAAGAATTTTAACATTGAAAATTTTTAACCTTCTCAGCAGGAAACTCCTATTTTTTTCCTTTTTTTTTTTTTAATACTTACATGGATGCAGTTTAGAGTTGATTATTCAAAATCATTTATTTTATAAAATGATAGCAGGAATTTTGTGATCACAACTGAGTGTGTTAAGCAATACAGACCAGAACATATAGGACATCACATTTGTAATCAAAACACCACAGGGTGTTTTGAGAACTTAATAGCAAAATAACTGTAAAAATCCCTCTGCTTGAAATCTGATAAGGCCTGTACACCAATTATAAAATTACACCCTGTACAACAATTTTAAAATTGCTTAGGCAACTGAAAGTTATTGCTGATTAGTTCTGCTTTTATGATTTACCATTAAAAGCTTCATTCTCATGATTTACTATTTACTTCCACTTCTGAACTTAACTCTGATATAACTCCTTTGAGCAAAGAAAAAAATTAATCCAGGATTTGAGTTCTAATTTTCTATATTGGATTTAATGTTTGGCTTATTCTAGGGTGACTTGAGGTAATATCTGGCACTCTATTCTGTAATCAAAAATCCCACCTTTTAGGGTGGTAGGTAAGGACAAAGTGAAGCAAGGGCATTTGTGGTCAAAAATGTGTCAGAGTCTTTATTAGAGTTTTGTAACTTTACTTTTTTATTATAAAAGTTTCAGAGCTAGACTATGTTATTAATTTTTTTTTAAGTTTTAAAATATTTTTGTTAGGAAGAATATGCAAACACTAATATTCATGGGTATGATTAATGAAGGCTGTTGAATGTTTTGCATAGAAGCAAATCTCTAGTCATAATCTTAGTTATGCTTCATACTTTCTTCAGTAACTAATGACTACCATTAAATAATCAATTTAGTACAATGTTGTGAATTTTAAGCTTTCCTTTCAGTTTAATCAGTTGTGAAACCTATTTCTGTCCTTGGATATGTTTGAAATTTTTCTTCAAAGTTTTAATGTTAGAGAAGGTTACATATAAGTTTCATATTAGTTTAATGCAACTCAGTGTTTTGTTAGCCTAGACCAAAATCCAATCTGACACTTGGATTTTCTAACGTGCAAGAGAGTTTATAACAGGTTTTTTCTTTCTTCTCTCTGCACTTTATCAGAATGTCATTTAATGAAGAAGTATAGACTAATCACAGACTGAATAAAACAGATTAAGTTGCTGAATGCCACTTCAGTACTTCAGTTTTCTTGGTGGAAATCTATGTATAATTAAAGGCAGATCAATGTGACTCTTAGAGTACTTTGAATAGAGAATTTTATCATCAAAATATGTGAGCGAAAGAGAATAATTCTTACACAGAAATGGGATATTTCATGTCCTCTATGGATTACTTGTAGAAATATAGAAATATTGACAAGTTAGAGAAATTATCACAATTGGTCAGTAATTTGTTTCTATGGTTCTGTTTATTTCTGGGGTTGGAAGATGCTGTAAATGTCTGCCAGGAGTTTTGTTCATCAGAGTGTAAATTCAACCTACTTTTTGCCTCCTTCTTTAGCGAAGAATATGAAAAGCAGAGGGGAAATTTGTGCTCACTACAGGTGATGCAAATATGAGTAGTACTAGCTTTGAAATCAATTGATCTGCTGCTGGAATATACTGATTTTTTTCTAATTACTCTGCCATGTGTGACACATTTGCCCTGCAGGTAGGTGCTGTAATGCAAATAGTTTTCCAGTGACCTTGGAAATCAAAGTTAGGGTTTACCTGCACAGCAAGAGGAGAGGAAGGAGCCTCCTGCTGGAACCAAGGTGTGGGTACTGTGAGCTCTGGGGCTGTTCATTGCTGGGTGCTGAGCAGGATGTGGGATAGCTGTAAAAGCTACATTTCTAAGTTTTTGTGAGAGTGCCAAATAAGTAGCTGTGCGATAGCCTAGATATATTTAATTTTAATTCAGGTTATATGATGAATTAAATTTCATCAGAATAAAATATCAGCTGTTAGCTGTAACAAATTGTGTTTATGTTATATTAGACTTTAATGATTTCATGATTACTCTGACAGCTGTTTTCCCACAATTAGTCCCACATTAATGTCAATGCAATCTGCTCATATCATTTCCTCTTTTTATTCCTCAAATCTTTAGATTTTTTTACCCTCATTCTTGCAAAACAACCAATTTTTCATATCTGAATTATCAGAATTACTCAAAATCTGTATTGATGTTTTGAAGTTTCTTACAATCTTTTTGATTACAGTTCAATGCCCATTAAAACATTTATATTTCACTCAACACTGAAGTGTCAATAATGTGCAACAAATTTGTAAAAACTCCTAAGATTAATATCCTTTTACCATGTGAATATTTTTTGTCATGTTGGTATTTCTTAAATACTTTGTGTCTTCTATATCATAATTAATGATTTTATGCTTCCAGTGTCATTTCAGACAAAATGGTTATAACTTTTTAAATTTATGTTTGTAAAGATTTTAGCTTATGTGATCAAGGGCTTTCAATTTAGTATCTGTGTGGTTTTCTCTACAATGGCATATAAATATATAGATGTTAACTGCTTGGACTAGAAAATCTTTCTCTTCACTTGTGCTTAGGCAGGAGATACAAGACATGATTGCTTGCACCTAGAAAGCAGATTGCAGTTCATGTTTCCCTGATCAGTTCTACCTTTCCTCCATCTTTATCAAATTAAGGAAAGTATAAAATAGTTACAATAGTTTGAAATTATATTCTGAATTGAGTTCTGGACAATGACGTAATTTACACAAGAGAAGAATCATTAAATACCTTAAGAAAAAGGTAGGGAAACATTAGATATTATAACATTATCTGACTTCCATGAATCATATTTAATTTTATGATTCTCATTCTTTTATTTGATGAACAGTATATGTCTAGCTTACAGTGAAATGCATGTGGTTTTGATTTAGTTTTCTAGTTACTTTTTTTTCTTGTTCAGACATTATTCTTTAGCTTTACAAACATGAGGCAGGAGGTCTTCATATCAGCAAAGTAAAAAAAAATTACAGCTCACCCCTTCTTTTTACAATTGCAATAATATAATTCTGTTCTCATTGCTCAGAGTCTAGAAGAACTTGGCAAGACTTCTTGACTTTAATCATGATGTCATTGTTAAGAAACAAATAAGGTCACATCACTCAAAACAGGAAAACTTACTGTGTATTTAGGGTGCTAAAAACCTTCAGTGTTCAATTAATACTGGTTTGATTGACAGGTGATTTAATATGGGTGTGTTTTCAAGAAATGTTTAAACGAGGCATAACTGAAAGATACCTTCCATCAGTGAGAAGTGCAAATAATAAAAATGAAACGTAAAGCAGTGACTGAAAATTTGCATATAGTGACAAAAATGAAGCTTACAGAAGGAGGAATACTCAAAATGGTATTGGAAGGGAAATGGTAGGAAGATGTCCACTACAAAGATCATTACAGAGAAAGACGTTTGATAATGTTTTGGAGAACAAGAATGGTTCCTTAGATATTTCTAGAAAAGTATAAAAATAAATAAGTTTAGAAAGAAATGAAGAAAATATCCAAGACCATATGGGAACCTGTCCTGGTGTCACTGAGTCTTGTAGCCTGCATTGATGACAGCTGCAAAGATGTGGGACAGTGATGAGAAAGCACCTCTCTTTTATTGCTTTGCCTGAAGTTATTTTATCCTTCTATAAAAAGCTTGTAAATTATGGAAATGTAAACATCTCAGATAAGATTCAAGTGAAAAGAAGATGGTAAATATGAATTCAAACTCAAAACCTCGTATCAGTGTTTCTCATTTATTCCTATATTCTCTATATTGTTTCTATGAATTTACTTTTTACAGTATATTGTGCACACAGTATATTTATATGCAAACTATCATTTTAGTACAAATTTTACTTGTATTTTCCTTCCAAACTGAAGAAAATCTCTTTTAATAGACATATTTTGAGGTATGTTAGGGCTACTAATGTATTTTTCTTGCTGTTTTGGTTTGCTCCAGTATTCAACTTCATTAGTACAATTGTCTTTGTACTTATGCATATAGGCATTTGTTGCAGAATGATGATCTGAGAGAAGCTTAATTTCTCTGGATGTTTCATATTTTGTTGCTGGACACTGAGTGACGCTTCCAGAGTGCAAAAAAATCCCACCTTAGAGCTGATTTACCATGTCAAGGTATTTATCTTTTGCTACTGTAGTAAAGATTTCAGTATATAGGCTGCCTGTCTGAGAGCTCATTGGAATGGCTGAATTGCAGTGCTGAGCTAGATATGAGTATGGTTGGTGTGTGTATACGTGTAGGTCTATCTCTCTTGGTGGAATTGGCTTTTTTACCCCTGGGAGATATACTGTAAAGGTCTGGTGCACCATGCAGTGCTCTGTTTCTGGTATATTGTACATTTTGTTCAGTATATTTACACTGGATGATTAGCAGGAGCAGAACTACTTTGCATTTGTGTCATGGAAAATATATATAACCTTCTCCTCTTAGAACTTTAAACTCTGCTTGTTGTTTCTGTGTAGACGGGAATGCAGCTAACTCTGCAATACAGAAAATTCAAGCAAACGTAACAGAAAATTCGGTAGTAATTGATGTATTTTCAATTAGATAGTTGGTGATTAGTATTATTTATTTAGAAGTAGTAAATTTGCCTTTTAATTATGTACGCTGAGAAAAAAAACTGAATATTGCAAGTAGGTAAAGGAAATGAACACTGAATTAAGAGTTGCCAGCTTTTAATTATGCAAATGAACACCACTGCAGAAGAATTATTTAGTAATCTTTTTGTGCTTAGAATTGCAAATCTATCTCCACAATTGTGTTTAAAACAAATGAAACTGGATTTGTATAACTTCTTTTCTGTAGATATTTGCAGTTAATGAGATTGAACAGAAGTATCAGTAGTCTTAAGAGACTCCATGTAATGTGCAGTGGATCAGGGTTGTAGAACTGAAATATTACTGCCAATATTCTTCTTGCAGAGGATCCTATTATATAGCAATATAATACTTGAGAAAGACCAATTATCTATTTCTGCTGATTTTTTAATATTATGTTTTTATTAAATGTTTTGTTAATTTTTTATGGCTGAATATTTTTTTATTCTCATTCAGCTGAAGAATCCAGTTGAATATCTAAGCTCTAATATTCTCCCAGGTGGTCTACTTTTCATTGTCTCTCTCTAGCTGTTGGAGCAGCTTTTTATTTTTTGTCTCATATTAATTTTACAGCCTAGTGCCACTCTTGCTGGCAAAGTGTTGAGTTCTGTGACACTGTCTCAATGAATAAATAGTAGTGAAAGAGCAGGCTAATTTATAGACTCTTCCCATCACCCTAAAAATGTATCTGAGCTTCAGTAATGCTAGCAGGCAGTAAGAAGTGTATTTTTAAAATCCAGTGGGAAAAAAAAAAAAAACAACAAAGAATTAAAAGCATTGAAAAAAAATATTATGACAGAAGAATAAATGATTAATAAAATGCATTTAGAAGAGTGTACAATAGCAGTGAATATCCTTTCCCAGCCAGGGAAAGAGCTGGGAGTTAGGTAGAAGAACACTGTCCATCACTTCCCACCTTGACTGAGCTTTTTATTTCTGAGTGAGAGTGAACTCTTGACTTTCTAAGTCTAGAAGTCAAATTATGCTCTACCAAACAATACCCAGAGACACACATGTATTCCTTAATACTGAAGACCTGGTAGGTATTGATAAGTAGTGGCCAATAGTGAAATTCATGCTTGCATGTAGATCTGGGCAAGGAAATTGAGTCTTGTGGCTGGAAAAAGGAATTGACTGTGCTGATACTTCTTGCACCTATATAGAAATAAACATTCTTCACTGTCCCAAATGCTGATATAAACAAGCAAGCATATTTTCTAATTTCAAATGCCTAAGTAGCTTGTGTATGTTTTGCTGTATTAGGGTGGGTTTTTTTTTAGGGGGTATGGTCTCTGTTAGCTTTGCAGGGTTTTTTTTATTTGTATGTTTGCTTGGTTGGAGTTTTTCACTGATGTTTGTTTTGCCATTCAAGGATAAAAGTAAAACTAAGGAGTACAACTATAAGATCAAAACTGACTATGTGGTTCATTAATGTGTCCCAGAGAAATTCTCTTGAATTTCTCTCAAATTCACTGTCAGAGTAGAACTTTATTTCATTTGTGGATAAATTACTTCCCACTACTTTATAACCAACATATTCCTGAAATTTACCAGCAGCCTTTTCCCAGTTTCATGTTTAATTCTTCTTCAAGTATTTGAGGAGCATTAAAATGTTTTCATAACTTTGGAATTGTTAAACTGTTCTTCTACTTTCTTTCTTTTTCCTTTTTACGTATCTCTGCAACAGTCACCATCTAATTGGAATAAAGTTAGAATGTTCTAGAAAATGTTGCTGTTTAAAAGACTAAAATAAAACAGTCACTAAATTATTTAAGTAAAAATATTTTCATACTGCATATGTTAACTATTTGTTATTTGCTATAACGACTTATGTTTTTACAGCTACTTGGTCTCAAGTTGGTATTGACATAACTGAATCCTTTGTTCTCCATTAGTTAGCCAAGCCTTATTAATGACTAAGAAACTTCATAAAGTGGTTGTGCTGTTTTGAAAAGTTCAGAAATTTATGTATTATTTTATATATTTTCTTTTGATTTGGCTAAACAAATAATAAAATACAGAGAAGCTAAAAGCACAGAGATTTCTTGAATTTGCCGTAAATTGTTGAATTGTTGGCTTCTGTTTCCTGTATTATTTATCATTATAATTTTTATTATTTCAGCAGGCTTCACATAAGAAAATGTACATAAGATTGTGGGTTTTTTTCCCACTTCATTTTGAATGGCTAATAATGCCAGATATAATGTGCATTGAGGTAAAACTTGACACTGAAGAACCTAATTCAAACATAATTCTTAAAATTTGAGGATTTTATGATTTGAAGGATTGAATGTACTCTAATAAAAAAAAAATCTTTATTTTGAACTTCTTCTTTGCCTACAAAACAAACAATACCTGAAATATATTAAATACAATGTAAAAGAGAATTTATTTGATACCTCTTTACATTCCATCCAAGAAGGAGGGAAAAGTAAAGATTAAAAAAAAGCAGTTCATACAGGTTATAATGTCTGCTGATGCCTGTGCATCAATTAAATAATACAGAAATGTAGTTATTGCTACATGTGCCATTTCATTTCAGGCCATTGTGAAAAGTTGTGTTGAAACTGGAAGGTATATTGCTATTCAGCTACAAGCATTTTCATAGATATATATATTATTTCGGAAGTGGGCTTTTATTAGGGTAGGATTCTACAAATATCTTGAGGTCTGCATTGTATTTTCTGGAATATGAGAGACAGCAAGAAGAATGCTCTGGAGGTCTTACTGGTAATAGTAAATGTATAATACAAGGACATTTCTGGAAAGGAGAGTCCAAAAAGTTACTTCTGAAATCTGGGATGTTCCAAATTTTGTTGATTCTGGGGAGATTTTACTAACTTCTTGAAAAAATACATTCTCTTAAGATCTTTCATTTGTCATATTTTACGATGTTGTTTTAGGAAATGTTGAATTTAGAAATACATTGTACATATTGTATTGGATTAAAATATTACCATTATTGGAATCTCAACTGTTATACTTTTATAGCATTTAGTTTGTACACTGTGAGTTTGCTAAATGGTTCAGACAAGTATTACAATGTGTCAAATGGGATGAAACTGCTTACATGATGTTATGTGTCCGGCTTCACAAGGCTCCTTAAATGGTAAGCGGTTACAAAATTATCTGGAGGGTCAAAGGGCATTTTCTGGACTCGAGAAAAGGTGAGGAGCAGTTCTAGAGGAAGAGTCTGGGAATGAAGTGGGCAGATGCAGACAGACTGGCGGTTGTCTGACAATGTTCATAATACTGGATGGAGTGGCAAAGCCTTAGTGTATGGCAGGCAGGAAAGTGCAGGACTGAGAAGTTCACATCCAAAAAACATTGATTTAACTTCAGAAACTGCAGGAGCTCCCAAAGTGATGAGAATCATCATCAAAAGCCAAAGGAAAGAGGTTTATTTCTTAAGTAAATGGAACTAAATTACATTCAGATTAATTTACATGGTTATTTATAGGGCTTATCAAATGCAGTAGGAAATAATACATATGAAACAACAAGAGTCTGAGGATAACATTTTAGACATGAAACCATATACAAGTTCTCTTTCTTCAACCAGTTGATAGGCAGTGACAAAATTAAACTTTGAGATGACAAGGAACAGTCAGGAGAGTGAAAGTCCCCATCAGGCTGGTGACAAAGAGAAAAGAAAGAGACAAAACTGCTTCAGTTGAATTGACAAAATCAAAGAGGGAAAGAGGAATACTGTCTTTTTCTGAGGATAATGACAGAACTGATAGAAATTTAGTGGGAGGACAAATTGTAATGCCAAAGTAGGGGATATAGGAAAGTTAGTGTAGGGGAACTGGTAGTGATGATACATATTTTAGAAAGAAAAATTATAAAAGTTGATGATAAATCCCTTTGGTTTTTCTGATGGCATCAGGAGTAAAACATTTTTCATACCCTGTAGGAGCAACATAGAGTCAAGAAGGCAAAGCTTCTGAAAGATAAGACTGCTCGAGAAAGATGCAGCAATATTTTTGCATCCATCTTCTTTCAATCTGCCTTTAATCACATCATGCTAGAAAATCTGTTGACAGAAGACAAAGTCGACAAAATCAACTGTAGCAAACTACTTACTCTTTACTTAAGAATTCTTAAGCAATATAGCAGTGGATAGAGAAGGTACTAATCATCATCTATAACCTCTGCCTTGAAGTTGTCTTCGCACTGGGGATGAGAAAGTGACAGATGTTATGCAGAAATTTTATATGGGTGCAGAGTTCTAAACCTCAGGAAGAACTGACGAAGGAAACAGCAAATTTCTGAGAATCAGTCTGCAGAAATTTATGAGTATTAGAGTAATAGATTTTAAATAAATTTCTTTAGAATGTTAAATGCATTAGAAGAATTTAAAATAAAGTATAGGATTAATGGAATAATGAAAAAAATAGATAAGGGAAAACTATATTATTTTTAAAAGGAGCTCTATGAATATAGTCCACTAGAATTTTTGAAGAATTCTCTGAATGCATGGATAAGGGAGAATTTCTTGGTAGCTCTTAGTTGACTTGGATCTCCATAATTCGTGCAACAATAAGTATTTTCAGATGGAGAAATGGAAAAATAAATTATTACATATAGAATGAGAAGGAACTCATACTGTGATGTATATTAAGACTATTTAGAAAACACAAAGCAAAGGTAGAATTTAACTAGTTCTTGTGATTTGAGCACTGATTCTCTACACATGCATTGAAGTGAAAGTACAGAAAACAAATACAATTTAAAACTGCAAATCTTTGCAGGAGTCTGTTTTTTCAAAGGCTATTGTGTTCTTTAAAGAGTATGGGACTATTATAGAAGTGGTGTGCTGGGATATGATAAAAGTGTCAAGCTGAGGTTATGTTAAATTATGTGAGCAATTTTTAGCTGATGATGGAGTGGCTTAACTTTGGATATTAACTGAAGAAATCTTCCCATAGAAAATTTCAGTATTAATGTGATATCTAAGTCTGTATCTATCTATTTTATGCCTTTTTCCTTTGAAAATTTGTATCCTCATCATCAATTTTGTACATTAATATTTACCTCTAGAAATCTGTGTAAAATTAAATAATAGGATGACTATAACATAAAATTAAAGAATGTTAGCTATTCTTATATTGCTTGTTAGTGAGAGTTGTTTTTTAACTTCTTTCATCTGGTAATAACTAATCCACTCTATTGAATAGTGTTATTCCATATGCACAGGTTTTTATCTCTTTCTCCTCAGAATAGCAGCACTCATCTCACTTATCACAGTAGTTCTTTCCTTAAATGACTTAGATATTTCAGAAAATTAGATAGCAGTTACGATTCTTGACTTCATCTTTTTACTAATGGAAATTATTTCTTTGGGCATATTAAATCAAGTCACAGTTATTTTCCCCTGAAGATATCTGACACTGTAATATTTGCAATTTTGTATTAGTTAAAATATCCATTACCAAAAATTGGTAAAATTTCCCCTTTTTTATGTAAAACTGAGTAATATTAATAACAAGAAGAAAGTTACTTTAAAGGAAGCAGTAGAGGTATTCTTCAGAATAGCTAAGTGTTTCAGAGTTGACTCTTTTTTTACTGCTGTGCTGAATGTGGATTTTTGAATTTATAATTCAATTTCTGGAGTCAGTCTAAATAACCTAGTGTGGATATATCTCATGATTGCTTTAGAAAAGCTGTTGTTTTAAATTCATGCAGCAAATCCTAGGCAAACAACAGATTGGAGAGAAATATTAATGAAGGTTTTCTGAAGTGTCAATACTACATTTTCCATGCCCTTTCTAATGCCCAGCATTTTATTGGCTTATTATGGCTGTTATTATTCATGGAGCTGATAATTTCAGAGAAACATTACTCTTAGATTCCTTTCCTTCATTTTGCTGCTAAATCTGAGTTCATGGTTATGTAGGCATGGCTTAGATTGATTTCTACAGATATGTTGTCTTGCAGTCGTCAGCTCTGAAGATCATCACGCTCGTTTCATTTGGCTGAGTCCATCCTGCAGAAGTTGTGCTGGCTCTTTCCAACAGACCATGCTGGTCAGAGTACCCAGTGACATCACATTGTATTGCAAAGTCTTAAGGGATTGCCAGAAATGGAAGTTAGGATCAGTGGCCTGTAGCTCCTTGAGTCACTTTGGAAATAAACTAATCCTCTTTGCAGATGGATGCTGCACTGAAGACCTGAGGCTGTTCTGCTGCCTCAGGTTTTTTTTTGCAGAGACATTGCAGAGCTTTGCCAGCAGTTCTGCAGTTCCCTTTGATGGTTTGGATGAATGCTACACAGGCCAAGTGATTTAATAGCACCTAACTCACCTATTGATCTAATAATCTGCATAGAGACTGTTAAACACCTCTTTTTGGAGGGGAGGTGATAGAGAACAGACTATTTCCCCTATTTATTGTTTTTATTTGATTGCTAAGAGTCTGACCAGTTACTGATTGCTGGTGGATTTTTTTGTTTTTGTTCTATTCAAAATGCCAGTTGCAGCCTTAGATGTTTCCACAAAGAAAATTAATTGAGAAAAATCAGATAAAACTGAGGACATAACCTTAGAAAAGATGGAAAAGTTAAAGGAAATGTGATAACAATAGAGAGATACAGGACCCAGTCTTGAATATATAAAATATATGAGCTGGAAAATAATATAAATTGAATTGTGAAGACTTTTATGAGAGTATATCCTTTGAATCTCTGTCAGTCTCTTTTTTTTTTCCCTACCAATGTTTTCCTCTATGTTAAGATTATATATGCTTTATTATTTTCCAGACCATCAATTAAGCATCATTAATTTGAAAACAATTCCATATGAGATGTGTTAGGATAAAATATGTGTGATTCTGCACAAATATGAATATGCTGGATTTTCCATCCACTGTTTTATGATAAGCTAAGAATTCTCCTGTAGCCAGTTGTGCTCCAGTCTTGTTAATATATTTGGCATTGTTCAACTCCCATTTGTCAAATGGACAACTCAGGTTGATGAAATAAGTTAGTTTGAATGGTGCTCCAGTACTCATTAACTTCATATTGAACTACTTCTCAGGCAATGTTTTGTCATATTTGACATTTTGAAGTTGTAAATAGAGCTGTTTTATGTACTTTCCTCTTGGCTAAATGTGTCAGTCTACATATAGCTTCCTGCCTTTTTTCATAAGTAAAAGGTTTGTATGTTAGCATGTTTAATTCCTTTTTAATTTGTGTGTTGTGTTTCTAATTCATCTAGTGAATTTCAATGAGTATTGGTTATTTGCAAAATAGAAGGAAATTACTGATTTGTTGATAGAAAGTGACAAGCCACTTCAGTGATCTTAAGTGAAAACTGAATTGCAGGTGTTAAATTTTAAATTTTGTTTCCTTCAAGTAGTTTAATCATGGAAAAAAAATGAAAATAACATGATTTTTCACTGTGGTGATTAATTCATTGTAATTCTTCATGGCATTAAAGTTTCAAAGGTTTTTAAGATTAGTAGTTTGTAATTAGACAGTGGAAATGCTGAAATTGATAATGGAAAAATTAATAGTTGTTTAATGAGGAAGATTAATATTTGACAGCTTTCAGAAGCTCTTTGAATATATGCAGTTTTTTCAGATATTTTAAAGCTTGTCATGTAAGCCTAATGTTTAAATGGATACCCTGCACAAGATCTGTGGTTCTGCCTATGGCAAGCGTGTGATTTTGTAAGGAGGAGTAATATGTTCCTCTTCAAGCATTTGATATGTTGATATATGTGATAACTAGCTATACACTCCCATTGATGAGTACAGTTTTGTGGGACTGTGATGGTTATTTTTTAAACTGTGATCATATTAAGGAGAAAGTAAATAAAGAACATTGTGGGGCAAAATACTTCTAAATACCATTTCATATTTTTCTTTGGAGCTACAAGTTGTACAATGGACAAGGTGGAAGAAAAAAAATCTTCATTTTCCCTTATGCAGCACCTGGCGTATAGCATCAAAAAATTTTGTACATCTGTCTGAAATATTAACAAAATGAAAATGGAGCATAAATTAAGAGTTTGTCGTAACTAATGACAGGTAATTAGGCTGTCAGATACAAAGCAACACAATAATTCAAGTACAGAAACAGTAATATGGCTAGTAAGAAATGCATTGATTTTCAAGTCTCTCTGAAGTTTTCTTGCAGGGACTTAGAAGGGAAGAAGAAACATTTGTAATGCATTGAGCACTGTGTGAATAGTGAATCTATAGTAGTGAACAGTGAATAGTGCTCTTCATGAAAGTACTGCTTGAAATGCTGAAGTTCCTTAATCAGACATGAACAACAATCTCATTCTGGATAATGTTTCAGTTGAAAGTAAGCACCTATTTCTTAATTAGTTTTATTAAGTTTCCACAACAACAACAACAACCAAAAAAAAAAAACCATCAAAAACAAAAAGCCAAAAAAAACCATGGCATCAGGAATCTGTATGGTTAAAAGCAGCTCTCCATTCTTTTGTGGTTCAGGTACTAGGTGCCTATTTGCACATTTATTTAAAAAAAAAATATTCACAATACAGTTTAATTTAAAAGTAAGCAAACTTCCTGCATTAGAATCTTATAGAGTTGAACTGCAGATGCTAAATTGCGGACTTTGCCTCTTTAAAGAAGCAGTTTAATGAAACAAAGCTGTTCCCGAAATTAAAAAATGACTTTCAAAAGATGTGGCAGTCTATTTCACTGAGCTTCATAGGGATGATTGTGTGCTGTTGAAGGGTTTTCTCAAAAAAAAAAAATTGTCAACACATTTCTTCTTTGCAATAAGGAGCAGAAGCTATTAGTGCAATGGCACCTATAGAATTAGTGTCAAATTCCCCTTTTTTCTCCTCTCCCCTCCTCCCCCTTTCAGTTATTTCAGACAGTTCTCTTGTTTCCTTTTCAGAAAGGCATTCTCAAAGTCTCTGTACACTAGAATACTGCATCAACAAAAGTTTAAGGAATTGCTTTTAAAATGTTGTCCACTAGTATTCAAGTTTTATCAATTTTTTCTACAATGGATTGGTGGTGTATCTTATTATATTGAAGAGTAGATA
This sequence comes from Chloebia gouldiae, assembly GCA_003676055.1. Classification (NCBI taxonomy): domain Eukaryota; kingdom Metazoa; phylum Chordata; class Aves; order Passeriformes; family Passeridae; genus Chloebia; species Chloebia gouldiae. The sequence continues at coordinate 20,407,058 of QUSF01000005.1, forward strand.
ATTTAGAGTGAAAATTATCAGAATGCTATTGTGTTTTTTTTTTTTAATTACTTTCTTTATATTCAGGATGATTCTGACAATGTGCATTTTGGAAACAGATCAAGTAATAATGGGATCAATTTTGTGTTAGTAGAGATTTTATCAGATTTTAAGTCTGTATGGGGAGGTAAATGTGTTCTCTGGTGAGTACATTCCTATATGACAAAATAAAAAACTAATTTTATTGAATTCATTTCTGAAACACCTTTTTGTTGTTGGTTTGTTTTGAGTAAATGGGATTTATTAAAGTTTGTGCATGCACTTTAGAGAGGTCTGGTCATTACGTTTGGACGTTTTCATGCAAAATAGTGATGCTGATGTCTCTAAAATAAGGCTGCAGATGGAGATTAGATTTTCATTTCCAGAGCACTTTAGACTATACTCATGGCTGGCAGACCTTATTAGGGTTCGATATATCCTAAATCAAATGTGACAACTAATTAATTAATTTTGGGCACATTGTTCTCTCCTATTCTTCTCCTTGCCTCTTAATTTTCACTGTGTCCTTGTTTTTCTGAAAATAAGTGGAAATTCTTGTCCAAATTATAAGTGATCAGAACCACTATATCAGGAGGAACTGGGGTGGGTGTGATATGTTTAGAACCTTAAGAATCTTTCTGTTCTCCTGCTAGAAATATGTATTGAGGCTGATCCTGGGCTTGTCCACTAAATTATTTCCAATTATTCCTGGATCAGCAAGAAACTTTTAGCTTAACCTGGCAGTTGTTGCACCAGTCTTGGACAGTGAGGAAAACTGCAGCTTTAATTAGTGTAGGCTGTGCTTTCAGGTGATGCATTTAGAAACCTTAAAAAATTTGTTTTAAGGTCATATATATTAAAAGACAAAGCTAAATACTTCTTGCAACACTGTGGTGATATTTTAAGGAGTTCTAATAATTATTGTATAAAATATTGATAATTTGTCTACTTTTCAAATGGCAACTCCTCAGCTTTAATATCAGAAAAAAATGCCTACAAGGAGAAGTTTTTGAAAGGTGTAAGATGGTTATTTGTTCACAGTTACACTAGAGTAGTCATGCTTTTGAGATATTTATGTCAATTTGGAATTTGTATAAGACAAATATCCATATATTTCAAGCTAATTATCTTCGGAAATTTTAATTTGAATGCACTTTTTATTTGAACAAACTGATCACATATGCATATATTTAATAAGTTTTTATACTTATTAAAACTGCGATAACAGTTTTAACAGCTCCCTTGTGAATACATCTATTCATATTATTGTCCTCCTGAACCATAATCACAGAAAAAACTATATTTTGTAGTAAAATACTGCTATTAGAGGCTTGTGAATGTATACCATATTTGTGCTTTCTAAATATTTATACAGACAGGTATATAAAAGTATATTTTACTGAAATGTACTGACACACAAGGAAAAAGCCAGAACACCAACAGCACACAACCAGGTCAAAAAACAATTGTCAGTGTGTTATAAGTACACTATTGACTGAAGGGAATGATATCAGAACACTCTTGAATATTGATTTCAAATTCAGGCACTTCTTCATAGTCTGCTGCTCTTGCATAGAAAGAGCTTGCTTCTTTTCTTAATAATAGTGTTTCCTATTTATTGTAAATTAAGTTCCTTGGTATGTTGCTATTATGTATTTTTTTACCTCTTTTTTCTTTTTGTTCAGAGTTATAACTTTTATCACATGTGTAAATCGTTTGATGCACAATAGCTGAAATACAGCTGAAGTGTATTTTAAATTGTGAAGTGTAGAAAATACATCGTTGAGAGTTTTCCTATGTGTGATGCTATAGGCAGAATTAGGCACTTTGGCAGAAGCCAATTGTGGTTTCTCTCTTTTCTACTCAGAAACATTATTTTGTTTCTTTTTCTCTTTGGATTGGTGGGGACCACATAAATGCCATACAAGAATTGTATCCAGTGATATCTGCTCTTGGGATTTTCATTCTCTTAATTGTTATTCTTCATGTTGCTGAACTTGCAACTTGAATAAGTAAGTGAAATATGCCATTTGTCTAGGATTTCACAGTGGCCTGGTGCTTTCAGTATTAGCTGAGTTTGTGCACATGTTTTAGGGTATATCCTCAATACCTATTGGCATCTTCAATTTTGTTAACTGTAATGATGATATGGTGGGGGACTTGATTCTTCTGTTTATTTCAAATCGTTATAAGTTGTCGATGCCTTTAATACCTTTCAGCTCTTTTCCATTGCAAGGTTCTATTACCAGTCTTGTAAAAGTAATGGGATAAATTATTCAAACAAATAGCATAGTGAATAATGTTGCAGCAGGAAATCTTTATCAACAAATATAAAGCATCTCTAAATATATTTTTGTAGATAATAATTTTTGCGTCAGCAAGATTCTGCCTTGTTATGAAAAGAGCAGAAAAACAAGTCATGCTTAAAAAAGAGAAATTCTCAGTTAAAATTTTTTTACACAGAACTGAGTTTCCGAGGAGTCTAATAACTAGTATGCTGATACACCTGACCTAGAAATTTAAACTGCAATATTAAATTCATTCCCTTTCTAGGACAGAGGCCTCAGTTTTATCTGTATATGTGCCAGATTGCCTTCAAAACATTTTCTGTGGATCTCATGAGATGATGTCCTAGAAACTTGACTTTTAAGGCAAGAATGACTCACCTTCTATGGGCTGAATGCATAAAACACAAACTAGAGATAGAAGTTACTTCCTAACCAAATTTGTCAATGCTTAGAAGTAGTATTTCAGTAGTAGTTTCTAATAAGGTAGAACTGTATTTCATTTTCTTTTGGCAATAGGTGCTTCATAATCCAAGCTATTCATAATTAAAGGATGCAATAAATGTCTCCTTTAATCACAAAATTTTTAAACTTTTTCCTCTTTTAAATTTTTATCCATATTAATTCAGAGAAGTTAGTCTTGCTCAAGAAAGCCAGTAACTAAGCCTCTTGCCCACTCTTCCACCCACTGGAAGGTGGTGAGAATCAGAAGAGTAAAAGTAAAAAAAAAACATGTTGATTCAGATAAAAACAGTTTTATAGGCAAAGCAAAAGCTGCAAAAACAAACAAAGCAAAGAATTAATTCACTGCCTTCCCATGGACAGGCAGGTGTTCAGCCATCTCCACAAGAGCAGAGCCCCGTGTAACAATGACTTGGGAAGACAATTATCATCACTCTGAACACCTCTGCTTTTCCTCCTTCTTCTCCCTGCTTTATATCCTGAGCATGATGCCACATACTGGGTCAGTTGGGAACAGCTGGCGTGGCTATCCCCCCTCCCAGTGCCTTTTGCAATTTTGTCTCCTTGCTGGTGGGGTAGTATGAAAAGCAGAAAAGGCCTTGGCTCTGTGCAAGTGCTGCTGAGCAATGAAAAAAGCATCCCTTCTAATGTCAACACTGATTTTGGCACAAATCTGAAACATACCCCCATACAACCTACTACTGAGAAATTTAACTCTACCCCAGCAAAAAACAGCAAAGAATAAAGAGCCAGCTGAAAGATTTTTGTATTCATTAGGTGAAATATCTTTCTGTACAGGGGGCTCGGGGGAATACAGCAGTTTCAATTTTTTTGGTCTGCCTGAAATTTAAAAGCCTGTATGATAAAATGAGATGTTTTGTACATAAACAAGAAGATCAATCTAAACTCTCGAAGGGAAACTTATTATGAATAATAGTGGTTACTCTGATATTTTTTTTTTTCTGCTAGATTGATTTATCCAATATAAATGATTGATTTCAATCTAGATATATCAAAATGGGACTAGCATAACATAGTATGCATAAATTTTACTTAATTTAGGAGATCACTAAAACTTTGAGTTGAAATATTTAATGACTAAAAAAGTCATACCTACTCTTCTAAAACAAAGAAGTAATTCTATCCTTAAAGTAAAAAAATAAAACCCAGAATTATATCTTTAGGTTCTGTAGACATATTAATTGCATTTTAGGACTTCTAAGTCCAAATAGGGTATGATTACCCACTCTTTTCTAGTTTTTGTGAATAGACAAAATCTCTTACCCAGTCATAGAATCCTGAAGATGTGGTGGCCATTTCCATCCTAGTTGTACCCATAATTTTTCACTTTTACAGTACAATATTGCCTTTTTTTACAATGAATGGCATTGTAGACTCGGGGAAGAACCGTACTTTTGATCTGGCATTTCTCTTTGTCGTATGTATGTTTGTAGTGCTTATTGTGAGGGATTTCTTGTTTTTTTCCCAAGATGGCCTGGTGAAAACATAAGGAAGGTACTGATGCTGATGAATGCGTACTTGGTGTTCAAATGTGGAAATGGGCACAGTTTGCTTCTGAGCTTGTATCTGGTTACAGGCATTGAGGCTTCAGAGGGGAAGAAATCCACACTATTTTGACCAAGCTCCAAGCAAGCTGTACGTACATTGGGAAGATTTGATGAGGATCATGCTTCATCAGACAGCCAAACAAGTAGCTGGGCAATGCCTTGCTACTCCAGTAGCAGTTTCTAGTGAGGAGTATTTAAGGTGAAGTCCCTCTAGGGAATTTAAAAAGAGAGTAGGGCAGTTGCTAGAATCACTAGCTAGAATATGTGAGCACTGAGCGGTTGAATCTTAATACTCATTTTAAAAAAGCCAGAGCTAAGTATTTTTTTGTCTTCCCGGTGGTTTTTCTTCTTTTTTTATTATTCTCTGTGAAGTATTAGAAATGCAGTGTTTGAAGTTCTGTCTTCCCTGAGGTGTAAAAATAGTGCTACTATCCTCCTTTGCACTATGATGCTTCTGACTATGAATTCTGAAAATGGTCCCTGTTCCTGTCCAAGCTAGACACTCTTAGCTTTACTTAGTTTTTTTTTTCCTGTCCATCACCAGCCTCATGTTTCCTTGTTCCTTTGAAGATTCCTAAAATGTTTTTGCCACTTAATAACAGACTTTTTATTCTCAGTGTCTTTCTGAGAATCAGCTTGCATATTTTTAAATAATAAATTGCTGTATGATTATTTTAGTATTCATAATACTAGGAATTTTACAATTCTGTGAATACCATTTCTTAATCTTCAGTGGTGGTTTTGTAAATAAATGATGCTGTATAGCAATTCTCTGAAGTTTTTAATGAAAATATTGAACAAAAATAGGTTTGTAATTACTGCATTCAATCAGATAATACATTAATCAGTTCAGAAAAATATCATTATGTGATATGATAGCTAATCCGCTGAAAATGTGTTTTGCAAAATGTGTAGATGCAATAGTACAAATGTTTTATGAAACCAAGTTTTTATTTTCTATTTTATATTTCATTATAAAGTAATTATTCTTTGAGACAGAATTGAAAGAGATTTGTGAAACTTTTACATTTAACCTCTTTTTCCTCTCTTAATAAATACTTTGCGACAGGATCTTGATTTGTTTACCTACTTCTGCTAAACAATATCCCCTAAATTAATTAAGTATTTAGTTGTTGCTACTTGTTTTCATAGGTCTGCTCCACTGTTGGTCATCAAAAGCTCAGTCTATATGATAGCTAATTCCCAATATGTGTATTTCCTGTGCTTGATTTGTATTTCCTCTATTTCAGATGACTAAGGAAGATGATTCAAAAAAATAATTTTATGCATTTATTATTTTCAATGCACTAATTATGTTGCAAGGAATTGAAAGCTTTGAAACCCTAAGAATTCCAAGTTCCCTGTTGCTTTAGCAGATCGAGGTGAGATTAAGAAGGAATGGTGGAAATGGGTAGGCTTAGGCAATTATGAGGTCATTTTCTCCAAAGGAATATCTTTATAGTTTTATAGCTATACCTCATTAATAGGCTGAAGCTAGTGATGAATTAGCTTTCCACAGAGATGGAGTTCAGCATGGAATCTTTAATCAAGGTCCTAAGTCCATTGATATTTGAAAGCTGAAATTCTGCAAAATCTGCATCACCAGAAGTTTGCATAAAGAAGAAAAAAATGTACCAAGATGTAGGATATGTCCGCCAAAAATTACTATTGCTGAAGAAAAATGCATCAATGCATGAGGAATTTTCTGTAAGTGTTAGAAAGTATTTTCAGGTTTTATTGCTATCTATCAGTAGGTTGGTTGATCATAAATATGAAATCCAAGGATTTTTTTTTTTAGAAAAGATTCCTTATAAGAAATATAAAGGATGAATTTTAGTAAGCTGATTTGGATTTTTGCAAACTCTAACTATACAGGATCTAGTCTGAACAGAAGGTTTGATTCATTGATCCAAAAGTGAGTGGGTAGTTGGTCAAATGGGAGATTCTGGTTCCACCATACTTAGTGCAACTTGTCACTGTTGAGATTCTGGCAAGCATGGATAGGAATTACTTAATTACTGGTGAGTTTACAGTAGCAAAATTAGTGCTGAAGAATAAAAAACATGGAATATTAACCTGACTGATTTTATCTAAAGGAAACTGAATGCTTTTATTTGTTTATAAGAAAAGTGTGATAGGGTGGTAAAAACGAACTATTGAAGAAATAGTATTTTCCCTTTTTTGTTGTTTTTGTGTTGCTGAGGATTTTTGCTGACCCTGGAAGTTTCATTAATTTCCTGGATTGTTGTCAGTAAGAGTTGCTTCTTGCTTTTTGACAGTCACAGATAGTTTCTAGGATATGCAAAGGTGTTTTCTGCTGATGTGGTCACTGCCTTTCCAAAATACCCAGAGAATTAGCTTACTTTTGCAAATTTGAAGAGTAAATGTTTGGCTACTTTCCCAGTTCTTTGTTTACTGCAAAAATTCTTTCTTGAGCCACAACTATGCCTCTTTTACTAGGTTTTTTGGTTTGTTGGGGTTTTTTTTATTTGTGGGTTTGTTTTTTGGGGTTTTTTTTGTGTGTGGGGTGGTTTTTTTTTTTTTGTTTTGTTTGGTTGGTTTTTTCAGGTGTTTTTTTTTGTATTTTTCTTATTTTGTTTACACATATTTTTTACAACCATACTGATTGAATCATGCCAGTCTTTCTCACAGCTCATTTATTAGGATTTCCCCCTTACCCACAGATATCTACATCACTTGTAGGGTTAAAATGGACTTCTGGAGGACATCTGCTCATTTTTCTGTATTTTTATAGCTGTTTTTACACTAGCATCTTCAAAGATTATTTTCCAGTCTTTTTTTCTTCCTGATCATTCGTCTTTCTCTCTTTTCTGTACTTGATCTCTCTTGAATATCCTGTTCCCAAGAATTAGACTGAGTAATGACTTTTAAGTAAGAGTCTCCAAACAAATCATGTGTTTGATATTTGTCAGTTTTCCATTTTGCTGTCCATGGTTTCTTGCAGGGACAGGCAGCTGCACACTGTCTGTTGATAAAGCTGGCTCAGTAGAGCTCCAGTGAAGAACAGTTATTTTTTTCTTCCGTTCCTCCAACTGTGCTTACATGTATCTTAGAAGATAAAATGTCATTGGCACTGACTCCTCCCTCCTTCAATTTCTTCTTACTATGAAAAGAAGGCTTCATTTGTTCAATTCCAATCAGTCGTCTCTTCATCAAGCTATATTAATTTTTTTTTACCCCAGCAGGAAGAGCTCATTTTCCGTAGGGTGAGTCTCATTTCATTTTCATTAATCATTTGAGGAAAGCCAGGAAAAGCCTCTGCCTGCTTTAGACTGTCAAAGGATTCATCCCAGTTCCTTCCAGTAAAGAACTGAATGCAGTAAAAATGAGATATAGATGACCACCTGAATCTCTCTAGTTCTCCCACAGCACCTGAAAGGATTGGATGTTTTTCACCTGGAAGTTATTTGAGTAAACTCATATTGTTTAACCCATGATGTGGTAGCATCCTATTAATTACTCAAAGGAAAAGAAAAAGTAAAAAACTTTCTCAGTACTGCCAATTTAGCTAGTGAATATGGAAGAAAGGTATGATTGAATAATTACATATTAAATGTCTTCATTATTTGTAAGTACTTGAAACCCCTCTTAAATAAGGAAACAGCTCTTGTGTGATTGAGCTTCCTCTTCAGTGCTTTGTATCTTGCTAAATCCAAACAAGTTGACTGTTGGTCAGTGACAGTGCTTTTGCATGCATTTTCAGGAAGAAACAAATGCAAACAGAAGTAGAATGGAGAAAAGGTGGAAATTATTCTAAAGTGTGTGATTCCATTTGTGATGAAAAATATTGCCAGGATGATATAGGAGTTTAGATCTCCTTTTCATAATTAATACCACACATTTAACACTGTCAAGAATGTTTCAAATAGGTTTGGAAAATATTATTAAAATCTTTCTCATCTAGGGATCTTAAGTGATTTGGGAGCTTGCAACCAAAACTGTTATGTTTCTTTCCAACAGATCAACTAACATCTCAAAAGAAAATCAATTTTTTTTGCACTTTAAAACACATAACTAAATTATTGAAAAAAAATTTAAAAATGCAGTAAGCCATAATTTCAAATTTCCTGTAATAAGAAATTGTTTCTCCACTGGTGTACTTTTTGATCACTGATGAACATGATTCTCATGATTCTGAAGTTTTCTTTCTGCTGAAAGTTTTACAAATTGCTCTTCATGTTGAGCATCTCTGTTTGGATTCTTTTTTGGTGAGATGTCATTAGTCATGTGGGTGCTAGGTAGATGGGTAGAGTTTTGGTACGATATTAGGATGCCATGAAGCTGGTTTATTGAGATAGGCACAGAAACAAGCAATCACAGTGAAACCACATTTATAAATTATAAAACTGCTGATCAGGGTTGCATTCATTAGTAACCAGAAAGATGAATAGGCTAATTAAAGGGAGGAAATGCTGAAGATAAAAAGGGAAACAAATTAGAGACCTATATGTTATACCAAATTAAAAACATATAAACTTACATTCCTTGTCTCTGCACAAACTACTTAGATGTTCTCCATAGCTTTTTTGTATCATTTAAAATACATAGTAAACTTACAGATTAATGACTTAAATCTCTACTCTGAGAGTATTTTAAGAACTGAGTTTTTCCATGAGTGGTATCTTGGTAAAACTGTGGTGACCAGAATGTTAATATTTACTCCCTGGCAAAACATCTCTCTTGTTATATTTTAAAAGTGTTATTATTTTAGACTGAAGCAGGAGCCTTCAGTCTAAAAGTTCTGAAGGTTTACATCTTCAGATAGATGCTATAAAATTAAAGATTACTCTATATGTGTCTGTCCATCTATATCTAGATCATCTATCTATTTATATTTACACACATATATGTACTTTTAAACCTAATTCTGACAGTAGGCTCTGTCTTCTTCCATTAAGGTGAATTTAGCTCTTTTCTGCCTGTACTCTTATCAGGCAGACAGGTGAAATACAGGTTCTATTTTTAGAGCTTTGGATAGTAGTAAGATTTGATCCATGCTTGTGTTCCCGTAACACCAATAACAACTTTAGTTTGCATATTGATATAATTGTGATTACTTATCTATATGATTGTGATTACTATTGATTAAAAAATACCCTGAAGGGATGGAGAATCTATTAATATTGTATATAAGGACATTAAATTCACATTAAGGTAAAATTGGTGAAAAAAAAGAATCAGTGTATTTGTGCCTTTGTATATTACTGAAGAAGCTCAACAGATAGAAGTAAAACCCAAAATGTAATCAGTATCTTTTTCAGAAACACTCTTGTTCTTCATATTAGTCAGCGCAGCTTTTTCTGTACTCTGATATCTGGCCCATGTTATTTTTCATATGAATTAACAGACTTATGTGTTTTAGGCCAGAAGAGACAAGTATGTGGCTTCCAATCTACAAGTACTGGTTTTCTAGCCATACAATGGAGTTGTGCTACACATATATGAAAATAAGAGGAAAAGGAACAGCATTTATAAGCTTATTTTCCATCTTTCTAGAAATTCAGGTTCACATTCATATTTCCTATCTTTCCCTTTCTTTTGTTGGAGACGACATGATTATGCTATCACATGAAATTTAGACTCCAAACTACGGTCAGCAATGAACTATTTAGAGAAGGTATTTACTCATAAAGTATTCATTCCATCTGCTACTTCCAGTCCAGCTGAGTTTGGTGAATCTGCCACTCTTAAAACATCTTTCCTGACTCTTGAAGATTACACTTTTGTCACCATCTACTGAAACTGATTTAACAAAATGTATCATTCACAGAGGAAAATTAGTGCCAGTTTTTGTGAAGCTACTGAAATACTGGTCCTGCTGTCTTCCACTGATGTGGTTGCCACGTTTTCGCCTGATGAGATATCCTTAGCAAAGACATTATTTATCTTCTCAGTGGCCTTAACAGAAGGAGCTGAGCAATGTAAAGTGCTGGTCCTAGCACTTGTCAATATGCTGTGCCTTACTGTGATATGTAGAGCAGCAGTGATGAAGGCCCACTAGGTTTAAAAGAAAAGTGACGGGTTTTTTAAACTGAGATCCAATGGTTTGCAGTAATTTTCCTGACTTTATTGCTATTTTATTAGTCTTTTATAATTTATTCATTAAGACAAAATTTATCTCATTGTCTAGCAGAAGGAATATTTTAGATGAAGTTCAGAGACCTATCACAGGTGGTAGGGCAGAATGCTGTTGTATCTTTTGGCAGTCTGTCTCCTTAGGCACCTGCTTTTCTCTTAGACAACTCAGCTATATGAAATCTTGTGTTGCTGTTACTAGACTTCTGTGATCCCACCTGGTATAGAACACCTCAAAAAGTTATTCTCAAACACCACATACAGCTAGATGATTGTAAAGCAAAATTAAGTGAAATAATGAGCAAGTTTTTGAAACCAAAGATTCTTTTAAAAATACACTAAAAATATACTGAAATGTCGTTCAGTTTTGAAAATGTTGCTTAGAAAGGCATATTTTTTGAGAAACATCAAGCCTGAGCTGGATTTGAATCTAGCTTCCTTGAAAATCCAGTATAGCACATTATTATTATTATTTAGAAATATTTCAAGTCACAGAACAGTGCTAAAAAGTATGATTCTAGTCATTACATGATTATTTATTTTTTTAACATGCTGTGAACTTCATTGTGCAGAGAACATTACAATTAAATATGTTGAACGAAACAGCCATAAATGCTCGCACTAAGTAATAATGGTAAAGCATCAGGTGACTGATATCCATTTTTGTGAAGTGATAATTTTATTGGAGAGCAATATCCAAGATTCAAACATTTATTGTCCTTTTATAGACAATTGTTTCAGTAAGTGTTTAGTAAACACTGGCATCACAGGGAGAAAACTGTGTGCCTCAGCTGCTGTCCTGCCTGTGGCTAAAATGAAGTCTCTGTAGTATTCTAACTGTATTGAGTTAGGAAAAAAATTAAATTCTAATTGTCAACATAAAGCCCAGAAATCTGTCAGTAAAAACATACTGATTTAAGCTTCTTTGACATTGATGACAAAACTGTACTTCGTGGCCAAGAAAAAAAGCAGATTCTTCTGAATTATTAAACTTCAAATCACATAAATTATGTAATCAATGGACTTTATGTACAGCCTAATAGTGAAGTTATTTGCATATCTTTTTTCCTTTACGTTTTCAAGAGTGCAAAGGGATTTCCAAATGTCTTCATTAGAAAACACAGTTTTGGAGTGTTATGTACAATTCTACCTTAATTTCTAAAAGTTGCAAGAAAAATCTACAGCAGAACAAAAAAGCATCCAACCCTCAGATCAGAATCTTGTAATACCTCTGATTTGACACCTACGTGACAAAAGTAGTCTATGATAAGTTTTTTATTTTATTGTGAGGTACAGTTTGTTTAGTGTCCATCCTCCAGATCACCTCTTTGAACACATTCTGTGATTCCATGACACATCCTAGTACAGGTCTCAGAAGAACCACTCTACAAATCCTTTTGAGCTGCCGAGGCAGTTTTAGTAATGATATCAATTATGCTAAAGAGAAAAATAAGCAAAATCCAACAAACACAAAATTGCCCATCAGGGCAATAAAGATTTATGCTGTTTTGCCTGAAATGTACAACATATTGATGAGGCTTTTATCTTATCTGCCAAATGATTTGTGACCCAATGACTGTTTGTAGTAAGGTCAGTTGCTGATACAGTTTTGGCTGCCTTTGAAAGGCTTGAATGGCTAATGCCAAAAGAAGACTTAGTAGGTGTCAGGTGTATCCCATATAAAAATTTAAGAGGAAGTGACTATCTCACTCCAATATTTAATTATCTAAGAATGCAGCTCTACTGCCTTGTCAATCCCAATCTTGATATGATCTCAACCAAATCAAGGTAATAAAATATTTTTCTGTTAATTTTGGAAGTATTCTAGATTACCAAACACTTGCAAAAAAGGAGGAATAATTCATTTGCTTCAACCCATACTGGAAGTTACAGGAAGAGCTTCATGTATAGGTGCTTGGCATTTTAAATGCTTTCTAGGAAAATTCATCCATTTATGTATCAGACTTTTTCAAAAGATCCAAACCACTTTCTCGCCATCTTATTTGTTTATATAATGAGCTTCTTGATTTCATCCCAAGTCTTGATTTTAAAGCCAAGGTTGAGATATAACGTTTGTGTATTTATTACACAAGAAATGCTATAGTTCTTATAGAACTTCCTGCTCTGTATGATTCATTTTCCACCATGTGGGGTAAACTTTCTTATAAAGAAAACAGTTGCATTATTTTCTGCTGTAAGCTTAATGCCACATACTGTGTGAGGGGAAGCAAAATGAATGGTTGCTGTAGTGTCATACAAAAAAAGATTTATCCACGGCATTAACTGCTGGCCAAGAGGCTGTGTTACTCTCAGGGTGAGTGGGGAGGGCTAGCTGGTTCAGGTCAATCATCTGTATGATGTTTTGAGCTATGGCTAGTCATGACCAAATTGCTTTTTTGATTTTTTTATCCTCTAAATGATGGTATGATTTTCCTTGCTAGCTATCGCTCTTCTGTATCTGCAGCTCTACAGCTCATCCAATTCCTTATCAACCCAAATGAATATTGGGTCTAGATGCTGTCATACTGTGAATTTATATTTTAAAGTGCCTTTATATTTTCATTCTTTCTGTGAATTAAGGGAATGACGCAGAGAGAATCAATCAGTAATGAAAATGTCTAGGAGTAGTGTTATGTTCCAGGTGACAGTTTCAGCAGGAGGTATGGGTCCCTTCCATGGGTTCACAGGTCCAGACAGGCTCCTGCTTCAGCATGGGCTCTCCATGAGGTCACAAACTCTGGCCCCTCAGGCTATTCCAGCATGGGATCTCCCATGGGCTGTGATGTGGATTTCTCCTCTCCTATGGCACTCCATGAGCCGCAGGGGCAGAGTTTGCTTCACCAAGCCTCACAGAGTTGAACAGTATGCGGAGGGAACTGAGGGATACCTGGCTGTGGTGATGGAATAAAATGCCATTGTATTTAATAATTGTGTTGCAAAGGTCTGTTCCAGGGGACTATAGTCACAGTTTTAGGACCAGTACTACTTCTGACATTGTCATGATCTGAAAGTTGGCTTTTCAAATATTTTTAAATGAAAGTAATTTTTTGTAGGTAATATATAATGTTAAATCACAAGAAAATGGAATTTGTGTAAAATTAGCCAGTTACTTAAAATCTCAAAATTTAATCATACATTGCATTTTTCTTACAATGACTGGCTAAATAAATGTGTAGAAACTCATTATAAGGAAAAAGTTGATTAACCTATTTGTGTACTTAGTTTCTGGATTCATAAGGCATTTTCACACAACTAGGATGAAAACTGCCAGGATATGATAAGGTGATGCAATGTTTTAAATCCTGGCCATATTTTGCTTTGAGAGAATTGAGAAATGTTATTGAGGGAAATTTTATTTATAAAATTCACTACAATTCACATCAAATAAACCACTAAACATTGCATTTAATTGAAACTGAGGGTAAAGAGAAGAAATCATGTCTGAAAAAACCAAAAATGACAAAATTCCTGTTTGCTAACCTACTTAAAATCTACTTATTAAATTCTTTATTTCTGTCTTGACTTATTTCAGTGATATATATATTGTCACAATATGACTCTAGGACTTATGACTCTAATTATTCACTGTGAGTTAATTTATTCCATTAATATCTCATTCACTAGAAGAATGGTAAAACCTAAAGAGTGTTGATTTGGATAAATATCTAGCAACACAGATAATTACATGAACATTTTTTAGCTTCATATTTTAAAAATCTTATGAAATTAACATTTCTTTGATCCTTCAAATGAATGTAATCTGGTTTTTATTTCTCATTGGACCAACTGACTAATTTTCATGCATTTTTACTTTTTTTTTCAGTCAAAAGAACAGTAGCATTTAACCTGTGTCTAAAATTGATTGTTTTATCTGGTTTATAAGTTTGTTGACTTTGTGTTTGGTTGTTTTGAATTTTTTCATTTTGTTTTGTTTTGTCTTCCTCCTGAACAGAAAACCTATTAAAACAACATTTCTAATGGGCATATTACAGAAAGAACTCTTACAGAAAGAGAATGAGACTGCTTTAATTTCATTTTTAAGTCATAGAGAAAATTTAGTACCTTCTGGTCTAAAGGCAATTTGACAGCTGAATATGAATATAAATATCTGTAAAAGACAGCTGTGGAGGAAAAAAAATTTAAACAGTTTCTTATTAAATAGCATAAATAATTTTATTTTAAGGAAATATTGATAGAAAGTTATTTAAGCAGTTTGCAAATGGTTACTGCTTGTTTGTGTGTGAGAAGAATTCCAACTAGTTCAGGAATTTAACAGATTATAATTGTATCAATCTCTTAAAAGGCAAAATGTTTGGGTATTTTTGGTAAAGGCGGCATGTATAATAGCATCAATTATTAATTTAATTTGCTAAATATAATGAAAGACTGAAAACTTCATTTATGAAAGATGTATTATAGAAAGGTGAGATTTTTCTTCTATTTGTAAAAGAGAGTGTACTGGCTACAAGCTATATGAAGAAAATTGCCTTTATCTCAGCCAAAACCAGCACAAAAGAAAAGGTACATGACTCTCTTTCTCCAGAACCAAATTTTACTTAGTGATCTCTTAAAGGACAACAAAACAATATTCAGAATTGGAGTGTCAAATGCATGCATGGATTACTTTTATATTTTTAATAGTTTCTTGCTGATAAATTTGAAATGTAAATCCAATTTGAAATAGAAATCAAAAGTTTACTTTCCATTCATAAAATCCATCAAATTTATGCTAGATGCCTAGTACAAATAACATTTATATGATTAATGCTAGATGAATGTATCTCTTCTGTGCCTATAGAAACTGATTTTCTATACATTCTGAGATAATTTTTATGTAATATTACATGTGAAAAACAGGCCTCTCATTTACTTACTGATGCTTACATCTTTCTTTTACAGATGACACGAGAGCAGTATATATTAGCAACACAACAGAACAGCCTTCCAAGGACTGAACATCCTCAGTTTTACCCAGTAGGGATTTATGGATGGCGAAAGAGGTGCTTATACTTCTTTGTCCTTCTGCTGTTGGTTACCATGATTGTTAATTTAGCAATGACAATATGGATTTTGAAGGTTATGAATTTCACAGTGGTAAGTATTACAGTAACTTTATGTATCTCATTTCTTCAAGTACTAAGTTCTAGGTTGTTTGTTTTTTTCTTTTTCCTTTACCGTGATATATAGAAATCTTATAATTTTGGAGGAAAAAGTGTATGTACTTATTTGAATGTTGGTTCAGATATCATTTTTATATATATTCTGCAGTGAGTGGACAGGTGGTTAGTGTATTCTGATGTTTTTGGTTAAAAAACATATCTTTTGAAATAATATCTGGATCATAGATTATTTTGTTTGCCCAAATCAAAAGTGCCACGGTGACTGCCCCAAGCATCTTTTGTTTTCTTTCCTGAATGTCAAAGTTTGTTGAAAAGTTAAAAGTTTATGGTGAATTACTAAATCAGTGCAGGAATTTAATGCAGAAAACAGATTATTGCAGCACTTTTAATAAAACACCTTCTCCTTGATCATATCCAAATATATTTTTTAAATTGTGTGCTGCATAATTAATTTACTACTGCAGACTCATGGAATGGTAGGTAGCCTTCTACTTTGAGTAGTTAGTATTCAATGTGAATGCTAGAAGGTTGTCATGTTAAAAGTTGAGTAACATCATCATGCTCATGTCCTCTCATGCATGTTTGAGCAAGAGTGGGAAATTTGTATTAAGTCTGAAAGAGTCACACTCTTACAGGCAGGTGTTTGACAGCAAAATATTTTAGTTTATGAACCTAAAGTTTGTGTATTTAAAAAGGCAATGGCTTTGAAATACAATTGTATGTATACAGATAGATATAAACAAAGGAATTTCATTTGTGCAGTGGGAGAGTGATTGGAAATCAGAAGTGCAGCTAGAAACCTCAAGAGTATTTGCTCAAAAGAGGAATATAGTAATGATAAAAGTAATTGCTGAAATTGGACTGCTTTGACATTTTGACATTATATAAAAATATTTCCTGTTTTAGCATAAGTCAGTGCTGAGCTTTCTGTGAAGACAATAGTAATTGCAACATTTCAAGGGGTCATGAAGAGCCAGGTCATGGTTTGCCATTGCTATCTGATGATTGCAACACTGTTGATCTGTATTAGCTGTTGCCTTTCTATTTTTAACTATAAAGCTACAGCCACTGACAATTTGGCATAATAAAAGCCTTTCTGCAATCAGGTTTCTAGTTGGAAAAGTTCTGTGAATATACTGACCTTACACATAAAAGTCACATTCCGAATCTGAGCAGTTATTCCATGTTCTTTTTATACTCAGAGTAAAAATAGGGTCTTGCATAAAGCACTCATCTCATACTAAGATAGGCAACAGATGTAAATTTTTCTTAAGGACAAATGTTGAATAGCTTATCAAAGAAATAATTTTAAAAAATTGTTTCTTTGCAATTGTGTAAAAACATAGTACAGGCAAAGTGTGCAAGTCTCCTTTTATCAGATTATGTAATATGACTGGGAAGCAGAGAAATGTTCAGGGAGACAATCTCTTCTTCCAGTGTACACGGTAAGAAACTTGAAAGGTAAATTCCAGTTAAAAGTAATTTCCCTGATATATAATAAGCATCAGATGAGCAAAACTAAATATAATTAATATCTGTTTAGCAGGAATATTAGATAGAGGAATTGAATCTATTAGAGGAATACTACATAGATGTAGTAATAATTTTTGAAAGACATTTACCCACTGATAGCTTAGTCTTACTGTCCTTTAATATCTCGTCAAGGTTTGTTCAATTATCTTTTTAGAAAGATGTAGCCAAGGAGGTCAATGGCATCTTGGCCTGTTTAAGGAACAATGTGGCCAGCAGGACTTGGGACATGATTATCCCTCTGTGCTTAGCACTGGTGAGGTCACACCTCAAGTACCGTGTTCAGGTTTTTTTGTCTAAAAGGACATTGAGGTGCATGTCTGGAGTCAGGAACAGAACTGCCAAGTCTAGAAAACATCTTATGAGGAATGGCTGAGGGAGCAGGGGGTGTTTAGCGTGGAGAAGAGGCTGAGGGGGAGACCTCATCACTCGCTACAACTGCCTAAAAGGAGAGTGTAGTGAGATGAGGGTTGTTTTCTTCTTCCATATCTCAAATGAAAAGATGAGTAGAAAATAGCCATAAGTTGTGCCAGGGGATGTTCAGATTACATATTCTTTTTTTTTTTTCCACTGAAAAAGTATTTAGACATGGAAATAAGTTGCCCAGGCAAGGTGTGAAGTTGTCATCTCTGGAAGAGTTCGAAGGGCACCTGTATGGTTTAGGGGTGGTCATGGTGGTACTGGGTGGAAGGTTGGACTGCATGATCTTGAAGGTCTGATTTTCAAAGAACACATGCAAAATATCTCAGAAAAATCAATCCAAGGACTAAAACCTGTAACTTTTTTCAGTATATAAAATAATAGCCTTAGGGGACACTTAGAGTTTCCTTTCCTTGTACTAACCTTGGTGTGGTTCACAGGCTACCCCATGGAAATATCTGTCTTTCACTTTCCATCAGGATGTAATTACCTCTCACTTAGTCTATGTTGTACGGGTTTAACAAAGCTCAAAGCTATTAATTACTCTTTACCAGTCCCTACAGTTTCTATACTAGGGATTTCAAGAAGGATGGACCCTCAAGGCATGACTTGGTACCAGAGCCAAGGGGTAAAATATTAATGCTTTTGTATTTAGAACATCCCAGTTATTTCATATATGTAATATATGTGAATTTTAAAGGCTCATGAAGAAATAATTATTTTTTTACTCTGCCTCTATTCTTGTCATTCTGTATTTACATAGAACACAGCATAAGTGATCAGCTGATTTTTTTAAAGATCTAATTACTAATCTAATCATTATTCTCTGATAAAACTTTTTTGTATCATCTTTATATTAACCTCAAAAGAACTGTAATTTTACATAATTTATTCTTCTTCGAGGTGTTAATGAATAAGGTGTATTGACAATCTGTTTAATTACTTTGCAAAAGAGATTTACTATATATTTTTGTTACTAACCAAATACCACTGTAGCGATACATGACTGAAAGTTTTCTGCAGGTGTTACAAATTAGCTTTAAAAAAGGAAATTCAAAGCATTCCTCTTATTATTGGGATGTGACATTGTGAAATAACCTTGAGCAGTCAGCATAGAAGCATACATCCAGCTCTTGGTGGAGGAGACATAAATAACATCTCTTTTATGCATTTTTTAATATGTTCACAATTTCCATTGATATTGCCACTTATTTAATATTATGTTGTTCCTTTGCTTTTTGCATGACATTGATGTCTGGAATTTACTAACGCTAAAAAAATGGTCCTGTTAGAAAAAACACTCATGTAGTTCTTAGATCTCTTTTTGTGTCCTGTAGCAGCCACATAGCGCCAAGTTATTTTACTGGTGTTGGTCGCACATCTGGTTTTGTGTGTCTTCATATTCTGATTACGCCTAGGAATCCCTATATGAAAAGAGGTTTTGTGATCCCCTGTAAGAAAGCAGCCACCTACTTCAGATGTTTTCTCTTGCTGTAGTTGCAGTGTTGTAGTCAGTTTTGACTGATGTCATGACACAATGTTGTCTGTATTGATCCATGTTAAACTCCTCTTGCCAGTACTACCAAGGGAACTACTTTTAAGATCAGGGGCCAGACATCATCTGGGTAGAGACAGTTTATTTCTCCAGGGACTTTGAAGAGCACTTTAGCTTCAGACATATAGCAGGGTGTAAAGAGCAGTTTGAATTTCCTGGCTAGAACACATATGCTTCATGCCCCCAGCTCAGCATACTCTCTTTGCTGGCTGCCCAGCTCTGGATTCACGTTCTATGAACAGGAGGTAGTTTGCAGGTGGAATGTCTGCCTGAATATACACAAGCCAAGTAAACCTGATTTCTTTCATATGTGACAGCATATATAATAAGGCAGCGATATTCAAACATTAATTCCCCCCTGTTTGCATCATAACAGATTATCCCTATATTCCTTTACAAGTTTCAGTTTTACAATTGGAAACTTTCAGATGTGCAAAAATCTGAATCTGAATTATATTCTATTAAGATTACTTATAGAGACCATTAAGCAGTATTTTCCTGGGTTTTGGTTAATGTGCAAGAATGTGGAAATCTTCCAAATATTTAACTCTCTGGGTTGGGACAACACCCATAATTTCTTTTAAAGTACATTTTTCACATTAAAGTTGTAATTTGATGCCTAAATTTTTAGCAGTACAGAACCAAATCAGCTCTGTTCAATGCTTTTATGTAGATGTAGGTCAAACTATCTTGGCATACTGAGGAAAAACAAAATCTATTTGTAAAACTATACTGTAATAGAAATTATCAATTTCTCAACAAGCATGACAGTGATATGAGTGGCTACATTTCTAATATTCTTTGTCCACGAGCTTATTTGATGGTCAAAACAGTATCTTGTTTTCAGTTCAGTTGGTTCTGCTGAGCTATGTGATGAAGATAGCACTTTCACGTAATAACTAATACAATTTCAAGTAGAACTAAGGCAAAGGTCTTTCATTTCTTAGACAATCTTTGAGATGTGCCCAGTTTGTAGCAGGTTGGCATTTCAAAATTATGAAGTTTTGTAATTGTACTTATCTCAAAAGTAATTTTGTCATTTGGCAAACAGAAAACTTCTTTCATTTGACAAAGGCAGCAGTTTGCTTTTAGGTTTTGAATAAATATGAATAGAAGTGGTTGATATATATTTAATAAATACTTTCTGCTGGTTTAATTTATTTTAATGGCAATAATTTATTGTCAATATTTTTTTTTAAACAGTAAATTAACTAATTTTTTAAAATTGTATCTTTTACCTAGGTAGAAAATAATTTCTCTAGATCCATCAGGATTTTAGCTTTCAAGAATATGACATTCTTGGCATGAATGCAAGAAAGCTCTCATTTCCTTTTTATTTGGTTTTTATAGTGACAAAGTTCCAGTCCAGAGTAGGTAATATAATTAATTTTTAATGATTATGAGGCTTAGTCAAGATATGACAGATCAAGGCTCAAATTGTCTCCAGCATAGATCATGTTATAGATAAGTGTTTTACATGTAGGTTATTAGTCCTGATTTCTGATAATTCCTTTTAATAGATGTGTGACATCTCTCTTTCTATTTCTTAATCTCAGACATTACATATCAACCTGGTAACAAATTTTATTGAAAATTCCAGTGAAATGGCTGTGTATTCCTCAGGAATATTTTCTGCACAGATTTAGAATAATTTTTAAAATTTTGACTTTAAAATTATTTTAAAAATGTTTAGAAAATCTTCAGCTAAAATGAGTATTAGAAACCAGATGTCTGCACATGGGCATGTATATATGTATGCACAAAGTCTTATTTATAGAACTGGCTCTGTTCTCATATCCTTATGGTGCACTGGAAATCAGAAGAAATGTCAGCTTCTTGAATGAACCTGTCAGCTCCGTGAATAATCCAACACCTTATCCATAAAATGTCAGCAAATTAATCTTGCTATGAGTTAATTTTGCTTGGACTTTTTTATCCTATTTTTTAACATTCATGTAAAAGCACAGCTTCAGAGAGCTGGAAGGTATTTTGTACAATTCATGTCCTCTTTCATTTTCAGTACCACAGGCAAGAGTGAACTGATTTATTCTTACTCTCTTTTGAGCATTTCATATACTTGCCGTCCTGAGCACAATGAAAAACTCATTTTAAGTATTTCTAGTTCCCTTCCTCTAAATCAATTTTTTTATCTCATCTTACATGTGTACCTCCTGTATTGCAT
Source organism: Chloebia gouldiae (assembly GCA_003676055.1). Classification (NCBI taxonomy): domain Eukaryota; kingdom Metazoa; phylum Chordata; class Aves; order Passeriformes; family Passeridae; genus Chloebia; species Chloebia gouldiae. The sequence continues at coordinate 20,428,294 of QUSF01000005.1, forward strand.
ACTTCTTTTCCTGGTCCTTATGGGGAGGAAAAAAATCAGTGTCAGTGCAAGCATGGTGTAGGTTTACTTGGCTATACAGTAATTAATATAAAATCTGTTGTGTCACAGTGGAAAGATGACTAATCTGATGTCATGTTTGTGATACATAAGGCAACAGCTTGCATGAAGAGTCAAGCCACTGTTAAACATATTTTGTTAGGTATTTTATAGTACTGGACATCTCATGGAAAGATATCTTTCAGTTAAAAGTAGGAAAGTATTGTTTAAATAATCCCATTTAATAGCACTTCTCAGCAAACATTAACTCCTTTGCTTAATTTGCAGGTTATATTATTGATTCTGTGTGACTGAATGCAGACCTTAAATTATTTGGTTTATTTCTGAGATTATATGTCTGTGTGTTTTGGGGTTTGTTTTTAACAAATGATCTCTTATGAAGAAAGAATGGGATAAAATTATTTTCTCATTTTTATATTTGTTTAGTCATTTGGATTTAATGGCAGAGTACTAGTAGAGTTCCCAATAGGAAAAAGTAAGCAAAATATGTTGCACCTTAGACAGTCTTATAAAAATGTGATTTTAATTAACTGTAGAAAAATTTAATATCTTTACACAATTCTTTAAACAATTTCAACGTGACCTTGCAGTGGCTTTGGAAAATTGTACTGTAGTATCAAGGTCTTGACTTCCTAGGAAAACTGCCTATAAAAAATGTTTACTTTGTAGTCATGAATTGAGAACATGAAGAGGCATTTGTTTTTCCAAGGCCACTTCTTGCTCATTTGTCTCATTTCTTTGGATTTATTTCATTAAGTGTCAGGACTGACTTAGAATCAGCTTAAGGGACACAGGTATAACTTGTACCTTTACACCACATGAGCTGACCAGCATTTCAAAGGTAGCTTTCCCTGTGTTTCAAAATGCAGATGTGTACATCTTCTACCCTTCACCCGAGTGATTCTGATTGTGCATTAGACCATGACCACTGCAACCTCTTATAAGGACCTTAACATTCAAAAAAAGACAGAGTGTGGCTATAGAATGTACAAAAGAGAGCAACAGCAGTTTAAATCCATGTAATAGGTTAGCTGAAAAGGTGTGTGTGTGTGTATATATATATATATATATATATATAGATGTGTGTGTGCGTATATATATATATATATTCAGTTTGCCGACATTTACCTTCTCTGAAATAATCACGTGCTCAAGCTGAGTGAGCAGTGTTTACTAGACAGCTTCTTCTTAATCATTCACTGTGTAAATAGGCTGGAACAAGGATCTCAGATTTTTTTTTCAAATATTTGCTTTCATGAAAATGGAATTAGCTTCATTTCCATTAAAGGCTTTCTGTTTCCTTTCTGTGTGATTTTTTGCATGACATTAGTGTTTACAGAAAGTGATATTTTCAAGAGAATGTTACATAAATATAAATTTGAATTCTTAAAGGTTTATAAGATAGTTCTGACAATTTTATTTGTCCAGGTGCATAGCTTGAATAGAAGATATTTGAAGAATACTTTTGATGGGCAGTCATTTTTAATGAGGGGGAAAAAAGGTGGAACAAATTAATTTTGTATACCAGAGTTCATGAAAATAATCAACATAAAGTCATAAAAAGAAAAGAAGGCTAATTCATCAGCATGTTTCTCAGATGGAGCAACTAAATCAGAGTTAATTTTATAGTTCAGGGCAAGCAATAATAATTTCTAAGTTTATTTAGCAGTAATTAGAGAGATATCAAACCACTTGAAAAAACTTCATTTACTTAAAAGCACCCACAGTCTGTATGAATAATGAAATGTGTGATTCTTACTTCCTTCCTATTATTGGGATTACTTATCTGAGTAAAGAGTGAAATAAAAAATTGCATCCTCTGCTTGGAATCCTGATTTTATTTGTACAAATCTTTCATCTTGACATAAATACAAGTCTGTGTATTAAGTACAAAAGCAGAATGTACTTATGTAAATCTAGCCTAAATTAGACCTAGCACATTTAGGAATTATAATTAAAAAGAAACAGGAAGATAAGATAGAATACGTACTGATAAATGTCTTACATGGCAGAGTATTTCCTCTTCTTTCTTATAAGTCAGGATATTAAATGTGTGGTTGGAATCCCAGGCAGGATTAAATGATGAATCAAATGTTTCACTGATGCAGAAGCAAGGACATTTTTTAATAAAAAAATGTGGATAAGGGGTTTCACTATCCTACAGCAAATGAGAAAAATTTTCAAGACTTCTACCCAAAAGATACAACACTGATGGAGGTATCATTTCTATGCCTGACAAACATGTTTTACTACTGCTAGGTACAATCAAGGAATGAAAATCAAGAAATCCAGTAAAAGCAGATTATAAATGGTCTTGCCAGAGACAATGCAGAAGTAGTGGAAATACCACAAAATAGAAGTCAATGTTAATACATGGTCCCAAACCTCTTAATCATAATCTAAATTTGGCTGCCTTCTCTGGAAAAGCCTGGTGCATCAGAGCTTGTCCAATGATTTGTTTTTCAGGCAGCACAGTGCATACCCTGACTGTTACATCAGTGTCCATCAAGAATGTGAGGACTACCTTATTTTACTGTGACACTCAGTTAAGTACCATAAATTGTGCACAGCCTAATGTAAAATCTTGAGAGTTTTGAGCTTATGGTATCTTACAAAACAAAACCCCCCAAAACCCCAGATATATATTTTAATGTCTGTAATAATGAAACCAGCATTTTTGTGATGCAAAATCACTATCTATACAATTTTTTTGCTTATAGATCTTCCTTTCCTCTCACCTCATTGACATCTATTTATACAGTAGAGCAACATCAAAAAATGTTTTCCCAAAGACAAATTTCTAATTACTGTGTTTATTTGTCTTATTAAGGCTCGGTTTTATAACAGCAAGGATGGGCAAGACGGTAACATATTTCTGTCTACATTAACAAAAAACTAAAATTGAAATAAGTATAATAAAAATACAATAGAAATTAATATATATTAACTTTGGTTCAAATTTTAACACATCTTTCTTCTCATATAGTGGGATGGCACAAGTCAAAAAATGATAAACAATTCTTTTTATAAAATGAAAATCAAAATTGCTATCATACTATTATCCTCTCAGTTAAGATGATATTTTAATAGTCAAGGTAGATGAAAGCATATGTAAAAATTAAAAATTAAAAAATATATACTTGATTATCTTCGAATCATTCTTCTATCCTTTAGAGATGGAACTTTCTCATTTCCTTCATTGTGTTCAGGAATATACAATTCTTATCAGTCATCTTTCAGGGTCTGGTCATGCTACATAGAAGTAGCAGAGGAGACAAACATCCATATTGGATATAAATATCTATTTGTTTTATTGGCTGAACAAGCAATATGAAAGACACTTATTTAAAATAGTTTTTGTCACATATTCTGACACTGATATTTATTTACCAAAAGATGATAATCACTATTAAAAATGAGTTCATTTTTTACAATAGTCAATTCAGAATAAAAATGTGTTATGCCAATAATTTGCCTGTGGATTTTTTCCTCAGACTGATTGCTATAAGCTTATGTGTATATAAACATCCAAACTTACTTTTTCTTAAGAGGGATGTAAACTATTCACATTTGAATTTCCTAGTGTTTTTTACTTTTTTTTTTTGTTCTTCACTAATTAAAATGCTAACTATAAAGGAAGAGGATTGATTTTTAAGCTTAGATCTATGTTATCTCCTCTTACTTTCAAACCCTCATTAATTATTTGCAAGATGATTTAAATTAAATCCCATCTACAGGATGCTACTATGGAAATCCTTTTGTCATGGTTACAAAAAGGTCACACTCTTTTGTGGTACCTAAGGAGGACCTGTTGGACAGGAGAAAAGGGCAAAGAGTATGGCAACACAAAGTCTCTGGCAGATTTAAAACTTTGGGGGAATATGCTTGCTCTAAAATTTCACATCACTTTTTATATTTTACAGGAGTCTTATGGTCTGCAGTTCTTAATATGAACTGTGGAAAAATAAATATCCTGTTATGAATTGTTATCTGAGCTTTTGTCTAACTGTCAAAGGACTCTTCTGTTTTAAGTTTTAATAAAGCTGTAACCTGGAGCTTGCTGAAGGTTAACACATTTACTTTCAAGAAAATAAAATTCAATGACATTTATTACTGTACAAATAAAAAAATGGTTTTTGCAGTCTGAAGGGAAACATTAATGGATTTTGGATTCATGATGTGTGTGAATAAAATTACTTCAGATACCCTAAGGTTCAGGTGAAACCTGAGTCATGCATAAAGTAAAAGTATAATAAAACATCTGATAATTCTTACCCGTTCTTAACAATTCTGAATACACTTAAGCCACTGCCTTAATCAAAATGAAAATAAATATAGATTTTACAATAGGGTACAGTATAGTCACTGCTTCTTAAAGGTATAAACTCAGCTAAAATATTCTTCAGACTACTACTATTTGTTGACAGAAGATCTGAGGAGTCCATATAACCAGTCTAGTCATATAAATATTTCATAATAGTCTTTTCTAGTTAACTGAAATTTATTAGTAGAGTTATCCTGAATATTCAATCAGCTTACATGGTATAAATTTACACAGACACAAAAAGATATTCCTAAAGAATTATTTTACATCAAGTAATCTTTCTGTATTACACAGAACATTGCCAAAATCTTACTTGACAGCTTCTATTTTACTGGGCATTAAAACCTCTTCACCACCTGGTAGTGCACTCTATTGAATATGATTAGAAGTATTTCTATAAACTTTTTCACACTTTCATGTGGATTTCTTGTATGCTTTAACACTTGGGTTAAAGCATACAGGCATAAAGCATTGCGTGTATTTTTATACATGCAATCTAAAAGATTCAAGTGTCAGGTTAGCAGTTAATGGCTGGGTTTTCAAAAGTAACTGGAAGTCAACCTTGACAGCATGTATGTTATTTGAAAGATACCATCCTGCTCAGCTTTATACTCATTGCTGTTGTAAGATGCCCTCCAGATCCATTTTAGGTGAAATATTTCCTTATCGAGCACAGTGTTTGTTGTGTATCACACACATGTGTAGTATGCTGAGTAATAACAGCTGAGAAATAACAGCTGAACAAACAAAGTCTGTTATGGAGGGTGTTGAACAGCAGTATGCTCGTGCAGGCTCTAAAACCTCAAAGTATGGTGCTGGAAGTATTGAGTCTCATGAAGATGGAGCAGTAAAGTGTACAAACGAAGAATTTTTGTGACTGGGCAGGACAGTGAAGCTCACAAATTGTACATTAGTGATACACCACTAACGTGAGGCATACAAGTCTTTCTCCTTCCTTTTTATTTACTGATGATTAGAAGTACCAATTCTAGGGTGACTCCAGGAAAATAAGCAGTATGGAAAAGGTGTCCATATAGTGGGGAAGCCAGCTGAACATGAGCTACAGAGGAGAGACAGCTGTTCAGGCTACAGAGGGAGCATTCTGTGGTGGGTAGCCACTTGGATGGAGAGGAGTTGTTAAAAGCTGGGGAAAATGTGACTTTGACAATATCATGTGTAGTTACTCTGTGAAGAACTTCACCCTGTGATGTGGATGTTAAAAAATTGATGGATGTTTGAGAATATAATGGGTAAATGCATGGCAAATGAGGAAAATGTACAAAAAAAAAAGTATTCCTGGATCTGAATATCCTATTTTAATATTTGTGTGTCTGATGTTATTGGAAATGAGACATTGGGGTTAACTTTTGGTCTCACCCAGAATAAAATGCTTTAACTACTCCAATTTTATATGAGTGGAATTATTCATATAACTATACCTCAGAATTGGTTGTGTATATTTGAATTTTCTCCTGCTGCAAAATGAAAGCTTAAAGGTGTGCAGGAAAGGGTGTATAGGCAAGGGAAGAAGAAATAGGAGGCAAAAAGAAAAGACTAAACAAAGATGGCAAAATTATGAGATTAAAAAAGAATTATGAGATGGAAAAATTAAAATAAAGAAAAAAGCCATTTATGTTTCATATAAAAGAGGTTTCTTATCTAACTGATGTATTAGCTGCAGGCAACAATAAGTTTTAAAAATGAAAAACAATACGTAATTTTTATATCACTAAAATTTAAATGGGGACAGCAGTAGTGGATATGATATATTGCAAAGAAGTATTCTAGTCTCTGAATAAATCATTGAACAAAGACTCTGAAAATCAGTTTGATTTTTAGCACTCTTTGCAGTTACCTAGCTGAGAATGTTAATGATTATTACTTCTACATGAAAGTGTTGGAAAACCAACTTGAATGACAGCAGTCCTGAGAAGGATGTGGGGATTCTGGTGGATGAGAAGCTTGACATGACCCATCAGGGTGCAGCTCAGAGAGTCAGCTATATCTTGGGCTGCTTGAAAAGGAATGAGGCCAGCAGTTTGAGGGAGGTGATTCTACTCCTCTACTCCACCCTTGTGAAACCCCACCAGGAGTACTGGTACAAGTACCTAAATTTATTTTTTTTTTTTTTTGTGTTTCCTGGATTTTGTCATTCTTGCTTGTAATAGTCTATCTTTAAATAAACATTGTTATTAAGAAAAGCTTTTACAATAGTAATCAGCCTAATTATGGAAATACAGCTTTTGTAATATATAGTTTGGGAAAGGGAAGAAAAAGAAATGAGTCAAGAAAATAGTGGCTAGAGGAAGGAACAGAAAAAAAAAAAACAAAAGAGGAAAAAAGGCATTAAAATGAGGAAAAAACTGTGCTCCTTTTTTTTTTTTTTAAGTGTCTAATGTAGAACTATGCAAATTTTACAGGGACAGAGATGTACTCTGAAATATACCTAAAACTGTGTTCTTAGAGTGATTCTGGCATTTTATTCATGTGGAGCTATACTGAATATACTTTATTTCCTTTCAAGGAAATAGGTACTTGGTTTATTTCCTCGGAAAATCTTTGGTAGAGGAACTATAAATTTGTTCTTAAAAATTATGATTACCTTTCACATCAGTGGAAGATAAATTCTAGCATATTTAGCAGTACCAGCAAGGTGTTATTTATGCAGGTGTGAGTTTTAAGAGTGCCACTACAGATGCAGCATGTGTGTTAGCAGAGAAGCATGAAGTACATCATTTTATATTATTTATAGGTTTAAATGTATCTTGAAATATTTAAGTATGTTAAAAGTGTTTGAAATATCTACTAGGTACTTAATAGTTGTCTCTTTATTACTTCTTTCAATTAATGGAGGGCTATAAATTTTATATTAATTCAGAAATGCTTTTAGCCTCTAACGGTTATGATCATTTGTGATGTGCTAGTGACATTAAATAAACACAATTGCTGGATGCTGGAATTCTTTTAAAAATATTTATTACTTACAATAAATCTGTCTCTAAACTCTATAATGATACTGTAAAAATTACAGTACCAGGAGAGAAAGGTCTTTAGGAAGAAGTGGTTTCAGGCTCATACTAAGGCAGAGCAATACAGGCTGAGTCTTGAAAATGAGAGTAGAGGAGGGAAGAAAAGGAAGGAAGGAGAGAGAAAGAGAAAAAACATATCTTCAATGCAAATAATGTTGACACTTTCTGGTTGTTGATCTGAGACACTTTAGCTGGGTATAGAAAGCTAAATAAGCTCTAAGGAGCATAACTGGTGAGACAAAATATAGGTAAAAGTCTATGGATTAGCATAGATTTATTGACGCTGACAGCCCTGTGCTTTCCAAGGAAACACTGGTGTGAAGTAGGGAACAGATGCTGAACAATATAGCACATCTGATTTCATGCTGCTTGTGCAAACTGACCCTTGACATTCTGTATGAGGTCAAAAGATTTCTGATATTTCAGTGAACAGGCACTCTGGGCATGGAGGTTGACAGCTCAGATCAGGTTTGTGTTTTACCTTTCAGCAAATATCTGATAATCATGGGTGAAATGAAATCTAAAGCTCAGCAGAGAGTGCCTGAAATGCTATTTGTTGTAGAATTTTGTAGCTGTTAAAGGTGTGTTATATAATCTGTCACAATTTATTCCTGATCTATTTTTATTCTCTTCATTTGAAGGGTAGAAACTATTATTGAAAGTTATTCTCACTACTGAAAATTCATTTCAACAAAGCAACTTGCAGTGCACAGTTTAGGAAAGGATGTGTAGAACTAAACTATTAGCTAGAATTATATTTATTACTTGATGTACAATATTTTTTTAATCACATAGGAAAAATTATGATACATCCAAATAAAGTTCCAATTTTCATTTAAAAGTTAAATAACTGTTCTCCCTGTCCCAATAATCTACATGCTAATTTTTAACATTTAAACACTGTTATTTAACTAAACTGACTAGAATCTAGCTGTTAACAGAGACGTTTGTTTCTAGCTACTTTATTTCATGAACTTTTGCTACAGAATAATGAGTCAGTAGATAATTTCAGTGTCACCTCAGTTAAGAATTGTGGGAGATTATGAGAAACTGCAGGTGAATTAAACAAACTAGAGTGTGGGGTATCACAACTTCAGATAAAATTTCACATGTATAATGTGTAACAAACCTGTACAAGATGAGCTGCTCATACTAAGTGATACGGTTTTTCTTGATCATTTGAGAAATAATCTGAAAGAACATTCCATCAATAAACATGTCTTCCCAATGTGTTTTCAATAGAAGTAAAATTAAATTAGAAGGAAAATTAAATAAAGATAAATGTAATAATAGCTCTATGCAATCTGAATAGACCTGATAGAAATTTTGTGATTTATTTTCTTGAAACAAACTACAGAAATGCCTGACATGAGTGGAAACAAGAATTTATTCTGGACTGGGGACATCAGCATGTAGGAAATGACTGCTACCTTTTGCAAAGGATTCAGTCAGCCTCTCTGTCCAAGAAAAGTGAAAGACCTGGATGTGGTGACAAACATTAATTGTTTGAGAGGTTTATTTGTTTACACAGACAGATTTATCAATAAAAAAGCTAATTAGGTAATGAAAAGGATTCACATAGAACAACAAAAATTTGTTTTGTATACAATCCACGGCAGTAAATATAATGGAATGCCACAAAAAGCTAACTCCTCTTTAGTATTAATTTTTTATCATAGATGGCTAATTTCATGCCTGATGATCTGGTTTATGATAATTAGTCTTAAAATCGTGATGCAGTATTACTGTTTTGGATATACATTGAGTATTTGCTGGAAAAGGTAAAAACTGGCTTTCTTAAAATTTGCAATCTTTATTTCAATAGCTTTCACAATGATCCAAATAAGAACAGTAGGCATCCTCAAGAAAGGACTATTGCTTTTTTCTTGGGAAACTTCCAGCATCTTAGGAGAGCATCTTGTTAATGGAAGTAGTTTGGCACTTTTACTGTGTACTTCATTAACACTTTATGGGGATGCATGAGCACAGTGATGAAAAATCCTTTCTAGTTGTGGGAAAATTGATGCGTATTAAGTATGTTACATAGGACAGGGTTTTTTATTTTATTTTTTGCCCAAATGGTTATATTTGAGATTTGAGGACGCTGAAAATCAGACAATTGCTGTGTATTGTGTTGTTGTGGACCTGATTCTTGCCAGGTTACAACTAAGCTGTTGTCCTCTGGGGATTACTTACAGTAATATCCAGGAAAAACCAAATTTGTCAAAAAGCAGCATGAGTTTTATAAGAACAGATTTATGCTTTTTATTTGGATTTCACATCATGTTGGCCACAGAAGTTCCCCTGTGCCATTGCTACTCTATCTCACTGGATGAAAAATTTAGCCATAGGTTGCATCACATAAATGAAAGTTGCTTAATTCCCAGACTTTTTACATGAAAATTAATTCAATAAAATTAATTGTTTATTTCATATTTTTCAATTTGTGTGTATTGTTTTTTACGCTGTACTGTAACTTCACATGTTCTTTTGTGATTCCTCAGGATCAAGACTCTGCAACTTCATTGAGCAGGCATTAAGTTTAAAGCAAGAAAACACAAAGAGTAATGAGTTTACAGTAAAAGAATGGAAGTTGAGGTTGTCAGAAGACTAGAAGAGCATTTGAAAGATGGAGGAAGAGCAAGGAATGCAGGAATAAAAATCCATTATATTACATTATTGAATAGAAACTTCAAGTCATGGGCACATCTCTGCTGCTATGGAAACTGTTTTCTGTGTAGTCACAACATCAGTGCATTGAAATGATTGCAAACAGGGTAACACATGTGAAATAAAATATGAAACTTCCTTTAAAATACTGAAAATATCTAGAGAAATAAAGGAATTTCAGTAAATGAGGAAAAATGGGGGAAAATATTTTGTAATTTTGTAAACTTTTCTAGTTTCCCACTGAAACAAAAATAAACTTTACACCATTTTTAAGAACTGTCCAGTAGTCTGGCACTGAAACTGCAATTATGGGATGTAGGAGACAAAGTTCAAAGTAGGTAATACAGCAGCCTTATAGTGTTTGATCATACATTCCAGTACTTCTGAAGATATCTTTCTAAATTAGAAGTCAGCACATTTCTAATAGATTTTGTAGTAATCTTCTAAACTAGTATTTTCTTTGAAAATTCTGCAGTTACCTGAATAATAACAAAAAAGGTATCTGAGTTAATGGATATACTTCTTGGTATTACATCAATGGAACATATAATTCCATTTCACAATTTTCTTTGTGAGAATGTGTCATTATTTTATTAATTTTCATCAACAGAGAAGCTTACTATGGTGCATCCTCAGATTTGAAATCATCATTTATTTTTTAATGAGATATTCTTGATGTAGTATCGCTTGCAATTTTTACTTTCTGCTTTGTAACTTGTCTAGATATATTCTATTCTGGTAGTGGCTGTGGCTCTCAGTTCATGAGCTGCTAATAGCTGTAGGCACTCAGAATATATCTCAATAGCTATAGGCACCCCAAATATATCTTAAAACCCATCCCACTTTTTCTTTCAGAGTAACCAATTACAGGCAAAGTTAAAATACTTTTTTCTGTTTGTTGGAAAGGCATATCCACACTTAAATATACTTGAACTGGTATATAGTTGAAGAGACTGCACTTACCCCAATTATTTACTCTTAAAGTGTTTGCTTGGATATATGAACACAATCCTGTAAAAAAAAAAAAATCAAGCACTTCGACTCTCACATTCTCTTGACCACTGTGATGAGTCCATTGTGCTTGTCATAATATCTGAATAGCATCTGCAGTGGGGATGGAGACTGTCAAAACTGCCTTTTGGCTGTCATGGGCTGCTTTATCGGGTCACTCTTCTCTCAGGACCACAGTCTGAAGCTGCTGGAGTCACAACTTCTTAGGCATTTGTAAACCTCTGTTCTCTTGATTTTATTTGAAAGAGCAATGTAGCTTCTGCATCATACCCCAGTGCCAGGAGAGGAAATCTTAAGCAGCCCTTTTCCAGTAATCTCTTCTTTCTTCCACTACACATTCCTGTTCCTCCAACACAGCAGACTAGCTGTGTTCTGATGTTAATACTTTGTTCCTTGTTTGTTTGGGTTCTTTTTCATTTGTTTGTTTGTTTGGTGGATGTTTTAATTTTTTTTTTTTTTTTGCATTTGGGTGCAGAGTCAGGAAGCAAAAGAATCAGGAAATTCAAATATTTTAATTTCTTTGTATGTGTAAATTTTTTTTTTAACTCTTCTCAGTTAATTTTCCCAATGGTAGAGGTCTGGGAGAAAAAAAATAGAAGTATAACAGCAACTACTGCTGCAAATTTCACTTTGTGAGACTACATCTTGAGCCAGGGCCAATCAGTGCTGCATGCAGCCACTGTTGCCAAGGCTGGCTGCTACTACAAGGGTCTCCCAGGTCTCATGCATTCCTCTTCCACTCTCTGCCATTTGATTTGGTAGAGTCTGACAGAGACCTTGATATGTGCTTTGTGTTCCCTGATTCAAGTGAAAAACACAGAATTGTGGATAGATGACAGGGTTTGTCCATGGCTATCACACAACAATTCTCATTGATTATAGTCAATGGCAATTGCAGTCACTGTGGTGGGCAATTTATGCCTTACTTTACTGGATGTATATTTTCACAGTTGCAAACTTAATAGAAACTTTAAAGCAAAGAGGAAAAAACAATACCTTACTGTTTTCTACTTGGAGTAAGGTGTCAGAGCTGTTGTCTTACTACACAGTAGTTTCCTTTTTTTCCAGGTTATTTTGTGAAATTAGAGCAATTTGCAACTCTGAAAACTATTTTGGGATACCAGTTCTGCTTCAGAAGGAGCAGTAGTGTATTTTATGCGATGAGGGAATCTCTTCATTCTGCTCTATCAGAATCCTTCTATCCACCCAGAGCTAGTGATGCATTTGAGATTAACCCTTTATGAAGAGATTAAGAATGTTCTATGTCCTTATGAACAGCAATGGATTCTAAGACTGCAGAGGAAGAGAGAGCAAAAGGGGTGGATCTGTGTCTCTTCAGAGGTGTTGCTTTTTAGTGTGCTTTGACACTACCCTGAAATAGAATCTCTGAAGTTAGATCTGTAGTTTTGTATAAAAGATCATTATTGTATTTAAAAGTCTGTACAAGTTCAGTAGTATAAGAAATGTATTCTGTGCAAAGCAATGGAATATGCATTTCTCAGTCAATAATTAATTGAGGCAGTACACAATCAGGAAATTTCTTCACAAGCTAAAAATAATTCAGTGCTATAACATTGGCTGAAATTTATCTATTGGTTGAAATTAATTTACATCATTTATTTTGGTGAAGCATTGCATTTCCTTATGGCAAAGGAAATTTTTCCCCACAGACATTTGTAATATTGAATAACACAATAGCAGTGTTTTTCTTATACATGGTTGTAATAGGATGTATTTCTTTGAGTGCTCCAATGTTACCTTCATGTAGACTTATGGAACTCTTATGCTCTTATGCTTTCTGTAAGCTCTACAAAAATCTACACTGAATAAATGAACAGGTTCTAAAACTTCCTGTGATATCTGTAATTTACTCCATTATCTTCTGTCAAATTTTTCTCCTTTTATAATATTAGAATTCAGTACTATAACTAAGTTCTAAATTTAAGTGATGTTGGAAGATCAAGGGATTAGGTTAAAGAAGAGACTTGAACCTTAATTTTAATAGAATTTAATTTAAAAATTTTATAGAAATTTAATAGTTTAATAGAAATTCTTCTATTGTGTGAAATGTCAATTTCAGTAAATAGCAAAAAGGATTAAATTAATTGATCCTAAAATTTTTAATAACTTAATATAAAGAAAGAAGATACCCTAAGATTCGAGAGTTTCCTTTTTTTTACTGATTTTACTGTAAGAGTTTTTCAGCATATGCAATTTATGCAGCAATTACCCAATAATGCTGGAGAATTGCTTCCAATTCAACAGTCATAAATAGTGATGCACTAGGCACAGCAGAACATTAAGTATCTTACAGAGAAGTAGCAACGCCCTTTCTTTGGCAATGCTGTGTGATTGTTGCTTTTGAAACAGAAATATCTGCCATTATCAGTGCTTTTTCACAACTTAACAGACCATGTTCATATCCACTTAGAAATATTTACCTTGATGCATTGAAACCTGTACACCTAATATAAAACTTGACATCATATTTAAATGAGAAGAATTTCCAGTTAGAGTGTTATGCAGTGCCTGGACAGCAAGTGATTAAAATTATTAAGTGTTATTTGCTAAGTGATTATGCTGTGTATTTGGTACAATTATTTTCCTTTACTGTGGTTGACCCTTTCTCTGTTTCCGTTTAAACCATTTTATGAAAGGATTATGATTAAAAACTAGGAAGTGTTTGCTGTCACTTGCAGACCACTGAAATTTTTCAAGTTTATGAACCTCTCTCTGAGTTCTTTGCAGACTTCCTCTGTCAATATCCTTGATGATGTATTGATTAATTTTTTCTGAACATTCACAGAGTGCTCAAGAGTATTAATCAAACTCTATCAGGATGTAAAATCCAACTAGGCAGGGTGGCCACTATTATCCCATTAAAATCCAAGTATTGTTTTTATACCCTGTACATTTTAAAAAGGTTTTTTTTTTTGGTCCATGACAATTTGTATTTTCCTTTCAGAAGTATATGCCACTACTTTATATACATTCAGAAAAATATTTATATAGATCTAAACTACTAACATAGAAGGCTTCATTATATTGTCCAAGTCTCCCTGCACAACTCTGAAAGTACATTAGGACAATCTAGATTTAATGAAAGAGCAAGTGCAGAATCTCCTCACACTGTTCAGACAGTTCAGTTTTTTACTGGTACATCATTCTGTCTATGTGAAAAATAGCAGCATATTAGATTTTCAGATTTTCAGTGTAATGGCTACTAGACAAAAAGTTTGTGATTGATTGATTGATTGATTGATTGATTTTAAGGCCCTGTGGATATGCTGCTTAGTTGTATGAGATTTCTTATCAGTGTTGCTTGTCTTAAGTTTCCCCTTAAATATTCTGATGCTACTGATAATCTGGCCAATATTCCACTAATTTTACAGTTTACTAATCCAGTTCATATGTACTTTTTTGGCTACCAAGATCTAAAGGCTGTGTTAAAATCAAGATTTTACGTCATCTACTTTCCCTTCCATCAATAGAGCTGCTCATTTGATTTTAGAAACAATTTCATTAATCAAGTGTGATTTGCTAAATTGCTTCTTTATTCTGTAGCTGGAATATTAAATAGTGTTAGCTACAAATTAGTTTAACACAATATATTTATAATATATTCATTGTGGAATCTGAGAATAGTTTGAGTTGGAAAGGCAGGTGGGATGGGGCTTTGAACAACCTAGTGGAAGATGTCTCTGCCCATCACAAGAGAGTTAGAACATAGATTTCTTTCCCAATTGGAACTAGAAAATCAAGTTGCATTTCTAGTTAGTATTGTTATGAAAACACATGACTCAACAAAAATTTTCCTTGTAGATTTGTCTGTCTCTAATCCCAGAGATGAAACTCAGGTTAAACTGCAGTATTATTTAAATGACAAGTAAATCCAGCAGTAAGTGCTAGTCACATTGATTAGAACATTGACAGTGTGATACATCACTAGAAGCCAAATTTGCATTTAATCCATCTGTTATAGAAGTTTTATGATAGTTACTCAGATGACATCAGTACAAATAGGTAAAGTGGGAATATAAATGGATTATAAAACAGTGTTTTTCCTGTGGTGGTGTAAGTTATTGTTATCCAGATTGCTAATCAAAGAATTTAGTAGAGATGGTGTGATATAAAACTGTTGATAGTAAATTTGCTTTAGCAGGAAACAGATGGTCCGGAATTTTTCAGCTCTGCAGTTTAGATCATTAGTGTAACTGCAGTAAAAAAAGGTCTTTGTAATGCCAGGGCAATTTACCTCATTACTCCTGGGTAAGTCACTCTTAAGTTAAAATCATGAAAGAAATAATGTTGTATGTGTGTGTTTTTATATAGGAGTCTTTTTAGTGGCTGATGCAATTGCTACATCAAACAGTAAGAGGAATATTTAAAAAAAATGCAGAAGAATGTCTGGTTTGGATTTTAGGTATAATAAAAGCTTTTGTGGTCAGATCAGAGAAGAACAAATGAACATATAAAAATATTCAGTCTTGAGTGCACAAGCCTTATGTTTTTTTGCTACCAAAAAATTCTTGAATACAGCAAATAATTTTCAGTATCACCCTACAGATTCATGTGGCTATTAAATTATTATAAAAGATAAGATAAAATATTTGGTTCCCATTTAGTAGTCATTTAACTGAACAAATCCAGCAGACTGACATCTTATACAGGTTATGGCAAAACCTACTTCCTAGAGCATTTTATAGAAATGAATGAAAAAATATAAATTTTTCAGTCTCTATGCACACTTAGATGGAACTAAAGATTCATGTAGGAGGAATATTTTCTATATCACACAAAATAGTTTTAGACACTAGTATCATGCAAATATATCAGTTACTTAGAAATTCTCTTTAAATTCTGACTGTTCAGTATTCATAAGGAGAATATACATTCTACTGTTGCCTTAAGCAGAAATTCTCTACAGCATTTCAAGGTAGCACTGGTGTTATTCAACTGGTTGAAAAATTCCAAATGAGGCTTTCTCAGAATATTAAGTTTCTCTATCTTCTAGATTTCCTCAAGATTTTTTAAATTTTTTTGCATGAATTTGGACAATTTCTTGAATTTCTTGCAACAATTCTGGCTTGAATTTCTAAATTCTAAATTTCAGGGTGGAATCAAGGGGTCCAAAGTTTGCCAATTAAAATGGCTCATTGAAGCTTCAGAGAGAATGCAGCTGGGACTGCTGAAGCATCCTCCTAGAGCCTCCAGGTGCTGGGATGTGGAGCAGGGATCTGTGTGGCTCAGACACCAGCAGCGCTGCCATGTCAAACAGTTAACAGCAAAAAATCCTGATTATGTTGGTGACATCAGATGATGTAGCTTAATAGTTTTTACTCAATGCCTGGAAAAACTATCTGCATAAAATTGACCTATATTTCACCTGATTCTGTAACAAATTTGATTGCTGCTTGTGGATCTCTGTGTTCAATATTGACTATATGAAGTTTGTAAAACTTAAGTTTCCATTTAGTCCATTTCACAGCACTTGTACATAATTCAATTTTATTCGCATGTAGAATATTTGCACAACCTGCTTTTTGGTATTTTATTACGTACATAGCTGGAAATAAAAATTAATTTGGTGCAGTCTTTCATATTTGTTAATTTTAATATTATGAAATAGAAATGTGTTGCATGCTGAGATTATTTATACCTAGTTTCATATTTCTTATGAAAATGGATGTCATAGAATCATATAAATCCTAGGAAGAAAGATATATATTTAACCTAGTCTATAAATTGCAAGAATAAGATAACACCTGAAGGATTAACACAAAATCGTTCTTTTGTTATTAACATTTTTCTTTGCATTAATATTAACTCTGCAGTCAGATTTCTAAATAAGTGAATAAAATTCTTATTTCATTAAGTGCTGGTTACTATCTTTAAAGGTGACATCTTTCAAGGTAAATTATTTGAAAATTTTGAAATTACTTTAGGTAATGGCTAGGCAGGGAAAGGTAATAGGAAAAAAAATCCTCAAAAGATAGTCTCCTACACTAGTATGAGATTTCATTGCTTGTGGTTTTGGTTTTTGTTTGTTTGTTTTGGTTTTTTTTTGCTTTTCCCCATCATTTCTGGCACTTATCAGCTCACAGTGTAATTGGCTGATTTTATTTATATGTAGTTGCTTTCCTTTTATGTCGCTGTTGATGAGTTCACACCAATGAATGCAGTGTGGGTGACAGGAGGAGCTGGAAAACATGATGCAGTTAGAAATCTATGACCTAATTTCTCTCACAGAAATATGGTGGGATGAGCTACAGAGCCAGAACCCTGCCAGTGAGGGCTACAAGGATAGGCTGGGAAGGAGGGGTAGAGCTACTGCTCTTTGTGTTAAAGAATTGATTGTGTTACCCTGAGTAACAGCTGTGAACAGGTTAAGGGCTATGGGTGAAAATGAAGGCCAGGACCAACAAAGGACATTTTTCAGCTGGAGTCTTCTATGGGTGCCTGACCCCATGAAGTTCTTACTTCAGACACAGGAACATCACACTTGTAAGCTCTCATCCTGATCCATCACCTGGATGGCTGCTGGCAAAGCAACACAGCAGGCAGCTGGGAATCCAGGAGACTCCTGGAGTGTACAGAGGCCACCTTCCAGGTCTGGGTGCTAGAAAAAACAGCCAAAAGGGAGCCCTGAGGGATATCAACACCAGCAGGTAGAAGAATGTGGGATATGACAAAATTTGAGAGTTTTGAAACAGATTGTACAACTTGTTTTAGGTTTACAGCATGAAGGCATTGTGTTTTCTCAGATTTGCTGCACATAATTAATGGCATTATGGAAAAGATTGCAGAGTAAATAACAAAATCTAGAGATAGATTTGTTGTGTTCAATCTAGAATCTAAAATGTTTATTTTAGAGTAATGCCTTTCTTGCTTTACTAAGTGGATACATAGGAGCATGGAAACTAAAATCCTTTAGTCTTGCTTCAGTCAGCTACAAATGGTCACCTTACTTCATTCTGTTCAGCCTTTTTTTCCCCTATATAAAAATGAAGACCAAGAAAGCTGACTATGACAGTGCTAGAAGAATACACCACTGTCTCCTCAAGTCAGCCAGTACAAAGCAAGAAAAATACAAAGTGTTGCTCCGTAGTCAGAAGTTCAAGCTCAGTGCTGCTCTCCATGCTTTTTCTGTTACACTGATGTTATCCAGCTGTGGAGAGAGCTCAGCACAGGTTAAATAGAAACTTCTTTAGTAAAATCTTCTAAACTTACAATTTTGGTATGAAGGCCACTGAAACATCTGGATGTACTGTTTTTCTCTCTATGAGAAGTCTCAACACCACACTTCCAAGCTGTAATCTGAAACCATTATCTATCTGTTTTGAGGTTTTTTTGCAAGATTTTTTAAAAAAATATTTTCTTTATTTATCCTAGAGAGTCTGGCAGTGTGTGGGTGGATTTATTCCTTATGATGTAGTCTTGACAGAATTATACTGCAGTCCTATTTCATGTTCCTCCATAGGGAATCCCAGAAGTCCACCTGAATCAGCCAATGCATCCATTGTCTCTCAAATTATATGTGACAACATACATATGAAGAATGCATACGGTCAGTTCTATTCTGTTACTTCAGTGAAATGGAAGTTTATCAGGTTCTATGGCTGCACTTGCTATAATTATGTCATTAATCCCAAAAATATTTATTTTAGCTGAATGTGAATCTTTAATGTTGACTCACCTCAATACACCATGGCATTGATTCTGTTCCCTACTGCTACCAGGTCATTCCTCAATTTTATCAGAGAAAAAAAAGCCAAATCTACTATGTGTGCTTGTCTCTGGCCATGTATGATCCTTTTGAAAGGAACTTATTTAAGAGCAAAGAGTCTAAACTGAACAGTCTATTTGGTTTTAAATGTAAATTAATTGCCTTAAAAAATCTAAGCTTTTTGCAACAGCATCCTCTGCCCCTTTGGTAACAAGTTGATATATGCTGCTGCCTGGCAGGATGAGTTCAAATAATTTATTTTGGCTCTCTTTTAGATATTTTTCTTTGACTACTAAGTTGAAACCAGCATCTCATCAACATTTTTTTTTAGCTGTCACCTAAATGGTAATTCATAATGACATATCAGGACAAAAACCAGATATTCTGCAAGACATAATTTCTGAGTGTCTTAGTACAAAGCCTATGACTCATTTTCTGACTTTGAACTCTTCATAATCCTCACCATCAACATGCTTACAATTGTAAGCTATGAAGACGAAAAAAATCTTTTTAGGTCTTTTTTTTTAGGGTGCTCACAAAAGCTAATTAAAGTCTGATATTCTGATTCTGGATTCACATATATGGTTGGACATTTCTATGCTTTCTGTATAAAATTTTCTAGAAGTCATGTCAGTAGAAAGCAACCTAAAAAATGAACTATTAAAAAATTAATTTCCCCCCAACTTGCAGTGTACAAATGTGTTATAATGAGCTATATAGCATTCATTAGAAGATATTTTCCTGAAAAAAATACAATGTAGATTTTTTACAACTTAAATATTTATGAATAAAGTAAACCTTTCATTATTTGAAATGAATAATGATGCTTATTTTAAGAGGTCTTGAAAATAACAGAAATCTTGCTCAGGTTCTAGTATAATAACCTTCATATAATGCTGTGTCCTTTCCTTCCTGAATGCCACTGGTAATTGATACTGACATTCAAGAAAAAGCCAAGTTCCATCCTTCCTAGCACAGATAAATTTTTTCAAGGACTATAACGAGCATTGGCTTCATAGCTTTATTTGCAACAAAGCACTGCCAATCTTATTGAAATAAAGAAGTGTGTTCAAATCATTGCATGCTAATCTGGTGTAAAACTATCTTTGACAGAAAGGTAGAAGATGTGAATATTCTATTTTGAAAATTATGTTATGACAGTAGAGTATGGAAATAGACATTTTAATTTAATCTGGGAGTACTGAATGTCTTAGAAAATGTTGATTATAATTTCTAAATTCACTATTAGAAATTTTGCATAATATGTTAATTCTCTAGTAGGTTACATCAGTAGCAGTATCTTACAAAGTTGTCCTCAGTGGATGCATGCTCTAGGGTCATCACTGATGGTGCTGACCCCTTGTTCTCTCATGACACATGAGAGCATCCATAAAGTTCTGAGTCACTTGTAGACCAGTCATATATATCTATGCTGAGTTCACAAACAAACAAAGAAAATTAACTGAAAATAAAAAGCTTAGCTGAGATTCAAAATATAAGAAATAAAGGCTGATGTAATTTTTCCTTAATATATAGCTGATGAATCTCTTTGGTACTCAGAAATTTTTGAAAACTTTTCAAACCAACATCCCACCTTCCTCTTCTTCAAACATTTAAATAAAAAAGATAGTTATTTGTTGTTTTTTTAGGCAGAAGTTTCTTTCAATTTTGTTTCTTTACAGAAATTTATACTCCTTTTCTGGATAAGTTGATACTGCTATAAATTAGTGGGAAAAGATTTCTTAAAAATAGCCTACAACCTACTATGCTACATTACTGGGACCTATTTAAAGGAGAAACCTTATCAGCTCTTTTGGATCAGAAATATATTTCCTAATATATCTATCTATCTATTTATACATCTTTCTAATATTTAGATATGTATGAGAAAGGGAAGGGGTCAAGCTGTAGAGTGTTAGCTGCAAGACATCTCAAATCTTCAAGACATATTAGAAACCACATTCAAACATTATATTAGAAACCATATTTACATTAGAAATCATGTTGAAATATGAGAATGAAGCAAATGTGACAAATTTCTCATTAATGAACACAGCTGTTTGTAATACTTCACAAGTTACTATAGTATTTAATAAAATAGCACATAAAAATACCTGAAGCAACTAAATAGCATTAATACTAATATATCAAATTAAGATTTAAATAGTGACTTTCTGGTGCCTTATATTCAGAACAAGTTTTTCATCAGTGAAAATAAATGGGTTTGAATTTACTGGGAAAATCCAGAGACTGTAGTGAGCACAGTGGCACTCAAAATTTTGCTATATGGAAATAAAAGACTATGGGCAGTATCAAAAGGGTAAGAAACTTGGAAACCTGGCAAGCAGTTCCCATATGTAAGCTCCTTTTGTTGTGCTCTGATAGGTAAAACCAGTACATTGTGACACAACATGTGAAAATACTGTAAAGGTTCATTGTGATACAAATTATTGAAAATAGATGTGATCTTGCTGGTCTGATGCAGGCTTGTGTATATAATACTCAGAAAATATACTTTGACCCTGTAATTGGCAAATTTCCCAACTACCATAACCACCACCTTATTTTTCAGAATTTGTTCTGAAGAAGGAATCATCTCTGAAAATGCAAAGTTAAAGACAACATTGCTATTTTGGGGGTAAATGGTATTGCAGTGACTTAAATGGCATTGCAGTGACTATAGTCTAGAAAACTAAAAGCAATTTGAAATCCAAATAACTTTTGGTCATAGAGATGTAGTTAATTCACATCACTGTTTCAGTGTGTATGCTGGACTGCTAAATTTTGTATAATGTACATATTTAACTGCATTTAAACATCAAAATTCACTACAGACAATAACAATTTAAATACATTAGCCATATCACACCAATGCACAGACCTGCACTGGTGGAAAGCGTTTATTGTTTGGCAAGGACTTAACTACAGATCACCATACCTGAGAAGTATTAAAGGAATCTGAACTGGGCACTCACAAAATTATCTGTTTCTTTCACATGATCAGACAGGAACTGGGAAAAGGGTGAGTGGAGGTTTGGCATTCACCCACTGATAATATCTGACAAGACATGGTGGTGCAATAAGGAAGTGTCCAGGACCAGCAGAATGTGAGCCAGCTGCAATGTAAAAATGGGATGTTCATATTACATCCCATAACCTGTGCATTGCAGTCCAGATTATACTGGAGAAGTAGTCTTGATTCTTCACAGAATCTAGGAATCAATTCCTGTGCAAATCAAAGTCTGTCTGCCCTTTGAAGGAATAAACACACACCGCCCCTTATGAAAAGGATCTTGTCATTTACAGTTTAGAAAAATATTAACAGTTTCTACTGCCAAGAAAAATATTTTTTTATTTACTTACTTGCTAACTACACTCTAGTGTAGATGTGATTTTCCACAGTGCGTTTCTATCAATATTCCCACAGCATGTGTGTGAATATTCATGATGATACACTTCTCTGGATGTTCTTGGATAAAGCCAGTGCCTGCAATTGAGAGGATGATGAAATCAGAGACCTTACTGAGGGAATGTTACTGCTTAGTGAAGGTCAAGGGATTGATTTTTATGAGTATGGGTATCTCTTCTAGTTGTATAATCCTCTTTTAGTCAGCAACTAAAAAAGTATACAGTGTAAGAAAATAAAATAGAATTGAAACAGAATCCTACTGTTTTGCATGTGTCTCTCTGCAGATAATGTCTTTAGGCTTACAAAGCAGCCTTCTACAGTCCTCTGATAGTCACATCTAAATTATTTTCATACTGATTATTCTTGAGAAGTCCAAGGTTTTTATTAATATGATCTTGAGCTTAGTAGAATTACAAGTAATAGAACAACCTGCTGACTGCATGAATTATGTAGTGTTTTAATTGTTTCTGATGATTGACTTAATTCATACAATTAGTGCTCATGTAAACTAGAATTGCAACAATGAAAGATAATAGAATATAGAACTATAGCATAATTTTTCTCTGTAATTTAAAATATTTGCATATGGTATGTAACCACATAGCAAAGCTGTGTATTGATAATGTACATGGAACATACTTGAAAAGAAAGCAAAATATTCCAGAAGAAAAATATACAGAACAATGCTGACGAAAAAATTCCATTGTTCTCCCAATTATTATTATTTCATTTTTTAAAAGCTTTGCCCAGACTTCAAAGCTGCAATTTTGCATATGGAAAGCTCTTTTCTGACTGTTTTCTTTAGACTGGATTGACACATGTAATTTCGGTTAGTCTTTCTTGCTGGTACTAGAGAAGTATCTTTGTGTAATCCTGTGCCATTTTAGCAATGTGCCTCAGCAATGGATTCAGTACCATTGACTACTCACAAGATGTGCTTGGCAGCAGTAGACTCCAGATGGTGAACTGAAAATCTCTGCTTTTCTGCAGCATCTGGGTATGTGGCTGCCTTTCTTGTTTTCTGTTCAACCTACTTGGCTTGTTTCCCTGTTTTGTATCAAAAGATAGATAGCAGATATCAAAATACTTGTGAGAAGGGCTCTTTTTAGGATACATTTTCTTGTTAGTGAAGTGATTAATCTTTCTGATCTGCTTTAGAATGTTAAAAGTTTTGGGGTGAAAGTGGTAAAATAGGAAGCATGCTTTTATTGTCCTGAACTGTATATTCTGTGGACTGAATACCATTTAGTGATTTAGAGGCCATCTAGTTTCATTAGCAAATACTGGTTTTCACATGTTTAGAGAATTAAGCAGCATAAGTGGGGATGATCTGGAGATAATCTTCCACAGATTCACAGCCGAACTAAAAAACATAAATTTGAATTCACTCTTGGAGTTACCTGAGGCTTTTGCAAGCCTTCAAGAAGTTCAGAAAATGAGGATCAAGCTAGATAAGGGCTGTAAAGTATGAGTATTCTGCAGTAAAATTTGAGGTGTGTGAATTTAGAACGAAGAACCCTTATTAACTTTGTCCTGCTCTATCAAGCAGATCTTTGATCTAGATGAAACAAAGATGGTTTTTCTGCATTAAGAAGAAGAAGCTGTTGGTCACCTTTTCATATGAGAGTGAAAACTTGATCTCTCCTTTTTTTTTATTATAAGGAACAAACAAAAATCTATTTTTTGTATTTGACAGTGTTAAAAAGAATGGAAAAGCAATATTAGTCAGTCCGTGCACTTAGGTTATTTGTTATTGGATACTGGTTTTGAATGTGCTAAGAACATCCATTCTAGCAATCCAGGCAAAGGATATTTATATATCCTATATATATTTATATATATTTATATATTTATATATCAGATCTCTTCTAAGATAAATCATACCATAAATGCTATTTAGATACAAGTGTAGGGTGTACACAAGAATAGATGGGATACAGGTGGGTCATACAATTTGCAGAAGTGTATGCAAGCCTATGCAAAGAGGAATTGAGATCTGTATTTTCCACTTCTGAAGACTTTCATTAACAGACTGCATTTTCCCATGCTTGAAGAAAAATTGTCCTGGGCAAAATAGATATCATGAATGCAGGAAATTCAAACTTCTTTATTTATTAAACCGAGTATGATATCTTATTATCAAGTTAAAAAATAATCTACCCTTGGGTTTGCAGATGAAATTCTTAAATTATAGAATGAGGTTAAAGATTTGTTATTAACCTTAACAGAATGACAGTTTTACTTGTGATTTTTTTTCTGACAATTAAAAATCCCAAAAGGAATTTGACAAATCAAGGTACTCAGATCCCAGTTGTAGAACTCCCAAGTCAAAGACCAAATTCAACTTCAGAGTAGGATTTCTTATGCCTCCATTTCACAGAAAGAGCTGTTTGGTTGCAACAGATATTTTAGATTCTACTCTATAATAACTCATAGAAAATAGCCCAGCATAAATATCATTATTTGTAATACATCCACAGTGATAGAAACTTTTACAGCTTCATTTTCCTGGCAAAATCTCACATATTTTATCTGTGACTGTTTGAAAAGTACTTTTTTTTTATATATATAATTGCTTTCTGAAAACCTGCAAACCTTTTCTGTTAATAAATATGTCAAATATCCTTGGTCTTATACAAATATTTGCTTATTGTAAGTTTTTGTAATTGTACATGACAGAAGCTATACAAATATGATTCATAGTAGTATTTGACTGCACAGTACATTTATCTGTCATTTATTCTTTGTGTTGCACTGGCTCCAGTATTTGTTTTAAAAAAAGCTTTACTGTACTGTAGAGCAGTGGAAGTTTTCTAACTGCATTGAAAATTAATACATATGGCTTGTATATATTGCTACAAAAAAAATCATAAATGTTTCATGGGCTCTGAAACATAGAATATAATTACAGTTATGTAAAAGTATGCTAGATTGTGATTTATGGCCACTAGTATTTAAAAAAATTCACTTGCATTAAAGAACTGTTTATATATTAAAAGATCCATGGTTTTGAATAACAAGATATTGTTCTCCAAATGACCACAACAAAGGATGTAGAGTTCCACAGATAGCTCTGATCCCGTTCATATCCCATTCCTTTCATGCAGCAGGTGCTTGTCATTTCTCTGGCCTTAACAGGATTGAGGCTAAACTGAGGAGATCAGAGTGTATGTAAATATGCTAATTTACTCAGGCTGTAGAGGAATGTAAGAAATAGCAGCTATGACTCTGCACAACTTCACTTTCAACTTCTGCTTTAGGACGGCTCTTCCTCAGGAATGAAGCTGTTTTCTCTTATTTCACCCATATTGATTTGTTTTGTGTAGTGCTTCCTTGTACAGCTTTTATAAGCTGATAATTCAATTTGCATTCAAATTGTCCAGTTTAACTGTGGTAAGGGGAGATTTGGCAAAAAGCATTGTGCAGTGCAAAAATGCAATTAGTCATGAGGTTAGTCTTAGTGCTTCATTTTTCTGGATAATGAGTAGATTATCATAAGTGCCATGTTACTATTGATTTTGGTTTTCAATTGATGTTTGTAGTCTTTTGGGGGCTTTTTTTGATAGTTGAATAATGCATATCCAAACAAAACTCCACTGCTTAGAATTCTTGGTTGTTCAGGGTATAATTTTCAAAGGAGTAACCACAGCCACTGGTACTTAAAATCCCTTCCAAAGAACTTCTTTTTGTTAGTTACAGTAGGATTTATATAGTACTGCTTAAAAGTAATTAATCTTCATAAAAATTCAAGTACAATAAGCTGTCATACTAGTTTCTGACAACATAGACTTTTCTGTTAGGACTACTAGCTTTGCTTTTTTGGGGATGCTAGGTTAGCAATTCAGAGTATCTACATCTGAGATTTTCAAAAGTGTCATTTGTAAAATAGCAAACTATAATAGTGTATGCACATTAGATGGATATTGTGAATTTGTATTTTGTAAGTGTATGTGCTGCTTGTAAATCACCTATGATGCCTTTTCCGGATGCCCTGAACTTAGAGGAGAGTATGCTTACTGAATCTGATTTTCACAGAACACTAGAAAAGCGTGGGTTGGAAGGGATCTTAAAGATCATCTCATTCCAACCCCTTCACTGTTGGCAAGGATACTGCTCATTGGATCTGTTTGCTCAGGGCCCCAGCCAACCTGGCATTGAACACTTCCAGGAATGAGACATCCACAGGTTCTCAGTGCAACATTTTCCAGTGCTTCATCATCCTCACAGTAAGATTTTTTTCCCTAGCATCTAATCGAAATCTCACCTCTTTTAGCTTAAAATTGTTCCTTACTGTCCTATCACTATCTGCATGTGTAAATGGTCACTTTCCTTCCTTTTCATAAGCTCCCTTTAAGTACTGGAAGGATATGAAACATTTTTGCCAGAGCATTTCTAGCATTTGCTAGAAATGATGCTCATTAAAAAAGTGTCCAGAACAAGGAGTTTCAGCTTAAGCAATGAGCATAGGGAGAGAGTTAGACATAGTCCCCTTCTCTGTAAGCATTATGATCCAGATATTTAAATATTTAGACAGCGTGACAGTCTCTCACAATAAGTGACAGAATTACTGCATTTCTTTTACAGTGTCTTATCTGTGTTCTATTTTTTAAAGATCAGAATTGCTAAGTTCAGACCACATAAAACTTCCATTTTGGTCAGCAAGATGTAATCGACAGTGCCTCTTTTGTTCACATAGTCTTCAACATATCTGTTGGAGAGGTTTAATTATGCACAGGATTGTGTGATTTTGGCTATGTTATAGCACTCTTTTTATGAACCTACACAAAACAGTGTTATTGCTTAGAAAGGTATGGTTGTGATATGTAGCAGCCACATATCTCTGTTTAGCCAGTTGATAGAGAGATATTTCATTGTAATCTCTCTTTCCTGTTGTGTTAATTTGCAAACATCAAAAATAGTATAATTTTTTATGTCTGTGTAGCAGCTATCATAATCACTCTAACGTGATTAGCTTTTCTAACCAGTACTGCAATTTAATTTAAAAGAAAAAGAAGAGAGGAAGGAGAATTAATTTATCACATAACTGCTACAAGATCTACTGTGGCCAATTCATCAAACTTCCTCTGTAATATTAACAAGTCCATTCATTTGATAGTACAGTATGTATGGTACCTTGCTTTTATTTTTAGTTCCTAGGTACTGTATCAAGATGGTTATAGAATTTTTCCTTCACATAATGGTTGGGTTTTTGGTTTTTGAGGGTAGTAAGCGTGTGAGTAGGAGTGGCACAAAGAGCATGTGATGAGTTGACCATAACCCCCATTCCCTGTCTCTCTGCACCACTGCAGGGTAAAAGGGTGGAGATTTCAGGAGTACATTTAAGTCTCAGAAGAGAGAGACTTCATTTGCTTCAATATTTATTGCTTTTTGACCTGTTATTTGGTGCAGCACAATAATCGGCCTAATTTTTCTAAGCTGATAAGAGAGCAAGGTTTGTAGTTAAAGGTGGATACAGAGCTTAGCTGCCCATCTAATAGTGTGCATATTTTGTATAAAGTATATCTTTTTCTACCAAGTGAACCAAGGATAATTATTTCCAGAAAATACTTCATTCAATCATCTCTTTTTTTTTTTTTTTTTACTTCTTTATTTAGGAATAGATAAATTTTCAGAAGTATTTTAATTCTGTATCATTCATCTTGAGCTTTGTTTATTTAATGTTCAAGACATTTCAATGACTATAGAAATATATACCAAATACATGGTAACACTTCATATCAAAACTGGATTTATTAGTACTGATCAATCAGAAAGGCCACATAAGAAACTTAGGTTCACTGAGTGAATGGTGCCTACACTAAACATAAGTAAAACTTTAAGGAGATGAGGGTATGCTTTGTATAAGAACTTCTCTAAAAAGGCTGCAATAAATACCTTTTAATTAGGTTTTTTTTAGTTTGTAACAACAAAGGGTGGTATTATACCAGTTTATAGGTTTATTCTTCTAAGTGTTGTATAAAAGAGCTTTCTTACATTTTCCAGATCTTCAGTAGAAGGTGTCCAATGGTGTTTCATCAGAGATAAATTCAACATGATTAAGCTTTTCATTAGGTAGCTTGCTGCTGGGGTAACTACTATTTATGTGAGTATATGCACAGAAAGCCATATATATATCTACATACAGATTAAAAACAGAAAAATTCAGAATTAGTCCAAATTTACAACTGTGTCTGACTAATAATATCTGAGTAAAATGTCTTGACAGCCCACCTTTTTTGACTCCTCCAAGTCATTGATAGGCACGCTGAAACAAGAGGCCCCTGTGGTTCACCACTTGTCACCAGTCTCCAGATAGGGGATGGGCATTAATCACTATCCTGCGTGTCTAATGCTGCAACCACTTTTGCTCACATACTTATCCACCTGTCCACAACCTTGGATTGTCTTTTTCCCCTCTTTTGAAGGTGGGTGCAACTGCTGTCTTTCTCCAGTTGTGGACTTTGCCTGATCTCCATGACTTTTCAAAGATGCTAGTGAAGCCTTGCAGGTACATCAGCCAGTTTTCTCAGCACCCTCATTCAGCCCATTGGGTCCCACTGATTTGCACGAGCTGAATTCTCCCAATTAGTCCTTGCTTCAATCCTCATCCACTGGTATCTCACCTCTTTCAACTCTTTCTCAAAATAGAGAGGCCTGAAAGACTCAGGCGGTAAGGATGGGGTCCCCACTTTGTGCAACAGTTTCTTGAAGCGTTATGCCACATCACATTATATGTAGAAATTATTATCTCATATGTAATGTTTAATATACCTCTGTGTTTTCAGGAGAAATTAATAATCTCCTGTGGTTTCCCCCTCTCTGTCTCTGTATTATCAGTATTTGTAAAAAACCCATAAACTTGCTGTTTAAAGTTTAACATTTACTATTAAAATTCAACATTTTGCAGCTATGAGAAATCCCTGTTTTGATGGCTTGGGTCTTTGAATTTTTCATGTAACTGACTGATAAAATAGCTCACCTAGTGGAATCGAAGCTAAATTGAAATTCATTAGCATTGTTTGTAGGCTTAGCCTTAGATAAATAAAAGAATAAAACATATTTCTTATTTTTGTTTGGTTATTTTTTTTTCTACTTTAACAAAGTAAATCCTCATCAGAACCCTGCTGTTAGTGATTGCCAATTACCTGCAACTGCAGGAACACTGCTAAACATTGCCTTAATGAGGGAGGCCTAAAATTGCCCTTGGGATCTAAGCAAGCATAAATGTAGCTGAAAGGTTCTGTTTCTCCTTGAGAAGCACAAAATTTTGTGCAGAAACCACTGATGGGCATTCTTGAAAATACCTTCATTGAGCTGCTTGGAATGTTCTGCTAGTCAAGTAAGGTAAATTCACCATCTTGATATTAAGGCTTTTTAAGTGGTATTTTCTTAAAACTGGTTTGCAGTCATAGGCAGGTATGCAGTTCCGCTTTGTTCAGATTTATTTGCTATAAAGTATTTGCTAACTTTCATGAATGGAAAAAGAATGTTTAATATGATACATTGCAAAAGACGAAAAAGCAGTCAACTTCAAGTTAAAAAGAATGAAACTAGTTTGGGTAGTATACAAGCCTTAAACCATTAACATTTGTGTTGATTTTAACACCATCAGGAAAATTAGACTGCAAGGAAGTCACTCCCTTTCCTCTTCCCCTTTTTGTAAGGAAGGCACAATAAATGAGATTATGAGTTGAAATAACACTTTACTAAAAGCTTGTTAACAACAGCAGTATTAATAGCAAAAGTATACAAAAGCAAAGGTGGGAGCTGGTGGGCAGCAGAATTTCGGCAGGGGTTTTAAGGGGGCTGTCTGCTCTGGCAGAAATGGCAAACTCCTGCTTTCCAGCACCTGGCATTTCCTGCTGAAACCACATCCCAGCAATGGCCTTGGTGGTATTGAATAAACCTTGTAGTGACCCCCAGTCAGTGCCAAAAAACTCCACTGCCTCTCTCTGTAGCTAGGTAAACATTCCAGACCTAGCTGGTTTTGATGTCCTCTTTTCACGGTGTTATAAATCTTATGATGATGATTAAATCTTTGCTATTTCTTTTTCCTATTTAATTAATCTTTTTTTGATGGTTTGTGGTGAAGTTATCATTACATGTGACTATTAATCGTTTTAATGTTCTGTTTGTTACATTGTAATTGTGTTGCAAAGTTAGCATGATAAATTTTAGCATAGTTGCATTTATAGATAGGAAATTTTCTTTGTTCTAGTTTATCCAGAGATTAAATTATTAAACTTTTTTGTTTACCAAATCGAAAAGGCCTTTCAAATTCATCTTTCACTTTACTGTAAGATATACAGTGGAAACCCATTTAATAGTGTTGGCAAAAGATTTTGTACTGGTCATTTGCAATAGTAATGAATTTAGCTGCTCCTCAGTTATTATCTAAATTTATTTTTCTAGCTGATAAAATATCTATATTGTTTCTTTCAATTGAGATGTGAAATATATTATTTTCTTATGCTCCCCATTATAATATACAGCCCTTCTTGGATTATTTAGGTAGACTAATGATCACTTCAGTGCAACAAGAGTTTTATGGTGTTTTTGCCTTCTTTGGGTTTGATTCTTTTTGTCTTTTTTTTAGGTTATTGCCTTTTCTTTTTAACTTTCAAGACTATTTTTTCAAAAATTGATCAAGTGTTCCCAAAGTATAAATTAAGATATTTTCAGTATAAAGATGTCTAGATGCTGTGCTGTGTTCAGACATTAATTTCTCTTTTATGTCAACAAAATTAAGCTGGAGGTGAAGATTGTTTCAGGATGTATGAGGGTCCTGTGGCCCTCCTCCTGTGGAGGAGTGGTGTGAACTGAATTTGGAAGAAAGGTTGTGAAGGTGGAGGATGCCAGCTTGATTCTTGAAAAAACAATGCTTTATTTGCTAGGTCCTAAAATAAGTGTGTCTGACTCTAAATCCAGAACTAAAAAAAAAAAAATCTTCACAAAGTAATTGAATTTCACTAAAACATTCCCTATTACTGTAATCTTATTTGTTTAGAACTGCAAAAAAATCACTACCTGGCTCCTTTTCTGAATACTTCTGTATGAATTGCATGAAATGTGAGCTTTCTAGCCTTTATTTTTCTTCATGGTTTCAGGTCTTTTTTGTCTCTACAGTACTCTTTAATTTTCAAAGCATTGTGTCTGCATATTTCACAAAGACATTGTTGTGACATAATTCACTGGGACAGGATCTCCAAATTTCAAAAGTTCTTACTTTCTGAAGAGGGGATTTAATTTCATTAGGCTTTCTGGAAAAAGGAATTGAATTCTGGTTTTAATGATATTTTTTATGGCTTCATGGCCACAATGAACAGCACTGTTGTGCAATGGTACAAAAAAAATCAGCGTGTACTGGCTTTTTTTTTTTTCATTTATATTCAATTATGTGGAATATTGATTTATGTAGTAGTCTGTGCTTTAAGCAGTTGAGAGTGACAGTCTGGTGTCCCCCTGAATTGGAGTGATCCTGCTAAGTCTCACTGATTTTGGAGAAGGAAGTGTTCTCATGTTCGGCTGTTATTCTTTCTTATTTGTTATTTTACCATGCAGAAGGATAGCATTTCTATATTTTATGTATTAGTATTATGAAAAATATTAATAATTTTATAATAAAAAAGTTGAAAACTGAAGCTGGGATAAAATAAAGGTATGAAAGAGTACTGCTGGCACAGATTCCTCAAGCAAAGAATAGGTGTCTGGGTCTGGCGTTAATTTTGCATAATGCAATTGAATTTAATCAGGAAATGTTCACACTGAGTATTTAATTAGACTCTAGGTGATCAATCTTGGTAGGGACTTTGCTAATTATCAAGTGGCTGAATCACTGAAGAAAGTCAAAGTAATGCTTCAGAGGACTGTACTTCACTGAGGGGTTTGGATGTGTGAGCAGAAGTTTTTAAGGTGATAAATGTTAAAGAAGGTTAATAAATAGTTTATAGTTAATAATGAAGTTGCAGGAATAATAGGTGGAGGCACAGACATCTGAGAGACTGGAACTGTAGCCTACAGTAATTTGTAGAAATTATAGTTGATCCTCTAAGAAATATATAGAGATTAAAATGCTGAGCAGAAATAGTTCAGAGAAAAGCTGTATCTCTCTGACAAGGCCGTGTTAGCTCTAGATTGCAACAGTAGGAATGATTCTGTTCTCTTTCTCTGATGTATTAAGTGGGAATTGCATAGAACTAGATATGCTTTTGCAGCACAGGGCAAGTACATGAAGGCTTTCTCCCGAAATGTGATAACAGTTCCACTGACTTCAAGAAAGGGTAGAAAAAAAAATGCAAAAGTCAGCATCTCTGCTTCTAACTCTGTCCCTCTTTATCTAAAGATCTGTGGCATTCCTTTAAGTTGTGCTCTGTTTCTCTATGGTTTTTGTTAATGCTTTGCATTTCCCCACCATTCCAGTGTTTTCTGAAGTTTGTTACTGTGGTGAGTTAGAAATGGTGTTCTTGAATTCAGTGCTCCCTCTAAAACCACCGGCAGGTTCCCCACCCCCTTATCCAGTCGGAGGCAAAAACTATGGGTTGAGATAAGAGCAATTTACTAGAAATAGCAATGAGTTAAGAGAATAAACAGTAACAAAAAAAACCAAACAAAACACTAATTACAAAAGGCATGAGGAAAAATTATTTATTTGACAATAAATAATACTGGACACCTTCCCCCAGCACATTTTCTCAACTTGCAGGAAGCATCTCCTCTGAAGCAGTCCCTTTCTTTCCATCCTCAGCAACTATGTGAGGAGGTATAGAAAACTGTGTCCTAGTAGCCACACATCCCCGGCTACTGCAAAAAATTAACACTGTCTTGGCCCAAACCAAGACTTATTCTACACCATTTAAGATATACTTAAAATGCTGGATTGGAACACATCTCATTTCTCAAACTTGGAGCTCTGTGCCTCTACCAAAAAGTTTTGTATCCATTGAAATCTGTAGCTGAACACTTACTGTGATCTTGGCACCCCACCTACGTATTTTTTGCTATTGGATCCTTTCTTCATCCATCAAACATACAGTTCTAGTCCTTTTGTAGTCCTGAGTAAATCACCCTCCTTGTGTAAATGCTCTCAGTTTATTACCTTGCTTCCAGTTACTGTGCCTGGCTGTGATTCTAAGAATTGTGGTAATTTGATTTCAGCGGCAGTAAAACTAGCTTTCAGGTAATTAATTTGAATTTTATTTGGAACATTATCACATTTTAAATTAAGTTGGGCATGAATACCTGCCAGGTTTATCAGCACTGCTAACACAAATATATGTGCATTCCTCACTTCCCTGGGATTCTCTCCCTGCAAGTCTCTGTGGCAGGGCCTGTTTTCTGCATAGAAGACAACTGGCTGATGCTAAATAGTGTAGAAATTTCAGGGGTTGTTGTTAAAGTATGCTGAGTAATTACGTTTGTTTATTTCCATATTTATATTGATATACTTTAAGCTATGTATGAATAATTCTACTGTATATGTAAATTCAAGTTCCTACTAATGCATACATAATTTTCCATTACTTGTTTCTTGCAGTCACATTCATTATTCAATGTCTATGATTTATTAGATTATGAGGTTTATATTTTAGATAGCAGTGAGTTTTATCTTCTCTTTGTACAATTCTAAGCTGGATTTTTACCAAGTAAATGCGATAACACAAGTAATAAATCAAATGTATTATATTAGTCATAGGATAAGTAAAATTAGTTTTGAAGCATTTATGCAAGTAATCGGTTTTCAACAGTCCATGCTTAGACACATACTCTTCTACTTTCATAATTCTGATGTGATTACACAAAGTATTTTAATGGGTATTTGAAGACATCTATATGTATGCATTTATTTTTAAAGTCCTAAATATTAAATATTTTCTTGGTAAATAGAACAATTCAGTAGGAATAGCAAAAATCAATACAGAGATACTTTATGTACAGTGTGGAGTTTGACTTCACGGGCTCCTTTCAAAAGCTGGGGATCCACATTTTTTGCCCTTCACAGTTGAGAGAGTTGGGTGCTCTGCAGAGTGAAGATAAATCCATAGGCATGATGAAACTATACCCTCTGGTTTGTGTTTGAAAGAAAAATATTTTCATAAAGCCACAAGTGGGATGTTAATATTTTTACGGGTTTTTTTTCCTCTGAATTATTTCTGCATTATTTAATCTCCTTATTGTCTTGCCTCATCAGTTATCATTTTACAAGGGTTATTCTAATCCTTAGTTGCTTTGATGGTCACAGTGCAATAGAGAATACATACCCAGGAATGTTTTATGGAGTTATAAAGTTTTGGTTGGGATAGATTTTACAATTCCAAAGCCAAAAAAATACTATGGGTGCAGTGTAGTGGATTTTAACTGACAAGTAGACAAATATCTTGTGTGGATTTTGGTTTGATGGTTTGCGGTTTTAGTGGGGGTGGGTTGGTTGGATGTTTTTTTGGTTTTGTTTGTTTGGGATGTTTTTGTTAGTTGATTAGGTTTTTTTGTTTATTTGGGGGGTTTGTTTGTTTTTATTTTAATTTTTTTTCTTTTCTCATAACTCATGTATTTCAGGTACAGATTTGAAAAGAAACTACAAGAAATTCATAGAAGAAAACTGCTAGGGATCAGTTAACAGGACAGTATCTCCTGTACCTCAGACAGCACCATTATCTCACTGTTGTTTGACTCTCTGCCATCCAAACCGTTTTAGTAATCAGACAAATTATTCTCCTATTTGCCTGTATTTTTTAATGTTTTCTGTGAAGGTAATGTGAAAATAGGTGTTAAGTGTCATTTGGGCAAAACTCTAGTTGTTTTTTGTGAGGTTGTTTTGGATGATGGTAACAGTTACTGTGTCTATCTAGCTGTGGCATTCAGGAGCTCAAGGATATTAGCCTGGAGTCAGCTGATTTTTTTTTTTTTGAGATCATTTCCCCGCCTACATAGACTTAATAACAAATCAGCTAAACAATGTAATTTAATTTGAATAATGAGAAAGCAGTGGTAACCTGTTTTTAAGTGTTACTAGCATTCAAGAGTATACAACTACATGTCAAAGTCACATGTTATTTTCTTTTTAAATATGCTCTTTCAGTGTCACAGTGACTAATATATTTCTGAAGATTATTAGTTGAACTAAGAAATAGAAAATTCTTTTTCTTTGAAGTATTTTATAAGTCGGAATACCAGTCTTTGTCCCTGTCTGTAAAAACAATTTAATTGTGCTCCACAGAGGTCTGTCCCCTGCTAGGGTAACTGTAGTTTTTAATTATTTTTAATGCATTATTTAATGAGAAAATTAAACAGAGTAGGATGAATTAGTTTTGTAATTGTATGCACAGTTACTGATGTGAAATTGATTTTAATTTCTTAAAGTAAAGGACAGAGCATTTTATATAGGTACATATAAAGTTTCAAACTTCATATATGCTCTCAAACATCAGATAAAGGAAAAAAGATTCACAAGCTCCACATAAGTAGGAAAAGGGGAAAGTATTTAAGTTCTTCACACCTTTAAATGTTTTTTACTATATGAAGGAGCTGGAAAAGGTCTAAACCCATCTTTGTATGTCCTAAGATCTTGGATTTTCCAACTGCAAAAATTAACAATAAGTTGTAAAATAATCCTCCATAACCCTACTTCCATTATGTAAATAAATTTATTTTTGTTAAGAAAAAAATTGTTTTCTCTACAGTGGATGGTCTTTTGTTGTCCACTCACTGTTGTTTTGATGAAGGTAATATACTGTCTATATCTATAATATACCGTCTATATCTATAATCAGGCACAAGAACTTTAGAACTTCTGAAAACTTGAGGCCATTGGCTTAGTCAGACACCAAACTGTGAATTTATCAGAGAAGTCCTGAATATGTATTATCATATGTATGCTATTATCCTACTCCATCCATCCATACCTAAATTTCCACTTCAATATACCATGAAACTCTTTTCATTGAATCTTGAGAATAAAATATTGGAGAAATAGATCATAGAATGGAAAGCTGTG
The DNA here is from genome assembly GCA_003676055.1 of Chloebia gouldiae. Lineage (NCBI taxonomy): Eukaryota > Metazoa > Chordata > Aves > Passeriformes > Passeridae > Chloebia > Chloebia gouldiae. Next base: position 20,464,510 of record QUSF01000005.1, read on the forward strand.
CCTTATAAAGAATGGCTCTCATGGAAGAATAGATAAGGAACTATAAAATTAGGAGTGGAATCATTAAACACATTATTTCAAATTAATTCTGTGCACATTCGAACTGTCATGATTGCAGCTGGGAAAATGTACAAATAGATTTTAAAGAAAACTCTTAGACCAAATAAAAGAAGATATATTCATCAATGTTCATTAAACATAGCAGTTAAGATCTCATGTCAGAGACTTTATAGCTAAGCAAGTATCATTCTGCCCTGGTCCTGTTTTATTATTTTTCCCATCAAATGCTGCTGACAGCTGTTAGGAGAGGGTGTGCTGCTGGACAGACCTTGGGTTTGAGTTAGTATATAGCAATTCGTGAGATCTTGAAATTTATTTTAAGAATATTAAAATACTAATTCTGTCATTATGCATTGTATTTTTTAGATCACTTTTGGAACTCTTGGAAGGGGTTTTTTTTGTATTTTGGTAAACATATATTTTTTAAGAAAGCCTTCTTACACTCATAACTGAAATGTGTTGGTTTTGATGGCTTTTTAGAAATGTTTCTAGTTTTGAATTGTTGGTGTATTTCTTTTCCCTTTTCTGATAAAAGCTTTTTGACTCTGGTATATTAGGATTTGATCTAGCTTGTAGGGCTTGCTAGTGGCCAGTTTGGTCATGGGCATTTCAGAATGAAGTGGTGAGCTGGACAATTACTCTGCTCACAACAGTCTGCTGCTAACATGTGCAATTTTGGGGGAATTTCCCCAAAACAGTGTTTAAACAATTTCTACAGCTCACTCCTCTCAGGCTCTTCAAGGCAGAAATTGGATATCCTGTTCATTTAGAGTCTGCTGTACTGCATGTGCCCAGAACCTGTATAATGTGGGCAGAGGAGTTCTTGTGTTGGGCCCTTCCCTGCACTCGTAACAAACTGTATGGGCTACTCGGATATAAGTATTGGAGATCAGTGGACCACACAGACATTACATTTTTAGCTTAGCTATTATTAAATACTTTTATCTATTGGAATCTGAGATCATGTTAGAAAATTATCATCTAGGATAGCTCATACCAGATGTTACTGATAGGTTCCTCACATTAAAAAATATAAGATATTTGAGAATTATGTGTTCTTTCATTTTCATACCTGGCATGAGAATATAAAATTAGTACTTGGAATAATAGGGATGTGCCAAAAATATTGAAGGGAGCTTTAAAATATCTCAATATTTTTTTCATAAGTGGTTTTATCCCAAAATATCACATTTCTGTTCTGTTAGGTAGGAATGTCTGGTTTCCATCCAACTCTTGCTCTTCCCATCTATATACATATATATGTGTGTGTATATATATGTTTAATTTTATGTGATTTTATATGTATGTATATCCTACTTTTTGGTGTTTTCCTTCATTTTGTTTTGAAATGGCATACATATAAAAAAGAATATGTTGGAAATTTCTGTAAGCAATGAGTGTTCACACTTTGCGTGCTTCAGGCAAGTTACAGTGATACAGTACAAACAGAATATAATGTAATTGGTTTCGAGCTCAAAAATAATTCCTCTAGTGTTTTACAGGATATCATTTTCTCAAAGCACTAGAAGAGAACAGAAAATTTTTAATTAAAATTCTTTTTTGTATCTCAGATTCTTCCTGTGGCAGATATTGTTGAACTTTTTTTTCTTCTAAGAAGAAGAAAAAAAAAAGTATACTGTGTAGTTTCTTAAAAGTACTTCAGTCCATAGAGACTTTTATTTTTCTTTTATATGAGACTCATGCTATGCACATACTCAGATATGTGTTAGGAAGTTGATGATTTCTATCTTGTTAGTGTCATCCTAATGATCCCTGCACTCTACTGAGCAAAGAATTCTCTGTGGTGGTTCTGGTGCTTTGAAAAAAAAAAACCCAAAAGAGACTTGAGGAAAGCATTACTGAAGACATTCTCAGACTCGCCATGCAGTATTTATAACAGACTATGTAAAATGCAGTATTGCATAGTGCTTGATAAAATAGTTGTGATCAATGAAATCAGGGCTGTTGATATAATTTTTCATTAGCCTTTCTTATTCAATATAAAATGAAATAACAAGAGATGCATTCACCAGTTTTAAAAACTATCTAGTTAGTCTTGGAGCATAAATGTATCTTATAATCTCTTCAGTGATTTTATTGTTAGTAATATTATTTTATTTAGTATTAGATGATCTGTATTTGATGCCAGAGATTAGCTGCATATAGGACATAACATATACATTAGATGTGTAAATGTTTTTGAGGATGAATAATTGCTAATAGTACATAGTAATATCATGTGGATCACGCATTCATACAAATGTTATGTTAAAACACACAAAACTCAAAACCCAGCTACAGATCAAAACTTGCATATAAGTTATTTAACTAGGGACAAAAATCATTGGTTTTGCAGCAGGTTGAGTAATGTCAACCTGAAGAAAAGTCTTTAGAAAAAAATTAAAAGTCATAATGGATAACCTATTTTATCAAGAGACTCATACTACTGTAGAACTTATTTAAAGACAAAGAAACAAAACCCCAAACCTCATAAAACACCTAAACACACCTACCTTCCAAAACCCAACATCAACAAAAAAACTTTCAAAATTAAAAAATTAAGAACTTTAGCACCCACACATTCATGCCCCCACACCCCCAATGACTTTGAAATTAATTTGGGGTTGATGCCCCAATGAAAATACTGGGGTGTTTCTTATATTTTTATTCTCAAAGGACAACCAATAGAACAAAAAGGACTTTAATGCTCAACTATGTACATAAGCAGTGGTTTGAAAATGAGTTTTAAAATAAATTGCTTAAGGAGCTCCATTTATTTCTCATAATGAAGTGGAGCTGTTGTTTGTTCTTTAGATTATTGTCTCACTTATTGGAGGCTATGAGATAACTCGCCATCTCATCAAAAAGGTGAATATCATTGGAGTTCTTTATGCAACACTGCTGTGTGTTCTTTTGGCAAGGAAAACCTATACTTCTGCAGATAAACTGCCTATGCAATCTCTGAAAATCTTACTTTTTACCCCAGGATGTAATGATTCAAACTCCCTGAGCTCTCAGAACTCAATTCAACAAAAAATGTTGAATTTTTTGTTGTGAAAACCCTTTATTGTGAAAACCTAAATGGTTTTTATTCCCTCAATTGTCTCATAACCGTGGCCCAATTGAAAAAACAACCAACCAACCAACACAAAGAACCCACACAAAAACCTCCTACCCTGTGGCATCAGTCTGAGAAAATTTTACTCTCTGCCTTCAGGTAAAAAGGAGTACATTTTTTCCAAACTCACCTGCTGGTGCTACTTTTAAGCTGAAATCATAGCTACAAACCCCTTACAGTGTTATTGTCATCTGTTAAATGACATGATATAAGGATGTGCTTTGTATAATGTATGTAAAATGCCAAATACAAAGAATCAGACACGTTGCATAAAGGGAATATACAGTCATGTTGCAATGACTGTACAACTGAAGTCTTGCACTCTTTCTACACCTAACTAAATCTCTGAAATAACATTCTTGATAGGAAAAGGTAGTTCATGATAAACCTATTTACTGGTATGTTTACTTCCATGAAACCTGCTGAGTTACATTGTGCAGTGCAACCACTAGATTTTTGTTAAGATTCTTGGGTACTTTTATTCATTCCTAATCTAGAGTCAACTCACATATTTTTGACTCTATATGATATATAAATATAAGATAAAGTAATAATTTTCCCAGCCTTTGCATAAATTAGATTCTTCCCTGAATTGCCTTCCCCCTCCCCAGTTTCTAGTTTTAAAAATGTTATTATAGATTATAATTGCTGCTCAAGCTAAATATTAATGTCTAGAAAGAATTTTTTGCCTGATTATACTTCTGCTTATTTAAAGAGGGTAACTTCCTTTAGAATTATTTAAACTTTAAAAAGACACCTGGCTTAATGTACAAGCCACACTAATTCTCATTTTTTATAACTTCCATCATGGTTTAGAATATCAAATATTTTATGTAACCAGTAGTTTCTAATTAAAGCAATGCCATTCCTCTACCTATGAAGAAAACTTGTCATCTTGGTGGAAAATACTTTGTGTGTGTGTGTTTACTATACTTGCAAGCACAGTGCAAAGCTTCTCTGCAAAAGCTTGTACAAGCTCAGTTGGCAGTTATTCCTACCTGCTGCAAAGTGAGCTCCAAAACTAGGGCTTTGGAGTCTGCTCATGCAAGATGCTTTCTGTGAATTTCAACTATCTGATCTTGTTGCAAGGCACGTTGTAGTACCTAGTGAATAGGTGGCTTTCTTAAACTGAACAGCACAAAGCACTTCTGATAAGTTCATATAACTTGATGGGTTTAAACTGGAAAAATACTCAGCTGGAAGATTTACGACACTTCTGTATGTCAAAGGATATACATCAAAGGACACTCTGCATCCTTACTTTACATTTTAATAGTTGAGTTGGCTTTGCCCTATAAATAATTAATACCACTAAGAATTTAATATCTGAAATGATAAATAGCGCTTGGCAGTAATAATGCATTGTTTTTATGCTAACAGGGCATAATTCTACCAGCTGGAATTCAAAAGGCATAGTAGAATAAATTTTATCACCACTTGATTTATTATTATGGAAAAATGGAAAGATCAAACTCCTGGGTCTTGTCACATGGCTACTTCAGGGCTGTCAACCTTTTAAAAGGTAGAGGCTGTGCTGAACCTGTCTTTTGTGTATGGGAGGCTTTCCACCCTTCAAAGCCTTTTCCAGGGACGCCAGTGAACTGTCTTGTCCTACATTCTGGCTGTGGCCAGTACAGATTGCAGGAAATATTTCAGAAAGTCTGTTGGTGAATGCTTGGTTACTGAAATCCTAACAGGATGGCTTTCTTTCCAGTTTCAAATTTCTATTACTTAATCCTGGGCTTATATTTTGAATCACAGTGTTTTAGTGCTGAATTTTGGCATGGAATTCTACAAATTACTTACATATCTAGGCTCTTTCCCCAAGTTTTAATTTACTTTACCTCCTCTCATTTTCATATGACAACTCTCTGTGGTACTCACTTTTTCTCAGCACTACCTCTTGCTGTGTTTTATCTTTCTGCTGTGTACAACCTTCATACCACATCTAAATTATTTAATTTCCTTTTTTAAACCTTGGTTTTTTATATGCAAAGATTTAATTTCTTTAGTCACATTTTTGTTCCATTTCTACATTGCTTTATCTTACAGGAAGCAGCATTTTTCAAAAGCATATACCTCTTTTATAGCAGTAAATATGTAGAGATTCTTCCAATTAATTATTTTGCACACAAATATTCATGGGACAATTGATAGAATCTCTGGAAGTCCTCTGTCCCAGCCTCCTGTGTCAAGTGCCATGAACACCAGAGCAAGTTCAGCTGATGTCCTGAAAACCTCAAGTATGGAGTGTTTCTCAACACTGTGCTCACACACTGTCCTCCTCTCCTAGAAAAATGGACTTTCCTAATGTTCAGCCTCAGACTAGCAGTGTGCAATTTGCGGTGATGTACCTTTGTTATATTGTCATAACTTTGGCTTCACACCTTTGTAACTGTTCCCCATGTAGTTAAAATTTGTGTTCTATCTCCCCATCTCCACATCTCCACCAGACTAAACAGCTCCAGTTCCCTCAACATCATCCTGTAAGTCACATTCTCTGGGATCCTGACCATCCTGGTAGCCCTGCACAGAACTTTCTTTGGTTTTAAGTCACTCTTGAGCTGGGGAGGAGTGAATGAAGGACTGGCCATGTATTCCAGACATGACCTCATCAGGAACATGTAGAGGGATAGAAATTTTCTTTGGTCACATATTTAATTTGGCATGTGCTGTAAGCCTTGAATGTATTTCAGCAGGATTGATACTCGGGAATTTTTTTACCAGCCTGTTTACATGCATGACGTTATTCTTCCCTTGTGTCTTGGTAGAAACTGTTTGGTAGAGATTTTTGTTTCCCTTCTCTGCAGCTCTGCTATTCAGCATTATCAGCTCCTCATTTATCTTTCCTATTTAGCATCATCTATAGATTTGTTGGGGGGCAGGCGGGGTGTTCTGTCTCCTCATCCAAATCTTCAACAAAATTTTGCAGTGTAGGGCTTTAAAAGATCTAGAGTAGTTTGAGTTGGAAGGGACCTTTAAAAGATAGTTAGTTCAACTTCTAACTGCAATGGGCAGGGGTATCTTCATCTAGGCAAGGGTCAAAGACCCATCATGCCTGACATCCTTGAATGTTTCCAGGGATGGGACATTCACCACCTCTGATTTTCAAATATCACGGAGAATGGCTTGGCTGCTACATTAGCCAATTCCCTCGGGACTCTGGGATGCATGTCATCAGGTCCCATAGACTTAACTCTGTTCACAGCTGTGTTTCTGTGGTCACAAACTGGATTTCCCATTACAGTGGGAGGAACTTTCCTACTTCAGTCCCCATCCTGCTGTCCGCTCACTGGAGAAATTTGGGAAAAGGTGTTAGTGAAGACTGGAGGCAACAAAAATGTTTGGAGTGTCAGTTTTCTCCTCACTATTGTTACTGGATTGTCAGGTCACCTTCTTTGACCTGCCTTTTCTGGCTGATGTACCTGTAGAAGCCCTTATTCTTCATATTCCTTGCCCAGTTAAACTCCAGCAGTACTTTGGCCCTCCTGACCACATTCTTACATAGCCAGGCAGCATTCCTCTACTCTTCCAGGATATCTGTCCCTGCTTACACTGCCTTTGCATTTGCTTGTTTTCCATTAGTTTGGTCAGCAGGTCTCAACCATGTTGGTCTCTTTCCTTCCTTTTTCACTCAACTAGTGGTTTGTTCTTGCAAAGTATTTCATCAGATTCCACAGAAGAACTGTGTCAAAAGCCCTTTCCAAAGTAGTGTTTGTCATTATCTGTATACATGTAAATTTCCATACAGAAATCTCTTGCTGACTATGCAGAGTATGGGGATATTTTACATGCAGGCTGATGAACTTACTGAGCCATTTATTCAAGCATATATGACTCAGAAATGTCATTAGTCAGATTGGAATTATTGTCTTCATAAAGTGACTGAAGTGTTTTGAAAATTGAATATAGCTCAGTGTTCATGTTAATTGTTATGAAATGCTCTGTAAGTTATATAATTGTTCTAGAATGGTCTGTATTTTAGGCTGCTGTTAGGCATCAATCAAAAATAATCTACCTTCAACAAAATTTTGAAAACATGTAATAATATTGAGGAAAATGTTATGATAGAGTTGATAGAGAACTACAGAGGAATGTGTAGAGTTTCAAATTACTGTATTTGAAAGAAATGTAATCTAATGTGCATAGAAATAGAGGTGATTTCACACAAAAATCCCGAAAACAAACCAGCCAAACAAAAACCCAACCAACAAACAAAAAACCCACCAAAAAAAAAAACCAAAAAAAAAAAACAAAAACCACACAAACGACCCCAAATATAGCCAAAGTCAGCCTACTGAGAGCTTTATGGACCCAGCAAGTTTAGTCAATACCAAGGTCATTGCTAAGTAAGAATGAGGAATGAAAAGCAGGTCAACCATGCAGTAAGTAGCAAGTAACAAGCAATGAGTTTCCAAAGTTACAGCTCAATGGAAAGAGACTTACAGGAATGAAACAACAGGGTTAAATGGGCATGGAGTAGAAGCAGAAAAATCTTCAAGATAAATGAGGTAAATAAGAGTGAGAAATGAACAATTAACACATCAAAATCCACATTTTGCTAGTTTTAAGGCTCTAAGGATTTATGGGGGTTTTGTTTGGTTGGGGATTTTTTTATATCAGCTGTTTCATGATCACATTTATTATGGGGCAATGGAGAAATACTGTATTTCAATTGGTGAAACAATATCATTGCTACATAATATTAAACATTTATATAAAAATAAAATATATATTACTCCTTTTAGATGGCTGAGGTCTGGGAAAAACTCCTTTCAATCCCATTGTTTTAAGTATCTTTACAAATACTGACCTCTTTTCATCACTGAATGGTTTTATCTCAATAAATTTTCACTCAAATTACTTTTTGTAACTCCTGAAGAAAATGGCTTAGGGACTTCCTTTTTGAAAATATTTTTACCATTTAAAATTTTTTTAACTCCTTTTCTTTGTGGTTCTTTTTTAATTTTGTGTGTGCAGGGGAATGTAACGTGCTTTTTCTGCTTTTCAACTATAATTTAGTAATGAACTTGTATCAAAAAAAACCAATTGCATTGTGTATTTTTTAATTTTTGTAGATAAATTATCATACTCATGTGGTATTCACTCTTTTTTAAAGTCTTTATTTTCTGGGAAAAAAATACTTTGAGAATAGGGGAGTTAGAATACTTAGTCTTGATATTATTTCTGTAGTTTGCTGTTTTCATTTTAATCTCAGAATGGAAGAAAGAGGGAAACATCTTTTAAGTTTTATTTTCTTTCTAATTTTTCATGTGTTCTCAGTTTTATGTATAGCAATATTGAAAAATTTGTCATATTAATAATTTTTAAATGTAGGCCTTCACCCCTTCTCAGTACTTCTAGTTAACCATTAGCATGTACTCCCATTAAAAAGCCATTAATTTTGATGCATACTAATGTCAATTCAAAATCAAATTTACCTAATAAAATAACATACAATCTATTCCAGACCTCTGTGTTATATTTAGCCTGTACCAAAGGGAATAACAAAACAGATGGACCTGCCAACAATTTTTCATTATTTAAAACTGAAATGTGTATGATATACTTATGCAGAAGAAAAAAAAAGACATAATATGTACCTATTAACATTCTGTTTTATTACTCTTGATTCAATCTAATTTCTTATACATGTAAACTTAGACTGTAATTTCAGAATGGTACTGCATATATTTTATCTCAAAATCTGTAAAGATAAGATACCAGATTTATTTGAGAAATGTGATAAAACAGTGCATGTTAGAGATTATAAGGCAAAAGAGCATTTGGAATTCTGGTACCATGTTGCTTGCTTTAATGTAGTCCTTTATTTACTCCATGTTCATATTTGTTTTTCTGGTTAGTTTGGAGATTTTTCCTCTTTCTAATATAATTTGCTTTAATTCATCATGAAATTTTTATATATATTCTCAAAATATACTGTGGAGTCTTAGATTCAAGAAAACTTGTTTGTAATGTTGGATGCTTCTGCCAATGCAATCTTGTCTTCCTAGAGTGCTATATAATAGTGCAGATATCAGTATTATGTGACCACATCTGTCAGTGTGATGCTTATGAAATAGCAATGAAATATGCAATTAAAATCTGAAAATATGTTCTGGAAAAGGTGCCTTTCTGAAAATATCTAAGTTCTTGATATAATTGATTTCTTTAAGTTCTTTATGGTGTTGACAGCCAGGAGCTTGGAAACAGAATGCTTTGATTGTGGGAGCTGAGGTTAACAAATTTTTCCTTCTACTTTTTTCATTATTATGTGAATTGTTTATGGTAAAGATAGGTTCTAACATGGCTCTGAATGTTTGCAAAATTTGGATTTATAAAGTTAAGTTCAGAACTGTAGAATTAGGATGCTTTTCGGTCTTCATATAGTATTTATTGGACCTGTTAAGTGTAGCTTCTTGAACATTTGTAGATAAGTGTGCATGATGCAGTGGAAGGTAGTACCAACCTAAATTATGACTTATCTGTAGCTTTGTATCATGGCATCAAAAGTCAATATGTATCTGAGAGAAAAACTTCAAAGCTTTGGGTAGCCTCAGTGTAAGGATAACTAAAATTGAATTCCTGAAGGAATCAACTCAGGTTGCTTATGGTCTCCGTTTCTGTGTGAATATTATCATAACTCTTTGGCTTCTATTATAAAAGTTTGAAATAAACTTCACATTTGACCAGGTTGTCATTATAGGGTTGATTTTTCACTAGGGAGGAAAACAAAAAGGCAAAGCACTAGATCTTATCCTTTGCCACATTTATATTATTTTAAAAACTTTAAGGTATTAAAACTCAGATACTGAAAATTATATTGCATATATTTGCTGAAATACTGACAAGAAATGAGCAGCAGAAATCTCTGCCTTCACGTGACCCATGATTTCCCTTGCAGCAGGCACAAAGGACCCCTTCATTTCACTGTATGAGCTTCATGTTAGTTTGGCATATTCCAGGTTTGAGCCTTGAGCCTTCTGTTCTCTTTCTCTTTTCGTAATGAAAAAATTGAGGTAAAATCCTTAGCTTTCAAATTTAAGTGCACCCAAAGCACCTGCTTTTTTCTGTAAGGTTGAGCAGGCACTAAAATTGAGTAATTCTCACTTTATTATTTGACTGCTGCACTTAGATATGACTATGGAATGTGGTTATCTTTATTTTGCAGTGTGAACAGTGATACACTACTCACAACTGGATTTGTGCTTTCTGGGGTTTCATTTCAGTTTTCTGTTAAAAGAACATAAACAGATTGTCCTCAGTCTATTGTGAGCCAAATTTTCAGGGCCTTTTGTCTTTTGTTTCCCATTCCATATCTAAAAAAGAACCCTTCTCACCTTTCTCTTGCAAGTGTTGAGGAATATAAATAAATGAACTATGTAAATAATTTCCTGCATATTTAATTGCATTACAGAACAACTTATGTAGTATTCTTGAAACTGCCTATCTGCACAGTAAGAAATTATGCTTGTTCCATTGTTCTAATACTTCTTCCACAAAAACCACCTCACAAATATAGATTATGTCAGTTATTTAGACTAGAAAGAGGTATTTTGTTTTCTTGCAATCCAGTAAAACTGTCAGTTATTGGTGCTCACTACAGTAATTTCATCATAATCCTGAAACATTCAAGGCAAGTGTAGTTCTTATACCAATTAAGTGTACATACATTTTCCTGAATAATGAAGTCAGCAATGAGTGTTGAAACTTATATATTAAATATTCTTCTGTTTGGATTCAAGGGCAATAAGGGCAATCACTGACAATTCAGATACACTTCATTCTTCATCTCTTATAATCATCTTTCTTCTTTGTTTTTCTGGGGGGCCTGTTTTGTTTCATTGTTTTTCTGACTTTGTTTTTGGGTTTGTTGTTGTTTCTTCAATATTAAAAATTTGGAAAAATACCCAGATATGCTGCATTTGAACATCTGTGAGATGTTGCTTGGAAACAATATTCTTATTTCCATTTGTCTGTGGATAGACTCGGCAAAATACTGTAGATAAAGTAAAAATGGTAAAAATATATTCTGAAAAACATAATAAAATATACATTTTAGTGTATTCTACCAACTTTTGACTTTTCTTTAATTGTGTGGCTTAAATATGTGTAGTGTTACAGAGTGAGCTTAAAGCAGATTTGAATGCATCTTGTACAAGGATTTCCTCAACAAAGATGAGACATCTTGTGGAGATACATACTATGTGTAATAGTTTCTGCATGGAAGTCTAAAAAGAATTATAGAGAGAATGTCAGGAAAAGGTTTACAAAAGTCAACTGCTCCACCCTTTGCTGCAACATAGCTTAAACTGTGCATCATTCTTGATATGTCTGTTAAAAAGGTTATTTAAAATATTTTCTAATGGATATTGCACAACCTTGCAAGATCTTTCTGGTCCAGTTTCTATATTCTACTGACACCCACGTGATTCTCAGTTCCTTCATTGCAAGTTCAAATAATGTATTTTCATATTTTATTATTGTGTACTTACTTTCTCTTCACCAGTCATCAATGTCATCAATTTTAGCCCTTCTTTGTATCTAATTTGTCTGTAATTTCCCCCCTCTTATTATTTAATGTTTATTTGCATTGTCCCTTGTGTCATCTTTATCCTTTGGTTTTTCATTGCTTTTGCACCTCTTAGATCTCATGGGCATCTTCCAGCTTCCTACAAATAGCTTGTTTGATTATCTTTTCTGGTAGAGCTCATGATATTTTTCAAAGGATTCAAGGTAAGTTGATCTTTGCTGCCACTCTTTTGCCTTTTAAAAGATAAATGCCAATTCTGCCTTCTAGTTTTCACCTTTACAGTTTGCTCTCATCCATCCTTAATGAGCTCTCACAGACTTTGTACTCATAGGCTGTATAATTATGAGCCACACAGCAAACACTACTGTGGTGCAATATGAATAGATCAGTAGAAAAAACAGTTTGTACCAAGGACCCAAAAGCTAGAGTATAGGTATGCATATTTATTTACTTTATGCTTACTATGGTGCCCTGGAAAAAACATCCCTGTTATACATATTGCTCAAAGACAGCCAAAGGAAAGCTATTTTACAGACTCTTGCTTTCAGCTGTCTAGGCTTCCTGGTGTTGCTTCAGCAAGTGTCAGAGCATACTCACATCTGTTTAGTAGAGGTGACATGGGTCTTTTCACGCCCTTTTCCACCAAAACTCATCTTGTTTTAGTTGTTCATTTAAATGCAACACATAGTGATAGTTGCTTCCTAAGTTTGTGTTTGGGTATTGGCTAGAATGGAAGAGATGGTATCTTAAGTCTGTTGGTGGAGGCAAATGGTCAAGTAGATACCATGAAATTGTGACTTTCAATGTCTCAGTTGTTTCTTGGTATGAACAAGAGGCAGGATAAATGAGAGAGGATGTGCAGTTTTGCATTTGGACAGATGGAAGTTTAAAATCCTGGGGGCAACTGACAGTAGATGCAGAACTCGGGGACGCAGCTGAGACCCTTGACCATGAACTGGTAGTATGAATGCAATGTATTCAATCTTCTATGAGACCAAAGAAATTGGTGGGAAGGAGGGATGGAAAAGAGAAATCATTGTTAATTTAGAAAAAAAAAAAAAAAAAAGAAAAAAAGTCAGGCAGGCGAGACAAGCAAATTAGAAAAGTGCTGGAGAAGATTACAGCAGCTGAAGCTAGAAGAAAATACATTCAACCATAGGAGGTCTTGATATAATATAAAATACCTTTAGCTTGAGGGCATCTGTGTGAACCTTGAGACCTTTACCCTTTTAAGTGGTACAAGAAGCAGAAGAACACAGGAGGTCTCTGTGATTTGAGAACATTCTGTTGGTGCATGTGCACTTGGTACTTACTGTGGGACTTGCTTGTGCTGCAGATCACACATTGATTCAGACCTTTCTGTTCCTTTTAGAGGCTGTTGCTGCACTTTGAACAGATCTTCTGATTTAATTTCATCCAAAAGGAATCCCCTTCACATGCAGAAAAACTGCCCCACAGTGTGAGCCAACATGGAGTAAGTGGGGAATTGAGGGATTGCTGCACTCTACTGCTCTGAGCTATGTCACTGTTGTAGACACCTTTTAGCTAATATTTTATCATTTGCTGATTTTGTATACCTCAAGAAGTTCATTTCACTCAGTGGGCTTGAAAACACCTAGATTATACAACTATTCATAAATGCACTCATCCTTTCCTTGCGGGATCCTAATCCTTTATCACTGGTGCACCAATTGAAACAGAAAACCAATTTATTTTGACCTTTTGACTAAAGGAGAAATTTAGAAAGCAGGAAGAAATGCTTAAGAAATGCCAATATTCTTCAGTATCTATCAGAAGCCTTTCTTCTCCTTTGGGTAAATTAGTTTGTTAAAGAGCTACCACTTCACTCTAATTTCTTTTTCACCTTTGGCAAGTCTCAAAGGAAATTTTTACTAAGAGTCCTTTCACTGGAGTTTGCCTTCTTAAAAAACACTTCTTTTACTTTAAATTATTTTCCTTCTAATCTAACTTTCAAGAATTTTGTCCTTTTGTGACCAATCTCAACTACATTACCACTTAATCTTCCCATTCACTCTTCATTCTCTGTTAATTGGAGCTAAATGGAAAGCAGTGCCTATCCACCCTTATGACTCCTCAAGAAAGCATTTGAGGAGCTTCTTCTTCATCCTGTTTCCTGTTGTATTCATAAAAGATGTTAGCCAATAACCGTTGTTATCACTGAGGTCTGTGCTCTGGTTTACTCTTCACAGATACATTATCTAATTGATCTTTCTGATCTTCAAGGGAAATCCCAAAGTGGTAATGTTGTTTGGGGTTTGTTTTGTTTTGAGTTTGTACATGCCCTTTGCAGTCACTTAGCAGTTCTTTCCCCTTTTTGATCTGAACATCAAAACAAGTGGATTCATCCATGCTCCCTTTCTGTTCTTCCTCAACAAGATGTACTACATGAATTTGAATTCTTCAACCTCCTCTCTTTATATTGTTATATTATTACTATCATCACAAATCAGCCGTGTGAGGTAATAATCAGGCAGCTGGTGAATCTGAAATCCAGTCTAACTCATGATTCTCAGTGCAAGTTACCTATAGCTTCTGTTCTGCTAGCACTGAGATGGGTTCTACATTTGTTATTGGGGATTGGACTATTTGCTTCCTTAATCTGCTTCTTTGGATGTCCATTTCAACCTCCGTGTCTGGTGTTCCTGCATTCCTTTCCAGGTGATCAATCACTTTTTCACGGGAATTCCTCATGCCTAATGTTACTGATATCCTTTTGTCTCATATGGGCTTCTCTGTTTTACCACTTTGTTTATAGGTCTTCTGCCAGTTTCCTAAAGGGAACATTCAGGAACACTTTCCCAATTTCTGCTTTTGGAAGATATAGGTCTGTGTTCCCTGATTTCAGCGCAGAACCTGAACTGAAGGATTTCCCTCCACAGTTCCTTTGCGGGCACAACAGCAGGTTGCTGCTCTGTGTCCAGCCTGCACCCTCAGAGCTGTAGGCTGAAAATGATCTGATGACAAAGATGATTCTCATGCTGTGCTTTTCAGGGAGTGAATTGTGATAATAAACTTTTTTCTAAAGTCCCTTCTCCAATCTGTCTCTAAAGGTTCCTTGTTATGAAAGTCAGAAAGCCATTGAAGTGTTGATTCACAAATGCTTATCTTCCATTGTGCTTCTGTGTTCAGTTTAGACACATTGTAGGAAATTTATATCTGAGAACACACTATCATCCCTCAAAATGATGCAGTATATCTTTTTGTCATGTTTTCATGTGAAAATATCCCCTTTACAAGGCTTCTCCCCTTTGCCAGTAGAACTGATAATTTTTCAATGATTTTTGCCATGCTGAGCTATATGCAAAGAGATTAGGTAGGTTCCTTTTCTATTGCGGTTTTAATGCTCCCTAGAAAACTGAAGGTTAGTGTTTTTACTCCCTTTTCACTGCAGAGAAGGAGCTGAAAGCTATCATTTAGGAGATGAGTGCTCTATTGAGCAGTATGTTAGATAAAAGAGCAGCTATTTTTAAACAACTTTGTGGCATTTCTTACACTTCCATTTTCTTTGCCCTGATAGCACAAGATGGATCTCTGCTGCAAGCTACTTTGCTCCTTGTCCCATTTATTTTATTGAGTGTATCAATGGAGTAAGGTATTGTTTAGTGAAAGATATGTAGAAGTTCATTTGAAAAGCATGCAGTGTTTGTACTGTAATACTAAGTAACTGTCTAAACTTAGATAATATTAAAGCTGCGGTCTTATATAGTCATACTTCTTGAATCGTAAAATTGTTTGATACACACTTTTCCCTCATGTGAAAATAATCATTTTGCATTTTGACAGTAATAGGTTTCTTAAACTGGACTGCTTTGAAAATGTTTTCTATAATGCTACAATGTGATCAAGGAAGCAGTGTAATAGGTCCTACTTAATGATATTTGTTTTTCTGTAAGAAAGGCATACTTTGCTAAATACAAGTGCCAGTCCAGGGAACTACTGAAGGATATGCTTGGCTGTGGGTGCTTCAGTAACTCCAGGGTATGGCTAATGAAGTCTTTATAAAAAATACAATCTAAGTATAGCAAAATATTTTGGAAGGTACACATGCTTTAACATAAGAAAGTGAAAAATAAGAATCAAATGTCTTTAAATGTTGAAATCTAAATCAGGGAATATTTTAAATCTAGGACTCAGATCTGCAGATGAAAGTCCAAGCTTGTGAAACTTGTCTTAAAATGGCTCTCAGTCTTTTGTGATGGAGCAGCATGGATTTTAATATTAAAAAAGTCTTTTGGGACAAAGAATGTTGGTATTAAGGATTTGGAAGGCAAATTCAGTTTTTTCCTTTAAGTTTTTTATTACTTGTATTAACTAAATTGTTAACTAGAAAAGAGCAACAATTAGAGCAATGTGATTCTACTATTATAGCAATAGTCTAGTTATCATGTACTAAGGAGGTTAAAAAAAGTTGTCCCTTTCACAGAGAGGGTATGTACTCTAATAAGAACATAAAAGAGAAGCTATTGTCTAGTCAATTTGTGGAATCCAATATCTAAATTCATTTATTCTGATGACAACATCTGATTTGTAGCATATCATCAATCAGAATAATATTGCAGAAATACCAGACATGCTGAAATCAACAAGTGAGATAATTTTTCTCTGCTTAGCCATGGTAAGTGTTCACAAGCTGTTCTTGTTCTGGCTTTTTTTATTCTACTTAAAGAGACATAGGAGATAAAGGCAGACTAGGAGCAATGTGAAGCATTAAGATGCAAAATAACATACAAAGAAAATGAACTGTGATTATTTATTTAGTCTAAGCAGTTATGTATCTGAAGGGCAAACAAAAGTAATTGCATTATAGCACTGGAGTTTGGGGCTATGTATGAAGAAAATTCTTTTAAAGATAGAGGCAATATAGTAACTTGCCTAAGATACAGAATCTGCCTTTAAGGGAAAGAACAAGAGAAAAGCAAATCATTATGTCTGTAGTAGCCAAGGTAGAGCTGACTTTTCAATATTGTAAGAGAATAATATTCTTTACAGAACCTCTTCACTATGCCCACAGCTCAATTCAAGACATGGTTTATTATTTTTCAATAGGTATAAATGTTGCCACAATAATGCTTGTTTAGCACTTGTTTTTTCTGCTGCCCCGCTTAGAGATTAAGCATCACAAGAGCTGAAGTTTTGATTGTGTCAGGGCAAAGTGCACACATGAAAAGCACAAAACACATAATTGCATTAACACAAGCTATTTCATGTATGTGACTGACAACCCAAATAATATTTTTATTTCTCAAAATCTAGACAAAACAGCATTAGTTCAGTGTATTTCACTGGAATACACAATAAGGGTAGGTGCTAAAACTTATTTGTAGAAATTCCTATAAAATGTCAGAACCACTTCTCTATTTTAATTATCATATGTGTACACAACAAACCAGTGGGACTGTATTTTTTTTCTTATAGGTAAATATTTTTACAGGTTTATCAACAATGTTGACTGCTTCTGTAGAGAGCATATTTGTTTATTGTCCTCTTATATCAGTTTTTTATTTTTCTTTCTGAAGTCAGGCAATCACTTACTTGACAAATAAAAGAATAATGTGTGATTAAATTTTCAGCCTGACTAAATTATCTTCAAGAATCTGTGCGGAAATTACAACCAGGACTGAAACACAGGGTAGTGGATTAAATAAACTGCAATTTATGTGGACAAATCAAACACACCCACACTCAGTACTGCAGGCTCCTGAAAAGCTTGTTTTCACCAGGACCCTGAGATCCTTTTCCACAAAGCTGCTTTCCAGTAGGTCAGTCCCCAGCCGGTGCTGGTACATGGGGTGGCTCCTCCCCAGGTGCAGGACCCTGAATTTGCCTTCACTGAATTTCCTCTCTCCAGCCTGTCAAGGCCCTTGTGAAGGGCTGCACAGCACTCTGGGGTATTGGCTGCTCCTCCCAGCTTGGTGTCAGCAGCAAACTTGCTGAGGAGGCATCTGCCCCTTTATTCAAGTCATTGATGGATAAATTAAACAACTCCAATATTGAATCATGGGGGACACCACAAGTGTCAGGCCTCCAACCAGAACCTGTGTCACTGAGAGTGACTCTCTGTGGTCAGCCAGCTCTCAATCCACCTCACTGTCCACTTATCCAGACTATGCTTCCTTAGTTTGCCTAGAAGAATATTGTGAGAGAATAGTGTCAAAAGTCTTGCTGAAGTCAAGGTCGACAATATGCACTGCTGTCCCCTCATCCCTCCAGGTAGTTTTTTCTTTGTAGAAGGCATAAAACAATGATTTACCATAAGTGAATCCATGATCCCCATCACCTTCTTGTCACCAACACGGATAGAGATGGTCTCCAGAATGAGACACTCCATCACCTTTCCTGGGATTGAGATCAGGCTGACTGGCCAGGAGTTCTTTAGGTCCTTTTTCTTGCTCTCTTTGAACACTGGGGTGGCAATTGCTTTCTTTCAGTTCTTAGGTACCTCTTCTGGCTGCCACAACCTTTCAAAGACAATAGTAAGCAGCCTCACAATGGTGATATTAAAGGACACATCTATGTTTGAATGAAAAATAGCATAACTTCCCTTATGATGCAATGAAATCAAAATTTTAAACATGAAATAGGGATTTAATCTTATTGCTGTGATAGGTGTATATTAATATTGGTAGTTTATGATTGAAGAACCAGGTCATACTCCACACTTTCAAAAACCATTCTAAAGTAGCATGTATTCAAAGAATTTTAATTCTAGTTAGTTTGGATAGTAGTCTGACTTTTCTTTCTTTTTAATGTTTTTTCTTGTTATTTTTTCCTTAGTTTGTTTCTCTTTAAACATTGCTGCACTGTACTACAGTAATTTCTTCCCCTAGCTTTATCCTGATATCTACATAGTCAGCATTGTAGATGCTATCTATTATTGTCAGCAGATGGGTACAGGCAAGTGTTTCCATCGATCCAGATTTTTGCCATTCCAGTGAATAGCTTGCTATCATCTTACCTTTATTTTTGGCTGTTGAAGTTCAGTTATCTTTCCTAGTAATCCAGGAAAATACTCTGATTTTGTTGCTTATACTGCTACCCATTTTGTTTATGCAAGACTGCTGCCTTCAGTTTTTACTTCAGTTGCACATCCATAGTCACATCCAAGCATCCTTAGCCTCTTCTTTTTTTCTTAGAATGTCTTAGTGCTTAAACTAATAACAGTAAAAAAAGAAAGATAGAAAAACAAGAGAGAGAGAATAATAAAAGAAAGAAAGCACACCACCACATATTCCATTAGATAGCAATATGTGTTGTCCAGGACTAGTTGTAGTAGTTTAGGTTGTAGATAGGCTACTGCAGCTTGTAGTTTTAGCCAACTTCTTGACTTGTTGAGAAGTATTTATAGTTCTTGAGAAATATTCATAGCATATACTTTATATGTGTAGTTATCATAAACATGCTGCTGTAAGAGTTTATTGGGCAGAAATTCTACAGGCTGTATAAGTAATACACCCTTGTAGAATTCTCATCACATTGTGAAGAAATAACTTAATCTTTTGAAAGATCATCCTGCCTGTTTAAAGACAGTGTGAATTAATCTCCGGTTTTCTCATATACCATTTACAGGATCATCGAAGGACATAAATATCTGCCTGTTTATAAGCAGGTCAAAGCTTGAACAAGTTCTGAATGTCAGTGTTGTTGTTTGCCTCCCAGAATATTTTTCTGGGGAGTTCTTTTATGTTCTGATTCAAATTTATACTTTCATTACCACAGATTTATAGTAAGCATAGTTTAGGACTTCATTGACTTTAATGTAGTGTTCAAAGTCAGTAAAACTCTTCCTTAGGTTGCTGCAGTTTTAAGACAACAGAATAAACTAAATGCTTGGTTTTCATATTTTAATACCTTCTTATTTGAATTTGTTGTTTTAATAACTGAAATTTGATGTACTCTAAGAATAAAATATTTATAGTGAAATTTTATTTTTTTACAATCTCTATCAGCCATGTTTATAGATTTAAAGGGGTTGTTTTTTTCTTCATGTCTGAGGGAAAAGAACAATGTAAGTGAGGCAGGATCACTGTTGATTTGTTTCATATCTAAATGAGAAACATGGAAAGTTGTACATGGTATAACATATAATAATAATAAATCCTGAATAATACTAAAGAGGAAATAAAGTGATGCAAAGACAATCTAGCACAGACTGATGCCTACTCTGTCTTCAAGCAATGTACACTTTGAAAGACAGTCCTTGTTCTCTCCAGCCCTCTTCTTCCTCTACCACCACTTTTTCTTGCTGAGCATGATGTTACAGGTATGGAATATGCCTTGGCCGCTTGGGGTCAATTGGCTTAGTTCAATTCCCTCTCAATTCCTTGGCCATCCCCACTCTACTGATTGGGGGCAGAGGTTGGCAGGGAAAATTAGAAACACTTGACACTCTGGAAGCATGGGTCAGCAATAGCCGAAGCTCTGGTGTATTATGAGCACTGTTTTAGCCAAAACTGCACACTATTATACCAGCTGCTATGATGACAGAAAACCTCCATGCCAGTCAGTCCCAGTACCTGAACCTGACACTTGTTTTAAGTACTGGCATAGTCCATTCAAGTCTATTTTTGCACTTGAATATAAATAAATCACACCAAAAGGATAAGCTGAGTTTTATTTGTCTGGAAAACCTAAACTTTATAGAGTTTATTTGGGAAATAAGCAGAAGGACCTTCCTCTGATTAATCTTTTTAATTTTATTAACTTTTTAACCAAGTTGTTTGTTTTGAAAACCCTTGAATTTTTCTCTTTAATAGCATAGTTTTAACCCAATTAAACAAGAAACTCCTCTTATTCCAATCCATGTTTTTAAACTTGATGGAGGGGTAATAGATGAAAAAACATCCTGGGAAGTAATTTTTTTTTAGTGGGGTCATCTGCATTAAGCATGTCATAGTACATGTCTGATTATTTTCTGTACTTTACTATTTAGATTTATTTCATGTCAATCATTGCACACTTCAGGAATTGTCTAGAAGATTATTGTGTTTATCAAGGAATTGAGGTTGCAGTCGCCCTATTCCAGTTTAATAACACCTTTTGTGACTTAGGCTCCAGAATGTAATGTCTGTCTTTTTGTGTTGAATCATGTAATTTTACTGAAGCTAGAGTGCTTCACTCTGTGCAGAGCCTGTCTGCATTCAATCTGTTGGATTCTGCTGAAGGAGTAAAGACTGGCTACCTAGAAAGGTCACTGAGAAAAATGAAAGTCCTTTTGGACACAGTAGGCTCAATGAATGCTTTGTTTCTGAGACCCTGGCAGTTTAATCTTGCTGGACAATTTAGCTTCCCATTGCTGAAAATAAACAGAGAAAATATGATAAGTATCAAAAAATAGTGGACAAATTGATTTTGTGCTTTAGGTCTCTGTCAGTAACATAAGAACAGTACCACCATATGGAGTTACTGAAAGTATTTTGAAAATTAATTAATATTTGTGAGGAACTATATAACTTCAGTAATAAACACTTATGTGAACAGAAGTCTAGAAGAATACTGACAGTGCTGTCTTCACAGCAGCGTTTTAACAGAGTACAATAAATGAGGAGCAAAGGCAATAGTGATGTGAAAGCAAAATAGTAAGTAGCTCCTGATTGAGGTTTGCACCAGCCCTATGTGGAATAAGCTGAGATTCAGGAGGGTAAATATCACATATAAGTACATAATTTTATCCTAAATGTGCTTGTAAGATAGAAGAGATGGAAGCTTCCTAGGCAGCTTTAATTTCAGCATTTCTAGTTTT
The DNA here is from genome assembly GCA_003676055.1 of Chloebia gouldiae. NCBI lineage: Eukaryota > Metazoa > Chordata > Aves > Passeriformes > Passeridae > Chloebia > Chloebia gouldiae. The sequence continues at coordinate 20,485,981 of QUSF01000005.1, forward strand.
CTGAAAGCTTGATTTTACATTTTTGTGTATTTTGTGGGTTTTTTTTTAGTTCCTCCTTTCCCTCTTTCCCTATTTTTCTTGTAAATATATTTTATGTGTGTCAGTTACAAACATTCCACAGAAACAGGTAAAACAAAATATTGAATTTACCTTTTTGGTTAGAAAACATGTTTATATCCAAATCAATCAATAAAAAAATACCTAATTTTTGTTAAATATTTATTCACTGACAAAAACTAGAGTATGCTTGTTGTCTTTTCCCAGGTTATCCTTTACTATTAAAATTTTATATTCCATTACTATAGGATTGAGCAAATCGAGACTTAATTTTTGTTAAAGATTACACATTCCATAACAAGCTCTAATTTTTTAAATTTCCTTTTCAAAAACAGGTATCACTGTATCATTTTGCACATTTTGTTAGAAAGCCCACAAATACCTGAAGTTTTCTGTGTGAAAATATTTGTATAAACATTACTTGATTTTAAGATAAATACTTTAATATATATCATCACTTTCTTAAGAAGCATTATTTGACAATTCAGCTGTAGCAGTTGAGGACTGTTACCCAGCTCTTAACCCAGTAGGCAGAGGTTATTTGCCTCACAGTTCAAGCAGAGCAGAGCAAAAGTGCAACTTTTCATTGTTCCAGTACACTACAGTCAACAATGGTGTTGAAATATGTAATTAGCAATTAGATTAAATGTGCTTATTTTGCACTTAAGTGGATCAAGTTAAATTCCATTGGCTGTGCAGTGCAAAATTACTCTTCTGTAAGGAATAGAGTAAGATTCTCGGGATAAAAAATCTTGATTTTCTACTGCTGTGCAAAATAATTTTGTCTCTTGAGTATAAAGCATGCTTCATTGGTTTTTTTTCCTCTAACAGTGCAGCTGAAGCCTTATAATGACACTTTTCTGTGCCTACATTTTATTAAGCATTGAATTATGTGGTTTCCTTGTTTCATTCAGACTTTTACAATGGCACGTTTCCTATTCTGATAAATAAACACGATCAAAATAGCATTTTTGAAGTTGTTCATCAACAATAGGCTCTTAGTAGTTATGAGCAACTACTAAAAACTACTTTCTTTCTTCCTACATGATATTTTTCTATGTATTTTAATCACCAGGAAAAACAAAAAGACTGGATTCAAATGGCTTTAAATGTAAAAAAAATGTTACATATATACATATAGAGAAAATTAACTAGTTTTTTTAATCAAATAATTGCAAAATTCAGAATCTACTTTCACCCTACACATGGAATAATTATGATCCACAGTTGTACTCTGGCATTAGGTTCATCCAAGAGATAAAGTATGCAGGTCACCATCAAATTAAATACTTCAGCCCTAGGTGAAGCTCTGGCTATAAATGTGCCCATCTACCTCCTGCCCAAGATCATGAGAGGAGCTGGGGACAGGGGGGACAGCGCTCATCATTTTTAGGGGTTAAGCCAACTACTGTCTTCTTTTTAGGTTGTTCTGGATAAGGTTATTTCCTAAAGTGAATATATATATATATTATTGATTGTAGGATGGAATGGGAAATTTGAGAGTCACTAAAAAAGGAATACGACTTGAAGGAATATCTGAATTTCTACTTCCACTATATGTGAGAGAAATCCATTCCCGAAAGGTAGGTATTTTTCACCTTTATTTCTTAATTTGCAGCTAAAATAAATTGATCTCTTCAGTCTCAATCTACAAGGTTTAAGTCTTGCACCTCCTAGATTAGCAATTAGTAGAGGTTTGCTTTGAGAATATCTTAACAGTGAAAGCTTCCTTCATAGCAATTTTTTTCTGAAACCTTGATTACTTTTTAAAAGAAATGTTTTATCATAAAAAAAGGAGATTCAAAGCATGTATATTTTATACTTCAAATGACCTCTGCACTAGGAATGTAACATTTGACTCTCATTTGATGTAAAGTCCAGAAAAACAAGAGTGTTTATAAGTTCAAAATTCAGTGAAATAAAGAACAGTTTTATTCTTTTTATCACTAGCTATCATTATTTCTTTTTCTTTTTCATTATTTTTTTAATTTTAATTTTTGTTTGGGTTTATTTTACTTATTGGATAGAGGAAATCCTGCCGGACTGTGTAATGTCTCTAGGATTTAATTTTTCAAAGCAAACTCTTTAAAATGTTGTTGAAATTAAATTATCATATATTACAGAGAAAAAAAGAAAGGCAAGAAATATTTAACTATGAAACTCAGATCATTTTAATTCTTTTGTTTTTATTCAATTGTGCTGTCTATATTAACACTGTCAATTAATTTTAAAAACATTTGTGAGAGTGATAACCTATGGTCTGAGTAGAATGTTATGCTGGCTTTCAGTCAGTCATCTGAAAAGAATTTTAGTGTGCATACTGCAACATTTGAGAGGAATCATAAGTATGTTGACCCTAAATTCCTGTGTGGAAAATTTTGTCTGTTGAAATCTGTCTTGAAAAGTCTTGAGTACATTCATAAATGAGATGACAATTTCCCATTTCTCTTAATTAGTTTGCTCTTGTGTTAATAAATCCTTGAGATAGTCTCTTCATCCTCTTGTTCTGTAAAGCCGAGATCTTTCAATGCTTGATAAAATAGCAGTATTGACCTAGGTAATGAAAACTTTTATAATATTTAAATAACTTTGCAGGGAGCATACTTTTCATTCAAGGCTGCAGAACATTACACATGATGCATGCTTATTTCCCATTTCTTTTCAGTGAGTGGACAGTGTGATTTGGAATATTTTCTTGCCCAGTGCTTCATACTGCAGAACATTGGTTCTATTAAAGAGAAGATGGAAACTTTTGTTTCAAGTGATAGTAATGAGACTTCAGTAGGGTCCTAATTTAATTTAACTGCTATCACATCTCAGAAAAAAAAATGCATTTTATGCATATTTAATGCATAATTATTGTAAAGAAGAGGATGGAGAATCTACCAGGTACCCAACATAAGGTTCCAATGGTCCTGTGAGGCTCAAGAAAAAATTACAATTGTCAGTAAATAGTCTCAAGGCAGCAGAAAATAGAGTTGATCATTTACTGGACAAAAGAATTCAAGTAAAATATTTTTGGAGTTCGAGGTCTACTTATATGTATTAACATTAAGGAACTTGTCACCTAGATAAAAAGGTAGTATTTAGACAGGCTTTGTTCTCATCTTGCAGCACTTTTGAACTAGATTCACTTTGCAGTCTTGTGCCATCTTGCTCAGTAGTTGTGATAAAGTTCATCAACTTCTGTATGCAAATAGGAATGCCATGAGGGAATGATGAAAGAAACCTCTGGAGCTGTATCCAGCTTAGCAGTAGGGTTCTGTTATGTCTCTGCAGGGTATTTCTACAGCATTATGGCATCTGCATGTGACATGAGCTGTTTTGGCACTTACAAAAGTGGCCACAGTGCTGTTGAAACCTAAAAGTAAGCTAGGTTTTCTGGGCTCTCATCACAGTCAGTAGTGACCAAGTCAATACTGATAGCAGAGTCTGAGCAGCTGTCCTGCTCACCAGCTATTACTGTTTACATTGGGTGATTCATACAGAAATGCTTTTGTCTGCCTTTTCCATTGAAGTAATAATGATTTAAGTTTGATATATACCGCAGCTAAAATATTCTGTGATATCAACAACTCATTGCTTATCTTCTGGAAAGAGAGTTCATGCTTTAAGCCTGCATTCATTCCCCTATAAAAGAAGACATCCATTAAAATGACATTTTTTATTAACTCCTTGATGACTTATTCAGCAGTAACTTTGCAGGGCCGGTGTTTTCCTCTGCACTGCAGACCATGGTTTGTGGAATGGCCTCTGAGGAGCTCCTTGGAGGCTCTCAGGACCTCTGAGGAGGCCAGGCCCTTGCAGTTCTCCTGCTGCAGCAGAGGCAGAGCGGGGTGGGAAGGCCAGTGCTGTTAGCAGTGAGGTACAGCAGCAGCTGTGCTGTGCTGTGACTAGGAGGCACTATTGGAATTCATGAACGTTTGCTGGTGCTACCTTTTAGTAAGCTCGATCTGAAAGCGATAAAAATGTTTATTGAGGGGGCAGCATTTACCTCTGCTAGTGAATTGCTACTGATAAGAGTACCCAGCAGTCTGTTGAGTAGGTGGGCAGAGCTGAGCTCTCTGCTGCTGCAGTTTAAGGGTGAGAGTGCCTAGATTTGCTAGTGTAAAGCTCACATATAAGCATATGCTGACCACTTGCCTGCTGTATACCTGGATGCCCAAATTTATGCAGTGTTAAATGCAGGCTAAAACTGCCTTTTTCAAGACAATGGTATTGAACTTTGTACACAGGTTGAAATACTGCCTTTTATCTTGTGGTTGCTTCCTTGAAACCCTGAATATTCAAAGCAAGTGCAAAAATAGTTACATTTTTTTCAAGTGACTTAAGTCTATGTGAATTCTTAAAAACAAAAGAAAACTTCTAGTAACATTTACTTCTGACAGTATAAAACTTTCTTTCCAAAGGTAGTAGTGAAAAAGCCAGGTCTTGACTAAAATGAATATTTTCTTTTGTGTAGAAGTTATGTAAATGAGAAGGCTACTCAAAGTGTACTGTTCTACTTGCCCTGCTCTTCTTTGCCCTTTGCTTTGCCCTTTTTACCCTGCATAGTTAGTGGTGTCTGCAGAACTGTGGGTTCCTACCCCCAATTCTGTGTTTTCACAGAGAAAAAACTTCTATATTTTCATCAAATGGCTTCTCTGCATGTCAGAATTTAAAATGATTCATCAGACCCTGAGCAGATAAGGGCTCATTTGGCCCTGAATTGATATTTTTATAACCCCAAAACCAGGGCATGTGTACTCTATGAAATGAACCTTACAGAGAATTATATTTTGGCTATGAATAGTCTAGCTACATACTTTTGATCAAATTGCTAGCCTGAAACCAGAAAGTTTCGTCCAGACCATGTTATATTTCCCATGTTTATATAATTTGCATTGATATGATGCAAACTTTATTCTTTATTGTGTATCTTTAATGAGATGTATAAAATCAAATAACACATAATGCAACATCCTGAATTATTTCAGTATTTCAGTTCTTCTGAATTAAATGTTTTTGTTATCATGCTACTGCATCCATACTGCTGCACTTCGGAATGGAAACAATCAAAGTAGAGTCTTATGAGTATGTCATATAACAATAAAAGTGGTTCATGGTGTTTTCTTGACAATGTATTCCTGCGTTTATTAAACTTTTTAATTTCACATACAGTTCTTAAGGGCAGAAAAAAATCCAGTCTTCTTTGTTAAATTGTTTCCATTACATAAAAAGAAGTAACCCATTGTCCCTTAAAGTAGAGGGGATTACTTTGGCCTTTTTTTTTTTCCACAATTAATAAGGTTAAAAATGTATTCTCTGAAATTAGCATGTGTTTTCCAGAGATATCCTTAGAGAACACGGAATTTAGTCATTGAGTTAATAGTCTTTGGGAGAATATCAAGAAAACAAGAAATAGTGAATATATATGAACTTCTTACTTAACATGAGAAACTCTGAAAACTTTGTGTTTATCTTGTATTTTAAAATATGTGATTCTATATGAATTAAGAAATTGTAGGTGCAGTTCAAAGCAGGATTTCTTTCAGGTATTTTTTCCTCCAGATTTTTACTAAGAGACTGAATATCTTTGTAAGTATTTAAGAGCTTTATTTAACATTGTTTTATTTCCAAACCTGGGTCAATCTTGACAAAAGCAAATCTTCAATATATTTCTTTCATCACTGTTTCTCTGACTCTATATAATAATCAAGATAGAATTAGCCTTTGCTAATTTCAGCAAAATCATTGAATATATTTAGGTTTATGTTTTGGCCTTAGCTGCCTTTGTGACAGCCTTGAATTCTTTGAGACAATGTCTTTGTTCTCTCGGATCGAGTTATAAGGATGCCGCATAGGAGATCACATCAAAAGCCTTTATGAAGCTGAGGAAGAACATACACCCTTGTGCATTGAAACAGGCTTTTCTTTTGGCAAGACCACAAGTCAGTGCTTCTTGCCTTTACTAATCCCATGCTCATTTTGCCCAAACTGGCTTTTTTCATATCTCCATTGTAATCATTTTCAGAGGCCTCTCCTACATAATCTTGCTAGAAACTGATGTGAAACTGGCTGGGATATAGTTTCCAAAGTCTTCCCTCTTTGCAAGATGCTCATACTCTCCTGTAAGAGCCAGGCAGGATGGGGATTTCGTTGATTTTGGGGTTGGGTAGGAGGAGCATATTCCCCCACATTCCACTCAGACATGTTGTCCCAAAATTTCAAGGCCAGATTTGTTATAAATACCCTCTTTTCTGCTCTGTGAGATACCTTTCTGCCATGCAGTCAATACTAATTCAAGAATCATGCACTCCTACCACTACTGAGGAATAAGAGAAACTCCATTTAGGAGATGTCATTGCATGGGTTTTTTTGTAACATCAAAAAAATCACAAAGGTACTCAAAAAATCTGCTGCTGTTATTGCACAGGATGAAATGCAATACTTGTTTCTGTAGCGGCATGTCACAATCCACTCAGATAAAACTTGAAATGCTTCCCAGTTAATTTTTCTGATACCTGCTCTTCAAACCTTGCCCTTTGGGATCACTCACCTGTCACTAAAGGTAAAGTCACTAGTATGGGATTGTCCTGGTTTTGAGAACTAGGACAGTCATAAGGACTCTTAAGTTAATTTGGCTCTCAACACCATGTCGTTTCAATAGTGTCACTTTTATTGGTATGCAAAAGATGTAAAGTTTTCTTAATCACAAGCTTTGCCAAAGGACAAGTCACTCCTATATTTGTTGGTGGTCTCTGGAGGGACTACCACTCTGAAATTGTGTTGGCTGTGCTCACGCTTTGCTGACAGCTGATAAGAACTTCCATGATTCATGATTTTGTTCTTGATTTGCTATACTTCAGTGGAATCTGTCTGGGGATCATTCAGTTGAACAACTTTATCTTTTGAACTTGGCTTTTTCATGTCAGTCTCTACTCCTGTTATTATTGGTGAGACTTGTTGCTAAGTTAAGGAGGATCTCTGCTTTTTACGCTGCAAAAATCTGAGTTAATATTTTTCTTTGGTTGATTATCGTTCGTTAATCAGGTCATGAGAGGCCTATATCCACCCAGTTTTATACCAGCCTGAGGAACTGAATTTGATTTGGGAACACTTCCTCAGGGGGATGTGGGAAAGTTCTTGAAGTTGGAACTGTTTTTCTGGGGGTTGGTTGTTGTTGTTTTTAGCCTCAATTGCATTTTCAGTTTTCAAAGTACTTCCTTCATGTAATACATCTTTGTACTGCTGGGGAAAATTTCAATGAAACCATGTTACATCTCAGTTTGATGTTCATAATGTATCTAATTCTCATGTAAAGTGTATTTGGTTTGAGCTGGTTTAACTGTATGGATATCTTACGCTGAGGAATGACCTTTTATTTCCTGAATAACTTTGAAATAGTTTAGTTGTAGTTTACACAATTAAAGAAATTAAAGAGATACTAAAAGTTAAAAAAAATTAATATTTCCATAGGAAATCTGATCCAACAGAATAAAGTAAAAGTAGATTGAAGTAAAAGTAGTCATTCAAGCAAATGACTTGAAAAGAGGAAAAATCTGTCTGTATATATTTGTGTATGAATTTGCTTATATTTGTTTTTGGAGAACATTTATCCTTTGTATGACATTTTATAATCTCAAAGAACACCTTAGTTTTGCTCCTCTGTATAAATCTCAGGACTATGGATGCACAGGTAAAACTATGAGGCAAAAATGTGGGTCACTGTGGCAGAAAAATATCCGCAGAAGACATTAAGCACAAATGAAATACATTAATATATTTTTATCTCCTGAAAATACTGTTAGTTTTTTAGCCATGACTTGAGGGCTGCTGAGATAATTTTAAATGTTTTAAATTTAAAAAATAAATTTTATCCATTATACATAGATTTTTTTTTAATATTGAAATAAAATAGAATTGTTACAATCTTCTTTGTCTGTTTTGCTTGCAGAATACTTTTTGTCTTGCATGATACTTTTCACTTTAAAAACATTTGTATTGAAATCATATAAAGTAGTCAAGTAATTCAGAATCTACAAAAATAAATATCAATAAAATTCCCCAAACCTGAAGACTGCTTGTTACAGATCAGAGGTGAGAAGTTCTGAACCAGTTTTGGTTTTGATGACATCTGTGACAAAGCCATAGAAGCTTACTCCTAGATTTTCATAAGGCAGTTTAGAAAAAATAATTCTTCTACTTTTTTATGTAATTTGTCAGATCTGAATTGTTTTGGAACCAGGGTTGTTGGGTGGAGGATTTTTTTTCTATTAGTATTCTCAATATTTCTGTACTCTGCCAGGAAGAATAGAAGTCCTTGAGCAAAGAAAGAAAATTGCCTTCTAACTGTTAAGAAATACTTTACATTTTGGGACACCACACACAATATTGTGTCTGACATCACAATAGAGAAAATTAATGAATATTTCAAAGTTTATGATTAAAAAAAATGAAAAATTAATCTCATTTTGACTAGCTGGAGTGAAATTCAAAACATAAGCTATGGAATAATTATCATGACAGTGTCTTATTAGGACACCATTACTCTCTTAAATGGAAAAATCTGCTTGTTCCTCCACAGCTTCTGGCAGCCAGTACAAGCAAACATAATGATTTCATTTAAAATATTGTCCCTCTCCCATTTGAAATTAGCTTTGTATTTTCTTCCTTTCAGAAAGAACTAAGTTGAATTTTACTACTTCATAATAAGCAACATTTTTTGTATGAAGATATATGTATATGACCTGCTTGGTCAGTCTTAAGAGCTGGAGTTTTTTATAGCAAGCATGCTTTTTGCTTTTGTCATAATAAATATGTCATGTTATAACCCCTAGTTCCAGAAACAACTTGTATCCAACAATGAAATTTTCTTCTTTGAAAATGTCTTTATTTTCACAAGATGTCTTTACAATCACAAGAATAATCTTTGGGGCGTTTTTACCATTCCCTGAAGGAGTTCCCTGACCATCTGGTGTTGTGACTTAAACTTCCATCTCTTTTATATAGTTCTGAAGTACCTCCCTCAGTGACTAGAACTTGATGGGTTTTTGTACTGTCAGATCAAGTTCTTGGGAGCCAGCTGAACTTCCATCAGTTTTAGGAAGCAATATGGCCACAGCATTTCCTGTAGTGGGGAAGAGTTAAGTTAAAATAAGATAAAGAAGGTAAAGAGATGCAAGAAGTGCTACAAGCATTTTAATGAAATAGTGCAATTTACTAAAACATTTTAAAATAAAAAATTATCATTTTTCTTTTTCCCTTTTTAGGCAGTGTGAGAAACACGTGTTACTATTTCTTTTGCTTATAGATATTCAATACATGGGTAATTCAATTCATCCTTAAAAACAGGCACGTAGAACAATAATTCTTCTTCTTAGATGCAAAATAAGTACCACATTTCATCATCTTATGGATTACATTCTTGAAACTTTGCTAACACTGTTACTGCAAAGCAGCTGGAAATTTATTATTTGAGGAAATGAAATGGAAGCATTGATTATACCATAGCAACTACTGTATTTTGAGACTGGCCTCCATCCAAGGGTGATAAGTAATTCTAACATTAGTTGAAAGCCTTGTTGACTTGAAGAGCATTCTCAGGAAATAATTCCACAAAACCAAACAATTTATATTCTTTTCATTACCGAGTGTATGATGAGTCATTTCCTTTCATCTCAAGATAATATGTTATGTTAAAAATTCAAATAAAAAATTACCTAACTTCTCATCTTTAACAAGTTATACAAAGTTAATTTTTAAAATTCTTTTGGATTACTCTGCTAATTCACTGATATGTGATATTTTTTTAAAAGGATTAGAATTAAATTTCAAAAAATATTTTAGGTTACTAACTAAGTGCATAGATTTTTTCAAGGCTAAATCTCCAAACAGTGCAAAAACACCACATTAAAGAAGGAAAGCCTTAAAACAGCAAACCAGTTCATTGTTGTGTAGTGTATTATTTCTATCTCATAGACACAAAGTAAGGGAAAGATGTTTGGGGTATTTTTGGTTAGCAATTACTAGTAGGAAATAAACACTAGCAAGAACTTCAAACTATAGATGGTGAAATCCATGGGTGAGATTAGGACAAAGAAAATTCACAAGTAGAAATCTTGTAATGGAAGGAGCTGAATAAGTTAGCATCCTGTACTGGAATTGGTAATTATGGCTTCAGCATTATGATTGTACAATAACAGCAGGGCATTTACTGTAAAGTTGGCTCTTGGGCTTCAGCCAGAGTCTCATTTGTATCTTTTGCTGAATTTTAATCTGTTGTTCTGCAAAGGAAATTACTATAGTTCATAAAATTTGTAAATTTAGACTGGCAATATGTCATGAATAATTCTACAACAGCTACATACTCTTGCTGAACCCATTGCAAGTGTAAGTGGTAAGTAATTACAGTGAAGGTTGACTCTGAATTTTGTTTTGGTCTGAAGTAGAAATTATTTTTAAAAATACAAAGTTATACAAAAATGTGATTAGTAAAAGTGAAATCTGTATTGATACTAAACCTGGCACTCCAATGGTGATTTACATGAAAGCTTCTTAGTAGAAAGGAAAACTGAAGTAAGAATATAGAATGCCTAGATTTTTTTTTTTTCCCTCTTGCTAGATAAATATGTGAATTACAAGGTTTGGACAAAGTTTACTTTTGCCTCTCAGTTTCTCCACTGGCATCCTCTTGATTGGAATCTTCCTATAAATCTTTGGTCTCTCTTTCTGAGTATAGTACAAAATCACAGATGGAAAGTGCTCCATACTTGTGTTGTCATTTTGATAAAGTACAGACATTTTGAAATGTCGATTAACTGTCCTGACAAGCTAAGCAAAAACACTGCCACAGAAAATGCAGAAAGCAACTTGGCATTTTTCAGGAGAAAATTCTTTACATTCTACAAGCAGCAAATTAGTTTTAAAAATATTATAGTAAAAATATTATTATTATTATTTAGATCAGGGATACTACTGAATGCTCTTTTATAACACAAGTGCTGCTTCTCTTATAAAATATTCTCTACTAGGTTGCAGGGGTTTTTTGAAAGTGTGGATAATATTGAAAATTTTGGAATAGCTTCACTGGTTGTTCAGCATGAATAAGGACAACAAAATTTTGTTATTCTAAAAGTGAGGAAAATTATACATTACCATGCTAATTGATGGGACTCTTTTACTGGTCAGATAAGGTGTTAGGATTACCTGAAAGCAGTCAAAGGAAGAGTGCAGTGGTCTCTCTTAATCTTTTATAAATGGTTGTGATTGAACACTTGCCCAGAGAAGTTGTAGGTACCCCAGCCCTGGAAGTGTTCAGGGCCAGGTTAGATAGGGCTTCAAGCAATCTGGTCTAAGGGAAGGTGTTCCTGCCCATGGGAGCTGGAAAACAGATGATCTTTAAGGTCCCTTCTGACATAAACCATTTGATGATCCTTGGAATTTTATTTCCTCTTTTTTTTTCTCCTATTAGATGAGAAACAGTAGCTTGATATGATTTTAATGTTGTCACACAAAAACCACAGAAATTATTAGCTGAAATACTGTTGATAGTTTATCCAAGAAGTCGGGGTTATATTCTCCCAGCTGAAGACCACATTTTTTCCTTAACTCCGTATTTTGCTCTTTGCATTTTAAAGCATTTATCAGTTTCGCTTTGAAGTCAGAAGAGCATTAAAAACTGTTTTTAACTAAAAATAGAACTGGTGTTAGGAATTGTGTATTTAGGACTATTCTGTATCTTTCTAAGGTTTGCAGGTTTTTATTGGTCTGAGTCTTTATCTGTGGATTTCAGCAATTAGATGTAATTGACAATCAAAATATTGGAAGAAGCAGCTGATGAGCATGGCACAGATGCTTTATGTGTGATTCTAGTAGTATAAATCAGTATTTATGAGGCACTCTATAAAGAAATATGTTGCATGTGTGTATTTTTGTAAGAATAACAGGCATAAATCTCATTTTGACCTTGAGTTTGGCATTCAGAAGATGGTGTCTATGTACATCCATATTATTTAATCTCTCCACCCAGTTCCCAGTTCAAGAACTATGTAATTAACACAATCTTAGTGCAATGAGAAACAGGTGGGCACTAATTACCCATTTATCCACCAGGTATCTCAGTTCCTACATAGGAACCACTTAAGCACACACAGACTACAGATGTCTGGTGGTCACTACAGTTGAACTGAGATTAAAGGGTGTGTAAAATGAGTTACAGATGCAACCAGCATAATATAACCTTCCTGTTTAATATAATCTGCATAATGTAACCTTCCATTGAATAAACCAAGTTCAGTCTAGGAACACAAGGAAGAAGAATAAATAAACATAATTTAAACCATAACTGTGGATACTAGAATCTAATATGTGTCTGAGGCTGAAATGACATCCCTGCCCTGGCAAAAGAGTTCAGTAATGAAACATTAACACAGTAATGAAATCCTTTATGAGGTACATAGAAATGCTTCACACCATCTGAAATTTTTCCATGTGAATTTCAGTATGAATTGATGAGACACATTTAATTGCATGTTTGGGTCAATTTCCACTTCATGTACACAATTTTGTTGTTGAATTACTTATTCCTTAAAACAAACTACTCTTGGATCAAATAATTTAAAAATATTAAGACTAGGAGTGTTTCCCCATAGAAAAGCCTATAAACATTTTGATGGTTATTTTGAGATTATGCAGATTTTTTTATAGTTTTTGAATAGTAATTTAATAATAATTTAAAAATTTAACCCCCCCCCCCAACATTTTAATTACTCATTGAGGGATTTTTAATAGACCAGTTTAACATTTGTTCTTGAAGACAAATTGCAGGTGGAGGACTTACTTTCCAATTGCTGGGCATAGGCCCTCAGAATTTCATCTTGTAACCCTTTCTAATGAGAGTCTAGCTCTTTAAAACAGAATCTTCTCTGATCCATATCATAATATTTAGCATTTTAGTTTTCATCAAAAGAGCATTTCTGTAATGCCTGTCCTAATCGTTTCCAAATACTGTGCTTTGGTATCTGTCATGGCTTGGTCTTGCAGCATGCAAACTGGATTTCTTTCTGCACAGTATTAATGCTATTTCCTAATGCTATGTCCTCAGCACTGCTAGTCTCATTGTAAAAGTCTGTTGTAATTAGATCACACTGATGTATATATAACCACTTTCTCACTTCTGCTAATCAACCTATTCACTTTCTTTTGCTTCCTTTCCTTAATGATGCCAAGGGCCCTGCTCTTTTGTCAGCCTGCCTGGGGGTTTAAGCAGAAGGCTTAATTAATGTCTTCAGCTGTGATCTGGAAAATGCACTCTCTCACAATTTTGATAGATCCCTACGATTCAAATAAAGTAAAACTGAGAAATCTCTAAAGGCTGAAAGTTCCAAGTCAGAAATGTAACTGAGAAATCATTATCCCAAGAATGAACAAAACTCCTTAGTTTTTAATTTTTGACCTTTAGAAGTTCATTAATTTCTTAAATATCTTAATTATATCAGATCTTGAATATCTAGTCTTCTTGCTTGTTATCCTATTGAGCTTTTCCATACAAATACGAAACTACTTTAGCTAAGTTTTAGAGGGTAGGGAATCTTTATAGAATTAGAATCCATATTTCCCCATGCATATGCATAGGGGTTTTCGGAAATTTCACAAGTACCTTTGTATTTCATCTTTTCCTTGCTAAAAGTTGGTGGGGTTTTTTTGTTGTTTTTTTTTTTTTTCTTTAATTCAGTCTCTTTTGAATCTTCAAGTATCTAGTGTGCATTTAGGAAATGTGTTTAAAAATTTATTTTACAAATCATTGTAATGTCTGAGGATCACAGTGTCTTGAGAACTTGCTATATGTGCCTGCTTACATGCTTATTGGGCCTCTAGCTTTATTCAGTCTTCTTTCTATATTTTGGAATAACCTTCAGTAATTCAATGTTTTACTTCTTTGCTCTTTTTTGTTTTTTACAAAAATAAATGCCAGTCTAAACTGGTTGTCATATTGTCAAAATTAAAATGTGCTAATAAAAGACCAAATCATTCTTGTTGAAAGCTGGAAAACTGAAGAACTATTTGCTTCACTTTTTATATGTTTTGGTTTTCCACTTCTTTAACAAAAAAAAAAAAGAAGGGTAAATTTGGTAAAACTCTCTAACAGTGAATAAATTAACCTTTTTTAAGCTGAGATAAGCTTTTAAAGATAAAAGATATCTACAAAGAATGTCTTAATCTCCAGTGCCTTCATGTTCCATACTGTTTTTGCGACCAGAAGGTATCATTTCCAGACAATACATGAATGCTTAGAATTTATTTTTATTACCTTTATGCCATTTGTGTTTTGTTTGATGATGGAGTACAAAGGTTAGGAGAAGCAGATCAGTATTTATTTCTAAAGGTCCGTAGCTCTCTCCAGCATTTCAGACAACATGGTTTCTGCACCTCAATTTCTTGTCTGCAAAACAGGGCTAACAGCACATCCCTCTCTCACAGAAGGTCATCAGCTACATCCTTTAAATGCTTGTGTGTGCTGCTATACAACAAAAGCAAATAAGAACATCAGACAACAGGGGTATAAATAAAAAGTACTGAAGTATTATTGATTCTTATTTACGTGGAGTATTCTATATCAAGCATACTGAGATCATCCATTAATATTCAGTGCCCTCTGCTATTATTACAAATATTACTTCGTTTTGAAGATCAGGCTTGTAGGCATCATTCTAAGCTCATCCTTCCCTTACAATTTATTTCCTTTGTGTTTTGAGACTGATGAGCTATAAATTGCTCATGAGATGTAATGGGTTTTCTAATCAGAAGCTGTAAAGAGTAGAGCCTGGCATTATTTTACTGCTTTGCTAAACAGTTTTACTAATGAGGCTACTAATACAATGTCCCCATTGAAAGATGAAACTCATGATGATATTTCTTCTGATTGGGAAGAAGGATAAGCAGTTTTATTGTGAATTATTTCTAGCAAATATCTTCATCCTTTGCAAAGTTTTGTGGGCAGGACCACTAACACTAGAAATATGAAAGTAAGCAGTAGCTCTGTCAAAGGTGGAAAAATATGAAATATTTAATTCATCATTCTTGACTCAAATATTTCCTTCCAAAATAATGCAAGTAAGCTCTGACTCTCAGCAAATGCATTTGTAGCATCATAATATCACATTTGTTACAAAAATGCATTAGGAATGCAGCATCACATCCTATAACACTTTCACAGGACATGCTTTTTTTCCTTTGAAAAGTGAGTAAAGTTTGATCATAAAGACAAGTATGCAAAGTGTACCATGCTCAGAGGAACTGAAGGTCTCACTGACCTTCTGGAGCCAGGGCACCCTATGACTTCCCTTCCTCTCTCTATGAAAAGTTTACTTTGGTTTTGGTTTGTTTTTTCTCTATCCTCCATGATAATTAGTCATTATCACCTGCAAAAATTGATCTAAATATTTCTGATTATTTTGTGCATGTATTTCTGCATGTGTGCAAAAGCATGAGAAAGAGATCCTCATCACATACATAGAGTTGTACAAGATTAATATTCAAGTCTCTGATCTTGGTCAAGGTGACTTAAGACAAGAGGACTGTGGTCTCCAAGGTGATGATTTTTTAACTGGTTTTAATTTTTAAAAAATCAATTTCAACAACTTATCTTGTTTTATGTAACAATTCACAACTAGTTTGACTCCAGGCATCTCTTGAATTTTCAGAATAAGTAAAGAATTCCTACGTGGTTCTCATGCTTTTAAAGCATGCCACGAAATGAAAATAGTTTTCCCAACCAGTTTTGGTGGCTAAGAAATAATGATAATAGAGTGTTGGAACTTTGACAGGCTGGCACTGGAGGCATGGTGCAAGGTTGAGGAAAAAATTCTGTACGGTGAAAAAAATTTTTTTTCCCTTTTGTAATTGTAGAAGCTGACTAATATTGCTTGCTGATGTAGCTTCAGGTCTTGGTTTGAAAGATAAAGAAGTGTGTTAAATGAGTTAGCCTATTTTCCTCTCGTCCTTTAGAGGAACGTGGAGTGGAGAATGGACTACCACCATTAGAACTCCTTGAAGTGCTGGAAATTTTTCATGTTTTTTGAAAATGATCCAATTTTGTTCCTTAGCCAGAAGAGAAGCTAGGATCTGAGAAATCGTCTCTTCCCATTACTCTTCTCAGCAAAAGGCATAATTTATTGGCATGCAGGCCAATGTGTCTAAAATAGAACCTTAAAATAAACATCTACTGCTCTTTCCTCATCCACTGAGTCAGTAATTTCATTGTCGAAGGTTGTCAGTTTGGTCAGACATTCCTTATTCATAAATCCATTCTGACTACTCCTGATATTCATCAATTTGCAGTTGCTAAAACTATTTAGAGAGCTCATGTTTCCGGCACCATCTGTGTATTTGGGATATCAGTGTTTATTCTAAGTGAACTGAATTGAAGAAAATAGTTTAAGAATTGTCTATAAAATACCATTCCTCTAAGTTTTCTACTTTGGTAGATTGCTGCATGCTATTTTTTTCCCTTCAAAAAGAAAAAGAGACATGTAAAACATTCTTTATCAATAAAATTACACCAAACAGTAATATAACTTGTGTTAATGAACTTTACCATAGTAATATAATATGTATTAATGAACTTTATCACATTATGTAATATTTCAAACTAAATAAGGTAAAAATATGACTCAGGGATGTTGACAGAATTTCCCTCCAAGCACATTTCTAATGTAACATTAGCAGGGAAGAAGGCCATCTGTCCATGTGTTTCTCTGAAAGGATATTCAGGTTTCTTTGGAAAACAACCAGACCTTGTCCTTGTAGAATTTGGCAAATCTCAAAAAAAATGGAGTAATTTAACAGATTGAATGCTTTTGTGCAACTCAAGAGACTAGAATGACAGGGAAGGCAACTGCCTTAGCATTAAAAATCAGTGTATGCCCTGTCCCCATGAATTAATAATAATGGTAATATTAGAGCTTGATAGTTCTTTGAATGTTAATACTTATAGTATAGCCTTAGCTAAGGCAATATCATCTGCTGCACGTACTTTTAAAGGTCTTTATAAGTATATTCCCTGTAAGTATCTTCCCTGAAAGGAAAGGATATATATTGGTTTTTGTCTCTGCAGTTCTTTGGTACTTTAAGTCCTATATTTCTGGAATCGTGTTCTCTTCCAAAAGACATTGAAAATTATGCTCATATGTAGTACCTGCAATTAGTATAACTTCAAGATATTGAAACCTGAAGTTATATCAAGAATTAATTTGAATTGTAAACACGAAGAACTTATGGACTTTCTCTGAATAGAGTAATCTTGTTAAATGCAAAATTCTCATTTGATAATTTTGCCATCAAGCTGTTTATGTTAGAGATGCTCAATACCTCTGGATTTTCTCACCAAAGTTTCCCACTTTGAGTTCTCACTAATTTACAAATCCTTGAAGATGTACAGGAATGTTACATGTTGCAACTCGTGTGACTAAGATTCATGAAGAAATCTTCTGTATTTCACTTCTGTCTATATTTTTCTTTCTTACACTTGAAGTCAGTTCTTTTATAAATCTTGGCATGCATTGATATTTTGATACATATAATTCATTTTGATTAGTTGGGAAAGAACATAGCTTGCCTGAGGGATGTGGGAGAGAGACCATTGCAGAAGTTATTGACTTAAGGTTCTGTGATCTAGATTGTAATGAAAGATAGATAATTAAGTGTTCTGACTTGAAAATACATGTATATAGCAATTAAAATTTTTTGTCTTTTGTCAAAGCAGTGAGTTACATTGAACTCAGACTGTTGAGACAAATTGCTTTTCCTACTTAGTAGCTTTTGACTTACAGATGCCTCGTTGTTCTTGGATATCGTTGGTTTGACGTGCTGCTGTTGTGACATACAGGAAGAGAGACTAGACTATTAAATATTTAATTTTGCTCTCCAGATTATATGGAGCTTCATGGGTTTACAACAATACCACTTATTGTGCTTAGAAGATGAGAGTAAACCAATTTTAAATTAATGGAATATATTCTTCAAGGAAATGACTAAGGGAAGCTGCAATCTGTTCATGTGGTTTCAGGACCCTGTAGAGCAAATTCAATTCAGCAAGGATATCATAAATGCCAGAAATATTCTGGGAAGCTCTAAGCATGATAGGATATCTTGCAAATAATAAATCAAGAGAAAAGGAGAAAACTACATTTAGCTAGTAATACTTTAGAGATCTGAGCACCAAGCAAAAGCCCAAGAATCCCTCTTAAAAAGGAACAGCACAGATGAAAAATGAACAAGATTTTACAGGTACTGAACTTTTAGAAAAATTTTTCAAATTTGAGGTTCTTTTAATCTCTCTGGAATAGTCTCACACCATATTAAAAAAAAAAAGGAAGTGGACTACATATTAGGAATTAATAACTTTTCAGTTTATATATTTATAACTCAGAGAGAACCCAAAGAGGCATTCAAACTATGGTACATACAAGATACATGAGCATTAAACCCCCTTGAATTGGTTGTGACATATCAGACAGCTATGACTTTTAAGCTCAGTCATTTGAAAATTAAGAGATACAGCAAGCAGTATGTATTCAATATACCCAGTAGTGCACAGAAAGTAACAGTTTATTTAACTTAGAGGGTTTATGGTCTTTTTCTAAGGGAAGAGAACTGAGGCAGGAGAATCAGGAAACAACATTTAAAATAAATTTCTGAATAGATCAGCCACAGAGAAAACTGCTTCCACTCTTTAGCTAATAGAGAGATCAAATTTTTACATAATCTGTTATTTCTGGTAAAATTTCACTATATAGAAACATCAATTTTCACTCCCAAATTAGACAGTCCCATGTTACAGATGTGGAACTTATGTATTGTTTCATTTCAGTAGGTATAGAATGAAATTAGTTTCTTGAAATAGAAAACAGATATAAATCATATCTTATAGAATCACAGAATATTAAGGTTTGGAGGAGACCATAGAGATCATCTAGTCCCAGTCCCACTGCCATAAATTGAAGCATTCAGTATTACTTCTGTTTTCTGTGTTTGATAGATAAACTCATATTACTCTTGTAAAAAAACTCAGACTAATGATGAAATTCAGGTTTTCACACATCCAAAATTTCTAACTTTAAAGAACAGCTGGCCTTGTGACAAAGGCTGGTTTTGTTTCAAGAAAGAATGCTTGAAAGTGATATATTGCCTAAAGTATTTTTTCCTGCTGTAATATGGCAATTAGAACAAATATATATTGTCATTTTGCCATGCAATTTTGTCTTAACCTTTTGAAATCCATGTACAATTAGGAATACAGAGCAGGTGGAGCAGTGTCAGCTCAGGAACACTGGTCTGAAATATAATTCTTTGTTTTATCACTCTTAGTAAAATGGTTTTAATAATTCAGAGACATTTCTGCAAGCCCTGACGCTTGGCAAAATGTCAGCAATTGTAAGCAATCATCACTAAGCCAGGAGTGAGGCAAAATTCCTTATATTTGAGCATTATGTTTCACATGCAGCGGGAGAAATGGAGGAAGAGCTTGCCTCAGAGAGTTCCAGAGGGGATCCTGTGCACTATGAAGCCTATGAGAATAGTAAAGCTATTCTCATAAGGAAAGAGCCTCAAACATTGGCAGAATAGATGGATGTACTTATGTGCCCTTATTGGAATGGCTCCCAAAGGCAGCATAGATGCAGCCAAAAAGGCTGTGGTAGAAGTGGCCAGAAGTTCTGGGATTTCTCCTGATTTCACTTAAATCCATGTATGTGTGTCTATAGCCTTATTTACCCTGCCATTTTTATATGATACAAGACTCCTCTGTTTCAAGCACAAATATTTATTCTCTCCCTATTGTTGCCTGAAAGTTGTAAATGAGTTAAAATATGGCCATTGGCTAATTTGCTAAAGGGTTGGTCATTCTCTGTGTTAATATTTGGTTGCAGTTTTAACTCTTTCATTGTTTCAAATGATGACAAATCTAGGTTTCTTCCCCCCAGATCACTGTTTCACAGGTTGATTCCTAATGATACACCAGTATTTCCTGCTGATTTTTACTTACTATTATTTAAAAAAAAAACTGGTTTTTTATGTCAGTAATAAACTAAAAATTATACTGCCACTTTTCTGAACTAATGAATAAAAAATTTTAAGATAATTTAATGTTTTCAGGCAATAAATTAGAAAGAACACGTATTTATATTGTAAATCCTATCCTTCACCAAAAATCAGTTAGTGTATGGGAGAGTCACAGATATCCAGCACACAGTTCAAGTAGACAAATTTCACCAAGTTTCTCACCAGCTGTGTGAGAGCCCTGGGCTGTGGTTCTTTGATACTCTTGTGACAAAGTGGAAAAGAAAATACTGCTGTTTTTTTCTGTTTTGGTTTACTTTGTTTTGGAAAGCTCAAAAGATTCAGATTTCACTATCTGTCTTGTAATTGCAGTTTTGTATCAAAAAATATTTCCTCATTTTAAGTGACAGCAAAGTATAGACAGTACAACTATATCATTGTCACATACAGATACTGAAATGCCATTTTTCAGTAAGCAAAGACCATCAGAAATAATTGGCACACAAACATATGTACACACAAGGTTACTGTCTCTGAAGCAGCATAAAGAAGCTTATGTCAACTCTAGCACCTGTCTTTCTACAACTGTTATTAGCTATTTACACCTCCTAGAATTCCTGTCTAATATCTGAGCACAAAAGAACCTTTGGTTGATAAAGCATCTACATCACAAAGTCAACTAGTGAGTGACTGATGTGTGTGCCTTTATTCTCCCACAGCAAAGCAAAGCCAGCATCTCTTCTTCTACTTCCAGAGATAAAAAAATACATTGTGATCTAGTCTATGTCAAAGAACCGAATGAAAGACTTTCAGAAAACTTTTTTGCTATTAGCAGTCTACCACTTGTGACTAGACTTGTCATTCAAATGATCTAAAATTGAAAATTAAATTAAACTTTTGTAATCCATTATCATTAACACTAAGAAATTGATTACTTACATTTTCTGGAGGGATCCTCAAAATTAATCACACTGTGCAGAACTTGATTTTACTTTTAAATTATTTGAAATTTCCATTGTGTTTATAATTCTCCTACGACACTTGAAGAAAGTTTATTCCTAATTCAATCATTCCTCTCACTTAGGGCTTTAGAAGAGCCTGCAGATATCATGAATTACTGGTAGCATGGTACAATTGAATGGCTCCAAATGAGTCTCTATTAATAAAAGAGAAGTGGTAGATGTATTACACAATACATTAGGGGAAAAAAGATATGACACAATAAAAGATGTGTTTCAGCCTTAAAAGTTGACAGTGGTATTTATTATATCTTAGAAAGTTAAAGCAAAGGCAGAACTATGAACTGTTCTTCTGTACAACTGTCATAAAAGTCAGTTGTACAGAAGAAGGTAAATTGCCCACACAGATAAATATTAATCCTCTTCTCATGTAGAAATCTGTTTTAAAATCATCTCAGATTCAACCTGTTGCATTAACATCTACTAAAATCTGTGTTACATCCTGACAATGCTGGGAGTGGATTATTTTGAGTGTAGTACCTCAGATAGTGAAAAAACATGAAAATTATGTCTGAAAGGTATAAAGCATGGGGAAAACAAAAAACTTCATTCTTCTGTGTAAAAAACAAAAAGTAAAAAAACTGGGAAATATATTTGTGTCATAGCTAGCATTTGAGATTCTGTACTCTGTTCTGACTCTTGCCGTGAACTTCATTGTGTGCATGAATTCATTTTTCTTTCTTTACCCTTAATAAAAATAACATTCTAAAGTGTTAATATTGAACTGGGAGTTTTGAACATTGTTTTAAAACCTGAATGAACTACAGAAAATCATCTTAGAAAATAAGTCATTTTTGGCTAGGTAAAAGGGGACTTCCAAGACATGAAATACTTCACTATAGAAGAACTTTGGCAAGATTTCTGTCCACCTCATAGGAATTGATAGCTTAGCCTCATGAAAGAAAGATTAAGGGTGTAAAAATGGACTGATTATTGTCAAATATGTGGTATTTTTAAAGCCCCTGTGGAAAAGGTGCCAAGTTGTATAAATCATATGCTTCCTCTAGAGTCAAATTGGGAAGAAATTCCATGGGAATCTGAAACAAATTTGAGAACCTGTCCTTGAAACATGGTGCAAGTTCAGCTTGCTGTTCAGCTTGTCAGGAGAAAAAGACAATGGACAAATGTGTTGTGGGACTCAGTTCCTAGGTCTTGGGCTTTGGTCTTCTCTCTTCTTGACTTCACTCTGGCACGAAAGTCAGACAAATTGCATCTGTCCTTCCTTGCCCTTCAGCAGTAGGAAATCAAGTTGCCTGAGTAAGGGAAGAAGTTGTTGCTTTTAATAATTCTTTGGAAAGGGAGTCAGGACTTGGAGGCCTGACAGGTAGAGCACCTGCCTTATTGTGTACACATGACATAAAAAGGAGTTGTACTCCTGAAGGATTGCAAGTTTAAAAGCTGTAACTCTGTCCCTGACTGCTTGTTGAGGAATTAGCTAGGGCCTTTAAAAGGAGCATCATTTCAAAGCAATAGGGAAGACACTTATATGGAAGAATGTTTTATTAGTTTGCTTTTTATTTATACTGCTGGGAATTTTATATTTCAAAATGTCTTTCTATTTTGTTGGCAAAATTCTGTTTTGAAAATATAGCCATCCTGATTTTGGAAGGGATACTCAATATTTTTTATCAATTTGGTATATAAAAATATATCCAGATAAAGATAATGAAACTGAATGTCTCCTTCCTGATTTTGTATTAAAATGAAGCTAGTATAGAAGTCTGTCCCTGTGACACAGTGGGAATATCATAGATTTTGACAATCTCCATTTCCCTTTATATAAATTTGAACAAGTCTTCTTCTATTGCTATAATTCCTTTTGTATTACTTATGAGACATAAAATTATGGATGATAATATAGGTTCTGGCTACATTTTTCCTTGTCTTTTACATTCTCTTATAAAAATTTTGCCTGAGCTTTTCACACTATAAACTAGACAGATGCTGACTCAGGGTAGATTTTTTTCCCTAACTAAAATTCTTCTTTTCCCTCAGGATCTTTGGCACTTCAGAAGTGCTGACCTAGAGAGAGCACAGTATTAAAATACTGTTTTATGCTAGAGTCTCAAAAAAGAAACTGATAGATGACTAGCATTCACAGCCTTTGGCTGACATAGGTCTATTTGCTGATGTCTGTGCAGGAAAAAAATTATTAAATTCAAGCTCAGGAAATTGGGAAATGCAACTATGTTTCATTATGGCTTTTGTAATTTTATTGGTTGGAAAAAAAATCCACTAGCTAATATTAGTATGATGAAGTAAAACTATTTCTGCTGCAATTTTTCCCCACTTGATGTATAGTTCTACTTTTTGGGGGATTTGTTATAGATAGATGAAAGCATTACATTTCATAATTGTTAGCACTATTAATCACAGAATGACAGAATATGCTGAGTTGGAAGGGACCCACAAGGATCATCGAGTCGAACTCCTGACCCTGCATAGGACCTTCCCCAAGATTTACACCATGTGCCCAGAAGTATTTTCCGAACACTTCTTGAACTCTGACAGGTTTGATTATGTGACCACTTCCCTGGGGAGCCTTTTCCAGTGCTCAAACACCCTCTGGGTAAAGAACTTTATTCTGATATCCAACATAAACATACCCTGACACAGCTTCTGGTCCTGTCACTATCACCACAGAGAGGAGATCAGTGCCTGCCCCTCCTCTTCTCCTTAAGAGGAAGCTGAAGACTGCAATATCTCCCCTCAGTCTCTTTTCCTGGCTGAACAGAGCAAGTGACCTCAGCTGTTCTTCACACAGCTTCCCCTCAAGGTCCTTCCCCATCTTGGTTGTCCTTCTTTGGACCCTCTCCAATAGCTTAATACCTTTCTTATATTGTGTCACCCAAAACTGTGCCCAGCTCTCAAGGTGGGGCTGCCCCAGCTCAGAGCAGAGTAGGACAATCCCCTCCCTTGCCCAGCTGGAGATGCTGTGCCTGATGCCCCCCAGGACAGTTTGTTCTCCTGACTGCCAGGGCACTGCTGGCTCATGTTCAACTTTCCATTGACCAGGAGCCCCAGGTCCCTTTTCACACCTCTGCTCTCCAGTATCTCACTCCCCAGTACATACATCCAGGATTACCCATCCCAGGTACAGTTCTTTGTTGAACTTCATATGGTTGGTGATTGCCTAATCCTCTAATTTGTCAAGGTCTCTCTGCAGGGCCTCCCTGCCCTCAAGGGAGTCAACAACTCCTCCCAGTTTTGTATTGTTTACAAATTTACTTAGAATCCATCCAAGTCCTGTGTATAATTCACAAGAGCACAGGGCAAACTGCCATGCAGACTGCTGTGCTGCTCCCTTACTGATGTGCCACACTCCTGTTTGCCTAACTCCTGTTTTCTGTGCTCCTGGTCACCTGCATACCCTGGAAACATTTCAATCTCCCTTGGTTGTTCACAGCGCTGGCCCTCCTGGCCTGGTTGGCTACCAAGGGTCATGATGAGGCTTCTGAACCTTGGGGAGCCCCTGTACAGCTGGGATCTCACCCCTGGCCTTTCATTCAGTCATGGCGGCTTGAGATTGGCCAACAGAAATAAAAATTTAAAAAGTGTTTGATTAAATTTGATTTTTAATGAAATGAGGTTATTGAAAAAGATAATTGAAAAGAAAATCGTTTTTTCAGGCTATCAAGCTGATATTGGAGTGTGTCATGTAGAATTATTGCCATATTATTAGAGGAACCACAACAATTTTCAAGATACATGCA
Organism: Chloebia gouldiae; assembly: GCA_003676055.1. NCBI lineage: Eukaryota > Metazoa > Chordata > Aves > Passeriformes > Passeridae > Chloebia > Chloebia gouldiae. Next base: position 20,510,807 of record QUSF01000005.1, read on the forward strand.
TGATTATACAGTCATTATTTTATTCAAAGGTCTTCTGGTGCAAGTTAATTCATCCATTTTATCAGCTATATACACATGAATATTTTCAATTACTTGCTGAAAAGTTACCACACTGGGTTAAAGGTCACACTAATTTTAAAATATATTATAAATACAGCATTTTCAGAGGATGAAAATTTAATAATACAGATTTTCTTATATAAAAGTTATAGGTTAACACAAATACATCTAAAATTAAGGGTTTTTTTTTGATTGACATTTAATCAGATTATATTTTCTTGTATTCTTGAAAGAATGCACTTAGCCTTCCTCCTCTACCTCCATGGCATTGACAATTGGAAGAGCAAGACTGATTAAAGGAAAAAAAAAATTAAATACAGTGTTGAAATACTGCAGCAGTTAGCCAGGATTCTCCTTTAAAATATTTCAAATTTGCCAATGATGGCAAACATGTTCTTCCAAATAGATGTTTCATAATTTTTTTACAGCGAAGAATATTTAACAGTAGAGTGAGAATTGGTAACAAAACTTGACTTGGAATGACTTTCCACTCTTTTGGCTGGCAATCTCCTGTACTGAGTGTGCCAGTCATCTACATAATTCTTATGGCAAAATGGATAAAGTAAAAACAAAAGAAACATTCTCTTTGGTAGAGGAATCATCACAGAGTCAGTTACCAGTTAAGGGCATTTACAATATATTAGAGTCCCAGAGGACCCAGGCTGACAGATGGGACAGCTTGTCTTGTAAAGAATGTGCTGTAATTTAGCGCAAAATTAATTCAATTCATTATTTAAAATTTATTTTTAAACAAAATTGGGTTTTTTTTAGCGTCTATAAGGACTTAACTATAAATATCCCAGTATAGAAGCAAGGAATTATCACTGGGATAATTAATGTTCTATGTTTTTATCTGAAAGGAAACTCTTTCAAATCAATTCTTGTTGGTCTCTTCAACTTTAAATACGTACTGTCTGAAGCTAGTTTAAATTCTTAATGAATGTGACAACAAATGCATGGTCATATTCTGCAGAAGTTCTGATGTAGTTTCTCTCACTTGGCCATAAATCATTTGAATAGAAATTACATAAGTATTGGAAGACTATAGCTCAGTTGCATATTAGGTCCTTGGGCAGAGAAATATGTCTCTATGCTCAAACATAGTTTAAGAAGTCTCTGCTATTTGCTACTCCTGGTTGGTCAACCCCATCCACTACTGCAAGAACTTCCCTCTTACCTCTCTCAGTTCAGTGAGTTTAGTTGTTTTAGTTGAGCTGTGGTTTTAAATGGTCTTAAGAAACAATCTAAATTCTATTTTTTGCTATTGTCTGTTTGCATTCAGTTAGTCAGTTCATTTGAGTGATGGGATGAATGCTTTTACTTAGCCGAGAAGGAAAAACTGAAACTATACTGAGAGAAGGAAACCACTATTCCTTTCATTATTCTTATTTGCTCAGGAAGAATCTGAAAATTCAGCCTTACATCATTGCAAGCACTGCAAGGAGGTGTTCAGTATCTGTTTTTAATTATCTTTAAACTTCTGAGGACTTCTCCAATCTTTATTATAATCTCTATAGCATCTTCCTTTAAGTATACATTGTCCTTAAAATTCTGAAGAATGACTGGTGATTTGCATCAGTAATTTTTGTTGAAAGGAGTCACTAAGCCACTTCCCTACACCAAATATTCTATTAAAGTTTGTTAGTCACTGGCAAGATTTTGTCTGAGGAAGCTTGGTAAAAATAGCCCTCAAAATATAGATCAGCTGATAGACTTGTTTGTTTGTTTTAGTGCTAAAATTAGGTTAACAAAATTAAACCTGATTATATGACAAACTAGTCAATTATTTTCATTGCCACTTAGAATCTACTAGGAAGACATATTGATTTAATTATAATACTAAGAGTAGAAATTTTATAAATTTTAATATTTATTAAAATGTTAATTAGTAGACAACAATATCTTAGTTCAATATAAACTAAGTTCTTATGACAAATTTTCTTAATTTTATTTGAATTACAGGATTAAGTTTGAGGGTAACATATTTAAAGTCACAGTGATTTTAAATGTGCATAAAATTCTAGAATCCTAGATGGTCTGACAAAATTCAAGAAAGAAAGAAATTGGTAGACAGGTTTTTTTGGGTCCTTAAGAATTTATTTTAAAAGATCACTGTTAATTTTTAACAGTGATCTTTTAAAATTTATTATAAAAATGTTATATATACAGTTTTAGAGTACGTTTGGACAACTTTGACATAATTTTCAAATATTTAAACACTTTGACAGTTCTAAACCAAAGGCTTAATGGTTTACAGGAACCATTCAATGAGATGTACAAACCAAGTTTAAATTTTGTTCATTACCTTTGTACAAAAGTCAGAGCTGAAAACACAAGCCAGAACTTTTTTCACTGGTTCCTAGAATAAATGTGGGGGAAGAAAAATTAGCATCTCAAATTTCACTGCAAATAACTAAGGTGCAGTGGAAATATTTTGCAGAGTAAAATAAATTTATAAGTTTTATAATTTATAAGTAGAATATTATAAGATTTCAATTGAAAGTTACGTATAACGGTTTGTACTGACTATTACTACAAAATTCTGATACAGAATCACCTGGAACTGTTTGATCTGTTTACATTTAGGACACCTTGACTACCTTCCAGAAGTACAACATAAAATATTAAAACTACTGTTGTGCAAAACAACGAAGGAAAACAAAAAGCAGAAAGCATTCTCAATTTTTTTGGCATGCTGTGTGCACTGCTTTGTGTATGCAGAAGCATGAAAAATAGCAAAACACTAATGCAAGCCAGAATGAGATCTTCTTGGGAGTTTAACACTGTTACTGAGAAAATACAACCATTTTTAATTTCTCATATTGCTCTGTGATCTTGAATTTAAAAGGAATTCAGTCTTCAGGACTATATTGATTAATTCTGCAGGTTGCAGAAGTGACCCAGGTCTGTGGCATTTCTCATGTTTTTTCTGTCTAAATGTTATCTATGAAAAAGTGCAGTCATGGAACTGTATTTGATGTAGTCTTTGTAAGTGGAGAGAAGTTTTTCTCAGTATTTTAAAAAAGTGAAAAGTGTTTGGTGTAGAAAAAAATTACCCAGTTACTGAAACAGAAATAAATTCTGAATAGCTACAGAGTTGAAATGAAAGTCAGATTATTAATTATATCCTTTGGAAAAGATCTGTGTTACTAAAAGGTGGCAATTATCTCAATGGTAAAGTTGACAATAGTGCAGTTCCCACTGGGAAATAATATGCTTCCCTGAAGGAGCATTTGCCACAGCCTTCCCTAAACCATAATCCTTTCTACAGAATTTCATTTCCTCAATTTTGACCTTCAGAACAGGTCCAGTGGCTTGTTTTTGTCTGTGATTGGCAAGTTTAAAGGCAAATTTCCTAACAGAAAGGCAATTTATTGAACCACCAAGATATGTCCTACAATAAATGTGGGGATGAATATCACCTTTCCAAAGAGAACAAATTTTGGAGGAGACATGAAAGAAATTCTGAGCTCACATACTGGCCAACTTTGTGTCATACTAATGTCAAAGCTACTTATTAAATATTTTGCAAGAATATTGAACAGCAAAACTGAGATAATACTTTTCAAGGTCACATTCTAGATGTTGATGTGTAAGGATTAAGGGTGAATACATGATATGTAGGAGATATTTGGGGGTTTTAATCTTAAGACAATCTCTTCTATTTGTTGTTTTCAAGATAATGTAGCATTTTCTATTGATTGTTCATACCTTATGGTGATAAAAAATATGCATACTTTGTTAAAAAAAAGTAGTCAGATTAAGATCTTGTCATGGAGGGCTGGAAAGCAAAGACCATTTGGACTTACTTATTATCTCTTTGTATACTTATTCAAAAATTAAGGATGCTGTACCAACCAGAAGTATGAAATAGCTTCATTCCTTTTTATGTCAGCAACGTTTGTTAACTGAGAATTTTATGGTTTTCTTTCAATATGAGAAAACCACACTCTCCTCTTTCAGGTAAGAAGTTGCCAGCAGATGTCATTTCCCCAGGGAAATTCATAGCAGCCCTAACCATAGAATCAGGAATTATGTGTAGTAAAAAAGGGAGGAGGAAAATGAGGTTTTATAGTCCATTATCACCTAGGAAAGCTTAATGATCAAGAAAGTGATAAGAAATCATAAGACAGATCCTGTCCTATGAGAAAACAGGAGACATCAAGGATGCAAGTACTGGTGGTCCTGAAAAGAAGACTGTGACTCTCTGTAGGGAGTATGAAAAGCAATGTTTCCATAATTAAAACAGCTAAAAATTAGTTTTTGTTCTTGTACATACATGGAAAGCTATGTGATTCTTCTGGCTGGACTGTCAACATTGAATTTTGTCAATAACATCACAGAAGTTGCTTTCATGAAAAAATGCTGCACAGACAAGTTTGGACTGAATTTCTTGCTGGCATTGGATTTCTTGGAGCTCATAAAACAGATGCCGAGACCTTTGCAATAATGCTGAAGATTTCAGTCCTGGCACATTCAAGATAATCTAACTCCAACCCCTGTGCCATGGGCAGGGGTACCTTCAATTAGACCTGGTTACTCAAAGCCTCATCCAGCCTGGCCTTGAACACTTCCAGGGCTGAGTCGCCTACAGCTTCTCTGGGCAACCTGTACCAGTGCTTCACCACTCATAGTAAAGAATTTCTTCCTAACATGTAGCCTAAAATCCCTCTCTGTCAGTTTGAAGCCACTCCCCCTTATCCTATTGCTACATGCTCCTCTACCTTTCTTGTAGGCACTCTTCAGGTACTGGAAGGCTGCAGTTAGGTAACCCCAAAGCCACCTCTTCTCCAGGATAAACAGCACTAATTCTTTGAGCCTTTCCTCATAGGAAAGGTGCGTCATCCCTCTTGTCGTCTTGGTGGCCTCCTCTCAAGTCATTCCATGTCCTTCCTGTGCTGGGGACCCCAGAGTTGGATGCAGGGTTCCAGGTGGGGTCTCACTAGAGCAGAGAAGCAGAATCCCCTCCCTCCCCTGCTGCCTATGCTACTTTGGATACAGCCCAGGACTTGTCTGGCTTTCTGGGCTGTGAGTGCCCATGGCTGGGTCATGTCCAGCCTCTCACCCACCAGCACTCTCAAGTCTCTCTCAGCAGGGCTGCTCTGGATCTGTTCATCCCCAGCCTGTGTTGATACCTGGATGTTGCACTGACCCAGGTGCAGCATCTTGCATTTGGGTGTGTTAAATTGTGCGAGATTCCCATGGGCCACCTTTTCAGGCATGTCCAGGTCTCTCTGGATGGCATCCCATTCTCTAGATGTGTCAGTCACACTACTCAGCTTGGGGTTGTCTGCAAATTTGCTGAGGCTGCACTCAAGTCCTTTGTCATTGATGAAGACACTAAACAGTGTTGGTCCCCATACAGACCCCAAAATGACACAGCATATCACTTGTATCCATTGCGAGCTGTTGAGCACCACCCTTTGGATGTGGTCATCCAACAAATTCCTCATCCACTCAATAGTCTACCCATAAAATCGACCTTTCTCCAATTTAGAAAGAAAGATGTTTTGAGGGACCATGTCAAAGGCTTTATAGAATTAAAGATAAATGACATTTGTGGCCCTTCCCTTATCACGCTTGACCATTGTAATCCCTCCATCAGAGAAGGCTACTAGTTTGGTCAAGCAGAACTTGCCCTTGGTGAAGCTGTGATGGTTGTATCTCATCACCTCCCTGTTCTCCATGAGCCTTAGCACAGCTTCTAGGAGGATCTGGTCCATGATCTTCCCAGGTCCAGATGTGTGTCTGACAGGTCAGTAGTTCCCAGGGTCCTCATTTCTACCCTTTTCAAAAATAGGTACCTTTCCCTTTTTACAGTCACCTGTGATTTCATATGACTCCCTTGACATTTTGAATATCATTGAGAGTGGTTTGGCAACTACATAAGCCAGTTCCCTCAGGACTTCTCAGCCTTCTCCTGTTAGCAGTTTTCCACATTCTTTATTAGGGGGAGTTACACCTTCTTTGACCTTCCTTTTCTTGTTAGAAAATCAGTGAATTATCTGTAATTCCTGTAATTGCCATTCTTACTCATTCCTTTTGATGCCTTGATCAAAGCCTTGTTGTACCTTATGCTAATTGTCCACCTAATTGATAGTTTTTGTCTCAATGAAGTGCAATAATACAGCCTGAAAGTGCATAACAATTATAATAGGCAACAGATGTGTGCAGGGGAAGACCCAGTAAAGTGACAGTAATAATATCCCCTCTGTTCTCTAAGTGTTTCAAAGTTCATTTGAGATGTGTGTGCTTCTGGTTATTTAACACAGGAACAGTAGAGGGAACTAGCAATGCAGAAAGCTTTCCCGAGGTAATTAGGATCCAGCAGTGAGTGACTGTGATTGAAGGAAAGCTTATCAGGAAATATAAACATTGTAGAAACTGAGAGCTATGTGAAGAAACAAAAAATACAGGTGTTTTATGATTTTTGCTGTTAAAGCTGATGCTAATACTAGTGCTATCATTTAGTCATATAAGTTGCCACCCAAAGAATAATTCTATAAAATAATGGGTTTAATATTCAACTAAAATAAACATTCTAGCTAAAGGTTTAATGGCTCATCTTGCCTTTTTTGTCTTAAAATTTTATTTAAAGTATTTATTTTAATGTGCATTAGACAGCCTTTCTAATACTTTTTGTTTATCAGCAAGTCTTTCTTTTCTGCTTTGTCTGAGCTATAAGCTTCATTCCAGATTTCTGCTACAATTTACGTATTTCTAAAATTTTACTTTGTTCCCTAAACTTTCTTTAGAATTTGCTTGTTCTTCTTCAGCTTTAGAATTTGAAAAGATCTGTGAAAAAAATCATAGTGAAATAAAAACTGATGGAAATATTATTTCCATGTAGTCCTTTGCTCTGTCTGCAAGGCACCACAAAAGAGGAACCTGAACCTATTGATGTGCTGAAGAGTTCACATTTTTCAGAACTTTTATTTCAGGTTTTCCATAGGAATGGATAAATATAATGAAAAAAAGCTTATTTTGACTATTTCTTTACATTTTTTCAGTTTTTCCATTTATTGCTGAGTAAAACTGATGTATAATTCCTGACATACATCAAACGAGCAGGTGTTGACACACTTTCCCTCTGTCATAAGCATCTCAGAAATAAGAAATCTTGTAAATTACTTATAAATATCCAGGTTATCAGATAACTCACTGCAGCATAGGTTTTTGGTGGCTTTTGTTTTTTCTTCTCTCAGCTACTTAATCTAAAATAAATTAGAGAAATTCTCCCTCAACAGAGAGTGGTGGTAAATAGCTTTCAAGAGCATGAATATACTTCAATTTATATAAATTTTCCTGTAACATTTTCATCCTCTTCCTGGTTAATTGCTGCTATATTTCATGTTGTAGCAGTTTAAGTTAAAACAGCATGGGAAAGAGAGTCCTGTTTCACTGTGATAGTATAGGGTGGTCAACACTTGCATACATACAAGAACTGAAAGACTGCTTTCCAAGGCTGAACATAGAGTAATGAATTTTTGGTAACCATTAAGCATAACTTAAATAAAATCCTTTCAATAACATATGCACCCACACCACAAGAACTTTGATAGGTTTGAAAGGAGTGAAGTACAGTGTACACCCTTAATATTTTTTCTTCAAATTTTGAGACTTACATTGGCTTTCTACGTTTGTCTCCGTTAAGGTTTCGGGGGACTTTGCAGTTCAGTACTACACAGTTTTACTTTTTATGTCACAAATTTAATCACTAAATAGTGAGCTTTGGGCATTTAACCAGCTTCCTCCAAGTACATTTGTAGTGCTGCTTTATTTTTAGTTGGGATATTTATACCTAAATCCCATTTAAAATGTTATTTGATGTTTAAATTAATTCCACAAAAGTCACGTCTTTTGTCTGCAATTTAAATATCTACTTCTGCTTTATCATTACATTTTTCTATGGCTGATTGAATTCCACCATAATAAAAATTTCATAGTGCATTATACAAGGAAGTAAAACAAGTAGGTTATTTCTGTCTGGGGGTTATAGCTGTGATCATTGTTCATGTGGCTTCTTGGAACTCTGTGTCTCATTCCTGTTGGATACGTCTATGGTACTTTGGTAGGTGTAGCTCTGTGTGGGCTGAGATTGGGCTCATCTCTGTAGAGATTTGGTGTGTCAGGAATCTGGTCAATATCTGTGATTGCCTTTAGCATATAACAAGGCTGATATGGACCCAGAGCAAACCTGGGAATCAAGAGAACATTCTTTGATGAAAAAAAGAATTATCTAGAAAATATGTTTCTTGAAACATTATCAATAACCACAAGTATCAACTGGGATGTTTTATTTATTGGTTTGTTTGTTGTTGCTTGTGCTTTTCCAAACCTCCTCAGTGTGTAAATCTCGTGTAAAGAAATACAGGCTTTTAATAACATTTGGTCAAAATGTTAAGATAGCTGAAATGTTTCCTTAAAGCAGAAGTCCAAATGTGTTTACCTAAAATTTTCAATCAGATTTGTGATTTTAAGTGTAATTAGTAGCAATTAGATTGGCATATTCAGGTTCAAAAGGAAAATTAGACAGGAAGAACACTAAAATGTCATGTGAAATTTTGTTTTGGGAAAGCAGTGATATAGAAAATGTCTGTATTTTCTATAAAAAAAAGAAAAAAAAAAGCATCTAATTAAATAGGGCCTAAACTCATTTTAACTCTTCAGCTCAGAATTGCCCAGAAATAATTCAGACAATAAATTATATTAATTTCTCCCAAATTGAAGAATACTTGTTTTGGGCTCTCTGCTCTCCTGACACCTTGGGAAGATTCTTGGGAATTTTTTAAGAATATTTTTGGAAAAACTGAATACTGGTAAATATTGATATAATGGAATATTGGAAATATTCTTGGAAAAAAATCACAGGAATATTCTGATGAAGAATAGTTTTCTTTAATTTGTGTTTTAACAGTTCCAAACTTGAACAAACTTCCAAGAGTTTTAATGGAGTCTTTAATTTTTTAATACTCAAGAACTCAGCAATTGCTTTCATTTAGAGGTCTCTTTCTTTCATATATTTCCTAATGCAAATTTCTTCATGTTCGTTTAGGGCTAGTAATAATCTTAATGATAGCAAGTCTGCCTCTGAGACTCCAAGCCCTACAAATATGTGGTTTTTTGGATCTTCCATCTCTCCCCATTTGCAAGGAATGTTGCTAAAACATGCTGATCCTTTGGTTCTGGACAATGGATAAACTCTATGGAATGTTTTTTCCATCCCCTCACACCTTTGCTCTGCTTCCTACCCTTCTTGACTGACACTGTGTCTTTCATATCCTTATTTTAAACATTTTGCACTGAACTCCTCCACGATATTCTTCACATTGTTATCTGTCATTTGCCATTACTGCAGTTGCCCCTGTAGTTGTTGCACATCTACTCATCTATTCTTTGACTCCCTTGGTCTGCTGCACTGACCAGAGTACTAAGTACTTTCTGTTTCTTTCAGTTCTCATTTTGTTCCTATGGAGTGGTCAAATAACTCATACATTTTTCATTCTTCTGTTGGGGTCACTGACCAGATGCAGACAATCAGCTTGTTCAGTGCCACCCACAGCATGAATCTCTAAAGCAACAAACTCTGGTGCTCTGAAGCAGTGAGGAAACATATTCTCTGTATTTCTTAAAATCTGATAATGGTGAGTTTCTCAGCAAACCAAAGTTTAATACTGGTTCTTTTTTCTGTAAAGGTGTCTTGGTAATGCAATGGTCATTCTGAAACACTAGTGTATCCAGGTATGTTTGAGAAGCGTCCTGTAAAGAAAGGTTCTGCCATAATTATTTTGGCTGCCCATACTGGGAGTAGGCTCAAATAAAAGAATATATAGCACTAAATCTTACAAACTGCCAGCAGATAGCAAGACAGATCTTGAGTCCTACCTGCTTGTTACATTATTTTTTACATCTGTGTGACACTGTGTAGAAGTCCAGAGACCTGAAGTGCTACACTTGCCTGAGCATAGAAATCAAATCATAAAAGAGCCACTGCTTGCACTGTAACAGTGTAGACACATCAGTATGGTTCCTGAGTGTCAGTGGTATTATCATAATTATCTGTGTTCTGAGCATAATTTGGGAATATATTTAATTATACGGTATACCACCTTACCTAAAGTAAACCAATGTTTTATTAAACTAACTGGAATTAAATTGCTCCATTTAAAGTGTTTCTAATTTAAAAGGTTCATTTTGGAAAGACTCTTCAAAACTGAGCTAATTAGCTGGGATTGCCTATTTGAATACTGTACAAAATGCATGAAATTTTTCCAAAATATGTTAAAAATAATGGAACCAGCTGCAAAAAAAAAGTTTTGCTATGATTGCTCATGCAGAATATTCTTTTGGTAAAATTACTTTATAAATTATTTTAATCTATCAGTCTTTCATATACTTAAAATTATATGCTCATCTAATTCTAAAACCAAAAGTTGATATTTATTACTGAACTGTGATTCTTACTCAAAAAAACCCAAACCAAACAAACACAAAAAATTAAAAAACAAACCTTTTTTCCCTCAAATGTTTCATTGTTTTCATAAGTGAATTAATATTTCAGAAAGCTTTCTGAAAATACCCCTTAAATGAATTAGTTTGTTTTTACTTTTATGAATCCTAGCTGTAAACCTGTATAAGGTAAGAAGTACCTATTGTAACATTTTAATCTGATTTACCTTTAATCTTGAAATTGTAGTGCCTTGGGGCTTATAGAGGGGAGACAAGTAGCACAAATGAACCAGAAGGGTTCAGTTCAGGTGGGGCTGGACTGAATTGGGTCCCCCAGGGACGTTTGGTAGGGCCAGTAAGGGCTGGTAGAGCTCTCATGGCCCTGACAGCATCCTTCTGTAATATTTTAGTTATTAGTATATTGACTTATTAAAGCTCTGTGTAACTGTAAGAATGTTCTTACATTGTTGGGTTTTGTTATCTACAGCATAATTTTTGAAATGGCATCACAAATCATTGTAAACTGAAGTTTGCATCAAGAGAGTAACAGGTCTGGTCATGGAGAGAGAAAATTATCCAGTGTTTTTATGCTTTAGATATGTTTGTATTCCTATGTGTGATATTCATTATACTTTATACTCATCAGTAATTCCACATATTTCAGCTAAGTCTACTCTGAATGTCTAGCTCCTCTGAGTAGACTATTTTTGAATTCCTTGAACCTCTGTCTTTAGGCACTTCCTGCATAAAATAAAGTACAGGTAAACAATGTAACTGTTTACAATTACAATGTAATTGTAAACATTAAAACATCATTACAAGATGAAATGCTGGACTGCTTAAAATGATAGAAGTTTTGCCACTGTGTTTTCTTTGGTCTAGTATTTAAGCTTGCTGCTCTGTATTTGTCATCTAGAAAATGAGGAATATAGATTTAACTTCTTAACTTCTTCAGCCATCTTTTTATTTTTTATATAATACAAGAAAAAAAGAAGAAAGAAGGCCTGGCTCACCTCATTTTTTATAATCCTTTATTTCAGAATTCCTATATTTCAGATATCCAAGATCTTTTTTTTTTTTATTAGAACCTGGGAGGCAAATTTTAGCCTGAGGTTTATTTTCTATGGTGAAAGGAAAGAAGCCTTCATTCAGACTGTGATCAGTTTTTGTGAGCCTAAGTGTCCAAACCTTTCCAAACAGGCAAAAATAGGCATGGCTGTATCCCTTGCCAAGGATAAGATTATTCTGAGTGAGAAGACTTTTAACCTAAAAGTGACTACACAAAAGTGAAAAGGGCTCCTTTAAAAACCTTTGGCCTTGCAGATGCCTATTAGGACAACTACCTTTCCCAGAGCAGTAGTTGCCTGGACTAAAGATTTTCAAAAGACCATAAGGAAAGTGGAAATCAAGTGGTGAAATAAAGGTCCTTAACAGCTGCTTTTGTTGCTAGAAGCTCCCTTGATTGCATCACATGTTCATCTCAAACTAGTAAAATTGAACACAATGTTTCACTGATAATTATATCTTTTTATCTGGAAAGATGGACAAGGCAAACAGTGCTTTCATCTGCCAGAATCTGTGAAGCAGAGCTAATTGGCAGGATGCTAGAGAGGTCATAGCATAGTCCAGTGAGAGATTAAATACACCTGAACTCCTTGAAATTAGCTCAGAGTCATTCAAGGCTTCCCAGGGAACCGATTATCATTTAAAGTTAATAATCATAGTGAAAACAACTGGGAAGAATGTTTCTTGTACATTCTGGATATAAAACTGGGTACAAAGGAAAGGACTGTAAAGCACAAACAAAATTTTAGAGAAATTATGCATCATTCAGATAAAAATAAGTATTTTCTATGTCTCTTTGTGTAATTTCTTTCTTATCAAAAAAGCTTTTAAGAACAGCAAGAACCACTATAGTAAGAGATGCAAATATGAGATCTCTTTAACCTTTACATGCTTAATCCAGGGATGACCAATAATGGATGCCCAGGAAGAATCTACAAATATAACAAGTATATAATAAATTTCCCAAATATCTTCTTTGCCTTTAGTCATTCCTACCTAAGGCACATCCCCAGCTGTTTCTGTCAGATATCTTTATGCTCTTGGATAAACATATGTCAGCATACTGAGTGCTAGCAAACTGCCAGAAGCGATGAAGTACCCATGGTCTTTCTGCAGGCTTCAGGAAAAGCTGTGTGGTATCAGGTGATTTCAGGGAGAAAAGTGCCTCTCTTCAGCAGCAGTCACAATCCTACTTTTCTCCTTCTCTCATGAATTTACCCCACTCCAGTGAGAGCACGATTGGTGAGCTTGCACTTTTTTTTCAGGCTATTTCTCTTGGCTCTCTGTTGAAGCTCTTCCCCTTTCCTGCACATCTGTGCTTCCCCTAAAGGAGTGCATCTGGCTCCTCATTCTTCAAGAAGCAAAAATTCTTTTTTTGGATTGTTTATGCTGGCTTTGAACATAGGATAATCTTACACCTATATATGCAAACATTTTTCAAAAGCTCAAACCTAGCTGGATGGTGAAAGCCACATAGTCATCCTGTCAACTGACTCCAAAATTGTTAAGACTGTATTTAGCATGAAGTGTTTGTCTCCTTGCTGTATCAGTTTGATCCCTAATAGTACCTGTAAGGTACGAATGGCAGTGGATCAGGCCTCTCTAAGATCTCACCTTCCAGTGCTCTCATTGTTTTTTTGAGAGTAACAATTTTCTTTATCTTCAAAGAAACACATATCTGTGTTTGTAAGGTTTTAGTAAGTGCAATGTAAATATTATACATTGTGCAGATAATAGGATAATACAGTGTTCGTTAGATAGTTAGAAGTAGTTTGAAAAGTATAGGTTAACAGTATATGGAAAACGCTTTTTGCATTAGTGTTTTTTTAAAATTTGGAGCCTTGTAATATTAACAGGTAATTAAAACGCAGATTAAAGAAATTAAGTTCAAGTCTGATTTCTGAAGCAGGGATTGTATGCACAAAGATTTCAAGTTTAAAATAGTATTCTTGGTATTCTTTAATATAAAAATTTGACTTGTAAAATATTTAATGAAATTATTAAAAAGGGCTGTTATACTTGACACAACTGCCCTCTCAGCATGCCTGTTAATACTAAGTTCTAATTTCTTTTTACCTCAATTTTTTTGTTCTCTCATTTATTGTCTCATACATGTTTCCCAGGATAGCCCACTGGTCTTACAGTCTGACAGAAATGTAACAGTGAATGCAAGAAATCACATGGGACAGTTAACTGGACAACTGACAGTAGGTGAGTATTCTTTATTGATTATTATGTTTATCACTTTAACTTTATTAATAGGTTGCATTTATTGCTACCACATATAAAATATTACTGAAAAGTCAGGAAAAAAATCTCATCATCGTTCTGAAAAACCATTGCATACAATGGACCATAAGAGCGTGATTTAGCATTAGCTCAATGAAGAAAAACTAGAAATGCATCAAAATAGCTAAAATGAAAACAGCTTAATGAAAGATTATTAATTTTGAGACCTTTGTAACAAAACAAACTGAAAAAGCCTCAGCAAAATATGTTTTAACAATACTTTCAGTTGGAAAATAACCATCATTGCTTTGGCCCTGTCGCTTTTGTAAGGCATTTGTATCAGTCTGAATTCATATTCAAAGTAGTTGGAGTAATATTTAAAAATTGGAAAAAAAAAAAAAACACAACCAACAAAATGCTTTCCAAGCCACTACAAAATTTAAATTAAAAGCTAACATACTGCCAGTCGCTCATTAAAACATATTTTACAAAGTATAAAATACCACAGTTCCAAATGAAATGGATATAAAAGAATCCTCTACTTATCTGTTTCACTTAGCATGTGTTTCCTGTTTTATGAAACTTATTGTGTTATACTTTGTTTTTAGTATGAATCTTACTTCTTTTGTTAATAAATATTAATTAATATTTTTTATAGTTTCTGAACTGGAAGAGTACTGATATTAATTTATTTTTAAAAATATTGGTCAAAAAATTCACTGAAAAGTGATGTACTAGTTTTGCTATGAAACTATATATTGACTGGGAATGGGATAAAAAATATAACATACATTCATAAGACCTTAGTATATAAAATTCAAGGAAACACCCCTTAGTCTTTATGTGTTTTCATTTTTTCATTTTACTTCTGGATTAAGATGTGTTTTGTGCATTGTTTTTTCCTCATGTGCTGAGGTTATGCCCACAAATCATTTCAAGTTAAACTCTAGCTGTAACCTATACTAAATTTTCATACTGACTGGAGACAGTGGCTTCTAGTTGTAAAAACCTTTTCCAAGTGCACACAGTGACACACCATCTGCACTGATTTCCCTGAGCAACCACATCGAATGAGCGTGCAAAGGTAACCAGACTTGCTAGCAGGTACAGATGTGGAAAATTAAGCTAACACCTGTTCTGGCCATATTGTACTTGCCCAATGCAATTACAAAATGCAGTTCTCTATCATCTGGTAACTCTATTGTCAAAACCTCTACTTCAGCTGGTAATTGCAAAAAGGTGAGTTGCCCATGGCAGACATTCACAATGGGTGAAATAGATATAATATTTTTATAACTGACACCATTCTGGCTGAGTGAATCCAGCACTGAAAATGTGTGTGAGTGTATTGAGACTGACCTACTTAAAGGCATCACACTAGAGGTCAATATTCTAAATATATGAAGGCCTGAGAAACACATGTGTTTTTATGTTACCATCATTAGGGTGAACATCTTAAGCTTCTTAGTGTGCAGCTGGTGCTGTCTCTGGAGACCAGAAGCTTGTTAAATTGCAATATTGTATTTACATTATCTCTTAATCTATCTTCCTCTTTGTTTCATATATGGCCTTTGTTATTTCTTATATCGGTAAAATAATCTTTTTCTTTTTTTTTTGGTGAATCCCCTGTACAGTATTGGGTACATGTGAAAATACTCCTTATCTCTTATTAAATACTTCTTACTTGTCCTTGTCTTTAAAAATGCTCTCTGTCAATTCACTAGTGATGTGTGCTGAAGCAGCTGTTTGTGTGGCTGCCCAATGAAAGGAATGAAAATAAACATTGAGGAAAAGTGTTTTGAACAACAACAAAAAAGCAAATTATCATATCTTGGGGGAAAGAAATTTTCTTGTTAAAACTTTGAAATGTCATTATCTGTTCTTTCTTTAAAGAGTTGAATAATAATCATTAAAAAATAGACTACAAATTAATATGCATGTCAAGAGCATTCTACGAAGAAAGAAAGATTCCAGTGCATTCAAAAGGATGATAATGCACTTTTTATACATGTGATATCATTGGCATGTTATCCACATTTCACAGGACTGAAGTGATACTAGAAGCCAGCAAACAGGCTGCTCTCATCCTGTGTTTGGCAGCCAAATTTCTGCTCATGCCAACTAAAAATTCTTTCTATGATGTTTGAAACCATGTCATGTAAGACTAAGACAGTCTTAAGAGCATATAATTAGAACGGTAATGGGAAGATGGATTAGTGTAAAAAAATGTTATTGTTATTGGGCTGGGAGGAAGAAGGCTATATGTTCACTCAGGGAGATGTAAAAACATCCAGTGAACCTCTTAATGGGTACTGAGTTCTGGAAGTGACAAAATATGTCATTAAAATGCATCATTAAGACATCTTTGGAAACATCTTAACCTAGGAGGAGTGAAGAAAAAGTATGTCAAATAATTTTTTTAAAAAGTATCTAAGTGTATTGGATGATTGAGTGGTTGTATGTCTCAATAGTATAAATTCAAGTTATGCTTCAGGTCATTCAAGACCAAGGGCACACCCATTATTGCAGTATGGCATTTTTTATACTGGTGCCAAAATCTGTAGAGAGAGAAAGTCACAGCTGTAGCAATGCTTTCTGTTGGGCTCTGTACCAACTGAGCAAGAAACATTGGTTTGTACTCCAGTCTATTCATGACATATGATCTGGAAACTGCCAAGTTTGTGTCTGGATCTCCAAGAGAATTCCACAGCCTTCAGTTTTTAGATATGCCATTTAAGACCAATGGAGCAGATGTAGCACAGACATGAATTGTATGTGCAAAATAAAGATGAAAAAATGACAATCCATTGAATTTTTTTTGATAAGTTGTCATATTTCTCTACTTACTAATACTTCTGCATTATTCCACTGCATAATTCCACAGAATTACCTTTACAAAACCTTTTTTCTCTGTTTAATCAATGTTTGCACAGTTTATATGGAAAATAATTCTTTTTTTCTACTGATCTTAGAAATGCACATTAGTTGCTCACCTTGAGCCACAAGTCTTTTGTCTCCATGCTGTCTGCACATATCTTAGATACCTCTGTCTGCCTTTGAGTGGAGTATGTTAGGCTTGCAAGCACTAAAATAATGTGACGTGACATTTGAACCTGGAGTGCACATTTGTAATTAATGTAAATTCATCCTCAGGTTGGATTATTATTTCAGCTTTTTTTTTTTTTTAAGAGGTGGTTTTTTCTTACTTTTTTTCCTTTCTGCAATAATTGTTTCTGACAGGTATTTCTGCTACAGTTTGACCCTTTTCTATTCATAAAGAAGTCTAAGGATATCTGAAATGCGCAAAGAAACGCATTTAATTTCTGCTAAGCTTTGAGCCCTCAGACAGAATCATAGCTCTCACAGACATCCAGACCTGTACAAGTCACAGCTTTAGAGAGCTCCTGAACCCGTCTCTCTAGTCACTGAGATCTCCAGAGACGTGCAAATTCAGAAAAAAAATATTCGAGTAACAAAACTATATCACATTCTTGCAGATACTTTTTGAAAATAGCAGGCAGATGTATGATTTTCAGTTACAGCGCTGCTAAAGACTGATAACACTGCTAAAAGATATACTCAAAGAACTTGTCAAACTGGGAGATCCTTTCCACACATTTACCACAAAAGTTGTCTTGTGTCTTCTGAGATCTTTTTCTTTAAAATTTGCTTGCTTTCTTGCGTTGTTCCATCAAGAGTACTTGGTTTATTGTGCAGAAACTGTTGGACATTAGAAACTGCAGGTATGTAACTTTGTGGGAATGGGAGTCTCCTTTATCATCCTTACCTATATCGTATATGGCAGTTTCCTATGCTTATATCAAGTGATACCTTACAGGTAACACATCCTGCTACCCCTTTGCTTCTGAGGTACTCAAGGTAACTCATCACTTACATGACACTTCTTATGTTCCCTTTGCAACATTTAGATATCAATGAAGAGATGAAGCAAGATACAATATTTCAAGTATTTTTGCTTTTAGAATTATCTGTAGGAGTAACAAAATATTATAATGTATTCTTACTCTGTGGGGTACTAACAATAATAATAAGGTACATGTACAAATATGTGTATACATGTTGCTCTAAATCTTTGGTATTATTGTCAAACATTTACTTAAGATTTTTATGAACTTGAGCTAAGTATCCATTAATAACATCCTTAATGAGACAAGAATTGTTTCTTGTTTGCATGCACTGTAGACTCAAATGTAAGGTCTTTTCTCCAAAGTATTTCAAGGGTGGTTTTAGAATGATCATAAACATACACCCTTTCCTCACTGTTGGAAAAGGGAGAAAATGGTCTCAGCTCTTCTCTCATCTGCACAATGGTTCTTGTATCATCTGTAGTAGGGTTCTGGGAGGGAAGGGATGAGTTGGTTCACAATCCTTCATCTGTTTCTGCCCTTCTACTGGGCAAACATGAATTAGAACTTGTCAAGAATATGTGAAAGAAAGCTCCTTCTGCTTGCAAAGAGGTTTGCCTACCTGTCATTCCAAACTACATTGAGATTTCCAAAATCTGAAATACATTAAACATTCTGCTAGTCTAATTTCCATATTAAAGCAATTGATCTTGTAACCCCTGTGGTACAGTAAAATAATTATTAATGCTAAGAAGATATGGCAACACAGAGCCAGATAAATGAGTTATCCTCTCAGCATTCTCTCACTTTCTATTCCTTAACTGAAACACAGACTGAATAAACACAAATTTTGGTCCCTAATACCATTTTCATGTATGCAAATAAGAAATGTAGACAATTCATTTTACTATACCTAGATGAATTAGTAGTCCAGTTTTTGCAGTTATATACAAAGAGGAGAATTTCACATTGAAATTCAGGCTGAATATGTAATAGCTTAAAATCTTCTTTTGGGACATTTTTTTCATTTATCAAGTTATTCTCATTGTAGCAAAGGTTTTCAGCTTATAGTTACTTTACTTCCTCTTAATTTTCTAATACAAAAGTAAGTGAACACAGAGTCCGTAATTTCTGGACTAAATTACTTGCATTGCTTATATATTTTCAGATTTTATTTTGAATTTTCTATTGACAATCACTTGGTTGATGTTTTTCCTGTTACCTTTAGACTAGGCCATTGTCATTCAGATAATATTTTGATAATTTACACGGCAAGATCTTATACATTCTGAGTGTACTAACTTTAAAGTATAATATTTCTTTAACTTTTATAGCCAGTTAAGCACTCTTCCCAAATCTAGGAATATAAACAGGTTATCAGGAGTTTAAAGAAAATTTTTAAAGAAAATACAACTTGTGTGCGAGTTTGCGGTACAAAGTCTTTTAAATGGAGGTAAATGGGGGATTGTGTGCTCTTTTTTATACAGGTTAGTTTACTTTGTACTTAACTGCAGGGTTAAAGGATTTCTTTCAGCTTGAGGACTTAGTGCAGTAGGAATGATGGAGCAGTGCCTGGAAGGCCATATGGCTTGATGTCTCCTCCTGGCAAAGCACGTGAGATGAGCCAAGAGGCAGTCAGAAAGTGAGCCATGTTGCTCATAATAGTTGAAATCTCCAGCTGGAATCCGAGTCTCATCCCTCCTCATAATTTACAGTGCAACATGATGTTGCCTCCATTTCTGTCTGTCTAGTCCATGGAAAAGTCTTTTTACAAACCATCTGTGCTACAACAGGTTTTGTGATAGAAGTTCACCTAATATATACTCTTAATGACTTTGGCTAAACTATCATGATAATCTACTCCCATTAATTAATTATCCTGAAGTTAGGAGAATGTGAAGGTCTCTGAAAACTGGTCCAAACTTTGACCTATTTGCCAGCACTTTGATGAGCCTGCCAAACTAATTCTGGAAAAATTAACATCATAATTTATTTGAAATTCATCCATATTTCTCTTGCAATTCTCTGTTAAGTAATTTACAAATTATAGAAAGCATTGAGGTTTGTTTGTTTTGATTCAACATCAAGAGGTAGACAACTACTTTCTAATTTTTGTTTCTATTTCACTTGTAAATTAGTTGCATCATTTTCTGTGCATTTGCATCATATGTGTGTTTGAAATTCAACTATGGCAAATATGCCCTTGTGACAAGCCCTTGCATTAACTGGATTGAAAAATAATACTTTTTTACTCATTTCACAATTAACTCATAAAACTATTAAATATATTACATCAACGATTTTCTATCCAGTTTGTGCTTTGTTAACAAAATCTCTTTGAAAGAGATGATGATTGCATTTAATAAATTAGGTATATTTTCAGTTTTTAAGTAGTGTCTTTCATATATTATGAGCTTATTGTATGTTATGTGCAGACATAACACTACATTGCTGTTTAATATTTGAAATACTATCAGGTGTAAAATATATCCTAAGTTTCCCTCATTGCCACATGAATTGCTACATGAAAGCTGTGCTGTAAAAATATAGTAAGATATCTGCCAGTTATTAGGACCAAGTAGTAATTCTTTATTTTAGGTATTGCCATTATTTAGCCTGATACCTCCTTCCTAAAATACAAGACCATATCACATCAGTTGAGATGTAAAGAATTTAAAATTCTCTATGAATAAACACAACTTCAAGCAGCAGTAGGACAGTAATTAATTCTGTGCAATTTCAGGAGAGTGAGAGTGCTTATAAATTGTTGGTATTAAAAAGCTCATCCAAAATGTCTATGCAGTGGATATGATTCTTTGTCTTAAGTTTCATCATCCTCAGTAGTGTGTTATACATAATCTTCTTTGAATCTTAAAATTAATAGCTTCAGTACTTCCAGAGCTGAGGTCTTAAGACCTCTTCCCATTCCCCTTATTTCTGCATTCAGTATATTTTCTTTCTTCTTTCTACCTTCTTCAGACTCGATAAGTTTTTGTCATTTGAGTCTTGATCCAACTTTTCTTCTCTTTTTCTTTCCCTCAGTCTGAGCTCAGGAAGACTATTTCTACCTCGGATACAAGGTACAGCTCATGTTAGTTCATATCTGAAGTTGTATTGATCTAAGGTGGAAAGCATCTTTTCTGTCCATCCAACTGACAGACAAAAAGTAAAACATACTTTGTACTTTTATAAATAGTCTGATATTTTTCTTTTTGTACCATAGACAAAATACATGCAGCTTATTTTCTTTCCTGGTTTATCCATGATCTAAATTTGGAGGGAATTTTAAGGCCAAGTACCTTATTTTTGATGTGGTGATGGCAGGAACACCTGGCATGCCAAGGACTGGTGAGGTGCTGGCTTCCTGCAGGGGAATCTTCAAAAAGAAGCCGCCACAAGCCTCGTTTTCTCATGAAAGCACAATGGTCTGTGCTCACTGTCACCTTAGAGGTGATATGAAAATGATGAAAGGGAGCGCTAAATCAGTGTTTTCCAGGCAGGGCTTACGGAGGGGGAGCAGGAGTATAGCACTGACTGTGCAGAGAGGTGTCCCATCCACTTGGTATGAGCCTCAGCTCGTTGCCTTCGTATTTCATCTCAATGCTATCTTTGACCCCAGAGCATCTGTAGTGAGCCTGGACATATACTGAAGCAGATTTTAATTATCAATAGATTTTTGGCAGTGGCACTGCAGTCCTCTGCTTACTTTGGTGCTTTATAGGTTTTTTATTTTACCTTTTTGTATTTTAAATACAAGTCTGGACATTTCATTGTTTCTAGAAAATTGGCACTAAAAAATGGGAGAAAAAGATACTCTGTTGTAATTCTCAAATATTTTATCTTCTTCCCACCCCACCCAACCTGACTCCATAACAAATCAGAGGACCTGGAACTATGAGCAGTTGATTGATTTAACTGTAGAAGTAGAGTCTGAGTGGGAAGAGGTAATTAGTGTTTTCATGGTGGTGCAGAAGTGTTAAACATTAATCTATTGCCATCTGTCCTGCTGCTGTTACCCACATGCTGTTGGTCAGAACAGAGAGTGTAACTATGCCCAAATGTTCAGAGCAAGGAAGGAGAAGTGGTTTCTTTTTGTAGGAGAGACATCCCAAGAGTCAAAGAAATGGAGTTATTTTAGAGGTATAGAAGTGGATTAGAAGTATGCAGCATACATCTTCCATGGTTCTAATTCTTTGTCTTTAGCTTTATCTGAGGCTAATACTTCATTTAACTTCAAAAACAGCTGTTGTGCATACATTGTGACATTCACAAGGCTGCTGCTGGGTGCTAAGCATTATTAAATTACCTACAACATTTGGACCTTTAACAAGTCTCTGACAGGACATTAAGATTTTATTTTTACCCCTTTTTCCCCTGATGTTCAGGCAGCTCACTAATATTGTCAGGAATATGTTATTCTAAGGGGTGAAGGACAAACTAGGGGCAAAAAATGAGATGCCTATTTTAAGTTAATTAAATACAAAGACATAATTTAAAAGAAAGAGAAGATCAGTGAGATCTTTCTGGTGTTCTTTATTTCAGCTTTGCAGAGAAGACATGAAGGGAGAAATTCAACAGCCTGCTGATCTTGTTAAAGGTGTTGAAATAATAGCAAAGAGATTTTTCAAATGTAGGGATGAGAAGTAATTTGATTGTAGACTTAGATTCTTTCTTCAACTAAGTCATCTTTACAAAGTCTCAGTTCTATCAGTTTTATTATTGAAGCATCTATGGGAAGTTAGCTTGTTTCTATTTGTGAAAAAGATTCTTGCAAGTGAACAGTCAGGCTTGGAAACATTTGTGTTTGCCCATGGAAATTATTTGTCCATATGAGATTGTGAACCTCTTAGATAGCAAGTTCTGGTTCATATAAATTAGATGGCTAGTATTAAAAAAAAATAATAAAAATGTTTCTGTTTTATGGAATTTCCCCTCACATATTTTTAGACTAGTAGAAATTTCATCTCAATGTTATGTTCAATTAATATCGCTTTCTAAAAACATCAATATTTAAGTTTAATTTCTATTTATTGCACTGCTCCAAGTCACATAAAAAATATAGTTCCAAAACCAACTTCAGTGTAACACTGTAACTTTAAAAATACATTAAAAAATAGCAATTAATAGCCACAGCTAAAATTGTGTCATTTTTGTGCTTCTTTATAAATGAAATTTTTATTTGCCTTTTTTATCTCCATTAAGGATTAAGTTTCAAGTTCCATATTATGCCAATACTAGACATATTTAATTTTGCCATTTGTAGATGGGAAGAGCTGTCTTGATGTAATTTTTCTCAAGCATGTATAATATTGTTAAAGATATTTTTATTATGGATTGAAAAAAAATAATTCATAAATATATCTCTGAAAATAACTTATTTTTCCTTAGGCTATTCTTAGAGTGATAAATATTGTAGTTGTAACTGAATTATGAACAGATGGCATTGAATTAATGATTAGCTGAATATTTTTAAACTTGACTAGATTTCTTCCTGTAAAGAAAAGCATTCCATAAATCTGAAATTAATTAGTAACTGGGAATAGTTATCATTCACTGAATTGCTAACATGTCTTAGAGATCAAATTAATACAGAGAGGGCATTTTTTTCCATATCAAAATTAAGGACTACCTTGCCTTTAAAATGAGTTATTACAATATTAGGGTTCCAAAACTTCATGATTTTCCTTTTGTGTTATTCTTCATAGATATTTTGGTTGCAGAAGTTGTTTTGTTGCTCTTTTATCTTATATGTTACCAAAGCATCTGGACTTCTTATGACCTCAAAGTTTTCACACTCTTACAGATTACTACCCATTTTGTTTCTGGTGCAGAAGAAGAAGCCATGTGCTAATTTAGTCCATTATTTTCCTCTCATTGAGTGAAACTGCACCTATGCTGCAGGTCTTGTCTCTGAATTTGTACATCCATCTGCATCTAGGTTATATTTCTTTCCAGATACAAGATCTCTTTTAAGGACACTTCAGATTTCCCAAGGGTATCAGTGTAGCTTCCATAAGTGGGGTATTTCAAAGGTAGACAATCTGGCAGTGATTCAAATCACAAAGATGCAGAATTTCAGTGTCAGCAGGGCAACTGGCTGAGGTAGATGTCTTCATCAGTGAATTGAATTGCATCTTATGTGTTACAAGTCAACAATGAACTCCACTGAGAACATTAATCAAAAGAGACACTTCCAGAAGCTAAGAGACCAAATATGCTTTTATCCTGCTTCTACAGCTTTCTGGCTCTTGTCCCACTGTCAAGGGCAAGGAGAGAAGTAATTTCCTAAATGGGTAATGCAGAAATCCTGAGAGCTGGGTTAAGCCCTCATTGTCTTGTGCCATCATCATAGTGGATGCTGGTTGCTCAGAAATCTGCAAATGCATTTCACTGATCTGCAAAGTAGCAAAAGGGTTTAAAATTATCCTTTTCAGGTAGTCAGGCTATATTTTATCCTCTTGTTTTACTACCCAGTAGTACCCAGTGGTAGCATTTTTGTGGCTGAGTCATGTGTGTCTTTTAGTATTTTGTACATTCTTTCATTAAATGTTTCTCAGATAAAGTGTGATTATATGAAATGCTAAGACCTTTTGCATAGAGAGCTTCAGGATATTTAAACTAGCTAAAGCAGATAATTGGAGAAATAGTCTGTAAAAATTAGGCTTTTATAGTCTTCCTTATGTAGTAGCTATCAGTATTGAATTAATATTCTAAAAGTGTAAAATAGGGAATTTTTGACATTTCCTTTTCAAGAAAGTTTCTGTGTACTCTGATAGCTTTTGCCCTTTATTTAGGTCTTCTCTCTCCAAGTATGATTAATTCTATTCTTTATCTCAAAAAGGCTTGATTTGCATTCAGAAACATTATAATGGTCTAATTCACTATACTGTGAGTAATACTATACAATATTTTTGAGTCACAACAGATTTTATTTAGTCTGTGGGAAACTGGCAAAAACATCTGGAAGAACAATTTGTATCTTTTTAATAAAGTGAGGGGGAAAAAAAAAAGGAAGATGGAAAACTAGTCTCTTAATAACAAGACTACATAAATAATATATTGACAAGGTGGAGATAGGT
Organism: Chloebia gouldiae; assembly: GCA_003676055.1. Taxonomy (NCBI): domain Eukaryota; kingdom Metazoa; phylum Chordata; class Aves; order Passeriformes; family Passeridae; genus Chloebia; species Chloebia gouldiae. Next base: position 20,535,555 of record QUSF01000005.1, read on the forward strand.
CAAATGTTGGATTCCATTTTTGGAGGTCTTTCCTACCTGAATGATTCTGTGAATATGGGCAAAAATATTTGCTAGCTTTTAATTTTTATTAATAAAACACCAAAAAATGTTCAAAGTGCCCGCAGAGTAGAAAAAATTCTCAGAATAACTGTCTAATGCTTACAGAGAATATTATCAGTAAGAAAGAAAACAAAAATACTTTCATTTTTAAATCTTTACAAAGTAAGATCCATAACAGTTATTTTAAAAAGTCAAAGGATAAATGAGTAAGAGGAAAGGTTACATGAATGTATTTCACTTCATCCAGTTTCATTTTCAGTCCAGTTACCTCAGAGTGATAAAGCAGGATGCATAAATGCCCTTGCACTACTAGTGGGTATTTCAAATGGCATGCAGATGAGAGATTAGGCCTCAAAAGATGCAAATAAGTCAAATATTGGATTTATTTTTAAGAAAAGAATAAAGCAGAGATGTAGAGATTTATACATCTGTGAATTTTCAGTAGAATTTCTGATAAATTTGTAGAACATTCAATAGGGAAGTCTGGCTATAATTCTGACCTAAAGGAAATATATAATGATGAAGAGTAATGAGTTTAGCAAGGAATTATTTACCTTATCATATGCAAGATGTTATATTTCCCAAGGAGAAATTCAACAGTCCTGTTTTGTCTTTGAGTCTAATGTCTAATGAGGACATTTTATAACTACCCTTACTATTTCTGTGTGCTCTTGCTATTTGATCTGATTGTGGTCTTCATCAAGAGCAGCAGGTAGTCAGGTATCTCACAATTAATTGTTCTAAGTCTAATTTCTCTTCAGTGGAATGTGCAGCTACTTAGAAAGGACTCAGTATTTTCATGAAACATAGTGACCAAACAGCATAATAGCCTTACAGCCCAGCTCAGCTAGCAGAGAGAATGGAAATATTCCCAGAAGTTTTGCATGGAAAAGCAGTACCCAGACTGCTTCAGTGAGCCTCAGCTTCCAAAAGGTATATGTTCACCTTTGTAAATTATTTATGTTGTAGAAACTAATCACATCACAAAAAGCCTAAAATTACAGGGTTAAGGATAAGACTGAAAACTTGGAAAAATCTCTTCGGATTTAGTAATACTCAGGTTACATACATCATGAGTAAGGAAAACTGATTAGCTTTCTACACCCATTCACATTTTGTAGTGCACAAAATATGTTAGATTTATAAATAATACAGCTGCATGAACTAGACTTTTAAGCTTGTCAATGAAAGCTAAGTTGATAAATGCAGCTATAAAAAGAAGTTAATATATTGTGGCTATTTATTATGTCACAAAGAAACATTCCTGGACAATGAAGGAAAATATGTAGGAAAGATAATGTAATACAACTGGTAATAAAAAATAATATATATTTATTTAGAATTTAACCTACTATTTCTTTTATATTTTAAATACTTTATTTAATAATCCAATCTAAAATTTATCCATTTACACAAACCATGTAAATGTATTTATTATTAATATATGTTTATTATATTTTTTGTATGTTTATATCACTTTTATAGTATTGTGAGGAAAACCAGTCTGATACAAGGGTTGTTTTACTTGCTTACTCAGTTCACTAATCTAGAGCATGTTATGAGTAAATTAATCTTAATGAGATTATAAAAAGAGCAAAACATACATTTTGAAGTGCTACAGATAAATTTTGGTGCCTGACTTACCTTCCTGTGTCTTGCTTGGCTTTCTTGTCTAAGGATCCATATAAGCAATTAAGATATTATAGCTAAAATTACAGACAACGCACATCCTTTTAACCTTTACAGAAGCAAAATAAATATGTTGACTTAAAGCTCAAACAACTTGCAAGAAGCAAAGGATCACATTTACTTTCATTTCCCCATGTGTATTGTTCATAACTGATGAAATTATGAACAGCTGTATCTGATCAGACCAAAGGTCTGTTCAGCCGTGTAATTTCTGAGTCTCATGGAAATTACCATGTGTTAGGGATAATAGACAGAAAAGCACAGAATTGCTCTTGAGTTGTTGTGGCCTCATACAGAAGTAGGATGGAGAGTGTTTGCTGCTGCTGCTTGTATACTATTCCCACATACTCTTTTCACAGCTGGGGTTCCACTGTCAAGATGCACCAGAAGACAGATTGCAGGATTCTATCTATTCCAGAGGCTACAGATATTTTAGATGTGTTTTCCAGTGAAACTGATAGTAGACTTGACAGTGTCAGGTTAATGTCAACGTAATGATCTTAGAGGTCTTTTACAACCATAATGATTCTCTAATTCTACAAAGTTCCTAGAAGTAAAATCTGCTTGGGAGTGCAGAATTTTTCTGTCAGATTTTATTTGACAAAGTCCTAAACCTGTTATATCACTAATCTTTCATGGATATGATTCAGATGGTTCTACTATGTTTCCTCTTTTAATAACGTGTGCCTTATTCCTATGCTAAAAATTTGTGTTGGCAGCTGTTGTTCACTTCCAGAAAAGGTAACAAATGTGTGCTTTGTTTCTTCTTATCCAGCATTTGCTCCAGCTTCCCTTGTCTGAGTAGATAATCATTCAGAATAGGAAACCTTGAAGATCACCTTCTAGAAACAGTAACTTTCTGACATCTCTACAGCATGGCCACCAACTATAGAGAGTGAGCTAAGGGGTCTTTTACCTTCTCCTTTCACACTTTTTAGATATAATGAAGATGGTCCCTTCCCTTCCTCAGCAAACAGAACACAGAATATGTTCTGACTGTTCTAAATTTTTGCTTGTGTAGATGTTTTACTTTCAGCTGAAAGTTCTCTTTTTCTTTTCCAAATTCTTCAGTGCTTCTGCTCCGTTCAGCTGGTACAATTCCTTAATTTGCACAATTGCTCTTTCATTCACTGAGAATTTTTTGAGATCTCTGCTGGCCAAAATACCATAATATCTAACATACCTATGAATATTTTTAAAAATTATCTAGGTGCATACTTCTCAAAAATTGATCTTAGACCCAGATGAGTGTTGAATCTTTATAAAAAATGCTTTTTCTCTTTAATGTCCAATCTCAGAAGCATCAACATATTCTCATAAAAGTAACTTTCTTTGTCATCTAGATTCTGCATAAAACTCTGCATTTACTAACCCATTTTTCATTAAAGAAGCAGAAGAAAGTATATTGAACTTCACTATGTTTCCCATTTAAAAGGATCAGTTTGTGGTAATTCCATTTGAATTCTAATCCCTATATTTAATTTAAGGTAGTTGATTTTTTTATGTTTTTCTATGTCTGAATTTTTTGTGTGCCAGGTGGACATGGAAGGTGGTTGAGAAATCAGACACAGCTGCTAGTGTTTGTAATCATATATAAACCTTGTAAGACTGGAGAGTTCCTATTTGCTATTTATTATCATAGCAAATAATGGTTCTAATTATTATTTCTGAATAATAATGAAGTACTGTAAGTAATCATTGACTTTAAAATGAAAAATATTAGAACATGCATTCTTCATATTGTAATTATTATATTACTCAATTAGCAAGTCAAACTATCTACAAATTCAAAATAGTTTTTATTTTAAAATTTAATATCTATTACTGTTAATCTGGATTACAGAACCATAATTTTCTTTATTTTTACAGAAAAATACAGCATGTTCTCCCCAACATTTTCATTTAATGTGTCTTCACTACAGTTAAAATGAACAATTTTAGGCTTTGTACTATTTTAAATGTAGCTGGTTTAAGTCTAGTTTCAATTATACAACTGCTGTGCGCCAAGCATGTGTTATAAACCATCATTGCATACCATGTATACATGAATATGATACATATATTTTTCATGTATCTATTTTAAATGAAAGGAATTTCACAGAAACATAATGATTTTTTGAGAATTATACATCTGAATTTACAAGTACATAGTTTTCTTGAACACATGATTAAAAATAATTTGTCATAAACACCTCTTTAACCCAATTAAAGCTGTTATGTAGCCTACTCTGTGTCTAGTATGTAGTACAATAGCAATATAATAAGAAGTAGCAAAGCTAAACAGCTTTTCTGGTAGCTATTTGTTTGATAGAAATTACCTTTCCAAACAGAATTTAGAAGATAGATTTTCATACATGATTCTGTGGACTGAAGTATGCATTATTCAAGCAGATATGATATCCTGAAAATAGTGATGGCTCTACAAGTCTGAGATTAGAATTTTAAAATACTTCCTTTGTTCATGCATAATATTCTAAGACTTGGTGCATTGTTTTTATTAGTAGTACTATTAAAGATTCAGACTTTTTATGAGACGTGTGTGTTTGTAGAGTGTTTTTGGAACACAGGAATTTGCTTTACAGCTAAGATAATACCCTAATACATTGCAAATGCAACTTCTTGCTCCTATTTCAACTGGGAAATGAAAATGAAATGAAACAGAATTCCATTTTGATAGCACTGAGTATTCTGTAGGCAGTTTAACTTTTTGAAACCAATTTTATAACATTCACACCTGGTTCTATGTTAGAAAGACAGATTTAACATCTATTGTGTTTTTTAGTAATCTCTCAAGTGCCTTGAACACACTAACTACCATTTCAGCAATAAGTAAGTAATACAAGTAATAAGAATCATTAAGTAAAATGAGTGAAACATTAAGTAAAATCCCATTTATTTTAGCATTAAAATTTATTTAATTCCTGTAATTATATTTTGGACTAGCTGAATTCTAGGTGTTCTTTTACATGATGTGATTCTAATGCAGCACAAATAACATCTAAAATATATACATTCCTTAGTCAAAGGTCCAGACCATTGTTATTTAAGTAATTTTTCATGAAAACCTATATTATCCTAAATACATCACAAGTTTTAAAAGCTGCTATTGAAACATGGGCTGTCACTTACAGTGATATATAATGACTAAGAATGTGGCAGGTCTTTTCTCTTTTTGATTTCTGACACATTTTCTGTTAATTTCTTTTCCTTCCAGAGCTAACAGCTTTGATGGGTGTAAATTAGTAACACCACAGTATTATAATGCCACTTACTTTTAGGTGGCTCAGCTACCATCAGCTCTTAAATAAAGATGAAACTATTTAGTATTAGATTATTTGTAATTATCCTTTGGTTTCTGAACCATAAGTATGGTTGCAGGACCAGGGCATTCCCAAATATCTGCATTTGAAATCTGAAATCTGCTCCTGTTTTTATAAATATTTTGTATTTTTTTTTCAAAACAAAGCAAACAACCTGATTAACACATTTAAAAAATAAAAAATAAAAAAAAACAACTTCAGTGGGGGAGGGGTGTGGGGAAAAATACCATTTTATTCATTTACAGAATAAACATATCTAAGTTCAACAAAATGCATCATCACAAGTATTTTGATAATCCTTTTTTAGTTTTCTTTCTTTGTGAATCAAAAATAGTCAGATTTTTTACAGTACAAACATAAGCTCATCTGAAAGTAAGAAGAATTGTTTTGATCACATAGTTGGTTCTGCAAATTATGAGCTGTTAAGGCAATTCCTTGACAAAAATTAATTATCACCATTTTTATATTCCTTATTACATAGTTTGATATGATGCATTTGCATATTAAATAAAAAACTTACATATTATGGAGAAGGAGGTTTTTTTACAAGCTTTTAAACCAGATTGTTAAACGGAAATAACATATATAAATTGTTTTGTCTGTACTGCTCTCTACATAATTTTTATGCATATAGATTTATTCCAGGAATGCATTACAAGTCTAATTAGGAATCACAGAGAAAATTTCAGATTATTATTCCCTGAAATAATGTATCATCCCTTATATCTTGTTGTGCCTTATGCAGTTGTTTGCTTTTCACCACCAGTTTCAGAAATAATGTTTACTTTCATTTATTAATAAAATAAAATAAGACCTGTAAATTGAAAAGCATAGTAAATTTAAATGTCTTAAAAGTCTTAACCTGGAAAGTTTCTTCATTGCAGTTATATCAACCCATATATCTATCCAATTCCAGAATTATTTTAGGATTTTTGAGCTTTGAGACATTTGGGAATATTGTTTCATGAAATATGACATAAATGTTGATATCTTAGTCCAAGTTTTTTGTCAGTTTTGGTGGGGTTTTTTTTGTTTTGGTTTTTGTTTTTTAGTTGTTTCTTTTTTTTTTTTTTTTTGGTATACCATTCTCTAAATTTGGAGTAGAACTGAATGAAAAATATCCTTTTCTGCTGAGTTGATTTGTATGTCTTGATGGAATAGGGTCATGTGTTATCATTTTTTTTTGCAAGAAACTGCAATTTAAACGGAACAAACCCCATAAACCTCTGTCTGAATTGGCATGTCAAGATCTCACTGTTTAAGTACATTCTAAATTTTAGTGTTGATTTCCATATAATGCTGAAATAGATGTTTTTCGTAGTTATTTCTGTAAACTAGTTTAACATTCTTTTATAATGCGAATTTTCTATAAGGCTTACAGAAAGCCAAATATTTTAGTAAAGCGTCATGTATTCAATACATTTTGAATATTCAGTTTATGCTGATGATTAGTTCTTACAAAGTGTCTTAGATTTAATGATCACTTTCTTGATTTCAGGAGCTGATGCTGTGGAAGCTCAATGTAAGAGATTTGAAGTGAGAGCAAGCGACAGTGGAAAAATATTGTTTTCTGCAGATGAAGATGAGATTGTCATTGGAGCTGACAGACTGAAAGTAACAGGTATGGTAACAATAAAGATTCTAAATGCATGTAAACATATTTTTTAATAACTTTAATAGTAATTAAACTATCAATCTACAAAATTTTAGTCCACTGGAGAAGAAAATATCTTCTCATTATCAGTGATTCTTTGACCAACCAAAAAATACTGCTTTATTTAAATGTCAATTCTTCTAAAGGTAGATTTAATTTAAACTCTACAAGAGCAACAGTGGTACAAATCACACTTACCACTGTGTTTTGGTTTCATATGTTTTATATGTTATATGTTATGTCTTTGTTTTTTCTGTATCCAAAATATCAAGTCTAACTTCCATGTGAATTAAGATTTCATGAAGCTCAGTTGAAAAACCTTGCCTTGACTTGGCTATATTAGTTTATAATGAAATATAAATAAAGGTTACTGTTATGGTTCCACCACAGCTAGCAACTAAGCCTGGCACAACCACTCACTCACTCTTCCACCAGTGCGAGTGGGGGAGAGAACTGGAAGGTTGAAAATAAAAAAAACCCAAATGGGTGGAGAGATAAAGACAGTTCATTAGGTAAAGCAAAAGTCACACACACAAGCGAAGCAAAATGAGGAATTAATTCACTTCTTTACATGAGCAGTGAGGTGTTCAGCAATCTGCAGGAAAGCAGGGCCCCATCATGCATAACGTGGAAAAAGAGAATCGTGCTGAATCCTGCTAAGGCTCAAACTTGGTCATAATACTAAATGCTGAGAAAATTAATCTTAAATGTACAGTTGATTCAGGAGATTTCAAAGTATCTATCATAAGTAAAAAAATAAAATAACTTATAAGTTGTTTTAGCAATTATAAGTATTTTAGCCATTTATAAATGACGTTAAGAATTAAATTCCCCACCACCGGGAAATGCAATCATAAGTTTTTGATGTCATTATCATTATTTTTTAATCAAACATTTGGCACCAAAAGAATTAATTTTATCCAAAGATTGTATGATACCTTTAAGTTCTTCAGCAAACACATGAAAGGTGATGGGTCCCTGTGAGCAGCATCAATCAGACTGTATTACTCCACATGGCATGATATGACTGATGAAACCTGGCAGGAAATCATAATGTCAAACATCAACCAGATTTTTTTTCTTTAGTTTATTTTTCTCAAGCTTGTGTTTTTGATTTTCATGGTGCCTTGGGGTGAATATAGAGAAGGAATTATGGAAGAAGAAATAAAACAAAAGCTGAATATAAAAAATGGAAAATAAGATGTGTTTATTTGGAGATAAATCTCTCACATGTATTTATTTAAGGGTGGTACTACAATGAAATTATTTTCTTTTCTTCTGTAGCAATCAATAGTGTCTCTTTGAAAATACTTAACTGTGAATGTGTCCAGTAAATTATTTATTTTGGCAATTAATTTTCAAATTATTCTTATGGACATGTGTAAGCTACCATGGCAATGTGGGATTTTTAGTATACTATTTTTCCTCCATTCAGAAGAATGTTTTTTAATGCTCAACTTTTAAAAGCAATCTATCATAAGTCAGTCTAAGAAATTCTTGATTAATAAAAACTTTAAAGATAAGCTGGCAGCTTCTCACTGATTATTTTTTGTAACATTTTTATTTGTAAATTTTTGTGTATGCAGCCTATTCCAAGCAGAAAGGTATGGTAGAAACAGGGTAGTAATCCAGGCATTTCTTTATTTCCCAGATATTAAAAATATGGAATCAGAAGTAGTACCTTTTGGTTTAGAGATATTGTAGTTATATATTTGTATAATAAGAGTCTCTCACTTTAAAATTAGGCAACTGACTGGCTTAGTTTAACTTCTTATCCTTACTTACATTGCTAATTTTGCTTTTCCTCTTAACTGCATTAGCTCTTTTCTGCTTTATTACTCAAGGAAAGAAGAAAAAAGATTCAAATTTTGTGTTGTTAGAGAGAGCTGTGAGAACTGCAGCTGCCTATTGTCCTTTTGCACAGAGATGCCTCCTGCCACCAAGTTTAACATGTCTCATGTAGCTTTGGAGGGAGGAAAGAGAAAGGCTTGATGAGGTGAACATATTGTTAAAGAACTGGGGAAACAAGTAGTAACAAGAAGCTCATTTTCGGGTGGGTTCAGGAGCTCCTTTCTGCACATGGTTAAACCTTTCTCCATTTATTTATATTCACCCTGCTGTTCCAAGCATCTCTAGCATCACAGGGTCTTCTTCTGTCTCTGTGCACCTACAGAACAAGAGTATCTGTCTGATTTTTACTTCTCTTATTTAAATCTTAATTCAAAATTTTCTTCCATTTGCTTTTATTTCATTCTCCTTTTAACTGGATTATGATCTCTGTAAGATACTCTTGTAGCAGACCTGAACTGATCAAACTTGTTCATGAGAGTACAAGCACACATCATGAGGCAGCTTCATCCTGCCAGAGCACTTTTGAGAAAGATTAAGAATCCCTTAGGTAGAATCCCTTAGTGTAGATTTTCCTGAGAAAATGCTGTGAAATAAAGTTATATAAAAACCTTCACTGGATGGCTGTCAGTATGGGTTTTTTGTTTTCTTTTGTTTTTTTTAGTTTTTTTTTTTCTTAAAGCAAACTGGTAGTTAGCAGCTGTATATGAAGAATGAAGGAACCTGGAACTCACTTAGTTTTAGTGAAACTGCACCTATTTTTTTTTTACAGTATAAATGAGTTTTTTTCTGCTTTGTCTTCCAAGGTGGCTTTCTTAGTTAAGGCTAAGTGCACACTATCAGAAATTCTCTTTTTTCCCATTCACCTCATACATTTCTATCCAAATTATATAATTTCTATCCAGATTATATAATTCCTTCACTTTCCTATAATGTTCTTTATTTAATTATTTTATCTCCAACCCTTCTTCTCAGACCCATAAAAACTATAGTATAATTTCTTTTGTTCCAGGTTTACATAGCTTCTATATGTTATACTTGCACATGTGGCTTTTTATGTTTATTAATTGTGCTTTAAAAAGGCAAAGCAAAAATAGATTTACAAATTAATTTAGATAGGTCATCAATCAGAAGCCATTGCTGTTCTGCAGTCAAATCCAATTTCGTTTTCTAGATGTAGCAAATCAGACATATAATTTTTTCTAAATAACCCAGTCTAAATTGTTTGGAAAATATTACTTACCTTTAAGGAAATTGAATTAATCTTGTTTCCTACTACTTTCTTAATTGCTGGATTATTTTCTTTCTTACTGCATATCTGGATGGTGTAGTCTGGTATTTTTAGCCCAGGACTTGAAGTCCTTTCAGGATAGAACTGAATTTTTTTATAATTATAATTAACATGTCAACAGTAATACTTTTTCTCTAAAAAGAAATAAGGAGCTACTTAGAAATTTGTCAGTTATAGTTTTACCAAGATTTTAGTTCTGTAGAGTTCAACCACTTGATAATTTTTGGTAATGCAGATTTCTCAGATACATGAAGTTCCACATCTGTATTGTATCATCTGATTAATTGGTTGAAGCTCACTTTTTTCCCCATATTTCAAACATACAAATAGTTCTCACTGGGGGAATTGCAGTTGTACAAAGGTTTTCACATTGTTGCTAGCAGTACTAGGAGAAAAAAAAAGAGGCATAAAAAATTTGCAGGACACTATGACTTCTTAAAAACCTTCTTCCTTGTCAAATAGCACAATCATGTGGAGAAATGGAAGTCAGAAAAGGACAGTAGAGCACATACTGTGGTAACTTTGTCAGATTAATAGCAGGATGCATATAGGTAAAATACACTTTGACACCAAAACATTGTCAGGAAAATGTGAAGGTCTGCAAGTATATTTTTCATTACACTGAGGTATATGCTTACAGTGGGTTCAGTCTAGCTTTTGATCAGTCATTGACTTCACTAGATGAAAGATGAGAGCCTTGATGTGTCAAGGAAGCTTCAGAAGGTTCCAGCATACCTATATTCTGAATATTCTAATAATAATCAGAATTAATATGCAGAGGAGTGCATCAATACTTCAGTTTTGATTTTAAGACTATGCTGCAGGACTGGGAGTCTGCAGGTAATTGAAATATAGAAAGGTCTTCCAGGGTAGTTAAAAGGAAATGATAAAATAGAAATACGGCTCATGGCTATAAAAAGGAAATATGACAGAATTATGAGGAAATATATGTGAATTGCAAATTAGGTTGGAGAAGTAGAAATAAAATATTTATAATGAGTACTGAAATGTAGAAAAATAACTTATTTGATGTATGTGGTTATTACAGTAGACTTATATCTAGTGCATTGAGAGACTGAATGGGAATTTCAGTATGAATGGGAAAGAAGATCTTGGATTTACCATGTTCAGTGGGTGGATTGTCATTCAGGACAGATGGAGTTTGGAGAGTGAAGATGAAGGGAAGCATTTAATCATTTTAAGATGGCTTATGGAGCCAAATTTTCTGACCACAGTAAAACTACTGTATTTGATGTGGTGCTAAAATGTAGTCCTTTAAGCAGATATGACAAATTCTTGGTATCCTGAACACTGAATGAACCTGAAATCTTTTGTCATCATCTGTCAGTAACAAAAATGCATCACATATATAGGATTTCTGTGTTTCCTGGGTAATGAGTACATTAATATGTACTCCAGTGATGAACAAGGTTTCTGATAAGCTTATTTAGGTCTCAAGAAAGCACTTAATGTCTATTCTTGCCTGTAAGGGAGCGCTAAGTGAAAGATATTATAACTTGACAAAACAACCTGTCAGGGCATGACTCTGGAGGTACAACTACAGAGCTGATTACAATCACATTTATATATCTGACTTCAACTTGTCTATGAACTGAAAGCTTTATGGGCAGGCTACAAATGGTGAGAATAAATAAATTAATAAATAAATTTATTATCCAGGACATGGCCTAAATAAATTTATATCTTATATTTAAGGGTAGAATGCATCCAGCCATCTCAGATTCCACCAGCCTGCAGGTGACTGTGTAGACTGTTGGAAGAATACATTAACCTAAGGATAAAAACAGTTTATTAACAAAAGAAAGATTTTAACTTTTGGCACTTAAAATTGTGTAAGGAAAAGAAGAATTGGTCTCAGAAACATATGTGAAGTGAAATAAGTCTTGGTAAAAGAAATTTTTCTTAAAAGGGAATAAACCAAAAAGTAGACAAATGTGCAAACAGTTCTGTCAGAGCAGGAAAATGTGTTCAATTCCTCTACAGCCATTTCAGTGAAAAATACTCATCTAGCCTGTTCTGTAGACTGAGAAATAGAAGAAACTACCATACAGTCAGGCAGAAGAAAGGAAGAGAAAAGAAAAAAATACCCAAACAACTAAATGACACACCTTTGAAATAGAGGTAAAAGAAAATCGTCTCCTACCTAGAGAGTCAACCTTTCTATAATCCATACTTTCTGAATAACTCTCCTTAAGTAATTGACTTTTTTTTTTTCCTTTTTTTCATTATGGCATCATTTACAAGAGAAGACAGATTTTAATCCTTTCCTCTCCTTCTGGGCTGTAATCTATTTAATTCTATTAGAAAAGGTTTATTTTTTTTTTTTTAAGCTGATTCTGTTCTTGTCTGAGCTGTTCCTTTGCAGAATGCAGCCAGCAGTTTCTCAAGGTTAGTGGAGACCATTTTCCCTGTTCTGGTACAGAGCAGCATCAATCCAGAGGCTGTTTCAAACTTAAGTGAATCTGATTTTCAGGTTAAACCTTTAACACCAAGATTAACACCAATATCCACTGTTGGATATTGGTGGCCAATGGATGCATTAATGCTTTTAGGAAAAACTGCCAATTTCTGCATCTTATTCCTAGTCACATTCTACATTTCCTGCTGAAGGACTGTATAATATCTACAGATGTAATTTAAAATAGTTCTAGTTTGAGGTATTTGAATTACAGATAACCAGGCAAATCCACATGGACTAGGGAGCAGTCAAAGCTTAATGGAAAATTGCCCACTATTAGTAAGCTAACTTTAAATCAAACCAAAACAGCTTCTTAGGAAAACAGTAAACTTTCAGAAGGCTTTGATGCAGGCACCGGGTATTAATTGGGTTCAAATTTTGCAGCAACATTCTAACTGTTAAACCTGAGCTAAGTCTGACACTTACATGCCCTCAGGCTTTGTAGTTTTGAAAATGCACATTTAAATTGCAGCAGTCAGATTCATCTCTATTTTTAAGATATAACTACTCACAGGAGGGAAAGGTGAATCATAAAAGAGTTCCAACATTCCTATTTTCCTTTTTTTTGCCTTGAAGAACTTGCTTGTGGTTTATTTATATCTGAAAAAAAAAAATTGTTGCATGAGATAAGGGTCAGGTTGCAGAACACTGTAGGATTTCAGTTCAATAAAAAAAAAAGAATTTGGTTCCAAATACTGTCACTATAATGGTGACACTACAGGCCAAAAAAATTTTGTTTTGTCCTGGAACAGTATTCTCATTGGGTGCTAGAAGATGAAAGAATTTGGATTTCAATTTGTAAAGCTTTCAGAATAGGAGAAATACTGTTACATTTGAGGAGATATTGTAGGCATCTGACTTTTCTCTAAGAATATACTGATGTACTTCTTACTGTAAGACATGTAATGCATGTCAAAAGTGCACTTCATTTTCTCTGAATTATATTAGAAACCCCTACAAAGTGGCTTTTTTATTTTTATTGAACCTTAAGCAAATTTTTATCCTGACTTGAAGCACAAGCTAATGTATTTAGTAACCACAAAGTACATGGTGTCATTATAGAAGCATTTGTCATTACATACATCATGCTTTACAAACTTACATGAATTGACTCTAAATTCAGGTGGAAAGTAGCAGAAAGCCTCACATGAAGGTTTGAGGACTGTTTGAGTCCATGGCAGTCACAGTCTGATACAAAGCCTTACTCTGAGGAAATGTTAGCTCACCACCAGTAACATCTTGGACCTCACTGTTTTGCCTAGATCAGTTTATAAAGCAGGTATACAGGTAAAGCTGTGAAAAATACAGATTCCAGTAATGTCTGCTCTGCAATACATTTCAAATCATAGCAGACTCCTATAAGCTAGGAATAATTTAGCACACAGAAAGCAACTCCAGAAAAAAATTATTTAAACCAAAAAAATATGGCCTGCAGCTTTCAGCCTACATTGTGAATTTAAATTCCTATCCTCATTGTGGCTAATGATGAGTTTAAATTTCACAGTGTCTGACAGTATTAAATTCAGTACACCAAGACACAAACATAATAAGCCATTATTCTGACTGTAGAAAAATATCATAAATATATATAGGACTTTGTATTTGAATTTTGTATTACAATGTGGCATTGCTCAAGGCTCAGAAAGTACATATGTATATGTTATGAAATTTAAGAAGTATAGATAGAAATGCTTACAAATTCAGAATAGATAATGTAAATTCCAGAAGTAAGAGTGGTAAAAATGAACACATATTCTATGAAAGACGTGGAAATTATCTCACAAAAATAGAATGAAGAAAAAACCTCAATATCCAGGCAGAAATGGATGCATCTGAAAGCTAAATAATTGCTCTGAGATTCAAGATAAATTATTGTTTGTATTTAATGAGTATTGAAGAAAGGGCAAATAAGCTATGTGGTAATGTTGACTACCAAATTAAAAAATGAAACAGATTAGGCTTTTGATAAAGAAAAGAAATCATCTAATGCATAGGGTCTAGTGACAACATTTTGGATTATTTGGGGGCCTCTTGTTTCTTTTAACTTCAAAAAACTTTTAACTACAGCGAAAAACTGTAGTTTTTTTAGGGAAAAAAAAAAGAAAATATCAGGGTTGTACAAAAAACCTATAGATTGTAAGGCTGAAACAGTGTTGAAAAAGTAATGAAAGTGTTGCTGTGGGGAAGAACTGAGAATGTGAAGGTGAAAAGAAATCTTGAAATTATTTCAAATAAAAACATCCCCCGCTCCAAAGTTATAGGGAAAGACAACATCAAAACAAATCAAATTGACTTTTAGGGGTCAATTTTCAAACCTCAAAGAAATCTTAAGTAAAGGTACTGCCAGAATAAAAAAATTAGAAAGCATTTTGATCAAAGGTCAAGAATATCATGTGAAAGAAGAAAGACAAATATAAAGCTAGAATGTGTAAATAGGAATAGGCCCTGTAGGTCTTCTCAGCTATTCCACACTGGCAAGGTCCTCTTCAAAGAGTTTAGTCCTGTTTGGTGTACCATTGTTCAGTAAACAACTAGATAGAGCCCACATCCATGGCACTGATTAGTTGTCCAGAAGAATTATTTCTGAGGAAGAGAGAAGAAGATGGTTCTTTGTGGCTTGAAGAAAAAAATCTCAAAGAGAATTTCATATCAGTCTTGAGGCCCTGAGAAACAACCTGTTGAAAAAACAAGGGGTGCTATCTATCAGTTAAGACCCCAAATCCAAAAATAACACCCAAACAAATAAAAAAACCACCCAAACCAATGAAAAACCTTCAAAAGCCCCACAAAATACCTCACACCACCTAATCAGCAAAAAATTCACAAATATTTTAAATGAAAGAATAGAAGAACAGGGTAATAGTTTGGCTGTAGAAAATGTAGGATTTCCTTCATTTTTTACTTAGAGCTAATTCTATCATCTGTTGAAGATGAACTAGTGGGTCTTGATTTGGTTTTGAACTTAATGATTACAGAGAGGAATAAGCAGAGTTCAGATATTTCCTGTTTATGTCTAGTCACAAGTCATCTAATATAAAGTCAATAATTTTTTTCTTTCTAATCTTAGTTCTTACTAGCATATTAGCTACAGTCATCTTCATTGTAGTTTTATTTATATTCTTTTAGGGTTTTTCTAACCTGTAACACATTGGTTAGAATGAAATGTGGTTAGTGTGACCAAAAAACTAGGGACCAGTACTTGAATTTACAGATAGATGAATTGCTTTTGGGATGTATTGTCATCTTCACTTTTGACTAAAGCTTGGTACAGTGAGGGGAAGATGAGAAAGCTGCACAGATAAGCACACTTTGTTACAAGAAAGGACAGAATGAGTGAGCTTAGCGAGGTAAAGCAATCCGAGGAAAGGTCCTGTCTTTTCAGAAGCTCATCATACTGGAGCCCAAACTAAACCTACACATCCATGCTTCCTGGTGTTATATGTCATCATTTAACTGAACTGAATCTGAATAGCATAAATTTACTGGTTTAGGATCTGAAGAACACTCGTACTGATCCTGACAGCACTAATATCAGTAATGGGTATAGTGGGATATGATTTTCTACCTGTTCCTAGTTGAAAGCATTTGAGTTCAATTTTATGATAACCGTTCTTTAGCATATATCTTGGTTTTTCATTGAAGCTATAAGGTTTGTAAAACATTTGAACATTATTGTGTGAGTATGCTAGAAAAACATTGCTAGAGATTAGATCAGACCACACATATATAGAGACACGCATGCACAATCATGTACAAATATCAGTGTACAATACAGGCAGCCTTATTACTTTACAAATGCCAAAATGTCATTTAGCTCAAGTAGAGAACTTTCCCTTAAGTACCATCATTCTAAACCAGTTTGATTCCTAAAGTTGATAGAAATGACAGCAAGTATATAGGTTACACTATTTACAATGTAATAGAGTATTTTCCTTCCTTTATCTACATCACTGTCTGCAAAGTGTGTTGTGTTGGTTAGAGTTCTAGATAACAGCAGCATGGAAAAATTTAAAAGTACTTGGATATCATGCTAGGACCCTAGGTGCTTCCAAGCTCAACAAAGCAGGATACTGGAAGTAGCCAAATGATAGATTCATTTGAAATATTCCTATCCCAATTTATGGTTGAAAGCATGAGGTGTGATTGGTAGTTGCATCTGAAAGTCTTTCCTCTTCAAACATCAAAGGGAGATAGTTTTTTTTAAAAGTATTTATTTTCATATCAAGCAAGCCAATTGTATTATTTTTTGTATTTTTATCTTAGCAGCCAGCATTACCAAATGATGGACTACTTTTTAAATCTGTTTTTATACTCTCAGTGTAGAGCAGAGAAAATAAAAAAAGCATATTGTGCAGAAAGAGTATCTATCAACAAGTTTGTTTCATGTTTTATCTGTCAGAACTGTTTTCAGGCTTTTTATAGTTGCAATTTTTTTTACTTGGCACTGTCATTCTTGGCCTTTCCTCCCCAGTTTATATTTAGATTTACAAAGAAAGGAAAAGGCAATTAGAATTTCTGAATCTGAAGTTTTAATGAAATCTCTCTCTTTTTTTTCCCTTCTTGACAACAAATCTAACAGTAACTCAGAACAATTTCATTTAGACAAAAAATTAATGCAAAGAATTACATAGATACTAAAGGGAATTTTAATGTAAAATAAGAAAAGGAGCGGAGGGAGTATCCTGCTGAAAAAAAACCCAGAATATATTCCTTATAGTCATGTCTAGAGGACAGAGGGAGCCTAAAGGAAAAGGAAGATTAAAACTAAATGAAGTATGTTCCTTTGGAAGGTGTAAGAATAAAAGAATAGAGGTTTTCCCAGTCACATTCTTCTCAGTGTAAGCTGAAAGGCTGGAGTGGTAAGCATAGTGACAGTTTATTAAGCGGATAATATAGAGAAGAAATACCTCTTAAAGTGGATCTGAACAAAACACAAAATAAAAAATATTTTCTTATTGTCTCTTAACCTGTCTCTGAAACTAGTAAGTGCTTTTGTTGATAGCTGGACAAAGGAAATCTATATTTCTGTGATTTTAACTTAAAAATGATGGAGCAAAATAACTAATATCATGCTGACTGTCAAATTGTATGACATTCTGTTCCCTTGGCATGACTGTCCTGGTGCCCAGGATTCAGTTTTCTATTCTGAAAATGCCTGAACATAATATGCTTTAAGAGGATGTGAATAACAGGTTTCTCTGGCAGCTGACCACACTGTATTTTGATGCAGCAGTAAACCCTGCTTTGCTAGTTTTAGCTGGACTTGCATTGGTAGGTATCAAGGCAATGGAAAGCACTTTAAATCTTAAAAGTCTGAATTTATTATAGGTATGTGAAAGGTGAATTTATGATAGTTGTATTGCAGCAGTGATGAGAGTGTGATTTTTGAGTCTCTCCTGACTCACAAACAGTAAAAGAGCAAAGACAAGATGAAGGTTTTGCCACAAGACTCACAGCAGAGCTGGACTGTTGCAAGATTTGCCAAATAATCTGAATTGTGGTCGTAGTCTGAGTCCTGGATATGGCTCCTTGGTGATGTGGAAGGAACTATGGAGACTGGCACTGATAAATTATGCTGTGACCAGCTCAGTCCCATCTTGAAAATGGAGTGGTAGATCTAGCAGTAAATTACTGCCATAAACCTTTTCCTACAGCATCTGCAAGGTATGTGGCACGTCTCCTGTGGTTCTTGCCTGAAAAAAACATCTGAGTCTTTGTCAAAAGATGCATATTTCAGCCAACTTTCTCATATTACACTATGCTTTAGTATCTTATCCTTTCCTGTAGAAAAGGCTGTCTTTCCTGTGGTTAGTACACAGAACAAATAGACACACGTTTGCTAACACAACCATTGGTGGTTTGCAGTCACGGCACTTAATTGGTTTGAAATACACCTGTTTCCATTTTGTTGCTAAATTAAAAGCATAGCTTCATGGCCATGCAGACTTGAAGGTGAGAATATTAAATGGCAAAATAACTGTTCCACATTCACACTTCTACACACAGCTGCGGAATTTCCATTTAAAGCTGCAATAAAGACTTACCTAATTTCTGGTTTAAATGTATTCATCTATGTAATTTACTTTTAGAGAAAACCAGAACATTAATAAAGAGCAGGAAGAGGAACTCATAATAGGTAATTATCACTAGAGCTAATATCAAATAGAAACCTTTTAACAACCTTGTAAGGAATTAATATTATAGCTTCATTTTATTTCTAGTATTTGAAAAATAAAAAAGATTTTCAATAATTTGAGTTACTAGTATTTTTGTTGCATTTTGGTCTAATAAACACCAAAATGTATTTTATCTACATATATCCCTCTTTTGGCATTCTGGAAATACATGTGAGGATTTGTCACAGATTTTAATTTTGCATCTATTCAGAAGTATTTGGAAGGATTTGAAAACTTTTAAAATACATATTATGTACTTGCATATGATGAATTTCTACAGGGTGCACAAATGCACTTATCTAAATATCTGATTATAATTCATCAATGGTGCAAAATCTAGAGAGTAAGGACTATGAGGAGCAGCTGAGAGATCTGGGATTGTTTAGCCTGAAGAAAAAGAGGCTTGGGAAAAACCTTATCAATCTCTACAACTTTCTGAAAGTGGATGGGTGGGTCTCTTCTCACCAGTGACTAGTGAGAGGACAAGAAGGAATGCTCTCCAGTTACACTAGGGGAGGTTGAGGTTGGACATCAGGAAGAATTTGTGCACTGAAAGGGTGGTTGAGCATTCCAATGGGCTGCCCAGGGAAAAGATGGAGTCACAATCCCTGGAAGTGTCCAAGAAATGATTTGACATGACAATTAATACTATGGTTAATTGCCAAAGTGGTGATGATTCATTCATTTTTCATCAAGGAAACAACAATTCTGCTTTGAAACTAATTAACTATTCATTAGAGCATAAGCCTGAGTGTTCCAAAATCTAGGGTTATCTACTACAACAAGGTGAAAATGTGATCTTTTTTACTTATTAAATATGAAAATAATCCCATTAAAATTCTATCTTTTAAATATAGACAGGGACAATTTTTGTGTCCGATGAACTATCATGAACCCAATAGCACTTACACAATTTTAAGAAAACTGCAAGTCCAGATTATGATTTATATAAGAAGATGATGAATTTTGAGGGGGGTATTAGAAATAATTTACTGTGAAATCTCAATATAATCTTTAAATCTATTCATATATCTAGCTGTTATAAAGTTTCAAGGAGACTGGAACAATTCAAGCAGAAAATGATAGTATTTCATCATTTTTACTGTCATGTGTGTCTCCGTCTGCCATACCTGATAGGGGGAAAAAAGTAAAAGATATTACAGAAATTATTGTGTTTTTAAAAGCTCTTTTCTCTAAAACCCTTATATATATTTCAATTTCATTCATGTTTTGAGGAACTGTTCAGATTTAATGTGACTTTTCAGCAGTTTCATTTACATTTACTGGCTTTTTCATGTCAGAGGGAGCATTTAGGATAGTCATTTCCAATTATTAATTGAATTATGTTGCTGCTATTCTCTGTCCAGATTTTATTCAAATAGATTTACTTTTTCAGAAAAGTAAATCAAGTGGTGGCCAAACATAGATTTTGGATGTGAACTTTCAAAAAATTCTATGGACAAGAAACTGAACTGAACAATCCACTTTCATTCGCATTGCAAAACAAGAGGTATCTCAACTGCCCACAATTAGGAATCTATGTTTCAAATATTTGTAATTAATAAGTTAAGAAATTGCTTAAAAAGCTCAATCCTGACTGTTGCAATTTTGCAAGTATTTCCTGGAGTTGTGATTTGCTTTGATCAAAATTTAACTCACTGGAGATGATGAATTTTAATTTATTGGGGAACTTGTTCTTCTGATTTAAATGAAAGGCTTAGTAAGAAGTTTTGCTTTAGTAAGGCTGCCATACAGAAAATATGCATCACAAATTAGTCATGTTCAAGTGCTTTGAGTAATAAATCTCAATCACTCCATTTAGAATTTACTTTTTAATAACAGCTTAACTCTGAAGATTTCAATGCACATGCTTTAGTTTATAAGTAAACAACTGCATCTAGTCAGGCTGTACTACAACCTCCTACCTATAATATACCTCATGTACGGCCACATCTGACACCTTCATCTTTTAACATTAGTCAGTTTTGCAGCTGAGGGATGCTGCAAGATTGAAATGCCAGCAAGCACGTCAATCATTTTTTCAGAAAATAACTCACTTACTTTCATTTTAGTCATGTACATCTCCATAGCAAAAATCCAGTTGAATCTTACTTTTCAATACAAGTACCTAGCTAAATTAAACTTCAAGTAACTTAAAAAATCGGAAGTCTTTAAGAAATTCACAACCAACATGAAGGTCAGAAGCTGCATTTCTACTCATCCCAAAATAAACTATAATAACTGGGCTTTTACAAAAGAAGGAACAAACATTTTATGTCACCTTTTAATGATCATTGCTTTGCATAGTTGAATATTTCTGTTTTTTTTTTTCCAGTCTGGCAGTGATTATTGTTGAGGTCTTTTAGTTGAACAATAGCTTCCAAAGTTCATAAAAAACATTTTAAATTTTATCTATATACACATGGTAAAAGAATTAAGAATTTTATTTTTTTATTCCAATTAAATTTTTAGAACATATAAGTTCCAAACTTAAAACACATAGTCTGTGTTTTTAAGGTCTCTTCAATGGTAAAAAAATCTTGATTATCTATCCCTCTTTGTGACATCTGTCAATCCTTTAACTTAACTAATTAATATGCAACAAATAAAAATGTAAGCTTCAAAAAGAATAAATGTTTTACAAAGCATTCTTTGAAGTCTGTAACTGGGTGGACAAATTGGCATCCCAATCTAGTACTTGCATAATCTCACTAACGGTTATTTGATGTTACCGAAAAATCTAGTGAAAAATCAAGGAGGTAAAACTGAGCTGTGTCTGTGATGCTGCAATGGCATGTAGTTTGTGCACATCAAAATGATTCACAATTCCATTGTTAGGTGATTTGCTTACATGAATGATGTGAAGGAGTGGGATAATGGTAATATGTGGGTCATTTTTCACAGCAAAATACTTCATTAGTTTTTAGTTCTTGCTCTATCAACTCTTCAGCTAGCATTCTTTTCACAGAACAAAACAAAAAACCAACAAACCAAATAGACTCTCCAACAAGCCTCCCAAAAAACCAAACCAAAACTAAAATAAACTGCTGCTCAATGTGTTCATCCTAGTTACATATGAAGCCACTTTGAAAAGTACCATTTTGTTATGTAAGCTAACTACTCAGAAAGTATGAAAGGATTATTTGGTGGCTAAATAAATGAAGAAATCTTCCTTAGCATGTATATGCATAAGCATATAATCCAGAATCAAATGCCAATGTCTCACTTCCATTTTATTAATGACACTTGTCAGTTCCCAAAGGCTGAATTTCAGAAACCAGTAAGTTGAGCAGAAATTAGTAGTCTGTACTGGCCTTTCTGAATTCTGAATGTTCTGTTTCAGCAAGAACATGTGACTGTTTTTTGCTTGTAGCAAAAGGGTAATTTTAATTTGCTCTGTGTCAAAGAACTTTCTTAAAGGTCTGGAGTTTATAAATCAGCTTTACTTAAAAAGGTTTCTCTGTAAATACAGAATGGAACTTTTGGCCTTTTACCTGGCTTGTGTTGTTTACTGTGTTTTCTCCAGCAACCTCTATAACAACTGGTATTCCTTGATCTGTAATTTGGCTGCACAGATGCTTCTTTCTTAGTGAAGTCTTCACTTAACTCATTCTCTTCAACTGGAAGCTGAACATGTAATTTTGTTCAGTTACACTTACAATTTTTATTTGAGATCCTTTGCACCTACTCCATGGCCTTGTGATTTTACTTCCTCTAAAAGCATCACTTTTTGTAGTTATCCATTCTAACTCATGTTCCTTTGAATTCAGCTCCCCAACTACTCCCTTTTGAGCTGTACTTGAAAGGGCCTTAAGGTTCAAGCCTTTTCTTTTTGCACCTTTTATGTATTCATTTATCTCTCACTAGAATTTCACTATCTCAAAGCAGGTCTTATCTATGATTCTGCAAGTTTGGGAATACAGTTATTAGAATGTCCTTCTATTTCTGTAAAAATAATTATTATAACATTTTAACTTATCAAATACCTAAAGTATATTTCTTTCTATTAGAAAATAATGCTATGGATTTTGAATTTGGTTTTATAGTTCTATTTATTTAACTATATAATTAGACTGTATGTTTATAGTAGCATTTCTTAATAATACTGAACTACATGGTTCAACTTCCCATCAAATTACTATAGGTCTGCATATAGTTAATTGAAAAAAGCATAATATAGGTTTTCTTCTGTATTTTTAGTAATGCTGATAGTCTTTTTTCTTGACCCTACTGTTTAACTGCAGGAAACATATCAATAAATTCTGATTGGCTGATCTTTTTCACCTTTCTTACTAAAACCACAGTAATTGAAAGTGTCTGCTTTTATTCCACTATGTAATAAAGAGAATTGGAGATATTCTTGAACTACTGAAAGTATTTTTTTAAGAATAAAGCATTTACTACAGGAACTGTTATACTTCTGTTTTTGATATTGTATGAGAAGAAAAAAACCGATTAAGATTGCATTTTCAAATAGCAAAAGGAGCATAGTTGATTTGGTTTTAGTTTTAACTATATTTTATTTAATTATATCAATTTAGATTTAATTCTACCTGCCTGGATTTACAGTCTGCTTGAAAAACTTGGTCTTTCTTTCAAATTTCTGTTTTCTTAGGGAAGAAATGCCTTCTCTTCTTTTAAAATAATAATCCTGAAAGTGAGGAGATACTAAAGTTGGGTTATAACCAGCTGTCATTTAACTTTTATTATCAGTCTTTTCCTGATATTACCTTTGGCATTACTGATTGATCTAATGTCAGAGTCATGCTAGAGAGAATTTTGTGCATCTTTGCATTAATAATGTTCTTTCAAATATCACGGGCTTGGTCTTCTCATAAGTAAAGACTGGCAACTCTGCATTCTGCTCACTTACTTACAGCTTCATATCCCATTGCCACCTTCAGAAATATAAAGGGCCCTTGGGGTTGAAAGCATTTCATTTTACTGATGAAAATGTTGAATGGGATCTGGAAACACACTCTGATTTTGGATATTTAGCTCCCAGAGAGGTTCATTGTAGATGGGGACGAGCTTTATTTTGAGTGGCAGAAGGCCTGGCTATGCAGAAATGCTATTCAGGTCTTTTAAAGGAATGAGAACCTCAAATCATTACCAGATTTAAAAAACAGATTCTGCACAACACATTTACAAATAAATCTAGGAAAAAAGACATGCTGGTTTTTTTCCTCCTGTGGTTTTCCATAACACTCATCAAAGCTTGGTTATAGAAAATGGATTTTGTTGAGGTTTCTTTGTGAGATTTTCAAAACAGCATTTGTAATATAGTTGTTTTCAGTATTCTTTGCCAGAATATTTGTAAAGGTGATAGATTTTTGGAGATAAAAGACTGGGATTTTAATTCATTACTCTCTTCTTCCTATCTTCAGTTCTCCATACTAACAGACCACTTCACATGAAAGTTTTGGGGGGTGGGTTGTATTTTTTTTTTGATTGATTGGTTGGTTTTGGTTTTGTTTTCTTTTAGTGAAGGTGGAGTTTAAAAAATTATTACCAGATGTAAGTTTGCTTATCTTGAGCTTTTTTTGCTTCTTGCTCAGGCTATTTTCCCTTTAACACTTAAAAGTAATGTTACCAATTTGACATTCATAACCTCATTCTTCTTTCAAATCCAAATATCATTTGTTAACTGTAGAAGTGTCTAATAGCTGTCTGTTTTGACATCCAGAGTTTCTGAAAAAGTTTACAAAATATTTTAAAAATTGAAAATACTTTATTGTATTTAAAATACTGTAGGAATTAGAGTGGTGGCTGTTCTGTTGAGCACTTCTTGCAGACCTACTATGACATATTGTAGGTATATTTTTAAGGTCTACTCATAATTCAAAAGAACAAAAGGAACCTTCTGTTCTTGAAAGATAGCAAATCATTCAAGAATATTTAGTAATGATCCATAGTTATCCCAAACAGTTTCTGTGATCTTATTTTGATAGACAATAAATTACCCATTTTACACATTTTTATTGAGTTCTTTCACCTTTGCTGGAGGTTCTCTGTTGGAAAGACTTTTGCTCCCTGTTTCTAGGCTATTTGCTTGCACAAAGCCCAGTAAACCATCTTCAGAGAAGGAAAAGTAAAATTTATATAAGTGGATGACAAAACAATGACATTGGATAAACCAGTAAACAAAGACAGGCAGGATGATTGTCAGTAAGTGAAAAAAAGGAGGCAAGCTTCAAATGCCTAAGTACATATAGTGGCTATTTGAGTGGTATAAATAACTTTTATGTGTTCAGTCCTTAGAGGGGAGTGATAATAGAAATGCTGATTTTATAGTGTTGTCCCCTAACTACAAATTTCTTGAGTTTTCTATTACTTTAACAAAGAACAAAGATCCTTTTTTTTTGTCATTTATTTCCCCCATCATTTTCTTTCAAGAAATGCATTTAAAATTGATTAAAGGATTTTTCTTTTTTTAAATAACTTCAGTGAGTGTTTACTAGAATTTTATTTTTTTAATTGAAGAGGAGTTTCTCAATGAAAATTCTTGATTGTCCAATGAAAACTGTGGACATATTCAACTTGGACCTAGTAGGACCTAGTAACATAAATCAAAATTCAATAGAGAAGCAATTCAGATTTGAAAAATTGTTACCCATTTTCTTTGCCTGGATTTTAAATACCCAGTAGGAGATACCTTAGGGTCCACTTCTAACACAACCCAAAACACATTCCATGAGAATAAAATTTTTCAATGAGAAAGATCTGATGGAAACTCTGAAACTCAGAAAACAAGACTAAGCCAGCAACCTAAGGCAAGAGACAGTTATCTCAAAACTTCTAATAGCTTGGCATCTCAATTTAAGTAATCAAAATAACCAGAATGTAAAATGCAGCAGATATTTCTGTACTGTGCTTTTGCCACACAAACTTATAACATTTCCATTCTCTGTAAAATAACTGTTCTCCAAAATATGGAGATAAGCATTCAGCTGAACCATTTCTGAAAAATTTGGATCTGTAAATGTTTCAGATTTGTATGTGAAAAAGCAGAAATCCAGACCTTCACAGAACGTTGGTTCAGATTTTGATATAGAAATGAAAATGTAAATATGAAGAAACGTTTATAGTTATTAATAATGGATTAATCAGACTTTTTTTTTTCCTAATAGTGTCAATTTGTGGTCATATATTTCAATGTGTTTTTATTTTCCAAAGTAATTGTACTGTATTTTATTTATGTATTTTAGGCACGGAAGGGGCAGTGTTTGGGCACTCTGTGGAGACACCCCATATCAGAGCAGAACCTTCCCAAGACCTCAAGTAGGTGTTGTTCAAGAAGTTGTTTTAAAATCAAGTATTCTCCAAAAAAATTAAGTCTGGATTAAAAGAATAATATCTGCATAATAATATATATACACTGCCTATTTAATGAGTCATAGATCCAAAAACACTTATAGAATCCAGTTTGTTGTAACTAATTGTCAAAAAACTCCCACAAACTCCTATCACATAAAATGCAAAATACAGTGTTTTTTATATATGACCTGCCTCCTATAATGGAATTCTTGAGAAATATATTTTCCATAGAGACTGGAATATTCAGATGTTTTTAAGGTCCAATGTGTGTGGTATTGTTCAATAGCATCAGACCAGTTTGATTTTTTTATGAGTTTTTACAGAATATATAGGTCAAGTTAAAGTAAACTGTCACAGATTTTTTCCATTTAGCAGTGGGGCTTTTTAATCCTAACTTTCTGTTGCTTAATGTTTTCAAATCCACTGTTACTTCAGTTCATTTTTCCAAGAAGGACTCAAATTAGTAAGCATTTGGCATTCAACTTTCTGCCCTCTCATTAATAATTATTTTAACCCATATCTTTTTATTCAAAAAATTGAAGAAACAGACACCCTTGGAGTTGAGTCAGGTAACTTCAGCTTACTTGTAAGTGATTTATTCTTAATATATTCCATCCATATTATATTCTGCAAGTTTTTGTACACATGTTCTCCTCCATATTAGTTGGGTTCTGTCATATTCTTTTTTATAACTCTCAAGTCAATTTAGTAATTTAAAAATAATGACAATTATTATTAGGACATTTCAGTGGCCTGGTCTGGATCCTATTACTTTTTAATGTTTTAGAATAAACTTACCCAAGGTGTCCAATAATGGCAGTACTAAAATCACGTAGAGCATTTTTCAAAGTACTACATCCATGTGTCTTTGGATGGTTAAACTTAATGGTAAGTAATGGGAGAGTAGAAAGTTTGCTAAATTAACATTATTCATTTTTTCAGTGGATACACTTGAATGCAATTTGAGAGCAAATTGCAGTGCATTGGTGCAAATATATTAGGCTGTGAAAATTATGGTATACAGGGCTGAAAGATAATGGAATATACATTAGATCATTAATTAAAATATAAATTGCCCCATATTTTTAATGCTGGAATATGTATTTGTGACTAATCAATAAACCTCATACTTTTTTTCCCTTTTTCTCCAAAATAAAATATGCTGGAAACATATTAATAGCCTTGTATATGTAAAATGGACTACTGGATTTAAAAAAATGGAATAATGACCACCATGATTACTCTGAATGAAACATAAATAGAAAATTCATTCTAAGAATTTGATACCCAGATTTTAGTTTAATCTATCGTGGGCAGTTTAATCTATCGTGGGCAGGGAGACAAAAAGATAAAGTCAGATTCACATTAGCTCCACATATCTAAACCTTGCCTCAGACAGTCTTAGTTCTATAGCTTGCTTTGGATGTCTTCATACAGAGAAGATCCCCTAATATTTACTATTAAAAATGTGATGTGTAAAAATAAACTTGACTTGAGTATTAATCTAATTAATTCCTGTGTGTCCAACCATTTTGGTCACATCTTTCTCCTTTCTTGCATTTTCAAATGATAGCTAGAAAGGTTTTGTTTTCAGACAGTGCTGTTATAAATCCTTTGTGAAAACTTTTGTGTCAAATCCCAAAAACTAATTAAAGATGACTTCATTAGTTGGGATAAGTAGCATAAAAGAATCATGCATTAGAATCAGGAAAATTAATTATATCTTAATAATTTATTCTTCCTGTTTCTCTCACTACTATTTCTCACAGGAACACACTTAGAAAAACTAAACTGCCAATATATTCCCAAATTACTGGTTTTAGGCCAATAGTCCATTAAAATATAGTGCACTAATAGGCAATATCCATGCACAAAATAGACAGACAGTAGTTAAATAGAGATGACTTTGCCCTCAGTAACATCCTTGATAAGGGGATGAATTAATTTGTTGTTGTCCTCTGGAGATAACTGCAAGATCAAATTTAAGTTTTTTTTCTCTTCTATGTCATGCCTTGCACACCACAGTCAGCTAATCCTGCAAGCTAATGCGGGGAATAATGAGATGAAAATTGATAAAGTGGCAAGGAACCATGCAAGACAGTTGGATTCTACTTTGCTTCTCCTAAGAATTAACAATGCTCATATCTTACAGAGGAGGTCTGGTTCACTCAGAGCTGTCTGATGGTTTGTGAGACACCTTTTGTGACATTTAAGGGATGGTTTACTAATAGGTCAAAACATATATTTTATAAAAGCCTGGAGCAAAAGAACACATTAAATTTTGACCTTAACTTGTTAGTCATCTGAGCACGTTGAGAGTGACAAAATTACCATGACTATGTTCATCTGTTTTTAGCCAGAAATCAAATAATAAACAAAACCTCATCAAAAAGTAGAAGATGCCACAGAGAAAAAAAAAAGCTGTCTCCCTTCTTATGCTGTTTTAATGATGTAAGATTCTAGTTACTTAGAGTGCCTTTTTTTAATAAAATAGAAATATTACTATTTTTGTTTTCATAATTTGTGTTGTTATTTCATTGTTTGGGCATGGATATTGACAGGAGCTTGTTTGCTTAGTCTCATCAGTAGCTGTTGAAAATATAATTTTTTAACATATATGTTCATACAAAAATGCCTGGGGGAGTCTGAAGAGCCTCAAAAACTAAGACTCTTCAGACTCCCCCAGGCATTTTATCTTCAGATCTAACTCTTGACAAGCACTTGAGCATTTTCTGTGGGCATGTTGCTCCAATCTCTTTCTGACAAGATGGATTTCTATTTTAAGGAAATATATTCTGAAAGACAACACAGGTAATGGAGCTATTTCTGTAAAGATAAACTTCATATAAGAATGTTTAGCAGAAAGCTAGGGCATGTATAGAAAGGGATTCAAGCCAGAATAAAAATAAGGAAGATAATGCAAAGGGAAACATTTAGGGTAGAATGAGGTAGCTCTAAGTTGTCAAGACTATGAAAAATGCTTTTCGCACACCTTTCCTTAAGCAACTGTTTTGGATTGTCTCATATCCAGAACTTTGTCTCACAGCCTGGAAGTTTAGAATTTCAAGCATGTTTTGGTATTTCTCTGAGAAATAAAAGCTTATGTTCTAGAGCTTACATTTCTACTAATTTTCTTGATTTTCAAAGGTTTGCATTTTAGTTGACTTATGACTGCCTGATTTTTTACTACCTGAGATGCCACTTACATTTTTGTTTTGTTTTCTTCTTGATATTATTTCTGATTCGGATACCTTTCTTGTCAGCTATTCTGACTATGCCTTCACCCCTGCTAGGAAACAATCCTGCATTAAGTTCTCTTTAACCTTCCTCATATCAGCTGCTTATTTACTCAAGCTCTTGCATTAAATATTTGATTTTTCCAGCCTTTCTCACTTTTCCTTCATGCTTCTTCTAGAACTCTTCCTATTCCTTTAACAACACTTCTAAAAACTTCTCGATGACCTTTTGTTCCTTTTTATTCCTCTTCAGTAAGATATATATATATATATTTTATATTCTCATAGGAGATCTTTTATTTCCCTATGTGGGAAATTGTTTTTCTGATTTATCATCTATACCAAATAACATTAAAATATTCAGTGGTTTCAGGTGTTGCTATGACAATGTAGACCTATTGGATTTAAATCTGTGGCATGTACAGGGCAATTAGAACTCATCTTTGAGCCCAGTGAATTTCTAGGTTAGTGAGAATTTTAGAAGTTATAATAAGGGCATGCTGACACATGCCAAAGTCAGTGACATGCAGAGCATGGACATAACATGAAATGCTGTACTGAATGCCATTCTACTATTTTGATTTATGTCATGAAAGTTTCTTCCTTGTTTAATTTTATCATTCATGAGTTGCACAATTAGAAACTGTGAGAAAGAAAGGTTTATATTTACTGGTTCAAGCCAAAACTAATTTCAAAACACACTTATCTAACTCTCTGCTACTTAAGAACTGTGTGTGTTGCCAGAAAACTAGAGACAAATCATACCCAAGATTAGGTTTTCATGTACATAAAAGTGAATTTCCTATG
Source organism: Chloebia gouldiae (assembly GCA_003676055.1). Taxonomy (NCBI): domain Eukaryota; kingdom Metazoa; phylum Chordata; class Aves; order Passeriformes; family Passeridae; genus Chloebia; species Chloebia gouldiae. The sequence goes on from QUSF01000005.1 coordinate 20,565,432, forward strand.
AACATATGAGACTTTTGCTTCTTAGCAAAGAAAAGCTGCTGATCAGTAAACAATAATAAGAATGTTGAGGTCTTCAAATCTACCCCTGCTTTTCAATAATAATAATAAAGAAATCATGCTGAAAATATAAGCAATTTGTTAAAGGCATCAGAATGCAAAAAGCTTCAATAAATATAAATATTCTGTCAATGATTCATATGCATCTTGAAGAAGTGCATATTTTGATGCCTGTGAATGTATCAAAATATTTTTAGTCACTTTTATATATATATATATATGGTAAAATCTGCTTATATAACCTTGTAAATAGCTTTAAGATTTTTTTTGTTACCATGATAATAAAAGTCACTGGCTGTTCTTTATGTTGCAACCTGACTTCCAAGAAATTGAATGAATGAAAAGCCTAATCTTATCTATCACCATAAGTGTTCACTGGACTCCTTTGAGGACCCTTGGTCTCACTGGAGGACTCAAAATAATTTTCTTTTAGGATCAAGACAGCCAACTCTTGTTTCATAATAGAAATTGAAAGAATGTATATTTGAAATTTTTGGAGGTTTCTGGAAAACAACATTTTCAAAATTATTTTTTAAAAATTCTTAATTCTAATTTGGTACAAAATCCTTTCACTCATGGGAGAGGAAGATCCTGCATTCCCTGAGGTTTTGGGGTTGGGGGTACTGGTTTGCAATAAAACAGTTGGAAGAGGACTAGAGAGAGATTTGGCACATCCATTTGCCTTACATCTCCTCTTTGTGTGTCTTACCGACCCACAGCTGCAGTCTGCCACAACTCTTGAACTACAGGTAACAAGATCAATGGCACTATTACTTTAATCTATGGAAATCTACAAAAGGCTTACCAATTAAATATGTAGACTTTCCATTGGTTTTATGTTTGCAAAACTTTTTTTTCCTAGAGGGGTTCCTCTGCTCTCTGTAAAAAAGCACAATATGTGTTGGCAAGACTATCATGTATAGAAGTTAAATACTGGGAAGTGTTAATTTCCTGACCCCCCAAATATAAAGATGTCAATAAATGGGAAATGAATACCTGTTTTACATATGAGACCTCTAGATGACATATTTTTAATTCACTGTTTTTAATAGAAATTTTAAATTGGTAGAGATTTATATCAGTTGTTTCACTAAGTAGCATGGGTTGGATATAGGGCTTAAGTAGACACAAAGAAAATAAATTATTTGCTTCTGCACAGGGGAATCTTCTATTTCTTTCTATTTTAAGAAATACTTTCCACAAGCCAACAGAAAAAAATATAACAAAGATAAATTATATCCCATGTGAGTATGAGGGATAGGCAGGAGGTAAATCTAAAATATTTTGGTTCATATTTTAAATTACCCTTCTCTAATACAAACTAGGTCAGCTTGTAAACAGAAAATATAAAATGAAGAAAAAATGTTTCTGCATTTCTGGTGAGAAATATTTTAATACCTTCAAAGGAACATATTCAAGATATTTTAGAAGCTTCCCTTTTCTAGCAATAATTCTTTTGTTATTCCAGCTTCATTTCATATGGCTTTGATCTTATGAAACTTATCTTTTTTCACAAATTAACCACTGATAATTAAAAAGAAAAAGCCAATCTCCGCTATGGATACATCATCTTGCTTCATCACATATAGCAAATTGACCAATTATATTATTTAAAAACTCTTTTAAAAAAGCCTTTTTGTCTTTCTACAGTTCTGTGGTTTCTGTCAAATAATAGCAGTAGTTACCTTCTCCATCAGAGGGGTTTGTTGTTTGGGAAAGAAAAATTAATTTTATTAATAGGATTCACTCACAGACGTAAATGTCACTGTGATAGGCCATCAGTAAATCTGAAAGGAAATCAAATTCTCCATATGCTATTATAATTACACACTTTTTCTTGGAGAGATGAGCATTACAATGTGGAGTGTTACAATGAGTTTATAGTAAAGATTAAAGGTATCAGAACTATGGCAATTAAATATATTATAAAGATGCTGCATATCAAACCTAAATTATCTCAAAATATTGAGGAAATAATCTACATATATAGACTTTTGCTTTTGCAGTAGCATGCTGCAGTCTCTTTTCAGATGCAGATCAGCCAAAGAATAACAATAAGAAAAGTAAATTAGAGCTGTAAAGCAGATTTAGGCATTCCGTTTTACTAATAGATGGGTGTTGTTTTAAAATCTGCCTTGATGATCATTAGTCATTCCTTGACATTTCTACCACATTATTTGATTTCCAAAGACTGCTGAGAATCTCTATTGTCTAAAAGAAATTTCTTCTCCATAGTGTGGAGAAGGCTGATATTATCAACTCTTCAAGTTGATTAATTAATTTCCCAAATATCTTAATTTTAGACAAACATAAAGGTATTTATGCTAATGTACTTCATGAAAAATGGTGATGAAACTAGACTGAACTCTAAGCTATACACTTTCAGAAGTTTATTCTTCAAAGAAAGCCATAGTTTCTTGATGGATGTTCCTAAACCTACTTTAATTGTCCACCTGCTGAAAAATTTTAGTTAGATCTGAGGGATTTGGATGTTATGAGACCAGAAATATTTTTGGCTCAGCTAAGACACATGAATCCAATGCAATAAATGTAGCAAAGAACACCTTTGTCTTCATGATTATGAAATGGCATCTGAAACCACAGAGAAATAAATGTTCATATTCCTGTAAAGGAGGTTACAAATCACAGTGATAAGCTGCTGAAAATATGGAAAGGAAGAATAAAATAATTTAAAATTTATATCTTTCAATTTCCTTTTAAGTTCAAGGCAAAACCTCATTAAGGTAATGGAGTACTTTCAGAATCCTGCTTTCTAAACTTTATCATTTACATAATTTATAAAATATTTTGGACGTTCTTTTTCTCCTGCCCTCTAACCATCAGAAGTTCACAAAACAGCACCTGAAAAGCATTTATGTGTCATTAAATAATTCATGATATTTAGATTCTTCCCCAGTACAAAGAACTGCAGAACTTTCTATCAATTTCTCCTTACAAAGTGTCAAGAAAAAGAAAGAAAATAGCCTAGCAGTAGCAGAGATAGATATTTTTCTATTGCTCCTGTCTATGTAACATGGTTTTTGTTGATTTTATTTTAATATCAGTATCTACAAATTGTGTTCTTCTCTATCTGGACACCTGCTTTTAATAGCTTCATTTTGTTTGCTGAATAAATGCTTTTCTTTTCTTTTTTTTTTTTCTTCTTTTTTTCCTTTGCTTTTTGAGTGTCAGTGACATGCAACAAACAGAAATGTTTCACAGACACCATCTCAGTGACTTTCTTTGCATGCAGATTTGGCACTTTGGTTTTAAAATGGTAATCCAGCGCTGTTCTCTGTACATAAAAAATGCAATGGTTGAAAAACTTTGAAATTCTCTTTTTCCATTGCTTGACAAACTTCATCTGGCTTTTCTCCACCAAATTCTCTGTCAAACTACTCTCTCCATTATACATCTAGTGCCTTATTATATTTTTGCATAGCTATGACCACTTTGCTGAAGAGGGACATACAGTTTTCTTCAAGCTACTTAGTCTAGACGTTTTTATTATTAACATATTTCATCTTACAAGAAGCCTTTGTTCAGATAAAGTGGAACTGTGTCCTGCCACTATATTACTAAATTATAAGTAGATAAAAAATTGTCTCCCTCCATTATGTGCTATGCAATAAATCTACAAATGAACACGATCAGTATCTGAATTATTGTTTCCTAGTTCAGTCCAGTTTTCATCCTGTCATTTTCCCTATTCAGCATGTAAGCATGTTTTCTACAAAATCTTTGCATTAGTACTTCTCTTTCAAGAGAAATCTCTGCAATACTATGAGAAAGCACAGCTTAGAAAGTATCATAGCTCTGCATCAAGACTGATGGAGGATCTTGAGCATGGAGAAGTGAGAACCATAAAGACTGACAGTAGAACAAGAATTACTTTCAGCAAACATACCAAGAAGCAGTGATGTGTGTCTTATCTCTACTATAACAGGATTATATGAACATAATGAGTATTTTGGAGAACAGAAAAACTATACAATGCCCTGCAAATAATAGCAACATAACAGATTCTCTTTTCCTCTCTTCATACATGAAGATGCTAAACAAACCCAAAACATGAATGAGTCTGTCAAGGCAAAATAATTTTAACCAGTTTCACATCATTTAAAACATTTAAGGGTTTTGTTTTCTCTTTATTTCATTAAACATTTGTCATCAGTCACTAAGAGGATTTTTGTATTTAGCTGTCATAACAGAAGCATTAACAGAGATGTGCAGGTTTTCAAGTGCCTATATTTCAGTATTAGTACAGTGGCATGCATTAAGTGCTAGTGCCAGAAAGCATCACTAAGCAGAGAAGTTTATATCAGTATATTCTTAAATGCTTAACTTTTTTTCTTTCTCTGTGTCATAAAAGGCAGTCATGGAATTACACATATAATCTGGTTTTCCTTTATTACCTTTCAAAATATTTTAATATCTACCTGTATCATGGGTTTTGAGGCTGGAGAGTTTTGGTGGTTATATTCAGTGCATTTTTTTCTCAGTTATTGTTTCTGTCTTTCAGACTTGAATCTCCTACTAGATCTTTGGTGATGGAAGCACCCAGGGGAGTGCAAGTCAACGCAGCTGCAGGAGACTTAAAGGCTACCTGTAGGAAAGAACTGCACTTACAATCCACAGAAGGGGAGGTAAGTTCAGCCAGCAGAGTCTACAGCTCTGCCTCGCATAACACAATGTGAGGAGAGTTTATTCAGCAGCAAGGTAAACAACATAAAAGGTGTTCTACATCTGCCTTTGTTAAAGTAATTTTGGTTTAGCTTGTTTAACTATTAATACTTATTTTCTTTTTTACAAATATTTGAATCCATAAGTTTCATTCAAACTGAAAATAAATTTAGTTAATACAGATCAGAATTACTTGTAAATTAAGAGTAAAAGAAAAAGCTTCCATGGAACAGAGTTGGTTAAGTGATACTGATAAAAAAATAACTTGGATTAATCTGTCAAAATAAAACCAAAAAGTTTGGATTAATTTGGATTGCTGCATCATTAAACCATGATTAAGAGGTTTAACAAATTTGCTTTACCTGTGGTTTAACTCCTTAATCTTTTACTACGTCTGTAAGAAAGACAGAGTACTTCCATCAGATGTTCTCTCCTGTTTCATTAGTGTCTTGTTTCAGAGATCAGTGATAAGTGATTGACATAAAAAGACTTTGATAAAGATTCTTCACACATAAACCTGTCTGAACTCATGCAAATGATTCAAAATTGGGTCATTTGTTGGGGTGGCAATCTAGGCATTGTAGAAATGCATGAAGGATTGGTGGTATGGGAGTCCTTTCATCTTCAGAATGTAAAATGATGTAACGTTAAAAAAAAAAGCAAAATACTTGTTGAAGGTTATCAAGAGCTCTCAGATTTCTATTAGGCATTTTGGATAAATTGATAGATTTTCAAATTGCTCTCAGAGGGGCTTTCTACAGTACAGCATTTTTGGAAATACATAATGTAAATGTCTCATTGTGAATGGAGCATTTTATCTGTGGATATATCAGGGTTTTTTCTCTAGATCAACATTGTGATTTAATTGCATGACTTCTTGTTTTTATAAGTATTTAATATACCTTGTTGGAAAGGTAGTTCTGGAAATAATGTCCTATGATCTCAGTTGCACTTTGACAATGGGAATCCAAGAAAAAGATATAATGCCTATATTATGTATTATTCAGAACTAGAATTCAATTTGGTGTTAAACATTTTGTAGTAAAAATGCCAGTGAAAAGCTGGCTTTTCTGACCTTCTTATTAAAAATCTGTATTTTCTCTGTGTGATAAGTCTTTGCACATCTACGATTTCCTACGTAGATGTTAGTTTCAAAATTATCAGAAAAAAATAACCGACCTTTCTCCACTCTTTCCCAATGAAGTGCTCAATAAATATACACCTGACAAAGTTCAAAGTCTTGAATGCTTGCAATTTCAGTAAGATCTGAAATGAACTGTAGACAAAATTCACTGAGAAATTCTGTCCTGCAGTCTGACCAATGCCTCTATAGTCCACTGTTTAATCTCTTTCACCGGGGAAGGTTAGAGGAAAATGCAGAAACACTTTGGAAGGCATATGACAGGCACCAGAGCATTAACTGTTGTGCAAAGTTACTATGGCCACATTAAGGAATTGCTGGACTAATTACAGCCTGGTGTGAGGAACCAGGATATACCTCCAATGGATTAAATCTACGTAAATATCTACATAACAAAATATTGATTGCTTTTCCTGTTTACAGCCCAACAGACAGTATAAAAAAAATGCTTAAAGGTTTTATCATTATTGATTTTCAAGAAAACACAACCTAAAACTGAAAAAGTATCTGTATTAAAAATAATCATTTTAGCCTAAGAATTGAATGGCTTGTAAGTCAGGTTTCTTCCACAAATAAATTAGTGTTGTCTGTGAACCATTTTCATGATAAGACACTTTGTACTAGAAATACAAGCAAGGGCTTTTGTACCATTTTTATTCTAGTTAGTGAAATTTAATTTTTTAATGTTTGAAAGCTTTTTCAAAAAGGCATCAAAGATATGTGAATTAGTATTTTCTTTCTCTAGTAAAGTTATTGCCCTATTAGGACAGGAAACAGCTATGTCGTACCTGGGATCAACCAATTACAGCCATATTACAGAGCATTATGCATTTACTGACTTTGAAAAAATAGATATTCCTTTTATTTAAGAATTACTTCAGAATATTTTTAAGAACAAAAATGTGTTTATGAAATACTTTTCCTCTATCTTTATTTCTATGCAGTATAATCTTTAGCCTCCCACATCATAAACTGAATGCCTCTGCAAGCATCCTGAATTCTGCTGTTTGATACATTTTCTTTTTATTTACTGCAGTATTATAATAATCCTTTTAGCCCTATTACGCATCATAGTGTGTGATCCCAGACTGAATACTAGGGGCTGTAATTTAAATTCAGATTCTGCTGCCCTTTCTAAAGCTCTTGAGCTGCACCCTTGTGAGCTGAGGCATCAGCAGAATCCTTTGATTCAATTATAACTTGGCATTTAATTGTGAACTCTGTATTATTCTATAAATAAACCATAACCAATGGTTTAAAGCAGCAATCATTTACAAGGAACGTGAAATGTGAAGCTCTAGGCTACAGCTGAATCCACTGGTTCAAATAAGAAGAAAAATATCATTTCTTGTCTGGAAATTCAGTACAATGACTGCTAGTTCACTACTTCTTTTTCAAATAAAAGTGTAATGCAAAAGTACAAATCAATTTTGAATTCTGTAGATGCGTAAGTTTACTAGACATAAAAATGTCCAAACTGAACCTGAAACACATAATTGTATAAAGATAGCAAGCTGAAAAGTATATTTGATGGTCTCTGCTCATTGACCTAACAACTAATTGTAATAGTTTTGACCATCCAGAATCACAGAATGGGTCAAGTTGGAAGAGGACCACAATGTGTCATCTGATCCTACTTCCCTGCTCAAGCTGGGTCATTCTAGAGCACACAGGATTGTGTCCAGACAGTTCCTGAATATCTCCATTTCCAATACCTCCAGAATCTACAACTTTTCTGGGCATTCTCTGACAGTGCTCAGTCACCCACACAGTAAAGAAGTTCCTTCTCATATTTAGGTGGAACTTTCTGTGGAAGAGTTTCTGCCCATTGTCTCTTAATGTGTTGCTTGGCACCACAAAGAGCCTGGATCTGTTCTCTGAGGCCCTTTGTGCAGATACTCATAGTTATTGATGAGGTCCTCTCCCAGATGTCTGTTCTCCCTCAGCCTTTCCTCACGAGAGAGATGCTCCAGTCCCTTACTCATCTTTGTTGCCCTCCACTGGACCTGCTCCAGGAGCTCCGTGTCTCTCCTGCCCTGAGGAGCCCAGAACTGGGCACAGCACTCCTGGTGTGGCCTCACCAGGGCTGAGCAGAGGGGCAGGATCACCTCTCTCAGCCTGCTGCCAATGTTCTGTCTAATACACCCAGGACACCATTGCCCTCTCAGCCACATGGGCACACTGCTGGCTTGTGGACAGTTTGTTGTCCACCAGAACCCCCAGGTCCTTCTCTGTACAGCTGCTTCCAGCAGATCAGTCCCCAGCCGGTGCTGGTGCATGGGGTTACTCCTCCCCAGGTGCAGGACCCTGCACTTTCCTTGGCTGAATTTCAGGATGTTCCTCTCTGCCCAGCACTCCAGCCTGTTGAGGCCCCTCTGAAGGGCCAGACAGCACTCTGGGGTATTGGCTGCATCAGCCTCTGAAGCAGAAGGCTGCTAAGCAGGCTCAGCCCTTAGAAATCTTGAGTAGCTGCTATGTGTCTTTCTAAGGAGCTTCTATGCAAGTTAGTTGCTGCACTTTCATTGCATCCTGTTGACTGTCAAAGATGAAGTCAATAAAAGGAGAAAGATGTACAGAGGCTTCTCATTTTTACAAACAAATTCATATTAATCACCTTGTCTATGACCTTTTTCCTATTTTGCTCTTTATGCCCTTGTATTTCCCTGTCAAATTACACTCTATCATAACATCATTTGTAGAGTATATTTTGTTGTTTCTGGCGTAATGAGGCTGATCCCTCATTATGGTAAGGTTTATAGCTGTCACATTAAAAATGAGCCATATTCTTTAACAGACAAAGTTTACTCAAAATCAGTGTGGCAGACAAGAGGCCAAGTTTATATTTATTGTTTTAGGACAGCACATTTAATGAAACACACAGACATTATTTTGTAGAGCCTAACAAATGTATATAGTACTAACATTTGATCTATAATCCTATCCAGTCCCAGGAGATGCATTTAACATAGCATTTAATAATTAAGATTTATTAATATTTAATAAAACTGCAGTTCACTTGTAAGCTCAAGTAACTATACAATTTTAAAGCATTTGGTGACATTTTTGTGGGTTTTTTTTTGTGTTCTGAAACAGAAAATAAAAAAGAAACAGAATTTTTTAAATTAAGTAGATATACTGAAATTGAATTACCTTGTTGTACACGCTGCTTGCCATAACTATGGAGGAATGGTTGATCAAAGACAAAAACATTCCATAGATGAGTTCAATTTAACCAAGTTATGTTTGTCTGAGATTAAATGTTTGTATGCATGAATTGAGTTCAATAGACAGTAAGCAATGGTAGGCTCTAGAGCTTGAGGAGTCACTGTTTATTCACAAAAAATTACCTAATACATGTGATGTGTTTTGTTTTCAAAGCTCTTTCCATGGTATTAAGCCGTTGACTTCTTACTGTTGTCTGTGAAGAAAAAGATTAGTGAAAATGAAGGGAAGTTTTTCTGTATTTTTTAAATTATAGGTTAAAAAATTCTATTAGGGTGTTTTGACAGAGATTTAAAATAAAATGCATATTATTTTAAAAAAACCCTTTCATTTTCAAGCCAGTTATTCATGTGTAATTTATTTGTAGAAAAAACCCCACTGTTCTGTACCAGTTTACAATCAAAAATACAAAGCAAAGCAATTTAACTGACAACACCCATATTTAAAATGTTTTTTTCATGACTAAATTTTCAAGATTCACACCATAAAAATTTTTATTAGAAAGGTAAAAGTGACAATTAATAATTTATTATATATTTTTAATATAATATACCTTTTAATCTAATGATTATTTAAATGGTAATTAAGTTTTTGTACTATGTAAATTAAGCACAAATATTCCAAATACATTTTCTTTCCTGGATTGTGTACATAAACCACAAAGAAGTCCCATCTGTCCAAGATTGAATGGATTTGCAAAGACTGAAAATTATTTCTGTAACACAAAAAAAATATACATCAGAAAGTGTTTTTCTTCAGTAGGCACCCATATATTTTATTTGGATTATTACTCAGAAGTACAAATATATACTTTAGTGTATTAAATTTACAAAAATTTGTACTTAAATTGAAACCTTACCCTCACAAACACCTCTTTGGTACCGATGAGTCAAAACACAAATTCTTCCATTCAAGAATGAACTGTCCACTTCACTAATGTAAAGTGTTATTTTTAACATATGGATATGTTATTTTTCAAATCCCTTTCAGTTCTCAGTAGTTGTAGCCATGACATGGAAGTGGGAATGGGGGCAATGCTGCCTGCATGGCTGTGCTCAGGTGTACCAGGTGTAATCTTTTCAAAGAGAACATTCACCACACCAGGCCACCCTTAGGCCTGAAGGTCGGATTTGTCTTGTGGTCAACTGGTCCTAGCAAGGTAGAGAATACATCTTCAATACACAGTTTGTACTAGATATTTTGGTTTTCTCTGAATGTTTAGTATATTCAGTTTTATCTCAGCCATTACATTAATTTCACTCTTTAACTGTTCCTCAAAGTTATTCATCATTATGACCCATATGATTCCCGATATTGTACCACCATATCCTTAAATTTTCCAGAATATATGATATCAAGTTAATATTTTAATTTTTCATTATGACATTTTGTTCCTTTTGTCAGAACTATCATTTAGATTTAATGAAAGCCACAGATGAGTGTTAGAATAAATGGTCTATGCAAACTAATGTACTTCAGTTTATCCTGTAGTTCATCTTAACCTTGAATATTGAAACACATCAGCATACGAAAATTATACAGTTGAATCCAGTGACCTAATCTGTGTAATCCTCTTTGTGGGATGTTTCTGATATCCTATGCAGAATAGCAAAAAGACTAAGAAAAAGCCTTGCATTCCTGTAATTCAGAATAATTGACTATTTAAGGGAATCCAAAAAGTTTATTTAGTGAGACGTCACTAGTGTCTTCTCATCTTGGCTGATTAACACCCATGTATCAGATTTCCTTCTTTCATATTTTTCCCAGTTTCCTCACATTTCTTATCTACAATAGACCTGAAATAAACCTTTGCAGCCCTATAGGATTGCCTGTTTAACTGAAGAGTACATGGATACAGAAAATTCTTCACTGTCTATAAATCCTAATTTTTAAATTTGGCTGAATCAATTTCAAATGTCATTTGCTGTCTTGACTAAGACCTCTGGAGAATTTTACACATGACAAGTTCATATGTCGTATTTAAGGCTTGTATAAGTACTTGATTTTTTACCTCATGCCTACATATTTCCTACTGAAAGTTTGCTCCTTCAATTTAGTTCTTTGTTTTGTAGCTAATCTATGTTGTCTGGCTTGCCCTCCTCTCCCTTTCTCTCTCAATGTTCAGATTAACAATACAGTCTGATGAGCAGGTGAATGGCAGATCTTTGTTAGCAAAAAGTGTATATAAAAAGAGTACCATTTTTCTATTCTTGTCACATACACTAGGCTGATTAAGTTTGATTCTTTAATTAGTCAGAAATTGGATCCACTTTTAAACAATATAGAACTAAGATGCACATGACAAAGCAATGATCTAGGATTTCTAAACCTAAAGTATTTAGAAAGCATGATGCTGCTCAGCACTCTGCTCTCCATGAAATAACGTTCCTCTGAGTAGCAGCTGCCTTTTCCATCTTGCAGTTTGTCAGTCTCCTACAATGTTTCAAGAAAGAATGAAGTCTTTGGTTTTATTTGTGCCTATTTATCAGCTGAGCAGTGAGACTCTCAGAAAGAGTACGACTGGCCTACATTGCCTTGATGCATGTGAAGTATTAAATGGCTTATCTCATACCACTCACAGCAAAACAGATTAGAGAAAGACCATGCACACAGGCATTTCCATTAACTACTGCCATCTAGCAACAGTGTTCCCTAGAAACATCACGCTCTTTAATTTTTTTGTCTTGCCACTTCTTCCATTCTCTTTAAACACCTGATAAGATCAGGCATAAAACAGTAAGTAGTTTAAGTTTTGCTGGTGTTGGAGGACTTTTCAGCCATGAATTTCAATTTTTAGCAGATCAGAGGACAGAAAACATAAATCCTCTAATATGTACACTGAAATTCCTAATGTGTTGGGATACTCTGGCAGTATATTTGGATTCCTGCTCAACTAACAGATAGCAATGTTGCATGTCTAAATTTCATCTTTCATTTATAACCTTGACATCATATGTACAAGCTAGATTTTAATACTGGCTTTAAACCATCTTTATTGATCCTTTTCAACTCAGGCTTCACCAGGGTGTAGTTATAGGGATGGGATTAAATTGGACTCACTGCAGCAGGGATCACCCTCTCAAGAAGCCAGTTCAATTTTTCTCAAGTCCTAGAACATATTACCAGATGTTCTGGGATGCATGCTGGGACAGGACTGGATAGCTACCACACAGGATTATGATATCAGATAAACCTGGATTGTTGTACATTACAGTGTGATATACAGTGGAAAAGCCTGCACAGCTATGCTTATTAAAGATCATTTCATTTAATGAGCAAAATAACTGAACTATATTGTAATGCACATCAGAGTAAGGTTCTCTGGATTAGTCTTGCAGTACACTACAGAACATCTGCAATGATACATTGTAGAATTGTATCTGTCCTGATGTAAACAAACAGAAAAATTATTGAGCTCATAGCAAATAATATAATAAAGTTCAAGAGATTTAACTCCAGCCAGACCTCTGACACATAGGCCCTCTTGTTTGAAGTTAATTCTTGTTTGAATCAAAACTTATCTTTTAGAACCCATTTAATTTTGTATTACAGAGTTTTCATGGACCTTCCCCACTGTGACCGCAGCTAAGCTGTTAAAATGGCCAGTCATACAATCTGCCAAAAGTATAAAGAGTGTGTGTATATATATATGTATATATATGTGTGTGTATATATATATATATAAAGAGATCCTGTATTTTGTTGGATTGCCTTATACGTATATTCATATATTTTCTATATTAAAGTGCTTTTTATAATTCCATATATGATATTCTAATTTCTCCAGCTTCCATAGAAACAGTCTTTTTCATTTCTGCTTTGGTATTCCAAGTATATCAAAATGTGCTGGTTTTAGCTGCAACAGTATTTATTTTCTTGTGCTGAACACAAGGTTGATAATGTAGAGATGTTTTTGTCATTGCTGAGCAGATACTACACAGTATTCTGCTTTTCCTACTGCCATGCTGGGGAGGAGACTGGGTGCATAGGAAGCTGGGAGGTGACAGTCAGGGAAGGTGACCTCAACTGACCAAAGGGACATTCCATACTCTGTAACATCAGGCTCTCTATATAAAACTCCCGGGGAAAGAAGGAATAAGGGAAAGGGCCTTTGGAGTGCTGATGTTTGTGTTCCCAAGTCATCGCTTTGTGTGACAGGGCCCTTCTCTCCTGGAGATGGCTGAACACCTGCCTGCCCATGGGAAACAGTGAATTCAGTCCTTATTTTGCTTTGCTTTTGTGCATAGCTTTCACTGGTAAACTGTCTTTATCTCAACCCATGAGTTTTCCAGCTTCTACCCTTCCAAATTCTTCCTGATCTTTCTGGTGGGGGCGTGAGTGAGTGGCTGTACAGCGCATGGCTGCTGGCTGGGGTTAAACCATGACACAAGGCTTACTGAAAGTCAGTATTAAAAGTCCAAAAGGCCACTCAGATATTTTTTTAGCTTTATTTCTTAAAAGTTATCAAGAACTGCTGATTAAAAGTATGTGACATTACTGGCTCCAGTTTAATATCCTGTTGAATTACTGTTGAAATTGGAAGTATTTTATCACAGTCATGTTCTGACATCAGTTTTTGGTCTTTCTCCAAGTACAGAACTATGCTGACCATCATTTAGTACAAAAGATACACTTATATAAACTTTGCATTGTAAAATTCTACTGGATTTTCATGCAATGCTAATGATAACTCTACTGATACTACTTGCTGTACAAATGGATCTGTTGCCATTTGTTTTTTCTTGATATGAGAGGTGAAAGAATATTTATAATTACTAGTGACAAGTATATTTGTCACTCCATTCATTATTGTGTCATTTCCTTCCCACATTTTACCAGTTCCTAGTTTCTAGTTTGTTATCAAACTCTTTTTTCTCCATCTGTTATTTTGGTTTTGTATTATATTTACCATAGTTACTTTCACACTTATTCTTCGCTGAGCTGAATGTTTTAACATGTGTAAACTTTTTTTTTTTTCAGTTTTAACTCTAGCACAACATTATTAAAGTGTTCCCAACACCATCCACATTTCTTACATAATATCTGTCTCTGCAAGGATTGTGACTACTAATTGTATCAGGTCTGCAATGCTGGACTTTCCAAGCAACATTTTTGTATGTGTATCTAAATACATCATTTCTTTGTTATATAAGTTACAGAACAAAGAGAATAATTTGCTGCATTTTAGTTTTGTGATCAATTCCTCTATCAGTCATAATGTGAATTAAAGCAGGCATTGTGACATGCAGATGTCACCTTTGCCTCTGAGATTCTCCCTTTCTGACCCTTTTGGTGAGTATTCCCTCCCATGACAATATGATTACTGTGGGAACTGGAGACCTTACAGTGATGGGGAGTTGTAATGTTTGGGGCTACTTTCAGACTATATTACCTTCAATAATTCCAGTCATTTACAGTGCTTCTTCTGTGGATGGAAACATGAATATGCGTCATTCCCTGTATGGAATTTGATCCAGAGACTATTTTATTATAAAATAATACTTACGTCCTATAGAAAAAAAAATGCTTTCCATATTTCTTTAGGTTCTTTACATGTACTGTAAACATTGTGGTACAATGATGTCAAGTTGGCTTTGTTGATTTTAGATACCATATAAAAAAACACTAGCAGATATTTAAGGAACTCACCTTTTCCTAAGTTTCAAATGTCACCTCCAGAGCATAAAGCCATTTGGATTTGTTACCTGCCTTCTAGAAGTTCTTAGTGTGCTCCTGAGATAATGACTGATTTTACTTTAGCTCTAATTTACTCTTTCCATAAATAAAAAATAGCAGCTGGACACTCATCTGTTTGTACCAGTAGAAGACATGCAGTTTTCTGCAAATGTAAGTGTAAGCATTGGAGAACTCAACACAGATTCATTAATGTTACTGGTATCTACAGTTTCATACTGATTCATGTTATTTCCAATGGCAGGAAAAAACTTAGAATATTTTTTAACCATATTCGATGTTCAAAAACAAATGGGAGTATCTCAATGACCCTCTTAATAAGACCTTAACCTGAAATCTTTCCTCCTCTTAATTTAGGTCAAAAAAAGTTCTTTATTTTGTGCATATGTCTTTGTAATCTCATTTAATTATTCTCTGGAAGTAGCTATTGTTAAGCCCCTACAATTTAGCACAGTTCAGCACATATTTTCAACTGCTTACAAGAACACACTGGGGAATGTGCTTTAATATCACTTCACACTTATTAAAATACAAATTCTGCCAGAGCAAGTATATGCTGCTGCTATGAATAAATAAATGTTAATAATAAAATGTACAAGTGAAAATTCAACCTACTCAAGAATATAGTCTAAATGTTTTTGTATAATAATATTTGTACCTGAATAAATATGTCAGTGAAGTAATTGCATATATTGTCATAATGACTATTAATACAGGAAATGACTACACAGAGATGAAAAACAATAAATGCTCCCAGCTTTTTTACTTCTAAAAAGAATAATTTCTAATATATCTTTATAATACTTCTAAGAAAATATTTCTAAAATTTTAAATATATTTCTAAAAAATTACAGCTGCCTTAAAGCACTTCTTTAAAATATGTCTCACTGGTAATAGAAATTTATGTATTTACTTTTTTTCTCCCTCTTTTTAGATATTTTTAAACGCAGATACAATCCGCCTGGGAAATCTACCAGTGGGGTCCTTTTCGTCCTCCTCCTCCTTCTCCTCCTCCTCCTCACCCAGCTCTTCAGCTCCTCGCCAGACTATCTATGAGCTCTGTGCTTGTCCCAATGGTAAACTTTACCTGTCCCCAGCAGGAGCAGGCTCCACATGTCAGTCCAGTAGCAACATCTGCTTGTGGAGCTAGAATGACTCCGTTTTATCCTCACACCAGAATAGCCTTTTGTTACCATCCCTCTGCTTCACAGTTCAGTTTGGTTTCCCTTGTGACAAGTCCGACGCTCCAAAGGGCCTGCAGAGCAACTTCTTCCACTGCAAGCAGGAGTACGGCGCTGCCTCCTCTTGTGGTCTGTGCTGCCCTCGACACAGAGATGGGAGAGAGATATCCAGAAAACAATGTATTCTTCATCAGGAAACCTAGAACATAAGATCACCTTATTTTCCAAAAGGAACAATAACACAGGTGCCTTTGCTACTTGAAGTGAAGCACATAGTTTTAGATTTTTGCAGGACCTGGATATGAACTGCACATAAATATATCTAGAGAGACAGAGAGAGAGAGTATATTAATTTACCCAGAATCTGATGGTGAGATTAATTGGTTCCCCCTGTATGATAAATAACTTTACTGTCTGAAAGCACAATTTTCCATTCATCTTTTTGAAGTAAACTTTTATCCCTGAATTTTAAAATTTTAAAGCATTGTGTGATGCTTGCTTTACTAAACAAATTCAGTAAATGGTTTTTAATACAAAAAGAGAAAAAATTCCTCCCTGACTTTGGTTTCTTTAAAAATGTGTTGTTACTATTTGTCTACTAAGTCTAGGGTTTTGTACACTAGGTAAATTTTGGAAATGCTCAGCAATATTCCTTTAAAAGTTAAAAATACATGCTTTTGTTTGTCACATCTGAATGACCTTATATAATATTTTCATGGCCACTGCATGTGAAGCAATTGCTTTAAGTCGAACATACAGTTTCTGGAAAAGAAGAACCAGGTAAAGAAAGGAAATTCTGATGATATTGCTCTTCACAAGGTTCTCATAATTGGCAAATACAAACCACGGGAGAAATCTTCAAAGGTACATCTTGCCCATTTTCTGACTATCTTCTGCCACTTGAACACAGTACAAAGATTGGTAGTAATGTAACATGTGGTGCTGCTGAGATGCAGTGCACTAACAACTTGTATGGCATTCACATTTATTATTCTCTTTTGTTTACCATCTGTTGCTGAGGTTTCAAAGTAATAGTAGTATATATAGAACCACATATTAAACAACATTTGGTATTAAAAAGTACATACATATTACATTACCTTTACCAGGTCTGTGTTTAACTAATGCAGCCACATTTGCGCTCAGATCTCACTACTGACTTTCTTTTTTGACAAGTTTCATGTGGGATTTATTTCTTGTATCAATGTTCATACTTATTTGGCTTCATTGTTAATTGAAATCTTATAAAAAACGCTTTGGTATGCTGCTGGTAAATTTGGCACAGCATTGATTAACAAGAGTATCTTGAAACTTGCAGAACCCAGGAAAGTAAAACAATATAAAAATGTTTCCTATTGTGGAAGATGGCTTGATTGTGTGAGGTAAGTGTACTTTTTAATTATATTCTTTAAATTACATCACCTAGGTTGTATTTTTGGAGGCTTCTGGATCTAAGATCACAAATGAAATGACAGCTTTTGCAAAGTAATTCTAAGGCTGGGGGAGATGGTGCATGGTGGGTATTTCTACACACTTTTTAAAAAAAATATATTTTGAGAGAAAAAAAAATGAAAATGAGCTAACTAGTATGGTGATTGCCGTGGCATCTCATTACCACCTGATAAGATTAACTTTGTTTTCAGTTCAGGTGAAATTCACTCCTATGCAGAACCAGCACAAGACGTGTCAACAGCTTGACTGGTGCTTGCCTTACCAGTGGCCCTCTTCAGAGGTGTGAATTTTACCCCATAGCAAGAATTCTGTATTTGCTGGTTTTAACTGTTAAATGAAAGTTTTTAATTGATTCTTTTATGTATTCAAAAGAAGGCTGTTAACAGCTGACTTGTTGTCTCTTTGAGATTTTTCTTCTTTGAAATAAAATATACTAGAAAATATTGCAAGAAAATATATTAGAACATGAGGATTTTTCAGATAGTAAGAGGGACAAAAAGAGTTACAGATGACAAAGAAGATGACAATAAAACATGAAAAAGTGTAGCCATACAACACACCCTTATTGTATGTAGGGATATGGATGTCTTTTTCTTATGCGCACAAGTAATAGAATGGTAGATTGATAGTCATGAATTTCAGGAAGAAAAGTATAAAGATATCTATGAGGACACATCTATGTGTATTCATTATATGTGCACATCTAAAGATATCTGTTGCTTAAAAGATGAACAAATATAGTGACTAATCTATTTGGTGAATTAACATGGGGCTTCCCACAAATTGCATACAGGTAAGCCAAGGAGTTTTTTTCTCCTCAAATAAACCTGCAAGATGACTTGCAGATACTTTGTAATGAATTTTCCACTGAAAAATTCCTATTTGTTTGTTCTTCACCTTCTGAGATTATTTACCTGTTATTTGTTTAAAAAAGTTTCCTGTTTACTGGATGGAAGGACCCAGTCTTAATAAATTTTTCACCAATTTGGTTGGGAATGGGCAGGTAGGAAGAAAACTCTTGTTACTAGATTAATTTTAACAGCATAATAATTTGCCACTTTGTATGAAGAGAACTAAGACGAGATATATGGATAGTACATTGGACTCCAAAAATCCAACCCAGTAAGTTCACTTAGCTCTGTATTGTCAGGATATTCTTTATTGGAGTCCCATCAATATGAAGTAGAGCATATTTAAGAGCTTCTATGAGATAGAATAACAAGTTCTCATAAAGTCTTAATATTCTGTTGAATTTCATAATGTTGATGTTTTTCTTTAAAGCCATTGAAAACTGTAAGAAGGGAAGAAATAAGTTTGTATTTTAAAAAGTATTTTTGACCCACATGACTTCAAGGAGTATTCAAAAAGTGATTTCAATGCATTAACAATACTAAAAATTTAAGATGCCATTCTTATGACAGCAATTAAATATCTGCAAAGACCTTATTGGCTACATGTATTCAATATATATGATAGATTTATCTCCTGTAAAAAATATTTGTGTCATATTATAGGATGCTGTCTCTTTGTTGTTAAAAAAAGAAAAAGAGAGAGAAAAGTGAAAACATCAGCTGACCTCTCTGAGCACTGTCAGCTGTATGGTTTGTATTGCAGTTCATTCATTAGTTAAGTGTTAAGACCAAAGACAGACATTTCTATTATATCCAACACTATGACACTGCTGTTTCTACTAATTCTGTTGGAATGAAGAGATGAAAAGTTGTAATTACAACATGAAATGTAACATAGTTTAGATTTGTGCAGCATTTTGAGCTGTAGATTTTCACTTTTTTCCAGGGTTTAAATTTTTTGTCAGTGTCTTGCAATTACATTACTATTTATGCATAAGGGGGGGTCTTTTGGTGTTCCTAAGAAAACATACCAAGACATTGCTGCTTTGAAATGAAGTTATACTGGTTTGCTTGCAAAAATGGCTTGATTGGATAAAAGAATTCACTTTCGATCATTTTAGATGCAGAGGGTTATTAAGTCTGGAAGATAGAGCCATAAATGTCTAGAGGGATTTAATGAAGGATGTTTGAGATATTTGGTTGCTAACATAATGTATCTTTTAGGGGGGATTTGTTTTATTTGTTTTGCTTTGTTTTTACATTCCAAATAATTGCTAAATAAAAACCAAGTTAAAATCCACAAACTTTGGACTACGGAATTGTTATCAGCTGACTCACTGTAATGCGCATGAAAGCTGGATCAAAATCTGAGTGTTGTATTGTTCCAAACACTACTCAGTAAAGGTCTGCTAACCATTTTTGTTTTGTAACCTTCATGTTAATGGTTCTCTTGTGTATAGAAGTATATATAAAAAGATGGGAACTATTTTCTTACACATACTATGCAATATGTTTGTAGAACTGCAATATTACCAAAATTACAAAAGCTGTGCTTTTGTACTCTCTTGCTTTATGTAAAACAAATCTTTTTTCTATTTAATGGTCTGTCTGTCTTAAAATTGTGGATAACATTATTCAAAAGCAGTACTCTGAAAATTTTAAGACTTTTATTTTATTTACCTTTGATTTTATTTTTTTAATGAAAATAATGGCAAGGTTTTGGAAGTTGGAAAATGTTTTTTCTTGGAAAGCTAGAACTTTTTTAGCATGTAATTAACACTCAGTTTAAAACGTCTCCTGTACTTCTTTCATTTGGTCTTAGCATTTCCATCTGGTGCTACCATATAACCATAAATAAATCTGATACACTAAATAGGAAACATATCAGAACTAATTTCAAGAATAATCAAACAGGAATCCTGCTAAGAGTGAGGAGAACATATAGAATGGCTGATGAGAAACTTTTAGGATTTCTGGTGTTTCTTTATGGATTTTTTTGTTTGCGTTTCCTTACCTCTGTCTACATTAGCAACATGATAATAGCTATAATTTGTTTTTCAATTGTTTTGTCCTCATACACAGATTATACAGTTTTATTTCAAACATTTTTTGTAAACAACAGACACTTCATTTAAATGCAGTACTTATGTTAAGAAAACCCAATTTTAAAGAAGTGTATGCTTTATTTCTACAGCAGCATTAGTAAAGTTTAAATTACGGTGCTGCTATGCCATCTACCATAAAAGCATATTACACTTCTCAAGTTCTGTTGTATCTTGCCAGAATAATCTTAAACTGCATATTCATGTTTAAACTGCACTTGTTTACAAGCCACTTGAGAATTACAGAGTCATGTAAAAGGTTTTGTGGTGGTGTCACCAATGCAAACAAATGCTCTCTGTGCTTACCCTGGGCAGTGTTGGTGCTGGTAACAGCACAGCTTTGCACCAGGCTCAGACAAAAAGCAAGGTGAGCATTTAGTGGGTCTGTTTACACTGAACTCCTTGCTGCCATATTATGATTTCATCAATACCCAGAGAGCAACTCACTTCACAATGCCTAAAAAATCAGTAATTTCTGTACAAGAGCAACAGTTGCATAGAACCATCAGTAATATAGACTGATAAGTCTCAGGTGACTAAAACATGATAGCTGATACAGCAAGAAAAAATATTCTTAGCCATTTTACTCAGGGTTGGACTAGTCCAATATGGGGAAACTACTGCCAGTAAAAGAGAAATAGAAAATAAGTGAAAAAAAATCCACCATATGCACCATGCTGATTCAACAGAGCTCACACTGAGACGAATTTAATACAAGCTCTCTATGTAAAATATAACTGTGTCTCCTCTGAAAGTTGGAACTGTGCTTCAGATGATGTTGTTTGAATTTGAAAGTATTATTTGCTCTTTCACCAGTACATTTCTTATACAGGCCAGAACAGGAATAGTGTCAGAAGAGCTGAGGTAAAATCTTACACTGTATATCCAGTCTGATCAGAGTCCATTAACCACAATAAAATCTAGCCTACTTAACTAAGAAAAAAAAAATTGAAATTTGAAACTTTTGCTGAATTTTGGGAAAACTTTAAGTGGATTTCACCTTTTTAAGGAGTGTCCAACTGAAGAAGTGTCTTCAGTTCTGACATGTTTAAGCAATGACAGAAATTTATATTAAAAATTTTGGCCTTGGGGCTAACCAGCTATATTTAATGCATGACTTGATCTGAGAAGCAAAAGTTGCTTTTAGTCACATGTATGCCCCTTTGTTTGAGAGACTCACAAGGGAGAAGTTCAGCTTTCAGCATCACCTAGAGCACAGTGTAAAGTAGGACTTAAGGATAAGAGATGCATTACTGAAGGCAAGATGTATTGTTTTCTGTGCTCTATTATATTTTGAGAGCTTGCATAGTCATTTTTTACCACTGAGAGATCTGCATTCTAGCACAACAACTTATTTCTAAGTATATATTTCAGAACATAAATTGTTTTCTTTCCAGGGGATGTTTATTCAGTTTTCTTGTCCCAAACACTGCAACAGTTAGTAAGTCAAATCCTCCTTCTTAACTCCCACCCACTCTTAACTCTTCAGCTGAGCTTCAGTTGTCCCCTTAAGCATCCACCTTTCTTCACAAATAACAAAAGTATAGGCAACAAGAAGAATTTTGCTGTCTCTTTATTAAGATGCTTCCTGTGTGACTTACTTAAACTGGGTCAAGGGGAAGGTTATTTGCTTTGTGACTGAAGAAGTTATATAAGAAAGGAAACACACATAGGTAAATATAATTTTTAGTCTATGTTACTGGAATGATACTTCTAGAGTGAAAGATTTTAGACTATAGGCTCCTTAACAACTTTTTATTTCTCAGATGTTTTGTCATTCAGTTAATGTATTTAAAATGCCATAAAATAAAAATGCAAATTATCCAATCCTGTTACATTTTTTTAATAGAAAAGGAATCACTGAGATCATTATTTGTCCCTCTCTACCCATGCGCTTATTTGCTCTAACAAATCTGAAAAAAAAACAGAGTTAAAATGTTAAATAGGATAAAGATAGCTATTTAAAACCCCTATTAATAATAGAATATTGTTCCTTTTAGTTCATGACTGACATTCTCATTCATCCTTGATAAATTAATGCTCTGATTTCTTATACAGTGGCAAGCTTTCTGTTGTTTTTTGTGATCTCTGGAAGATAGGACACCCCTAATGATAAAGGAAATAGAATAACTGCACAATATTGAAAGAAACATCTGTGATAATATTCCCCATGCTACTATGGAACTCAGAAAGATATGGGGGGCATTTACTCATGTGAGGGAAAAGGGTCATCTGAAGTATTTAAATATTGTGAAGAAAATAGTCAGGATGTTTCCAGCTCCATGCTCCCCAGGATAACTGAGACGCGGTGTTGCAATAACCTTCGAGAGACAAACAGAAAGGAAATTTTTCTTGATCTGCATAGAGATGTGTAGGACAGTGAGGCACAGGCAGTAAATCTAAATCATGCAACAGTAAAAACAGTCAGAAGACTTCTCCCTAGCCCTCAGAGAAATGGAAAGTTGGGTGAAGATGTATCATAAATTCCTAGAATGGTTTGGGTTGAAAGGAATTTTAAAGAGCATCTAGATTCAACTCCCCTGCCTTGGGCAGGGCCACCTTCCACTGAACCAGCTTTCTCAAAACCCCATATCCAACCTGACCTTGAACATTTCCAGGGACACTCACAACTTCTCTGAGAAATGTATGCCAGTGCCTCACCAATCTAAACCTAACGTCATCAAATTTAAAGCCAGTAACCCTTGTGCTGGCACTACATGCCCTTGTAAAAGGTTCATCTTCAGTTTTCTTGTACACCATCATTAGGTACTGCTCTAAGGTCTCCCTGGAGCCTTCTCTTCTCCAGGCTGTACAACCCCAATCGTCTCAGCCTTCCCTCATAGAAGAGATCTTCCATCCCTGTATTCACTGCTGTGGCCCTTCTTTGGAACTCACTCCAACAGGTCTGTGAATCATTTTTGTATCTTTATATCCTTGAGTTTTTTTTCCTTTATTTTCTTGGCTCTTTTAAAAACCAGCATCAGGAAGGAAAAAAAGCAGTAACCTAGGTATGAATATTGTGCTCCTCAAATAGAAGGTGACAGTGAACTCTATGTTTGAATATGTATCTCTGTTTATGGCAGAAAGAGATGAAAATAGGCCAGTACAGTAGGATGGACTCAAACCCCAGTAAAGTCAATAGGAAATAATGACAAACTCATGTCTCTAGATTAAGTTTTAAATGTTCATTAAAGCTTTGTACCAAAAAAAATTAAATTGTCATAGTCCACGACTTTTTATAGTGCATTTCTAAAATGCATCATTAACATTAGTGTAATTTTTCCTCTGTAAATTGTTCCAGCTTCTAACTGAAAGTACCACTTTGACTCCCTCACAAGGAGAGCTCTAAATAATTGTACAGTCTTCTGTCATTTGTCAAAACCAAATTAAAAAATTGTAAGATGTCCAAAATGAATCATAGAAAAAAATGGTAAAAAAATTCTACTGCCAATGCCTTTTCATATTTTGGCTCAGTGTTTTCCTTGCAGTAGAGGAGTTGCACTGTTTCTGAAAGCAATAGATTTGATATTCCTGGCCTTCCCACTCACTTTTAAAGAGTCTCTGCAGACTATGCTGCTTCCCTTCCCTTTTGCACCGTGAAAAATTAGAGAAATTAATTATTTCTATTGGGTTTCAGCTTGATTTTTGTTGTGTGTTTTATCTTTACACTTACCTTAATCTCTGTTTTTAAGTGTAATCTGATGGCAGCTGCTAAGTCTGAAAATATTAATGGTAGCATGGGGTGGGTTATTGCTCAAGATAATAATTGTATGGTAGAGCAAAATTCAGGAGGAGAAAGGGAGTATACAAAGAAAAAGCATGAAAAGAAAATAAAGGCATGGGAAAAGAGACAGAGTGGTACTAGTAAAGGTTTACTGTTAAAAGGGGAAGAAAGTGCTAAATAAATGTTAAAATTTCTCTTTCCCTTTCTGACCTTGTCAAATATATCATGCCAAAGTGCAGAAAGCAGGGAAAAGCTCCAGGATAGCATTGATTCAGAAGTCCTTTTCAAGACCAGAAATTCAAGACCAAAAAAAGACTATTCATAGGAACAAGACAGTAAAAACAACATCAGAAAATGTCTGTTGCTTCTCTGGCCTCTCTGTGAAGATAGGAACAGATGTGGAAGCTATAAGCTATGGAAACTGTATAGAAGACAGAAAGCTTTATGTACAAAAATACAGTTCTGGAAGAAGTCACTGAGGCTTACATTAGGCTAGAGCAGTGTAAATGGAAAATAGCTGGAACAAGAATTAGAAAATGGAGAATAGTCTATAGGTTGGTGAGCTTTTGTTTGCTTGTTTGATTTGAGGGTTTTTCAAGAGGAGGGATTCTGGACTGTAAGTTATTTTCTTATTTCCTTATTTCTCTTTCCTTTTGTTCTATTTTGTTTTCCAAATACAGCATCGGAGAACAAAGAGACTCATGCTGTGATTTCACAGCAGTCAAGACATATATATATATATATATATATATGTGTGTGTGTGTGTGTGTGTGTGTGTGTGTGAATGAAAGAACAATTAAGAAAGCAGTGCTACTTACAAGCATTTTGTAAACAGTAAAACAGTAGTTTTCTTGTTTTATGGAAGGTTGATCCATCAGGTAAAGAATGAGACTGACAATGAAAGCACATATTTGTGTTCAGTTTTTTTAACATTTATCTCTGCTCACATCACATTACACAGTTTTCAAGCCCAGATGAGTCCTTTTATATTACCATGTAAAGAAATATTTTGTATTTCTACATATGAATTAGTTCACATGCAGTGGAAATTTTCCATAAAGGTATTTATTCTCTATGATGATTATTGCCACCTCATCTTCACGTTTCCCAGAATAAACTGCTGGACTGTACTAGACCTACTAAAATTCTGACCTTACCTCTTGGTTCTTCAATTATTACTTTGGGAAAGTCTAGGACACCATACCAATCCTTTTTATGGTGCTGTGATAATAAATATTTCTTCTCATGCATGTTAGCATATATTTGTGAGCGAGTCACCATATGCTTAACCAGATTCCTGGAGCTGCTTCTAAAATTATTTGTTTATTTACATCCAGTTTCCAAAATCTTGCATGGCTTTAATATAATGTGGGTTTTTATATTTTTGTTTAACTATAGTACATAATGTACTTTTAAGAGATTTAAATTATACACCTAAACCACAAAACTTTATTAATGGCCATATGTTCCTGAGAACTGAAAGGGAAAAATACATTTAAATCATATTATCTCACATTTTACAGAACAGTGTAATTTTTGTTGTTCTAGGTGATTTTCCTATCTATTTTTAGGAAACCTTACAAGCAAACATTTAATTGATTTTGACACTGTACAGTTTGGCTAAGGAATATCAGTTCAGTTAGACTATTGCGTGACAAAGTATTAACATTCCAAAGAAACATTTCTAAATGGTGTATTATTCCCTTTTAGAAGTAAATAATGTATTATCTTGTTGTGAAGTATCACAAATTAAATTATATTAATTTTTAAATAAATGTAAATAAAGTTCTTTAGTAGAAACTTCTGTGAAATGTGCACCTTCAATTTATTGACCTTTTCTGCTAATGTAATTAATTTGGAAAATATGCTAATTATTTTCATATTTTATGGCATTTTGCATTGTCTCACATATCTTTTGAGTAAGTGGGATATATGTTTCTATGGGTTTTTGTGCAGAATTCATATATTTTTGTTCTATTATTTAATTAATATCAAGTTATCATTTGGATTTATTTATTTTGGATGCAGTTTTGTCACTACACTTAACAGTTAGGTCAAGTTCATCCAAAGCTCTGAATATATATTTAGCTTTAAGTATGTGAGTCATTCCAGTAAATTTAATGGAGCTTCTGAAATGTATCATTTGAAGCATGATAAAATATTTTGCTTGATCATCTTCATAAATCAAGCAAAGATAGGTAATACCTTTCCAGTTTAAAAATTATTTACTGTAAAATAATGAAGGTGAAAGTGTAGTCTGACTATTCCACAGTGCTTCACTTTTACTTATTTTAGTTGAGTAAAGCTTCTCTTGAGAAGATCTATTAATCACTATTTTCCTTTTCAGATCTGTGTGTGACTTCTAAGCACCGCTGGCCCTCTGCATCATAACTATTTTTATTCCTGATTTGAATTATATCAGCATCTATTATGTTGAAGTGTTTTGTGTGAGTTCTAAAAAGCCCTGCTGACTTTATAAGAACATACTCTATTGTGTCTTTGAGGATAAATGGCATCAATCAGCATAGTGAATCAGTGGCATTAGGCTATATTTCACATGTACACCTCTAGAAGTTATCTAAATTTGAAGCCTTGAAACATGAATAAAAGCTTTACCCTGCTCATGAAGGGCAAAAGGACCTTGATTCCATACTTCTGCCATAGTACAGTTTGCTCATTCTGATATTCTCTTACTAACAGTGTCTTCCCAGATGCATTGGATGGTGTGAACACCCATCGTCAGGCATGAATTCCACAGGATGAAGAAAATCAATTTGTATTGTCAAAAAATGAAGGTGATGCAGATGGTCACTGTATATTGCCAGTTGTTCTGCAACTCTGGAGTCTTTGAGAGGGATTTAAAAAACAAACAAGAATCCATTTGTAAATTGTAAAAAGCTTCTCAGCTTCATGACTGTCCTATTTATTATGATGGGACACAGAAGAACTTGAACAAAAGGAGAATGGAACTTTCTTCACACCTACAATAATCATTGTATAGTGGAAGAGAGAAAAGGAAGAAAATTACGGTTTTTAGTTTTGCCCACATGAAAATAATAGCTCTGTAATATCAGATTTTGTATTGGGAGATCTGGCTGTTAGCTGTATAAGAATTGACTTCTCTGTCAGAGAATAATTATTGGCAAAAAAATTTAGTTATGTATTTTCAATCATTGTGATTATTCTGCTTGTGCTGTCTCTTTTTCTTATCCATTAACTTTATAACTCCTTAGGACTCTTTCTGAAAGAATCTGTAGCAAATAATATTGGGAAAAATCTCTGGGTTAACAGCCTTACCTTCTCAAGATTAAAAGAATAACACATGGAAATAATGCTTGATTTTATAAGAAAAATTTAAAAATCTGGTCATAATTACAAATTAA
Source organism: Chloebia gouldiae (assembly GCA_003676055.1). Lineage (NCBI taxonomy): Eukaryota > Metazoa > Chordata > Aves > Passeriformes > Passeridae > Chloebia > Chloebia gouldiae. The sequence goes on from QUSF01000005.1 coordinate 20,592,922, forward strand.
ATTACCCGAATATCCCCTTAAAAATAAATAAAACATCTTAGATATCACTGCATAGTTTTCATGCTACATTCCCCTTGGACTTCTGTGAACTCTGGAAAAAATACCCTGTCGCCCTGATTTTTTAAGATTTTCTAAAGCCTCCTGAGTTTACATTCTTGTAGCAAAATTTCTCACACACTTTATGTAAATAACTTATTGGTTTTGCATTCCTTTATAGAGGCAGAGTAATTTGATGGACTGATAGTTTGTCCAGTGTTGTTGGAGAGGTGGCACTTTCACCCTCCAATCCACTGTCACCTTTGGAAAACTATAAATGCTGGAGTCAGAAAAAATAAGCTGGCCTTTTAGCCTCGACAATAGCAGCGGCTTGCCTCGTGCTTTCTCGTGTCCTACAGTGACAATACCCCGTCAATGCACTTAGCCCAGCCAATGTCCACGTCTAAGTCAGGCTGGCAGTGGCAGCAGAGGATGGTAATTAAGGACAGCATGGGTGTCTGGCCAATTTGCACAGTCCCTTCCCCAGAGATTCCCCCAGTACCCACAGTTATATTCCCTGCCTCATTCCTTTGGTATTGGAAGTTGTTGTGCATGAGTTTCTGTAATCCTTTTTAAAAACTGCTGACAGTTGCTTTCTGTGGCAGCAAGTTCGCAAGAACATTATTTTATCTAATTTAAACATATCTTCAAGTAATTTCACTGACTGCCCTTAGTTATTTTATTGTGGGATTTAGTATATAACAGAATAGACTTTTCAGTTGTAATGGACATACAGAGATCATCTAGTCCAACTTCTTGACCACTTCATTGCTGATGAAAAATGTGAAGTGTACTCTTAAACACTGACAGGCTTCAGGTATCAACCACCTCTCTAAGGAAGTCTGTTCCAGTGCTTGATGACCCTTTTCATAAAGAAATGTTTCCTAATGTCCAGTCCAAACCTCCCCTAACTGGATGAATAATATCTCTGCAACCACTTTATCCACCACCATAAAAGACAAACATATCTCCTTAAAGAGACCCCATATTCTCTGCAATTTATTCTTACAATACTTCAGAACTCTCAGATAAACCCTCTCAGTCCTGGTCACTAACTGACACCTAATTTACTTGGTTGGGTAGTTGTCCTGCATATATTCTCTAGTGATTTAGCCCCTCTGATCTGTCTGCTACACAGAATACATTGAGTGTGACGATATCCTCAGTACCATCAGCATCCTCTTGTAGTTCTGACACTGAAAATAAATTTTACTTTTGCTCTACTTTGATTCTAAAGAAAGGATGATTTTCTTCACAGGAAGAGTGATTAGATATTGGATTGGACTGCCAAAGGAGGTGGTTAAGGAGCAACTGGGTGTGGCAATTGGTACCATGGTCTAGCTGCCATGGTGGTATTGGGTCATAGGTTGGACTTGAAGAACTCAGAGGTCTTTATTTCTGGCTTGATTATTTCTCTGTTGTTCTGTGATTCTGCATGTGACATTGCACATGACAGTCAGACAGCCTGGCCAGCAGTCTGGTTTGTCCGCTCTATTTTTATGTTTATTCCCTCCTGGCCTTTCAGAGACACATGAATATAAACCACATCCTCTCAGAGGATTCCTCCAGGTGCTCCTATGTGCCTGTTCACCTAGCCTAAATACTCCTCTACAACCGTTTTAATTTGCAGTGCCAGTAGATTGGTTCCATTTCTGCTAAAGTGCAGTCTTAACAGGATGACTGAAAGTTTTAAATCTATAATTCTGAAAATGTTGATGCATGTCACATCTCTTGACAAGAGACATGCACACTCCTGAAGACAGAGACCTCTAACCAAACTTCCCAAAGTACACGAAGCAAACTATGCTAGAAAGCAAGAAAAATATGTTCATAAGCCACTACTTGAACCTTTAGCTCTCGTTTCCTAAACCTGTATTAAAAACATACCACTGAAGCAGCATTTTTAATTGTGTTTGACTATTTTATTTTCCAGTGAAATAGTTTTTGAGTAACTTCTGGTCATAGTTCCTCCTTTCCTAGTAGTACTTTTTTCCTAGTAATTTGCTTATCTTCATATTCCCAAAATGTTTATTGCAATAAAATTTGTCCCACATATTCATCTGGCATATAAATTATGTTGCTCTCTGATCATACAGCAACACAAAATAAGTTTTTTCTGCTGAGGAGAAATGGGATTTTTAAAAAGTATCTAAATAAGACTCCAGGTGGGCCTGCTGGGTGTTTACTGGGTAATCAGTGCTTGGAGTTGTTGCAGCTGGTGTCTTCATCTCCTGCAAGGCTTCAGCCTTCCCGAGCAGATTTGGCTCTAACTCCTGATCAAATCCCAATTCCTGCTCTTGTGCTGTCTTTACTGCTGACTCCTGAGGTAGTTGTCATGTTCTTCATCCTGTAACGCTTTGTGCCTCACTCTGATGTGTGAAGCAGCTTGGTAAGTACTGTTGAAGGGAAAGGAATTGTCTACTAGTGAGTGCACTGTGGTTGGAGCCTTCTCGGGCTTAGAGCTCTCCAGACAGCTGAATAATCATCACAATATGTTGTTTAGTGTTTTCTGCATGGAAAAAAGTAGCTAAACTATTTTCAAATGTTTGGTTTTTCTCCATTATTGGAGAATATCATAAGTGCTTTGCCCTCTCTTACCCTGTTGCTAAGGTTCCAGTCTTACAAACAAGTATGTAAGGCTTTAACTGCTGGTAGGCTACAATCTTCAGTAAATTTTATCAGGCTGCTCACAGGGTTAACAGTATGTACCTCACTAAATGACTTTGTACCTCATACTCTGTGGGCTTTACCCAAATTCAGAGAATAAAATTATGCACAGCGATTAAAAAACAGATTCTTTTTAATGCCTTTTATCCAGTTTAAGGACTATTCAGGATTATATTAAAAAAAATAAATCAAGGAAACCAGGTTAAGATAAGAAGCAAATGTTCAGCAATACAACAAGCTCTAAAGGAAAAAAATATTGTTTTTCTAGTGATGTTAACCTGGTGCTTCCTGCTGTGCTTTAAAAATGGAAAACAAAAGTGATAATAGATTTGCAGTTAGCAAATTAACAGCTCTTACAGTTATTAAAATAAGGCATTCCATGTTTGTAATGTCCTGAGAGCCATATTTTTAATATTCTATGCAATTAGATTTTATACAAAATCTCTTCTTACTCTTTCACTCTTTGTTTTTAAGGACATCTGCAGCAATCTATATTTCTTGTAGATATATGTAACAATTTAATAAACCTCTGGATTATTTCCTCATTACAAGAAAAATTTGTCATCCAGAGAAATTCAGAAGGATATTTAAAATTATCACCAAATCTAGTGATATGAATAAAAATACATATCTTGTAAAAAAACCCAAAAAATCCCAAAAAAAAAATCTCGCCTCACTGCCTGTGTAAACATTTGTGCCAAAGGCAATGATTTATGCTCATTTTCTTTGTAACCTTACATACAGGGATTTTTTCCCTGATTCTCCTGTTCACACAATTAATTCTTCTTGCTGCATTACTTCTTACTACTTCAGTAATTATATATAAAATTTAGACTGCATCATGTATTAAATTGTGTGTCAATAAATTTGGCACTTGGCATTTATGGCTTTGCTTAGAGGCTTATAATTTTAGTAAGCCTGACCACTTTTGAACTATTTAAAGAGCTTTTCCACTTCTGTTATGCTCACTGTTATTTATGAAATCTCGTGTCTTTAGATATCCTAAATTTTATTTTCAGTAATTATCATGGATAGATGTCTAAACTCTAGGGATTACAGCTTAACAGGTGTCAGTTAATACCATGCTTGAGTGCTGCAGATAGCCCAAGGAGTATATTCATGTCTAATTGTCTACACTCCAGAGCACAACAGCTGCCACTTGTAGCAGATGCATCATCTGACTGATGGTGTTCTGCAATGTGTCAACAGGGATTTCTGATGCAGCTGATTATATATGATTGTATTTGGCATAGCTGCCCAGCCTTAATAGGCACTGTTATCATTGTTCACTGAACACTGGAATACTTTAGTCAGCTGTTTGTTATGCCAGTTATAAAGAACTATCAGCCAAAAATTTTCACTAAGTTGGCTGTTTACTGGACCATATGAAATGAATCATTGACCCTAATGAACTAGTGTCCTCATGTCAAAAATACACTACAGTGGGGGGAAACAACAGCCTTGGCAAGAACTCTTTGCAACAAGAACGGAGACTCTTCTGATTTTGATGGATAATTGCACAAGTATTGGACTAGCAAATAAATAGGTAATAGTTCTAGGAATCTGCACTACTGCTACCTGTGTGAGTTTTTATATAAAAGTCTCATTCTTACAATGATCTTTGCAGCATGGCTGTGGTAGACAGCCTCTCATTTCCCAAGTCTTTTGCATGACATTTTTCAGAGAGAGGGATGGAGAGAGATAAACGGAGGAAAAAAAAAGAAAAGAAAAAATTATCTTTAGCATCAAGACTAACTTTGTTTTGCACTTTATAATTTGTAATGTACTTTAAGATGATGTCTTATATTCAAGGAAAGAAAGATGCCTTGAAGGTATACAAAGCATTGACTGATTTTTAAAAAAACAGAAAAATATATACTGGTAGGTAGAATCTAACGTATTCTAGAGTATGAATTTGAAGGAAGCTTGGGAAAAGCAGGGAGAAAAAAGTAAAATCATTAAAAGCTTTCAGATTTGTAAGAGAGTAAGCTCATATATTTTTCTCATATGTCTTCATTCAGATTCTTGATTTTTTATGAAAACTGAATCATCAATCATTTCCTGGAAGAATGATTAGAAAATGTATAATGACTGACCCAACATTAGTCTGACTTCCCCCCCGTCCCCATTCTCCTCACGTTTGTTTTTTTTTTTTAAGTCTGTGGCTTTACTTGGAACTAATGTAAACATTTCATAAACTCAGACTAGGTTTTCTTGATTTCTTCTTCTCTTTATGGCAGAATTCCATCTTTAAAACAAATATACAAAGAGAGGGTCTACAATATTAACCTTTACTAACTTAAAAAGAAAGGAGTTCAATTCATAAAAGCTGCTATAAAACAAAATTCTGGTAGTGTACTGGGAAGTTAGAACCACTCAAACTATTCAATGCTGCTCTTACAGTATCCAGGAAGGAGCTTTCAGATATTATTATTCTTCACCACATATAAACTCTTTGGATTTATTTCTATTAAGTTAATGAGTGGAAGAAAAATATAAATCTAGGAATTTTTTTTCTGTAAAATTAATGCAGTAAATGTCTCGGAAGAGAAAGTGTCAAATCATTTTTAGCTGATGAGGTCAAAACAGTCTAAATTAATAAATAATTGAATTATCATATTTGATACCAGAGTAATTTGGGGAAAATTGATTTTGAAAACCATGGGAGATAAGGATAAGGGAATTGTTTGCAGCTTCTTCTGATAGGTATCCTGAATAGATCTCATGCCATGCAGAGTCTGATTTTCTGATTCCCAGAGACAGATTGCAACAATGTCTTAAAATAAATAAAAAATATTGTTATGGAACTTCTAATGTCAACTACTAAGGAGGTAAAAATAGTGGTGGGTTTTAGAAGCAAGAAACTGAAGACTGATGGGGAGCATTTCAAATGAGAGAGTGATTAGTTCTAGGATTATGGGCTGTACTGTGTGAATTCTCAGATGACCTAAGTTAATAAAGTTAAGTAGTCTGATTAAGTGATATATCTCTCCTTGTTCATCATAAAAGGCAGAAAGCACTCTGCAGAACAGATGTAACTCTAAGCCGTCAAATTTATGTTGGCATCTGGAACACATGATGCTGCCTTACTTACAACATGATGTTTCATTAGAATATGTTAGGGAAAGCTACCTTATACACAGATAAGTTTGATATGCCATAGCAAGATATCATTGGAAAGGACAGCCTTTGCATCTCTTGCAGTTAGTGATGCAAACCAGTTTTCAGTAATCAATTCTTGTGGAGACATGAAAAACTTTCAAAATGAGACAAATGTCATTTTTTTACAAAGATGGTCAGATTTTAACAAGACCTTGGATGAGTCATTGACAAAGCCCATAGCTATATGAATTTTGCCTAAATTCTGAATGGAAGATAAGTTTACATGCAGAAGATGAGTCTGTCATCAGGGAAGTACTGGCTTGTAATTTATAGGGAATTCTCTGGTTTAGGTGAAACAAGGAAAACCAAAATTTTCCCTTTAAGGATGAGTTTAATTATGTTGGCTTTTCAAAAATTTCCTACATTTTAATAAGCATCGAAATACTGAAATAATCAAAAATGAGCTAAGCAGATATGCTTACATTACAATTCATAGACATTGCATCAATACACGGAGTATAGATGTGTGTGTGTGCATATATTTTTGTGTGCATGTATAAATTTTATATACCTCAAAAAATATGTGATGTGTCAGATTCCAAGTAGTCAAAAAGGTGAACTGTCAGTTCCTTGTCTTAAACCTGTTCTTATTTTTCTACTTTAAGTAAAATTTTACAGATTGTTCTTTATGCTTAAAAAAAGTTTCCTCAGCACAGAGGAATTCTTAAGCTGGAACTGCATTGTTCTTAGATGGTTTGCTTTGCTCTCATTGTGTTTTAATGACAAGCACGTGAAAAATTCAGTTACTATGTTCTAATTATTATGTCATAGAATAAGCCCTTCAGTTTTAACATTATGGGACTGAATAGAGTTAACTGCTGTGTACAGAGGTGGCTGCAGTTTGACATCCTTAGCTGTAATGGGATTTCAAGACATATCAATCAAATCAACCTGTCACTCAGGGCCTTAGACAAAAGAGTGTGTGATATTTGACATGACTGGGTATCTTCAATTCCCATAGCTAGAAACTCTTATTATGTTTTAATAGGCTTTTCAGCCTGAACTGATAACTCTGAACAGGGTAGTCTATTGAAAAGATGAGTTGGTTTTTTAAGGTCAGACTCAACTACTGTAAAAATATGCTGTATGCAATGCCAGTCTTGGTCAAAGTCTGCCTGCCTTCTACATAGTTTGCTCTGCCAGGAAGGCATTACAGTGGTGCATCTAACACTGTGGATAATAGAGAGTCTGAGTGTTGATCTTGCCTGCTGTGACTCTGTATTTGACTTTTCTCCCATAGTCAATACAGTGCAAATACTCAGAGCAAATACAAATTAGCTCTGCACCCAAATGTGAGGGGTTCAAGTTCTTCATGAATATGCACATTTTGATTATACAAATCTATCATGGGTATTGCTTGACAATGAGTAGCACTGAAATTGTCTTTTTTTTTTATGGGCCAGTGTCCTTTTATACTGTTTATATTATCTTCTGTGAAAGCTTTGATGATAAACTGTTTATTAGTAATTCCTCAAACTCCAGTTTTGCCTCAGGCACTTCCCATCTTGGTATAATTAAAGAATTTACCTATCCATCTCTTGGCTAATGATAGCTCAAATTTGGGGAAACTGAACTTCTTACCATGAGTGTTCACTTTAATATGTCTTTTCCTGACATTATTTAGCATTACCGTCCTAACTGTGAATACATTCCAGATGTATATTGTAGGAAAAACCAGAGCTGTCTATTTTTTTTGTTTCAGTATTTAGCTTCCTGCTAAATCTTCTATGTCTCAAAGGGGAAAAAAAAAATCTCATTTGAGTGCCTTCCTCAAGAACCTTTCTCATTTCTTCACTAATACTACCTAATTTCTCAAAATCTTTTTCTTTTTAGATCTCTTTACCTCTGAAGGTCTTGGGGTTCTCCCCCTCCATCTCATATCTTATTATGTCCCTGCTGTTGTAATGTTTGAGCATTCCCAGAGGTGCTAATTGCAGTCATCAGAGATTGGTAACCAGCTTCTGTTATTACTTCTCCCAAGGAAATTTCAGATGCAGGTCTGACATGCTGTGCAAGGATTATAAGCTGCTTACCTTCACTCAGACTCTTCAGTAGTCACTGTTTTTATCACGTAATACTCCCCTAATTCTGAAATGAAATTTTCAAGGAAAAAGTTACATGCTTAGTAAGGACATTAACAAGAATGAAAATATGTGAATATATATATATATATTGGCAATTCTCATTCTTCATTCAATTAATAGGTATTTCAGAATCTTTTAGGAAGTATTTTTGATTTTTAAGTTCTCTGAAGCTTAGCACAAGATACTTAATACCAAATGTTATAAAGAGATCAAAATGACCTTTAGGTTTTTCAATTGAAATTTCAATTTAACATTTGCCATGTACATAGACAGAAGAAATAACCATTGTCTGCTGAAGGGTATCTGACTAGATTTTGCCCAAGTTGTTTCTTGTTCCAGTAGGTTATGATATTTTGGGGAAAAAGCCACCCTCATTTCAGTTTCCATTGCCATTATCATGCCTAGCAAATTTCACAAGTTCTTAATGTTTCCATTCAGTGTCCCTTATTTACATTCTGAATTTAAGTGTAATAAATTTAATAAATTTTATTTAAATCTTGACTGCTAGTAATAATCATTATTCAATCCATTTTAATTTTCAATAAATATGATGTCACAGTGTGCTTAGTAATTGTTTCACCTTCTTTTGTGTCCAGTGTAAGTTCATTGAGACTTTTCTTTTTTATAAAATGGACTATGAGTAAAACATAACTATATTTATAACTATATTTATAAACATAATTTTTATACCTGTCTTTCTTCTCTAAAGGGCCTTCTATCATTTCTGTTTTGGAATCTTGATGTTCTCTCAAATACAGAAATGTGACATAAAATTCTGGATTTTCATGCAGGATGGTTAAGACCTTTCTCCAAGTTCTAAGGTGTCTTTAGGTCTCACCTCAGGAGATGTATATGTACCTGGATTCTTGATAAAAGAGCACTACAGATTTCTGGCTGTATTTGGCACCTCTCTGGCTTTTACAGCTAAGGATATTCACTGTTACAGTTATAAAGCTAATCTCCATATCCTGTTCAGATTCACTACTCCTTTCCTGCTTTTTTTTGGCCTTAAAGGTATTACTTTGCATTATATGAATAAAATATGTGTAGTGGTGGCCTGGCTCAACATTACTGAATGATTTGGGTAGCACTGAAATTGATTCCTGAGGTCTAAGAGAAAGCTTCAGATGGCACAGCTGTGTTCTGATATGTTCAGAGACAAATTTGCTCTTCTGCTTTTAGGCATGTCCCCATAAGGGAGAAGTTTAGAATCATTTGCACAGAATGAGCGTTGAAGGCAAATTATTCCACCTCTCTCCCTTGTGCATATTTTTATTTTATTCCACAAATACCTTTACTTAATTTACATGACAGTAGAAGGAAAGAAACAAGACTATACTATGGCAAAGAAGATAAATCTCCTATACCCTATGGAAAAAATACTTTTTGGCTTAGTGCATTTTTGTCTCTCTTAGTGTATGTATTGTTGCCTCTGAAAACCACACTCCACACTCATGCTTCTCACACAACTTTCTCTTGAAGAATGTTTTTAAACCTGTTTTGTAGAATTTCAATTATTCTGGTTTACAGAAATATATATTCTGTATACCAGAAATATTCTGGTATACAGAAATAAAGCAGCTGAGACATAATCCTCTCAAAGAATGATCCTGAATTTGTCCTTTACTATTTCTTAAATTATTGATTTTGGCATCCCACCTGCTTTACAGACAGTGGAGATATCTCAATGTATTCAGGCTGTAAATAACACAAAGTATTTATAACTCAATTCAGAGTGGCTCAGATCTGTCGCAGCATGGAGACAAACCTTTTCTCAGAGGGAGATGCTGTCACCAGCATGATTTCCTTTTGAGATAACCAGGTCAGGCAACAGGCATACTTGTGTAGAACCATCATTACTAAGTTATTTTTTACTCATAGTCCATTTTACCTCCAGTCTTTGTACCCAGCATTTATACTTGGTCTATTATATTTATAAAAATTAATGTCCTGTTTGAATGTATGCTTTCAAAGAAAAGATTATATTTTAATTAATGTTTAAAGCCTCAGGCCCACTTTTAATACTGTATCAATAATAAAGAGATGTAAGAGTTACCTTAAATTATTAGTTCAGAGGGTAATATTTTCCTCTTCGCTTGAGATATGCCATGTTGTAAGGGCAGACATAAAGGAAATTAAAGGCTTTTCTGTGGCAGCCAGCAAACTTCAATTTATGCAGGCTTTTTAGCTGCCAACCCCCTGTAACACAGAGGGGAAAACCAGCAAAATGTCTTTTAAAAACTACCCAGGGGATTGCCTGGTGTATTCAAAATATCCATTTTCTGTGAACTGGGACATTTGGAATAAAATAATCAGTCTACATTACCCCACATTTGCCTTTCATAGTGCGTGGACAGTGACAGAGGGAACACCTACTGGACAAAGCAAGTGGCAGATATACTTGTAAGTATCAGCAAAGATGGAAAACTTACGGCTCTAGCAAATTTGTGTTTATGCACCAATTGGACTTTTGAAGGAAACCAAAATAAATTAGAATGTTCAGAAAAGGAGTGTGATGAGGCCAAATTGATTGAAATATGAAGAAGGCTGCATTCAGCTCTTCTGGGAATGGTGAAGTCAGAAAGCTGCCAGGTGAACTCGCAGAATGTGCCAAGTAGGTCATTATAATAGTTTGGATATTTTTTAAAGGAAGGCACAGGAATGCAGTACAACCTCTGGCACCTGTTGCAGTCATTTCTCTAGATAGAAGTCTTTGAGACTCTTGGCGTTCTACACACAAAACAAAAATCTACAGCAAGCAGTACTTAGAGCATTTTTATATTCTGTACTTCTGCGCTTCAGCTTTTTGAACAACATAGTGTTGAAGGGTTTTTTTGCATGTGATCGTATCTCTGCCTTTAATATCAACACCACATGCAACCATTCCTGCAGTGCCTGTGAATACTTTGGTCATGTTTCTACATGTGGAAGCTTGGGGATCACTAGAATTCAAAATCAATTTGATTTAAAATTCTGTTTTCACCTCTACAAGTAAGCTCTATCAAACTAAAGTAAGATCTCAAGCTGTGGTATTATTCAGGGAAAAAGTTCTAGCTTTCCTTGAAATAGTCTCCTACATGTAAAGAATGGAGAAATCTCTGAAGAAGTGCATCACATGCTTTCAAAGATCAGGAAAGATCTGATGTTGGCAAGACTAGTACCTGCATGAAGCAGAAAGAAAGGGTTGCTGCAGGCTACCAGAACAAAAATAGAGCAAACTCTAACTCCAGATCTCTCAGCAGGTTTAAGTCCAAGCCATGGTTAATTAGTTTCCTATCTTGAAGATAACAGAGGATGTTTTGTGAAAAGGACTGGTGATAACTGAGAGTAAAGATCCTGTTCACAGTGAACCATAAAAAAAGCCAAGACCTGTAAAGGCCTACCCAGTCAAAGTATCAGCACACAAGGGAATTCCACAATTGAATTGATGGCATAAAAAGAAGAATTTCTAAAATACTGGTTTTGAACAATTTTCTGTTACATATACAAAAAGAGGACAATTTGTGGGTTCTCACACAGACAATTGTCTGCAGAAGGGTATCTGACTAAATATCTGAAAGACATTGGTGACATGTTTATGCATTTAGAGAAGCATCTTTTAGTATTATAAAGAAAAATGTTAGACTTATGTAGAATCATAAAATAGCCTGACTTGGAAGGGATGTTAAAAATCATCTAGCTCCAACTCTTTTCCGATGCACAGGGACACCTTTCACTGAACCAGGTTTTTCACACACCCATCCAGCTTGGTCTTGAGCACTTCTAGGGATGTTGCATCTACAACTTCTCTGGGCAATCTGTGCCAGTGCCTCATATCCCTCACAATAAAGAATTTAAAATCAAATCTGCCATCTTTCAGTTTGAAGCCATTCCCTCTTGTCCTATCAGTACACACTCTTGTAAAAAGTCTCTGCCCAAAATAAATTGATGTGAAAGCTTGGGTATATGATTTGAGATCCTAGAACAGAATAAATGATTAGCATTTTGTTGGAAGTCAGAAAAACTGTGTTTTGAGTATCTGAGATAATGAACAAGAAATTATTGACTGGAGTGTGCACAGAAAGAACCACTGTTCTGCCTAGAAATACTCAATCATTTCTAAATAGGAAATAGTGTGGGCTACTTATATTTGCATCTAAGACAGCTATGGCAAAACAACAGAGCAGATCCCCAGAGCAGTAGCACCTCTTTGTGGAAGTTATGAATTGATGATGGCTTGCTGGAGAATATTGACTTTTAAGATTTCTATTAGTGGTGTGCTCCCTGCACTAGCTTTATGCAGGATATTTGAAAACATCCCATCCATCTTATAAGGAAAGAACATCCATTTCAGCAGAGTTTTCATTGTACAATCCATTGCATGTAGTAGTATCCACAAAAACATTTTCCCTGCTGAGTGCATGAGCATTCACTTCACACTGTTCAACCAACCAATTCTCTGCTGTCGGACCAGCTTACATCTCAGGGAATACCTGCTGAGTAGCTGGAGGCAGTTTGTCATGCAACTCCAGGAAAATGTGGGTTGGATTTTTTTTTAAGATTCTGAAGCAATGGCTACATGTCACAGATTGACATCACAGATCTGTGCTTATAGAGAGACATTAAGCTGCTGGTTCACTGTGAAGAGTTTCTTGGAATTCATTTACAGGTCTGTTGATCTTCACATACTCTCATCCTGCTGTTTGCTGTCCCCAGCTATTTATCATGCTGTTAGAGTGGCCCTTCAAAATGCCAAGTATTTTGTGTGAGCATGCTGAGGAGTGCTGAAGCTTTTTTTCTCAAGAGTCGTGTTTCAAAAGTAAGCTTAGGGCACAAGAAAAAATCCTGAGATTGGGATGGAGAAAAAGGAATATGGCACCCCAATTCTGCTTTCAGAGATGTCCCACGTGTGGAAAGACTACCACTCTCTGCAGACCATTGCAAATGGATCACTGGGCCTTCACTGAGCTGGTCATAGTACCTCACATTGCATTGAAATTTTAGGGAGCAGTGTTTATGCACAAGCAGATGGATGTGGATGCAAACTAGCTTGTTTTCAGCTGTGCAGAATTTCAATAATATTTGTAAGTCAAGGATCTCCTTTCTGACCTTGCCAGTTTACAGAAGGATAAATTTTCTTTTCATGATCAGTGATGCGAGTTGCTACCATCTCCCTTCCAAAGCAGACACTGGTAGTACCACCAGACTGAATGAGTGGCTCTGGGACGCCTGGCTTCTCAGCTGCTAGAAGTACTGGTAACCATCTGATGGGATCACTGGCATGGGACCACTGCTCCCTGTGCAGCCCACATGATGAGTTCTGTAAAGTGGATCCGAGTGCCACAGGTCAGAACGTGTCCTTTGGAGCTCTCTCTGCTGTTGCCCACGGCAGGTTCCCCACTGCCTCAGGCTCTGTACTGGCTGCCTCTGTCAGTTGTGAGAAGGTTGGGGCAGTTTCCCAGCCGCTGGGATCTCAGACCCAATTGCCAGGGGTGGGTGATGGACTTTCTTTGCTGGCTCCATTGGTGGCTACCCAGGAAGCCAGGCAGTGCAGCTGGTGGCCACGGCTGGTGGGCTTGATGCCCAAAGTGCTGGTGTCAAAGACCTGGCTGAAGACCTTCAGTTTAAATAAAAAATGCAGTGTCTGCTTAGTGCATGAGATCTCTCGGCATGCCACTCTCTGACTTCAAATATTCTGGGCTTATTCTCGGGCGTATCATGAGTAAAGATTCAAATTTCTTCTGCTCTCTGTTAATTTGATAAAATTGTTAATTGGTTTGATGGGGTATCTTATGAAGTTCTGTAATATTTTATATTTCAAGAGTGGTACAAATAACTTTGGAAGTGATACTGAAGCCTGTGTGTTTTAACTTTGCCCTTCAATACCAGTTGCTGATGAAGGAAAGGACCACAGTGCTGGTGGAAAACATGGATGTTATTGTTCTGCTCATGGCAAGATTATGGAAGCCAACTAGGCTGATCCAATTAAAAGGAGAATTTTTTTCTAGCAACAAAAGCAATACAAAGGTTTATTTTACTTGTTTCACCCTATTCTGATGCATTTTTGAGTGATGTTATTTGTTATTTCTCTGTGTTTATGATGAGAAAAAAAATCATATTTGTTGATATTAATGATAAATCTTAAAGTATTTGAAGGAAATGTACTTTCTATTAACTTCTGATTTCATCCATACCATTACCATTACCATCATCATACCATACCATTGTCTCTAATGTCATATTCAAGAAAAGAAGTAATAAAATTAAGAAGTTGATGTAACTCTGACTTCCTAAATATCTGGACATAAATAATATAGAGACATACAATGCAAATGTGTACAAATAATCAGATTTTCAGCTGCCAGAAGTCAAATAGCATATGATGTTTTAAAAAGAAAAGTTGTCTAGTATACACAGATATCGACATTTACTAAATAGAGGTGAAAGTCTTGAGGGTTTTGTCTACTATTTGATAGTTTCTTCATTATTTCTCACCTGATGTCTTAATCCACAATATTTTGAGTGATTAAATTTTAAGGGAGAAAACTATCAACACATGGCTACCAAATATTCTTGGTCTATGACCAATAAATTGTGGATAAAGTTGTTTTGTTTCTAATTATAAGGATTTAATGGCTTTTTTTTCTCTATTCTAACTGCACATAAAATTTCAAAATAGACAATATCGGGTTCTGAGTAGAAAATATGCTGCTGGATGCTAGAGGATTACAGTTTTAATATATTCTGTATGCAAATGAAAAATTAAATGTTGATGGTGTCTAATAAATATTTTTAGCCCCCTCTGTTCCAAGTTAGGCAGCATGAATATGGAGGCTCACAAATCCTAAAAAGCAGATTTGTGCAGTACTGATGAAGAAGTGCTTGAGTACTTCAGTGATAGCAGACTTTTTTTAAACTGTCTTTTAAAACTGTTGCCTTATACCTTCCTTTTCCTGAATTTACAGTTCATTTAATAGGAAGGGAAGCTGCTCAATGACTGCCTATAGTTATGACCATTCCTTCTTAAATGAATAATGCACCACAATATGACCTATTTTTCACTTATTTCTATTTGCAGGGTTAGCTAAGTACCCTGAGTGAGACTGGAACCTATTTTCTCAAAATAGGAGACTGGTATGAAGGATTTGGGGCCACACCTGCAGAATTCCTAAATCACAAGGCTCTTGACTTGCTTATGCCCCATTATTAGGTGGATCTAATATTTCTTCAAGAAGAAAATGAGCAGAGAGCTATAATACAGCACTTAATGAGGATATTATAGGAGCTTCTTTGATGTGTAGTTACACAAATTATGGAGTCTCTATAACCGGTGATGTTTCAAACAATTTCATGACCAGGGCTTAGACTGCATAATTTCTTTTGTTCCCCTTCAGATCAGTGATCCTGTATTAGATGTTAAAAAATTAAAATGTTATTGGTTTCTCAGTTAGTGATAAAAATTATTAAAGTAGGCTTTTTTTTTTTTTAAGTTCTAGTAATAGTATCATTGAAAGATTTCACAGAGACACAAGGGATTCTTTGGAAATGCTCCTCAACAAGTTCTTATGTGTGAATTTTGCCTTATCCTGTGTTAGAACAGTTCAGCTTCCTTTACTATTAGTCATCCAGTTTGTGAATATTTGTCTAGAGAGCTATTACCAGTGGTGGCTATTTGTTTCCTGAAGGAAATTGGCACTACACTATCTAATCAGCATTTGGAAGAGTGGGTTTTTTGAGGCAAAAATGGAGAAAACTCAGAGGCATGAAGCCATCTGAGCAGCTCCTGTGAAGGGCTTACCTTCCTGCTGCTAGCCCAAGGAACATAATACAAAATGTTGTGACAAACAGGATATAAGATGTGGCACTTCAAAGGCTCAGTGAGGAGATTGGGTGTTGAGATGCTGAGAATGAAGGAAAAAAAAGGTAACATTCATACACACCCTCCCCCCAGCCCCTCACACCCCTGGAGTTGTCTCATTCTCTTAATCCACAGCTAAAGACCTGAGATTGCAGTTAAACTACAGCAAAAGAGAGTAAATGCTTTTGGCTCACTGCCTGGGCTCCCCAGGGCTTGGGAAATAGAACCTGGATCTTGGCCTCACAGGTATACAAAACAATAGCAACTCCAAAGTTCCTAACCAAAGAATATAACATGGAAGTATGTGCATTCACAACGTGAGGCCCAGTTTCAGTGCATACCTTGCAGAATTATTAGAGATCAGTGACCAACAAAAATCCCTGCAATCTTTCTTTATGCGTGTATTCAGACCAGTCTTTGATTGTTGTGTTAATACATATGTAAACCTGCTCTCTTCTTCATGGCTGTGTCCAGCCCATAGATCTTCTGGATTGAAATATCCTCAGAGACAATCTTGAGAGCTAATCCCAGCATAGTTGAGCAGTGATTTATTCCTGACAAACAATATAAAAATTGTGTTGTTAACAGAATTCTGCATGCAGCCTAGAGGAACTAAAAGGGAAGAGAAAAAGTACAAAACACTGCAAAACTTTAAAGCATTCAGGGAAAGTTAGCTATCCACAGGGAAGTAGATTTTTCTGTGCAAGACTTGATTTAGTAGAATTTTTCAAATTAGATAGCTTAGCTCAGTGCAGTGAACCTAAAACAGTAATATTTGACAGTTCATCTTTTCAGGTACATTAGCCCTTTAGAAGACTACCATAATACTTCTGGTCCCTCTGAATTAATGAAAAAAATATTTAGAACAAGAGACATTTTTTTTTTTATTTGCACTGTTCTTTTCCAAACTAAAGTTGTTAAAACTTTAGGAAATAAAATAGGTTAGGCTTGGTTCAGCAGTTCAAATTAATTCACTGTTTCATCAACTGCTTAAAGATTAAAGGTGACAGAGAAATAGCTTCAGCTGTTCTTGGGTATTTGTTTGCCTACTCATACTGCACCCAAATGACTATGCTTGAAATGGGTAAATTTTTATATATTGACATTATATGGCAAAGTTTTGGTAGCAGAAGGGCTAAAGGAGTGGCTTCCATGAGAAGCCACCAGAAGCTTTCCTCATGTTTGACAGAGCCAACACTGGAGGGCTCCCAGAGAGTCCCACAGGGGCCAAGGCTGATCCCAGCAGTGTTGGTGGTGGCACCTCTGGGATAATGTGCTCAAAATGGGAAAAGAAAGCATGTGCAACAGCAGCCAGAGAAGATGGGTGGGAATAGGAGAGAAAAAGCCCTGCAGACAACAAGGTCAGTGAAGCAGGACAGGAGGAGGTGCTGGAGCAGAGATTCCCCTGCAGCCTGGGGTGCAAACCATGGCGAGGGAGCTGTGCCCCTGAGCATCGGAAGAAGCATCAACAAGGACAGTCTGTGAAGAACTGACCAAATCTCCCATTCCCCATCCCCCTGCACCTCTGAGCAGGAGGAGGTAGAGAATGTGGAAGTGAAATTTAGCCTGTGAAGAGGGAAGGAGTGGGGGTAAGGTGTTCTAAAATTTGGTTTTTGTTTCTCATTTTCTTACTCTGATTTTGATTATTAATAAATTCAGTTTTTTTCTCCAAGTTGATTCCATTTTGTCTGTGACAGTGACTGCCTTTATGTTAATTCATGAGCATTTTTGCCTTTTTGTTGTCTTTTCTTTCCCCAAACTGGCTGAGGGAGGTGACAGAATGGCTGACAGTGGGCACCTGGTATTCAGACCAGGTCAATCCATCACAGCCTAAATTTGTTTCTTAGATTCAATAAAAATTTCATACATCTTGAATTTTCCTGCAAAATATTAAAATATTGTTTTGTCAATAATATAATAGTAATCACATTTTCATTAAATTTCTTTTAATCTGTTATCCAGTATAAAACAAATGCTCAAGCCTTTTGTATCTGATTGAAACAAATTTTGTCGTGGATTCACATGCATCTATCTTGGGCATTTGTTAGATAATCATAAAAAGTGTCTGTACTGAAGATAATTTAAAAAAGGAAAAATACAAACAAAACCCCAGTTTTCCTAACTGGAGTATTCTCTTACTGGTTGCTTATGAGAGTTGGGGTGCTTTTGTATGGTTGTTCCCATCTTTTATTACTGCAAATATGGGAGAAAAATAATATTATATTATTTGTTTTAAATTGGGATTACTACTTAGTTTCACTATTTTTTAATAAAGCACAAATGTGGCTGCTACCTACAAGTATCTTTTTTTGTTTTTTTTTTCTTCAGCTGTCTTCAGGCTCTCTATTTCTTTGAAAACTAAAATGTTGGTGATACAGGTCACCTCTGAAAAAAGAGGCAATGTGAAAGTTCATATTTTAGACAACAAACATTGTAGAAAAGCTTTGTCAAGAAGCGCTGTTGATCTCAACCATAATGGTTATTTTTAATAGAGTGTGATGAAATCCAACCAATATTATCATTTATTTAATTTGAATTACATTATATTTTCATAAATTATAGTTTCATTACATTTTTTAAAATGGCATTGTATTTATAAAAATTTTACTTGAAGGGCTAAGGGCACAAAAAGTTATCTGAAAAGGAACACTGTGTGTTCTCTAACGTCCTAAAATGTCCTTCAGTTCAGTGAATTTCCAGGTATTATAAACTGGAGCAGCAAAATATGAGTTTAATCAAATAATAGTCAACATTTCTCTTACATTCTTTGAATGTTCACAGATAAAACAAAAGAGTGAAAAAAATATATGTTATTATCTTCACTTTTTGGCCTTTCATCACTGCATGTGTAACTGATAAATGAAATTAGTTTCTAAATTCCTGAAGGAAAGTCGAGGCACTTAAAAGAACTTGAACTTTTCTACAAAACTTTTTTTTTCTGTTTAAATATTGGTAAGGGAAATGTGTATTTATCCATGCTTACAGAAATAATCAGCTAAAGACTACTTAACAGTAGAATTGATCTTGTTTACTTCATATTTTATATTCTATTACAAATGCTAACAGCTGATCCACACCTCTATGATATATATTTTTTAATCCTTTTCAGCATCCATAAGGAATATAGTCAGTTGTTTTTTTTTTTTTTGCATAAAATCCTGGATAAGGATAGAGCAGGCAATACCTGTAAAATATTGGTTGAGGTTTCCTTGCTACCACCTTCAACCTGGAGATGTATCTTTAACAGGGATTGTCCAGACCATCCATTGTAGATTCATTAATCTACCAGTGTAGAGTCAGCTGGGCTCTGCCACTGCCTGGTACCTTGGACTTTCTCCAGCTTTTCCTCCTCAGCTATTCAGCCATCAAATCATGGGTGGATAGTGCTGCCTGATAAACCAGTGCTCAGATTGGTTGCCAATGCAAAAAAGAAACAAAAATGCAGAAGTCTTTGGCCTTTGAAACAAGTGAATATTGTCTGCCAAGAGGATCAGGCTCCCAGTTTTGCTGCCCTGTACTCTGTCCATTTCCAGTTGGTTTTGCAGAAGTAACTAGGTCTAGATTAAGGCTCACAATTTTAGGCATCAATAACTCTTCTAACTGCATTTTTTGAGGCATTAATACAGAAAAACAAGATTTCCCAGTGTGCAACAGCTTTTTGTCTCTATGTAGGTATTTTTGTATGGTCTTGGCATTGATTAGAGCAGGGATACTTCTACAGTAGACTTTTTTTCAGATGGTAAACTTTATTAGAATGTGATACTGCATCCTGTCCTTTAGTTTTTCTATTTCTGTATATCTGTCACAGCTCATTGAAAGGAAGGGAGCATGTAGCATCTGATAGGCCAAGGACCACTGAAACGAAATACTAAATAAGAAATACTTCTTCCTTGTTACTGAATGTTACTAAATTTTCTGGCTTCAAAAAAGTTTGCTGAATTAATTTGTTGAGCAACCTTGTTCTGAAGGCTATAATCTTTGAGAGTGATTATGGTATGTAGAAATATATATAGATAGAAAATTCTTGGCTATGTTTGATTTATTCTGGCAGAAGTGCAACAATTTAAGCAAATTTTATTAAGTTCTTTTTGCCAAAAGAAGGAATGAAGCCAACCCTCTCTCCTGCATGGCAATAAAGAGAGACAGGAACAGAAGGCATCACTAGTCACTTCACACTCTCCTGTAGAATTATACTGAAGAGAAAATATCACTGAACAGCAGGGAAAGTATACAATTCATGAGCAAAGGAATATTTGTTATAATCTTTTCTTACTAGTGAAATTCTCAAAGCAGAATTCATGAGTGCTGCATTATGACTGTAGAGACTTAAAGAAGAAAATATCTGAAGTGCATTAACACTTCCTAGTCTCCCTCATTTCCACTCCTAAGCAAGCATCAGTTCCTCAATAGAGAACTAACCCTTTTCTGACACTGCAGGAACTCATGGGAATATAATGAAAAGTCAAAATTAGTTTAAGGTGGCCCTGCAGTTGGTCAGGGGTATTTTCCTTATACCTCCAGATATTCAAGTAATATGGTTCTGAAAAACAACTTCTTAGGTAGGGTCAGGGTGGCTTGTCATTTGCTGCTAAATCACCTCATATATAGTAATATTGGCTCTGATCCAACAGGCATTACTGTGATTACAAAATAAATTAGTTCCCTGAAAATATTTTCTTCAAGCTTCCCCTAGCCCATAGGCTTCCTCTTATTTTGCTGGTTAATAAAAATTCTGTCAGCACCTCTCTTTATTGTGTTCAACAAGTAAAAACAGGGAGAATCTTGTGCCTCCTTCTACTGACCACAGTGCACTTGCTTCCCGAACAGTTTTGGTTCAGCTCTACATGAGTAAGAATTGCAGAAAAGGCTGTTGATCTGGCTTTGATTTTAAAAATTTTTCATTATTTTACAAAACTAAATGTTTGTGTTGTTCTCAACATGAACACTGGTAGGCTTTTTTAATACTACTCTATGTGGTGTGCTGGAACAGTACAGTAAAACTACAGTTTTTCCCACTATAAAGAATGCTGTCCTTTTTCATTAACTAGCTATCTTTAACTTCTCCCTTTTTCATTAACTATCTATCTTTAACTTCTTTTCAAGCTACCTTTAACAACTCTTCTCTGCTGAGAAGAGGTGGTTTCGTTTTGCAACGGAAGAAGTTTTCTTCCTCTATGGCAGTGCACTAGAGAATATGGCTTTTCCTACATTTAGTGCTTATCTCAAATGCCTTTTTTAACACTTGCTGCTACTTCCTAAAGTTTGGTTATATCTATGTAGTTTTAAAATACCCATACATATATACATAGGTAATATACACCAGAACTTTTTTTACTTGATGGTGGATATTGGATTTCCACTTCTCATTAAACATTTGAAGGCAAATGTTAGCCAAGCAAGGAGAGAAAGAACAACCTTTATAAAAACTCATGCATCTGTCCTTATGATAAAGATCATGAAGTGACCTGAATTTACCAGCCTACATGCCTGAACTCTAAAATTGTACTGAATCTGAGAAGTCCATGGGACAGATATTTCTGCAATAAGAAAAGAAAAACTGTTCTGTAAGGATTAGTTTTTGTAGGAGAGAAAAATAGGACAAGCTGATCTGGCTGTTCTGCACACTCATTTCACAGGAAATAGATACAAAAAATAAGAACCACATTAAGGGAAGGAATAAGGGTGATAATAGCTGGCAGGAAATGGGACTCCAGTGGGAGATAAACAGCCACAACAAAAATGTGTGCAAATAGGAAATAATAAAGTCTCTTGCCATTTATATAGAGTAGACACTTTGATTCCATACTGCCTACGTTTGATGCTGCCTATGAAGTGCACAGAACATGTCAACCTACTCAGGTTTATTCCCAACTCAGTATTGCTTATTTCAGAGATTGCATGTGGTCTGTCACTGTGCCAAATATGAGTAAATAACTTTTTTTTTCAAATATGTAAGTCAGTATTCAGTATCTTTCAGTTAACAAGTATCTAAATTGTTGTGAAAATGCTTAGGGACAGGAACTGTCATTTAAAATTTTCCTTGTTTGTAATTAGAGTGCAGTAGTTGGTAACACTGTATTTTAAACAAGTGTTATGTGACATGACCTTGAAGCATTAAAGCAATCTCTTCTTAACTTTACTAATATGTCAGCTATATGCACCATAAGCATTTACTATGGCTGGACCTAATCTACAGAAGCTTGATCTGTTCTTATCAAGGAAAAAAATATATAAAAGAAATCAGTTTAATTTTGTGATAATAAAGGTGTAAGCACCTGATGAACATGGTCTTCTTGTACTGCTTTTTATATTGCTTTATTTATTTAAGAATAATTGTGGTATGAAAATTACTATAAATAGTGCATTGCTTTTCTGCACATAGGGAAGAGAAAACTGAATCTGCCAGGAGAGGTGTTTGAAGCAGCATATTGCTAAGTTGTTCTGGCTGCTGGAATTTCATCTTAACTCCCTTGCCACTCACCTAGGGAAACAGAAAATCTGACAAATTAAAGAGACATATTATTATTTTTCTCTAAAAAGAGAAAGAAAGTGTCATGGTTAATCAGTAAGAATATTGGACTAATGTGCTGTCAGCAGAGAAGAATAGGACAAAGAAGGTTATATCACTACTTCTAGTGTCATTATTAAAGGTACATGTCACAAATTCATCTGAACCTGATGAGATTAATATGATCTGCATATGATATTAAGAAATACTATTAATTATTATTACTATTATTATTGCTCATTTAATAAAAGTCTTCATCCAGTATAGTGGAAAATAGTATAAAGTCCAGAGCATATAAGTAATGTAGCACTCCGGAGTACCGCATTTTGTAACGCTGCTAAAATTATTCTGAAATATGACTGACATAAACTAAAAAGCTGCAAAGTAGGTAACTCTTAACAGAAAGCCACTGTCATGGTTAAATTTAACATTCTTTTGGGAGAGAAAACTTTCTAGGGTGTTAGTCATGCTAGTATAAATCATAAGGCAAACACTTCCTTAATTAGGCACATATCCTAAAACAGGGATACACAGAGATTTTATATAAATGAGCTATTGAATAGCACTGCCTTTCAATCTGAAACATATACTCATTTTAGCTTGGGTCAGCAATTTTCTTTAAACCTTTCAATACTTCTCTGCAGGAAAGGTCTGTATCTTTCTAATTCTGGGAAGATTCAATTTGGTTATTGGCAGAAGTTTTCAGTATTACTTGAAATTCATCCAATTAAATGAATTTCACATTTCTGGGTGTGAATGCAGACAGCCAAGAGCAGTGCCAACATTAATTTACTATTATATATGAGCATAATGTCACGGGAGGCCAATTTATTCAGTCTGTCTCCCAGACAGCACACAGTTGTTACTGTATTTCTGGCAGGATCTTTTCCTGCTCTAGTTTGAGATTATATTCTGC
Organism: Chloebia gouldiae; assembly: GCA_003676055.1. Taxonomy (NCBI): domain Eukaryota; kingdom Metazoa; phylum Chordata; class Aves; order Passeriformes; family Passeridae; genus Chloebia; species Chloebia gouldiae. The sequence goes on from QUSF01000005.1 coordinate 20,616,132, forward strand.
TTTATGCAAGTATGTGATAGGAAGGGGAAGAAATGGTAGGAGCATATCTAAGAGTTTCCTTAATTTCCTTTATTTTGAATCAGCAACCACACAGCAGGTTAATTGATGTTTTATTTGCATAGAACTCCTCTGTTACTATTGAAGCAACTGAATGTAAATCCCAGATTTGAAAGGAAACTTGGCAAAACTGAGCCCTACAAATAGTTCAGAAGAAAATGTCTGAAATAAAAATCCTTGTTTGCCATCATTGTTCCTATGCTCTTGAGGTCTTATCAACACTCTCTCAGAGAACAAAATAGAAGATTTAAGAGTTCTAAAGAGAAAGTCAGAACTACTTAGTATGTTCAGCATGTAGCAGCATTAAATGGATTTATTTTTTCTTTCCCCTCACCTAATTTTTTTATTCTTCTTCTAGTCAGGTGCACTAGGTTGTTTGGAACACTCCAAATTACACTGTTTGGAATTTTTTTGCTAAATGAATGGGTTTTTATATTTAGCCCATTTTTCACTTCCTGTCTTATCTTTGCCAGACTGCATATACCCTTTTTTAAATTAATTTGCTGTGTAGTAGAATATGAAACTACATAGTCTTAGAAATACAAATACTATACCATATCAAGATTTTAATTATAAGTAGCCCTTTAAGGGCTATCAGCAAAATCTTTCAATTACTATGAAAAGTCACCTACTCCCAGTAAATACCTTGATGAGAAATTAGGTATTCAGCTAGTTATTTTTATTTAAGTGGTTAAAAGAGGGAGATGTACTGCATTAAATACATGAATAAATAAACAAATGTGTTGTTAAGTGCCTATTAAAATGATTTTATATGAAATAAAGGCTTGGTATTTTTATTTGCAATCAAGTTGGAAATATTTTGTTGTTAAAATTAGATTTTAAAGATAATTATGGTGTTGTTAAGTAATAGTCTAATAATATGGTTTTAGCACTGCATGTGTACGCTGCCATCTGGACTATTTTCAAATTGAGATTAGAAACATCATGGTGAAGTTTCCAGGCATCAGTAAAGAACACCTCAGATACAGGACAGCTTTTTTATACTTTGTCAGTGTTAAGAGTGCTGAGATAACATAACTGAAAATTGTTTTATATCATATTAAGAAAGCTACCTAAGATGCCAAAAGCATCAAATCTGATAAAAGTATATTAGATAAGCATAAAGCCTCATGTGTTCCCACTAAAAAGAGCAGGAAAAGATACCATGATAACGCAGTTATTGTAGGTACAGGCTGATATTGAAGATACTGCATGTCAGCCCTGTCACTGTGGGCCTTATGATGGGCTTTCTGTTCCTCTCCTGCTCTCCCAGGGTCCTGCCCTTCTTGCCTTGCTGCTTTACATCTCCTGCCATGCCCTGCCCTCCTCCTGTACTCTGGTAGGCTTGGAGAGCTGTCTCGGCTCACGAGCAAAGACATGCTGAGCACCTCTTACTCTCTGCCTACACATTGCTGTGCTCCCCTTGCTTCGCTAAGTGCAGAATAAGCTGCTCCCACGTGACGTCAGTAGATGTGGGTTTCAGCTCCTTATTACAGCCCTTGAACTGTCATGTCTGCGAATCAGGGTCTGGGCTGCTCCCACTACCATCAGCAGCCATCTACAGACCATGGAGTTTGGAATGTTGTGGCTAGGATTTCCCTAAAGTACATCCTTGCTTGCTGCTAAGAAAAATTGATCAATTGTGAATTCTGGACCCCACTGGTTGCACTGTCTATATCACCATTGCCTGTTTTGACCACGACTTCCTTGACAAGTACAGGAAATTAGATATGCTTAAATGTGTAAATCTCTCTCTAATAGCCTTTGATCCCAGAAGAGTGGTTAAGGAATAATAAGGGAGGAGGTGAAGTGCAAGGGTTTTGATATCAAAAGACTGAGAAACACAGTGGGGATGCCAGAACTTACATGAGCTACTGCTTCTGCCATGCAATAAATTTCCTAAAAGATCCCATCAAAGCCGCTGCATTAGATTGGGTGAGTATTTGGGAGATTCACAAATACTTTCAGACTTCCCCTGTCATGCAGGAAATCATAATGATTCTTTCAAATAGTCTTAAGAATAGTAAAGCATGTAATAATATCTGTTGGGAGGAAAGGGTCAAAGCTGGAAGATTGGCAAGGAGGAATAGTTCTGCTCAAAGTGACCTTGCAGCTGGGAATAGTCAGATTATCAGTGTGGGTAACTCCATTTATTAAGCCTAGTGTTATTTCTCCTCTGCCTGTTTTGAGAAATAGAATTCCTATGTAGAGATAATACAAAGACCTGCTTGAGCCTCCTGCTGGGGGAGAGAGAGATCATAAAAGCACAGACTGCGCCTCTCTGCCACCCAGAACTGTTAGCAAGCTAAATAAATCTACTCTTTGCATTTCAGCTGTGGTTTAGTGTTTGGCCTGGTTATCAGCCCAATATGTGTCAATTCACACAAAATCACAACTTGCTCTCTAAGACATTGTGAGATACCGAGCATGGCAGAGTCAAAAAATGCATCTTGCAAACAGTTCAACAATTCCATGAGTGAACCACATGGCTGGGGATTATGACACTGGGGATTTAGTTCAAACCAGAGCTTCAATGCTTTGCTTGGTTATCATTTAAGTTGGAAAGGATCACTTACCACCTTAATCACAGCAAAACCAGCTTCAAAGACAAAATTGATCTGTAAACTGTCAGCAGCAAACTCGGACTTACAGGGTCAAATTTCCTGTATTTAGCCCAAGCTAATGCAAGCTGAACTGTGTGCAGACAGTTAAAAGCAAAGTCAGGAACAGTATAGAGCTAACTGTGTGTCTTCAACAACTTCTTGCTGAGTTCCTTTGAGAAATTCTGCAAGGAAGCAGATCTCTGGCTGTTAGAGGAATTCCAAATTTGCTTTGCACTTGCATCCTGGGGCTATAAGTTTCTGTTCTGAAACAAGTGTAATACTCTAGTGCTTTTAAAATTTTTTTTAACAGGATCTGATTTATATAACTTGTGTTGTTTCCAGAGGAAAAATATAAGTGCTCAAAACAATGATGATGAAAATGTAAAGTGTATGTGTGTGTATATACATACCACATATGTGTGGAATAAATGTAAGAGTTAAATATTTATCATAATAGCTATTAAAATGTTTTTACATTTTTTCCCACAATTCATGTGTAAATGCATTTTCAAGGAAAATAATGTTTGAAAGTTCTAGATGAGAAAATTGGCTAAACTTTTTCCCCCCTTTATTTATGCCATGGTGTATTTTGGTGTTGTAATACAGAAAATTTTATATTCTGTTTCCTGTCTTTCCTCCAGCTCTCTCATTAATTAACTATTCCATAAAATTTTTGAATTATAAATGGAAATAATCTTATAAAGGAATATATATAAGTCTAAGGTTTGGGTTCATTTTGTAATAAATACAGAGAAGCAATAGAAATTCTACCTATATTATTCTAAGACAGCCCATATAATATTAAAATGCTTTAATATTTTGGAATCAATTTAGTCTTTGTAATTTCTGTAACCATTAAATATTAAAAAGCTTTAATATTTTGGAAGAAATTTAGACTTCTTAATTTCTGTAACCAAAGAATCAAAATCTTTTCAACCAACCAAAAATTACTCACATTTGCTGTGCAATTCATCTAATTTACTAAAATTTGGCAATTATTACAAGCACTATTTGTCATCACAAAATATTGGTTGTGTTGCTTTGTTCCTACAATTTCATATCACTTTGCTGTATAATCTTAGTTTTTTATAGTTCTGTCAGTTTTGATCAGTTTCAGCAGATACTTCTGAGCGCTTTTCTAAGTAAACCTTGACTGCTTTATATATCACCACTTATGTGCCATCTCTCAATTAAAACTCCACTGAATCTTCTTTTACTGCATATAATGCTTTTATATCCTCTATAATCTAATTTATGCTGTTTTGCCAGGCTGGAAAATTGTTTAAAGTTGCATGTCTTTTTCAGTCATTAATTTGTTGACCTTTTTAATTTGTTAATATGCTGTCTGTTGTTGCATTATTCTCTCAGTAGGAATAGAATAACTTAATTACAGGCTCTTGACCTAAAGAAGGTAGGAGGAAACTAGTATTACAGTCCTGTGCATAGATGTCTAGAGCTGTCATTTTCATGCTTTAAGAACTCTCCTTTCTTTCTAATGAGCAATTCTAGCACATTACATATTGCCACATTATTAAGACATGCAGCTTGCCGTTGTGATCTGCATGCCACATTGCATCTGGAATCTGTGATTTTGAATAGCTTTGTTAATCTGTTCTCCCATAAAGAGTAGTAGTCAGAATTTCTAAAATATGCATAAATTCAATCCCACCCACAGTAAACAAAAGCAAAACATAAGAACAGACAAACAAAAACAAAACAAAAAACCCTCTCCCCCACCTCCAATCCACAAGAAAAAAACCCAAACCAACCAACCAAAAAAAAAAAAAACCAACCAAAAAGAAAAAAACCTCAGCATAACAACCAAATGCAAGGTTCAATTAATTCTGGCTTGAAACAGATTCTGATACAGAAAAGTGCATCCCAGTTAATTGACCATGTGCAAGTTTCAGTTCTCTAAGATTTTCTTTCTTACTAGATTTATATTGACTTTATTCAGCTGTAATGTGTATATATCTTAGGATCCTGGAAAACTTACTTCATTACTGATGGACAAATTGTATTTTTAGTGTAAAGAGGGAGGAAAGTTTGCAAAGCAGAGTTTCCAATACTTTGCTGCTCATGAAGGTGTTGCTAAGAAACAATGGTGATTTTACTTTCATGAATGTATTTTTTATGAAGTCTGAGCCAGAAGCCTGATAACTTTGGATTTACCTAATGTTTTTGAAACTGAATTTAAAATGTTCTTCCTTCATGGTGGTGTTCTATTCACTTCAGAACCATAATGGATTAAAAAATAAATATGATTTCACTGAAATGGTATTCCTACATTCCATTGGAGTCAATTAAATACAATGAAAGTCTCAAAAATTGATAGAAAGAAAACCCAACAGGAGGTATATTTAAAGAATGCATATATCTTTTATTAAATGGTATTCTATTTTTTATTACCATCATTCTCAATTAGAAACCAATTGATAAATCCTTTCACTTATTCTTCTTCTGTGGAAGACCTCTGACATAGCAAATATCTCCTTTGTTTTATTGCTTTTGAAAGTCTAATTTCCCTTGATAATAATCAGTTTTGTTAAGTTACAGAAAACATAATTAAAGATGTTCATAGCTAACTCATCTCTGCCAACAAACTAAATAGCTAAACTGTTTAGGAATGTAAACAAAACCTAGCCTTTATGAATAATGGAAAATTGGTCTTATGTATGCTGGTAGATATAGTGGTGTAGGATTGATTTCCACACACTTTGATAAGTGCAATTATTAGAATTATAGCTATCATTCTATTGAATACTGATAAAAGCATAAATATAACCATCAGTGTTACAGGTTGGCACCATCTTCCTGAAACTATTCTGAAAGTGAAGAATTTTCTAGACTGAAAGTGAGGAATTAATCCAGTCATAAGGTATGCTGATGTTAAGAAAAAACCTTATTTGTTGACCTTATTTTTTAAAAAGTAAATTAGTACCAGTTTCTTTCTTGTGAAAAGAAGAGCTGGATATTGTGGCCCTCTAAAGGACACTGAGGTCTATACAGGTTTGTTCATTCCTCTAGATGGATGTACAAAGCTAAGATAACAGATTTCTTGGTCTCAAAGCTTAACCATTGGCCCACCCTCTCTTTTTAATATTACTGTGTTTCAGAGATTATACTTAGCAAAAATTATTATTATTAATGTTTTCTAATATCATTAGGGAACTCAATACAGTCTAAATCAAATTAAAATCATAGTCATTCTCAAGACTGGATGAAAACAGGTATGTTAAAAAAGAATGAATGCTCCTTTACATGTTAAAGTACATACTGCTAGTAGAAATATTTTAGATTTGCAACCATCATACCAAACAACTTTTGAGTGTCTTAAACATTTGTATTGCATATGTTATGAAAAAAAAGAGATAAATGTACTTCTTAAAATCTTGACATATGCCAGTGTAGTTGTACTTACCTTGTTTGCTGAAATTGGAGTCTGCATGACCTACTTTTCTCAAAACTCTCAAAATATTTGCTCAAAAATTCAATAGAATTTGGCAGACCTATTTTTTTTCTACAATGCTACAAGAATCTCTATGTGTACAAAACAAAACATACCTTCAATTTGTTGATTTCCAGAAACAGTCCCAAATGTTTCAGTGAACACTTGTTACTCTCTCTCAAAATTGATTTACTTTGTGAAGAGGGAGGAAATTTTACTTGTCCTTACTTGTTCATTTGATTTTTGTTTTATCCTCAACAAGTTTATTTATAGGTATAATTTCTGCCTGAACTCACTGACATTATCTAGATGTGCACTTACATATATATATATATATATATATATATATATACACATATATGATAAATGTATGCACGCACACATAAATATGGGGTGTGGTCACTGGGGTGGTATAGATGTACTGTGAGCTGGTTAAGCAAATCATGTAAAATTTTCTCTCGCCCCAAAATCTGAAGAAAGATGACATGACATAGCAAAAAAAAAGAAAGGAGTGGGAAAAAGATGTTTTCTTAGTAACTGTTATACCTACTACAAGCTTTTTATACTTACTAACCTAGTTTTTAATCTGCTGGAAGGTAGGGACTTGAGGACAGCTGAATAGTCAGGAAGATGTTAATTGCACTTTATGTCTTTCTAAAGCCATATATGTTTTTGTAGAATCTTCTGTGCAATCAGTTTTGAAGTATGTGTTGCAAGCCTATATAGTAACAAACAAAACAAATTAAATGAGAGAACCTCTGCCAGAGCACCATAGTTTATAGGAGATAGACAAGGGGCAAAGCTTAGTGCCCTCTGTGTGACGACAGATTGTATATTAGAATACAAGAAGAAGCTGACAGGGAAATTTGGAAAGGAAATTATGTAGTAAGAAAAAGAATTTATTTACTTTTCCCTTTCGTCTTTCTCCCTTTCTTCAACTTCAGACTTCAGCAAAATTAATGTCAAAGCTTTGGAATACAACAGGGGGTAGATAATTTTTTAATATATATTTGTTGAGCGCTCTATTGCTAAGAGTATAGAAGATTCATGTAGAAGAGTAGAAATGCTGAAAAAAGTAAAAGTGCAGTGTTATATTGAAGATCTGCCTTGACTGAAGATGTTCATTTTAGCATCCTCCTTAGAAAAAAAAAAAAAAGGAAAGAAAAAAAAATTTAAAAATCAGAAGAGACTTTCTGTGGGGTTTGCAATTTTCTTAATTCTTCTAACTCTCAACTTGCTGCTTCAGTTTTCTTTCCAGCCTCCACTTCCTCCTGCCTGGCTAGTCCTCAGTGGCTCTGAAATTCTTCACACCTTCTACTGATGGTTTCTGACACTGGTTTAGAAGCACCGAAATTGGATGAATGGCTCCCACATGTATGTGCTACCTACCTCAGTAAAGACATGCTCTCCTGCACGCTAAGAATATTTTGGAAGAATATGTTTTTGATTGAAAGAATTGTACTTATTTCACAACAAAGTAGCAGGTCACAGAGGAAGCCTTTTTTTACCAATAAATTGTCTGACAGAACAGCTTGTGTGGGTAAAGTAGATCTCACTGAGGGAAATCCCTAGACAAACAGCGCTTTGTTTTTGTTGGGTTTAGTTTGGGTTTTAAATTATGAATCTGAAATATCTGTTGGGACAGGTTTCAGAAGTTCTAATTTTTTTTTTTAATAAGAAACTTTTTAACAGGCAATGGAGAGACTCAGGAAAGTATCAAAAGGAGAACACATTAGAGTCCTGCTTTTGCCACACATTTATGGCCTCTTTACAGAATATATCAGTGGTTGTAATAAGTACTGTATTTTTTAGAATGTTAAATAATATGCAAGGGTGTAGTTTATCCCATATCATCTTTTCCATCCCCCTACTAATATATTCCAAGATATTTCATAGCCTCTGGTGTAATCTGAAGTCAAACTTAATAATGTTTTACTGCAACAACACTGAAACAAAGAAGCTGTCTTTTCCTTCCTCTCTTTTGAAAAAGTGAAGGTGTTATTAATGTAATATTACAAGTGTAGACATCAGTTTCTGCTAAAACTAAGATCTAACTCCTTTGCTGGGCAGAGAATTCTTTCTCAGATTTCTCAGACTGCTCCAAATTTCTTCATGAAAGTCTTGTCTCATATTACTGTGCTGTGTAATAATTCTTCTGTAAATTTGGTGTGATAAGTCAAGGATCAGCAAAGTTCCGTGATTCTGATGGATTAATTGCACAGAAAAAAAAAAAAGATGAAAGGACCTCTGGTATTACTTTTCAGTATTTGTTGAAATAAAGAGAACATGCAAGGTGTATCAAGCAGGAGAGTGCTAAAGCATAGGACAGAAGTAGAACTAAATAGAATTTTGAGTTATGAAAAAATCAGTGCAATTCAACAGTGGGGAGTGCAATTCACATAGGATTATGGCATTTAGATTTCTAGTATGCAAAAGGCTTAAAGAAATAAGGTTATTCAGTCTACAAGTTTTTGTTTAAGAATGAGGGGGGAGAAAATGATGATCCCAACGAAAATCATATAGAGATGGATGGATGGATGGATGGATGGATGGATGGATGGATGGATGGATGGATGGATGGATGGATGGATGGATGGATGGATGGAGATTAGATAGATAGATAGATAGGATAGATCATTTTCTCTGCCCTTTGTGGAAAAGTTCATTAAGGACAGGTTAGCCACTTAGAAAATCCACCTAGGAAGGCTGGTAAGTCTAGAAATAGATTGAGCGTGTATATTGTCAATCTAGTGGCTGGAACTGCTTAAAAAGAAGTTAAGCAAACAAAGTAGAAGATAAAGTAGTATAGATGCCTGCAGTGGTTTGTATCTGACAGATTTCCTTTAAAAGACACATGGTAGAGTGGATAAATTTACTCTGTGGGCCAGGTTAGGTTATAACTAATAATTTTGTTTCATTGTTAGTCTGAGTTTGCCTGCTGTTAATGCTGAAGTATTGCAATACACACAAAACAGATGCTCTGACCTTCCAGTGAGCTACAGAATGTTCAAACAAGGTGTGGGTTTTACCACTGTGTAAGTAGGAAAGAAACTGCACTACAGTCAGTAAAGCAGACTGAAAATCAGTTTTGTGTAGTGCCCAAAGGGCTTAGCCTTTGACAGGATACCTTGAAAAAATAAATTGTCTTGTTCTTTTCTTTTGTTTCACAATATAAGGAAAAATTATTTTGTTTTCAGTGGAGGACAAGGAAAATAATATCAGCTGGCAATACGCAACTTTTTCACCTTTCTTTCTACATAATGTTGAACTCTAAAAAAAAAAAAGGCAAAGCTCTTAAAGTTTTATTTCTTTGATCTACTGAAAAAGTATGTTATTCACAGCAGCAGGTCAAATTATATAAGGGTTTGAATGTAGCAGCTAGAGAAGTTGTGCTGTACAGACACCCACTGTTGTATTATTTATGAATAGTCTGTAATTTAAACATAGCTGGAGAAGTTCACTGGAACAAAACGTGAATAAAACCAACAAATTTTTATAGAGTTCTTTCTTCTTTCTCTGCCATCAGTCCAACTGCTCCTTACCTACTGACAGTTTTATAAGGAGAGGGACAGAAAATTCCCTGAAGGAAGTATCTGTATCCAAACAACTAGACCTTCATGCTGTTAAATAAACTAATGTAAAACTTTTCAAGAATTAACCTCTAAATCACTCTTCTTTCCCTTTGCTCTCCAATCCAACTGACATTACACCATTAATCTACCTTGGCATAGTACTGGTCTCTGTTGGTTCCTTGAAGTCCACTTGATCCTTGTATGCAACAATTTATTTTATTGCCATGTAGAAATGATTTTTATGATCCAAGGGAATAAATTATTCTGCATGATACACAAAAATGTGTAGACAAAATTCTTTTCTGTTGTTTTTAAGCAGAATTGTTGAGACTTCATTGAGGTCACCATGGAGATTTTCAATTTCATATATAATCAATAATTTATGATCAGTGAAATAGTTGACTACATATTAAGACAAATCTCAAACACTGAGTTGTATTTCAGTTTTGCTGACATGTCTTTCAGAAAATGGAACTTAAATTCCAAACACTTCAGTATACAATGAAAATTATAACTTTTATTGTTCTGTTTTTATAAGATATGTATTATCTATTTATCCAGTGGACTTTTCATCATTTTGTAGAAAGGTAACTTTTGCATTATCTAATATTTTCTTTTAAAGTCAATCCATATGTGATCTCTAACTGTGACAGATTCAGTCAATTCATCATTTATGCTGGACTGGCTTTTCAAGACTGGAAATTTAATCTTTTTCAATACTATAAAATTAGTCAGTCTGCCATTCACTTGATATGGCTATGACCAGAAGGTAAATTTCTCTCAGTAGGTATTGATATTAGGCTTAGTGAAATCTGTTTTGAGAACCAATTATACATCCTGGTTTTCTTTTCTAGTGGATCTGCACTATACAAGATTGATCAGATTAATGACTGGTATGAATCACAAAATATGCTGTGTACATTATAAGATAAGGATTTTTTTCATTCCCTTTATCTTAGCTAATCCTTGTTCTACTGTGCTCCTTGTGGGAACAGCTTCCACTGCTTCTTATATTAGAGGGAACTTCTGTGGACAGCAGGGAAGAGCTTTTTACAAATTCTTCCAAGAACTAAGATGTGCAGCACAGAGGACCCTAAGGCTTGTGTAAGAAATATTTGTTTTTCAGCTTGATTCAAGAATATATATATTAAAATCTCCTATTAAGACATCACATTGTTCTATGCTAGAAAGAGTACCTTCCAAAAGAAGAAACTTCTTGATTTTTGTCTTTGGCCTGTGAGTAAGTCCAATGTTCAAGGCTAGAGGAGGCTAAATAGCATTTTCTGAAGTCTAAAATTGCAGCCTTGTTCTCAGGTTAAATTATATATATATACATAGTTTTGTTTGTTTTGTTTGGTAGGTTGTCATAAATAAGTAAATGCAAAATTCAAGTATCTGCATTTTTTGATTTTTTAGACTAGTCAAAATGTAGGTTACTGCTTTGTTTCAGTTCAACTCAAATAATTTCAGTTACAACTTCTTTTAAATGAAAGGAACATTTTTAGGAACTGAGAGGAAAGGGGCATAGAAGTATATTAATTATTTAAACTATTTGTGGGTGTGTTGATCCAGCCTCTTTATTTATTTATTCATTTATTATTTATTTATGAAAAGGAGTCAGCTTTTTCTCCTTCGTGAGACAACCTTGCTATTTGGTTTCTGTTTTATTGGGGGGGTGGGAGGCGTTAGTCTGCACTAGTGTGCAATAACTGTTTATGGTGGTCAGTGCTTATTCATGAGGGAAAGGGCTCTCAGGAGAGACAGCACTCTGAAAATATTTGTCATCCGCTCTTTCCAGGAGTTTACTCTTGACTGAGGCTCTCAGGCATACCTGGCAGGGCCAGGGTAGCAAGGCTCCGGTGGCACAGCTCTGAAACGAAGCCTTGAAGATGACAAGCCAAGGCAGAGACACCCTGGGACACTGCAAGTGACCTCAGGCAGGGCAAGAACACAAAGAATCATGGAGCAGTGGATAAAATGCAGCAAGAAGGATGATGGAAAAGCAGAAATAAAGCAATGCACACAGAACTCTGACCTCCTGCACTATCCCTTGCCTCCTTGGAGAGACTGGGACAACTTGAATGTGACCACAGCAAAAACAGTGCTTGTGGAGAGTAGGGAAAGGAGAGATTATTCTTTTGTAGGATGCAGGATACTATGTGGTTTTACCTCTGACAGTGGGTAAATAATTTTTTATTTCACTTCGGTGTACATTGCTGAGACATCCATCTGACATCGATCTCACTTTTTACCTCATCTTGTTTCCTTATGCAGCTCATTACTTGAATACATGCAGCTGTAAGCTTTTCCTAGGTGTGTTTTTACAAAATGCTTTTCTTTCTTCAAATGATGTACGTAAAATAATCAGTGTGCACTTTGATTTGCTGCTTCTTATGTGACGATGAACCATCAAAACAGCATTTTTATGATTAAAATTACAATATGAAAAATACATATATTTAATTGTGGCAACTTATAAATTTGAAAATGTTTTACCTGAAGATGTTGTTTATATAGAAAAGACACAGTTCATAGTTTAAAGGTTTTAAATATAAGTTATTTAAAGTAGCAAATCTGACAGTAGTTATCTAAACTCAGATGAATATTCTTCTCAGCCAGTTCTAATAACTTAATGAATTATGCTACTAAAATCCAAATTTTCCAGTTAAACTAGAAATCTCACAAGCATTTTGACAATTCTGTTTTATAATGCTATACTATAGCAGATAAAGAAAGATTGAGCTGTTTGAAGTATTGAGAAATTCCATATTTTTAATCTATTATTCCCCTCATTTTGGAAACTCACAAGGGAAAAAAATTTGCTTCTGTTGTTAGTATAGCATTCTTATAATTTCTGTTTGCTCATCTTTGGTTCTCCTCTCATTTTCTTTTTCGATAAAAGGAGCACACACTCACAATATCATTTTAATTATTATTGCAGTAGATTATGTTCTTGTAAATATGAGATAGGAGGATATAACTTTTTTAGTTCCATGGTAGTAAAACAGCTGTGAAGAAGGCTCTATGTTGATATACATACAGCCTAGTGCTATATAACCAGCACCTTGGGCAAGTGTCACTTCAGTCTGAACTTCAGTGCATTTTATGGGGAAGTTCTTGTGAGTTTGCTCACCCACCCCACTGTCAGGAGGGAGCACTGCTGCTGGTCAGCAAGCCAAGCTGGCAGAGTGCTACCAGCTTGAGAGCATTCTGAGGGATGGATGGACACATCTCCACTGTGCTTCAGCCAACAGCTGCCAAGAGTTTGCAACTTCTCACTAGCACAGAAGTTCCTGCTTTTACTTCTTTTATCTACACCTCAGCAGTAAAGTCAGGAAAATTAACATCCACCCTTATTCAAACCTTCACTCTCGGAAGTCTGAAATCATTGGAGAGTGAGTGCTATTTCTGGAGCAGATTATCATTATGGTATATTTACCATATGAGTCTTCTAAACATCCTTATAATTGCTATATAAGCAGGATGAATTGGTTTAAAAATTGAATGTGTTAAAGCAAGTAGTGAAATCAACAACAGAGACATGGCATAATCTCTTAGATTACAGCACAGACATACGAGTTGTAGTGTGCCTGAGGGCTGCTAAACTAACCATGCTTGTCAAAGCACCTAATTCTGACTGAGGATATGAGTAGCTTGAATAGGAATGTTTATCTTAATATTAGTGCAGGACATAGAAAAGTGTGCCTTGGTGCTGTTACAGTCAGTGGTGGAAGTGATGACATCCCCCCAGGAAGAACACTAAATGTTCTTCTTACTTAAGTAAGACACATCAGCATAATCTAGGCTGAAATAAATATCTTCAAAACTATTTTCTTTGAAATACACAGTGTGTAGCTTTCATGAACAAATTCCATCTTTTGCCTCTATTTCTCTGATTCCTGATGTTTGAATAATCTGGCAATCATGATCTCTCTAGCCATGCCTTTCGTCCTTAAACACAGCCATGCATCCCAGCTCATTTGACAGTAACTTTTCTTTTGTTGATTCATAATCAACAAACTATATATTGTACTCTCATGGTTGTTCATAATGCTACCATTTTCCCTCATAATCTTTGTTTTATCAGTTAAAACTGAGTACTGCAGGATTATTCTTTACATACTGTTATTTCTGGTACTAGGATCCTTCCAGTTAGTTATTAATATAGTTATCCATATAGTACAGATCAATTTTTCTAGACCTGAAGAAGAAATTGTTACTGTATGTTGCCTTACTAGAAAAGGCAATCATCATCATTCAGCAGATATGTGCCAGACTTTCTAAAAATATAAAAATAGTATAATTTAAAGTCTGCTTGTAAGGAAATAGGAATCTCCCAGGGCACACAGTCTGCTCCTCTGTCTTCCCTAACTTTTGACAGAGCTTCTGTAGTCTTCAGGGGATGGTAATCTGGAGTAAGGAACTTTTCATTCACAGAATTAAAATCCAATTCATTTTAATTACATGACCTTTCTGCTCATCTTCAATGTTTTCTTTTAATTTTATGGGTTTTTTAAAAGATCATCTCCTTGACCTGTTATCCATCACCAGCTGGATACTTCTTGTCATGCAAATTTTGTCATGCAAATTTTTCACAGAAAACTAGGAAACTCAATGTTGTGATGAATATACCTAAGCCTGACAAAAACTAAGTTGGTAAAACGTTAAAGGGGCATAAAATATTCTTTTTCCCTAATAAAAAACCTCAAATTTAATTCCTCTTCTGAAGAAGTATGCCTGCTCCAACCCTCCCAATCAAGTCCAGATTCATTAGACATTTTCAATGAATGTTTTCTGTGGGGTTTTTGCATTCCAATGGTTGCTGTGACAACCATAGTTTGTCCATTTAGGTTATTTTCCCAAAGCACATAACACAATTATCTTTCGCCTCCAAAATTCCGCAATATGTTCAGCTTTGAAAGCTGGTATCTCCTTAATATTAGACTATTTTCTTTCTCTTTACTCTGTTTTGCCTCTGATATCCTACCAACCTGCCAGACATGCCATGTCTAACGCATATTTAATGCAGCTCTACAGCTCTCTTTGATAGCCAATTCACCACAGGAAGCCCTTGCTAAAAAAGTTTCCTTTCCTAATTTTGGATGTAATTAAATTTGCCAGTTCCATGAGAGCAGAAACACCCTAACTACCTGGAAAACATGCTTGTTTCTTTGTTCCATTTCTTCTTTACAAAGAAGTGGAATTCAATTTGCTTATTTCTCCCTCTACAGTTCATAAAATATTTCAGTATCAGTTGACTTTTCTCCTAATAGGTCTGGTATTTTATGCTTAAGTTGATTTGATAGTTTTCATTCAAAGATGTGAATGGTGCCACTGTATCATAACAGGCAGCTTTTCAGAAAAGTGTAAGTTTTGGCATATTTCTCTGAATTGTTTTTCACATTTCAAATATGCTTAAATAAGACATGTCAGCATAATCTAGGTTAAAATAAATGTGTACAAAAGTATTTTATTTTAAATTCAGGGTATGTAGCTTTCATGAACAAAGCTTCTAATAAAATATGGAATTTCAATATCCAGATTTCCACTGTGCTGAACCTAAAAATATTGTTAGTTTAGGTTATTCAAGTGTACGACCTTCTGAATTTCCTTTTCCCCACCCCACCCCCAAATGAACAACAACATTTCAAAAGCTCAGGGTCTGATACATTTCCTGTTTGGATGAACTTAATATAAATGACCTATACCCACTTGTCTTCCAGTAGTAGGGAATATAACCTAACTTATGCAGTGTCAGCGTCTGAGGGGGTCAAGTACATCCTTTGCTTCTGACTATGCAATGACTGACTCGCAATTTTAAGTTTTGTCAAATAAATCTCTTCTAATCTGCCTTGCCATTAAATATGTCTATTCTCTTTAAAGCCTCTAGTGTTGCCAGTTAACCTTCCTACCCTCCAAGGGGTATGGAGGGTACCTCCAAGATTCTCTTCGAAAAGAGCAGGTGCAAGATGACAGCTCTCTATCTGTTGGCCCCTTCCAGTGGCACAGCACTGCACACTGCTTGTCTCAGCCCCTCCTGCTTGCTGTCCCTGCAGCTGCCCTTCCCTCAGACCTGTGTGTGCAGCATGCCCTGGCAGCTGTTTGCTTTAATCTGCACTGGCACAGGTTAAATGCAGCAGCATCCCATAAGTCTAGTGCAGGAGTGGCATCATGACCAGGGGGCTGGAGGAGTCAGATGAGATAAACTAACAGATGTTACTGAAAGCAGAACCCTTTCATACAAAGTGCCCATCCTTACACAGCTGTACAGAGAAAGCCTTGCATAAAACCCTTCCACTTCCCACATGGTTTTTATTCTTGCCTTGGAGCAATCCAGAGGCATGTCATGCGAAAGCTTTTTTTTTTAATGTTGCATGATAAATAGCATAACTTGGATGTTTCCAGATAATATGAATCATTTTGAAATGCTTGCATTATAAAATAACATCAAATGATTATGAACCTTCTGATCATGCCATGTATTTAGTTTACGACAGGAAAATATTCTAAATATTTTACCACCTTTGTGTGTATGTAATCAACCCTTTCTGTTGGTATTTAAATACATTGTTTTTCTTACAAATGTAAATCAGAGCTTCTGCTATGAAACATCTATTCATCTCTATATTTACATGCTCTAGAAATGCAGTGTCCTTATTTGTGATTGGATAGTCTTTAAAGGTCCCTTTCAACCCCAACCCTTCAATGATAGCTATTACTTTATTTCTTTTCACATTAGCTAAGCTGCTAAGAGTTTCTTTTCACTTTTAACATCATCTTTCTATCCTGTTAATAAAGTCTATCCTGGAACATCTTTATCATAATTAGAAAGTTATTTTGAATTCCCCCCTCACCTAGCACCTCATAATAGCATAATCCTTAATTTTTGTTCTGGTTAGAAAAAATCTGCTATTAACTAGGTCAGCATGCCTCTGACTTCTCTGCTCTAATACAAAGAAAACCTTTCATGTGAAATGTAACTATTTCTTGTCTTTATTTATTCTAACAAGGTTCATTTTTAATCTTTATAAATAATGACATATTAACACATATTTTCTCACTGAATTAGAATTATTATACTGCAGAGCTCCCAGTCTGATAAACACTACAGATTCTACATCAAATCCTACTGGTTACTATGGCTGTAATACTACCACTGTGTATTTCTTGCTGTTACCAGGTATTTTGGGAAAAGCTCTACAAGTTTTTATAGCGGTTGTTAATAAATTAATCAAACACACTCTTCAAATGCACCATTACATACAGATACCTGTGTGTTATGTATTATAGCTCACTTGTGTTCTTCACTGTCTAATCTAAATCCATGTTGTATATTGGAAATTGTACTCATGGGGAGCTGCAGTTTCAGTTATGCTGTACCACACAGCAACAAAAGATTGAAAAAGTCAGCTGAAAAACAGCTATTGACTATTTGCTGTACAGCTAAATTACAAAGAGCTGGAGCCCCTTATTAAAATTATTTTTAAAGTGATCATTCTGCTAGTTTGAAACCTCTAATGAACAACCACAGGCAGATGAGTTCTTCCCAACTGGATTCCCAGAGGTAATTGTGTTTTCCCTGCCCCAGAATTTTGCTTTCTATTTCTTTTTTCTCACTGCTATTGTCAAGTAAGATGAAAGGATTCCAAGAATGTGTTGATCTTTTAGATTTTCCCATTAGTAATATTTGCCATTTATTTTTAAATGAAAATGTGCCATTCATTTTTTTGTGTACATTTTTCTGGCATGCTTCTCAACAAACCAGGAACTTTGAAAAGAGAACATATCAAACAACTTTCCTCAGAAAGCTGAGGTCTTAAAGCACAAGATATTAGCAAATATGTATGTAAATTCTAAATGGAAGATTTAATATAGGATGTAGTTACTCACCTAGATGCGTTGTGTATATTCTCATATACACTATTTGCAATAGTGTGTCTAATGTTTATTGATTGCAGGCTATCTCTTCACTTCAAAATACAAGACAAAATGGAGAGATTAAGAGATAAATTAGGGTACATACATGTAGTATGAGAAGTATCTGGAATCTCAAATATCAGTCCTAGAAAAAAAGAAGTGGCTGAACCTGTGACTTTTGAAACCCACTGGACACTCTGAAGTGAGAATGGGTAAGTGAATTCAACATTTTTAGTGCTGCAATGTGTTTGATTGGACTAGCTTACAGCTACACTCCTTCAAATTCCCTGCCTAATGTATTATTTTATCCTAATATTCTGCTACTGTACATTTCCATTAAGATGTCTGATTAGCCTGCTTTGTACTCAACTATCGGTTTAAAATTATCATTACAAAAATGGTTCTCCACAGAAATGGTATATAGCTATCAAATATTTTAAATTAGCCTACTAGTACCAGTGCAAATTCCACAATTTGTTGTTAAATAGATTTGCAACATTATACAGCAAAATGTCAAGAGTAATAATTAAAAAAAAATATATAGTGTATTTTTTAACTATCATTAGTATTCTTTGAGTATGAAAAGCCTGAGTTTTAGCTCTATTTCCAATCAAATTACCAAATGCAGAAGATATATGGTAGTACAAACAACTTCACAGAATCACAACTAAACCATAAGAGGAATTTCTTCACTGTTTCAAGGAGACATGGGGTCAAGAGAGGCACGTGTATTTTTCTGATGAAAGTTTGCTAAACTTACTCATAAATTCTCACCTTCTTTCCACCGAGTTATTTTTTACATCTACTATGGAATTATTTTGCTTATTGCATAAAAAACCGGATTGAACATGATCACATTAGGTTCACATTTTTAAATCCTGCTTATAGTTTTGCAATATTTCATTGTTTAAAACATTTTGAATTAACCAGGAGGTACTCCACTGACCATATTTATCAGGAACTAAAAGTCTAGCATGAGACAGCACACTTTGTTGGCTCCTGTTGACTCTGCAATGTAATTTGACAGGAAAGACAGGTGAAGGATCTCCTCTGAGACTTGTGCCACTACATAAGGCAGCCTTGCTGCAATATGCAAAGGAAAAAAACCAAAAAGTGACTAAATTGTAACCTTTTTTCAGTTTATATCATCTCAGTCAATTCCTCTTTATTCTCCTTGTCAGTTTTAATGCAGATGAAAATAAATTAAGCCAAAACAAGTGTTTTCAATGCTCTCGGAGTGAAATCTTGAATCTGTGAATAGAACTAGAGGTTAAAAGTCATCATCATGATTTTCTTTGTACCATCTGTTAATAATTTTAATTCCTTAAGTATAATTATTCTTTATTTAAAGATTTCTAAAGATATAAAGTGACTATAGGCATAGGTATTTTTCTTTACCACGCCTTTAAAAATATTTATTCATTTAAACTAGTTTGGCTTTGGCTTGCAGTGTGCACTCTTGTCGTTATAAGCTGAAATTCCAATTAATCTCTTTTATATTGTCCATAAAATCCCTGAAAGAAAGAAGTAAATTACTTTTTATCTTTCCTCTCAGTAAACTGATTTTATTGTTTCAGTCCTCCATTTTTTTCCTTGACTTTTCCTATTATTTTAGATTATGGTAGTGAACAAAGGTCAGAAAAAGTCATTAAAACTATTCATAAAAAAGTGATTATAAAAACCTAACTTAGTTACCAGTTTTTCTTCACTAACATGGGCTTCTAATGAGTGTGTTTAATATGCTTAAAGCTGATGCTGTCATTGTTTCCAGCATCTTTCCACCTGCAATCTGATATGCAGGCTGAAACAAAATCAAACATTATTGACAAGACTTCTTGGAATTTCTTGGAATATTATCAAAATGGAAAGAATCCTGGAAGCTTTCAAAGTTGTTAGAAACAGTGATGCTGCATAAGCCTCTTATTAAGTTTTATGGAAACCACATATTTAAAGGACCAATGCAGTCTTCTTAAAATGTCTTGGATTATTAAAAAAAAAAACAACAAATCAAACAAAGAAATGAAAAGCTGCGACCTCTGGAGACATACAAGTGGGTAAAAGGATTGTGCTAAGGCTTTTTAGATAGTGTATAGCAAAGAAATTAGAGAAGCCAGAAAACCTAAAGGAGAATGGATAGTTTACATTCTCCCTAGAGGATTTTGCAGCAGTGGACTTGCTGTAAATAATGATCTGTGCTTTATGGAGGCCTGATCTTTGTGGGATGTGCTTGGGGAATTAATTAAATATTTGATTTCTATTCTGCTGCTCAGATTCCCCTTCCTTTATCGCCAAATAAGTTAACCTTTGCTATGGTTTTGAACCTCTCATGAGAAGATTGCTAAGAGAAGAATTGGAGCTGATTTTTCTTGCCAATTTAGATGACAGATAGAAGTAGACATGGAACATGACAAAAGTCCAGAACCAAATTCAATCTACTATTTAACTTCATTTACCAGTTAAAAAATAAAATATAGTTTACCATCTTGAAAGTTGGGAAGAATATCTCTTGATGATAGGTTACTGAATTGTTTTCCCATTGTATTTTGACAGACAGCTAGCCTTGTTGAACTTCATGAGGTCCCTCTGGATGCCATCCTTTCCCTGCAGAGTACAACTGGCATTCAATTTGGTGTCACCAGTGAATTTGCCGAGAGTGAGCTCAGTCCCACTGTCCATGTTGCTGACACAGACATTTAACACTGCTGGTCCCAATACCAAACCCTGAGGAGCAGCACGTGTCACTGATCTGCACTTGGACATTGGGCCATTGACCACAACTGTCTGAGTGTGACCATCCAACCAATTCTTTGTCTAGGGAGTGGTCCCATCACTTTCATGTCTCTCCAGTTTAGAGACAAGGAAGTCCTGCAGGCCAGTGTCAAATGCTTTGTACAAGTCCAGGTAGATGACAGTAGGTGCTCTTCCCTTGTCCACCAACACTCTACATGTGTCATAAAGGCCCACCAAATTTGTCAAGATTTTCCCTTAACTGGCTGTCATCAGTCACCTCCTTATCTTCCGTGTGCCTCAGCATAGCTTCCAGGAGGATTTGATACATGATCTTCTGAGCATAGACGTGAGACTAGTGGACTTGTAATGCTCCAAAAATAAGATGCAAACTAGATTTCAGAAATTTTTTTCTTTGTAGCCTATAAGCTCGAAGAAATTGCAAAACTTTAAAAAAAATAGAAATAATTACAATGTGAGTTCAAACAACTCTTGTATTTGAAAGCACAATGACTCTTGTCCCAGATTCACTGCTTGCTTAGGAGTTGAGTTTTGCCTCATAGGAAAAAAAAATTAAGGCATGTACATGAGCTATAACCATCTCACAGACTTCCTCAGGGCAAAGTTACCTGCACAATACAGGTAAGGAGCTGAGATTTTTAACTTTTTGTTCTAATTCTTAGAACTTTTCAATTTAACAGAGGGAGAAGAAAAAAACTCTGCTGCTCAAATGTATGTGTGCCACCTGGGAATAACTTCAATACATACCTATATTACCTTCTCCCTCAAACTAAAATCCATTTTGACTTCATTTCCATTTTTATTTAAACCTAGACAAAAAAAAAATCCCAGCCTTATCTCTACTAATGTGTATTTACTTAAAAAATACAATTATTATCCAGGAATAGAAAAATATTTGTATGTACAACCAATATAAAACTCTAAATAGCACAAAGTTTTCCTGCTCAGAAAATCTTACTCTCTCTATTTTCTCTCTCTCAAGAGTGATCTGGCAATTTCATTTCCATAGAATGAGTATTCACACATAGATTTACAGGCAAAGTTTTCATGTCCCATGTATTGTTAGAGCAGAATTTATTTTTCTTCAAAAAAAGAAAAAAAAAACCACAAAACCCAAGAGGTATGAAAATAAGAGGTAACCAAGAGATAAATGGTTCCACAGGGGAGAAAAAAACACAAAATAGGTCTATAGCAATAGTTTCTGTCTGTTATCAGATTGCCCCTGAACAGTCTGCTAACAAGCTGGAAAATGAAGAAAGGGCCTAGAGGTCACATCCAACTTGAGCTTTTTACTCATCAGTGAATGGTCCTGTGGGAATCCATTGGATCTCAAAAGACAGCTGACAACTCAAGGTGTCAGGTTAAAAATGAGTACAAATATGAAAGCTGAACAAAAGCTCTAAGAAACAGAAATTCAAGGTAGACACTAATTTTATCTGTAACAATGATATTTTTCTTCCAGAAGCAATATTTTTTATACTATGAAACTGCATTTTATACAGTAACTTCTCCAGTGCAAGGCTGCATACTCTATGGGATAAGTTATATAGATATATAGATTTTTTTTAGCGTGACTCAAGCTAGACATTTCTAGGGCTGCCCTGTGGCTGGAATGCTGGTGAAGGCAAACAAAGCTGTATCAAATTAATTTACTGATCTCTAATTAAAATGGGTAGATAAGGTAACAAAGAATACTGCTGTATAGTGAATACTTTGTACTGTATGGAGATGGTCTCTAAGCATCTATGCAGGGGCATTTAGATTTTCAAGCTTTTTTTTTTCTTTTTTTTTGTACTTTGGGACTTTTAAATTATTTGGAATTCCCCCTTGCCAGGTGACTGACATTGCTTCCAAATACATTCTTCAGTGAATCAAAATTTTGTGCTGATTTTACATATCATGGAAAGTTATGCACATGACAAATTCAACAGATCCCAGTAAAATAATTATGATCCTTTCTTTTGCTGTATGCAAGCAGTTTTCAAAAATTATGCTTCAAAAATGAAAATACAATTCCAATTATTTTGAAAACAGTTACTCTAAATATCTTATTTAGTCTAAACAATAAAAATCTTTTTTTGGTGTTTTTTTGATGGTTTTTGGAAGGCCTAGGATCCTCCCAAAGTATACTTTAATCAGATTGAGACACGATAGTTGTGATGAGCAGACTTATTTATTTAATGTCAGGAAAGCATAGTGATTTCTGTTCAGCCCCTCAGGTAGCACTATAAAGCAAACATACACTGTAAAGCCAGGGCAGGCAGAACAACCATGGTAATCCCAATAGCTGTTTACATTCCTAAAATGTTACATTTTAGAAAGCTGAGAATTATTTTCAAGATACAGTAACTGAACAGAAATTCAAGATAACTTTTCTTTATGAAGTTTAGATAATTACAAAGCTATTGGTTTCATAATATCTGTCCAAAAGGAGAAATTTATGCCAAAATTATTTAAGGCACACCTAAAAATCCCAAAATGAAGATATCAATACTGTTCAAATTAATATTTTAATAAACATTCTTTCTAGAGGTCACTAGGAGCATCTAACTCAGTTTTAGACACTGGTTTGTTTCTAATCTTTGTTGTCTACATGACAAACCCTCATGTGGGTCAGAGTTTTGAAAAGACTGCACCATCTTCTTTAAAAGCCTTGCCAGTTTATCATGCTAGGCTTTGCAGGAAAACAAACAAAAACCAAATAGCACTGAAGGCAGAAAATAAAGACCAGGTCTACTAAAAGGCAGTGGTATTCTTCACAGTTTATAAAAAACTTTTTCCTCTGCCCACTGTGCCATGGAGGTTTCACTGCGTTCCTGGATTTGTTTCACTGCCTCTGAGTCCTTGGGAAATTTTCCTTGGTGCTATTGCTGGATTAGGGGTCAGTTCTTGCCATAGGCAAGCTCAATCTTGCTCCACTTTGCATTCATTCTTTCTCCTCTGACCAGCTTATAAGAAAAGAGGATTTGTCCAATCCAAGGTCTAAACTCTCCTTTTCCTGCTTTTTCTCAGTCAAGCCAGCAACAGGAAACTTTCTTTTCCATTTCTCAGAAACATTCTTTTTACACATAGCATGCACTTTCAGCAGTATATGAAAATAATTATCAAGCCAAGCATTTACAGCCTGGAAAGAGTAATGTAGGATCTCAGCTTACTGAACACTATCACAGTTGTTTGTGGGTGCCTTTCTGCATTTTTCTTTTGGAAACGGGGAAAACCACAGGGGAAAAGACATTTTTTTTGATAAGTCCCACATACTAGTCCCACATTTGTGTCAATTTAAAAAATGTTCTGTATCTCTGCTTCATATGACTGCCACATTCCCAGTGTTAAGCTTCATTAAAGTTACTTTATAGGGGTTGACAGAATTACAAGACTGTACTTTAGTAACAGTAAAAAGGTCTTTTGTCACAAGTAAGAACTACAATGTATATATTTTATTATGTAAACATTGCATGATAAAGTATCTGCAAAAGTACTCCTTTATGACTTTGATGCTTCCAGCTGATTACAGCATAGTATTGTGTAGAAACCTTTCTTTTTTTTCTCCATTCTAAAAGTAAAATCAACATTGTACTTCCTCTCTTTCTTACTAAGCTGTAAAATCTCCCTGGTAATGACTAGGAGATAAGATAAAGTAGGTCCTTTCTCTTGAGATTTAACTATAAAAGAATGGGAGAGAGAATATTACATTATCTCAGTATAAAAGTCTTGTGTTGGAAATATTTGGTCTTAGAATGTGGATTATGTGCACATTGATATTGAAATCAATTAGATTTATGAGACTAAAATTGCTACCATTATATTACCATGACCTCTGTGCCCATGAGCACATAGGAGTGAAATAACAGTCAATCACTTTCTGTTTTTAAGTGAGAGAAATCCATGGAAGATTTCTGTTAAATTGTTAGAGCACCTCTCAGCAGAATGCTGAGTCATATGAGTTTATTGGGATGAAGCTGGCAGCAGGTAAATTTAGACCACACAGTCATGAATGTTGTTTCCTGTGGAAGAACTTCAATTTTCTTAAAACAACTATCACAGCCACTGAACAATTCTAACTGAAGAACACAAAGCAGCCCCTAGCCCTACTTTCACCATGAGAATTCAACTTTTCATTTGCTACACAGCTGAGAACAGGGCTCAGTTGAAATCACATGGTTATGATCCATGCTAACCCTGAGGCTGCAGACAAGACCCCAGCCGATTTCAGCCAGGTTTTGCAACTCATATAAATATATATATTTATAGTGAACACCTCATGGTGTCAGCTATGCATGGGGTTATATTTATAGCCAATACCCTAACATGCATGTAGAAGACAGCTAGAAGAGCCGTATGCTAGAGAGCATTTTTGCCATATATTTCCATTTATGTAAATGGAAAAGTTTGACAAGAAAATGACTGCTGAACTGGACACAATGACTGCATCTATATGCAGGATTATTTTCTGGACCAGACACAAGCCTTTTTTCAAATCCAAACTCTTTTTTCAAATCCAGCAACCCAGCTCTCTTACTTTCCAAATCTGACTGTTGAGAATTATTTCATTGGTCTGTGCTAATTCCCAGCTCACAGTCAGGAATTACCTAAAAAAGCAATAGCTGGTGAGGTAAAAAATACTTTCTCAGTCCTGTGCATTTAATAGAAGATGTTTTCTTAATAAAAGCTAGGGGTTGGTTTTCATCTTTTTTTATTTTCTATTTTTTAAATTAATTTCAACCTCTCACACACTATTACCTGATATCTAACTTGGGTTAGGCAGTGATTTAGGTGGAAAATTTGTTTCAAGGCATTCTGATGAGAGTCCCTCTCCAGAACAATATGTCAGTGAAACATACAGGACAGCTTCACCAATGGGGCACTGCACAGACAATCCTTGCTAGTCAGGGTGTATTTTGTACCAGTGCTTTATGAAGGATGTTGATAGCTTCGCTGTGTGACATTGCATACATGCTGCATCTTGTGTATATACATATAAAGCTATTTAAGAACAACGTTCACACTTATCCGGAGACTACCAGAAATCTGGATTTTTCAAATCAAATTTCTGGTCACTGACAGTATGAGATTCTGAAGGCTGCCTGATGCAGATCCAGGGAATATACAAATAATAACAATTATTCAAGCACTGTAGTTAATGTCAAGTACATATTAACTGAATTGACTGTAATGGGTTATTTGATCTTCTTGCATTCTGCTCTGTTGTAGAAATAAAATATGGATAATATTATTCATAAGCTATAAGCCAAAAAAATACATAGTTTTCTTTCTCATGAGTGCTCAAACTGTTTTCTGAAATTTATTGAGTCTGTTTTCTCCAGAAATGCAATTTGAGAATTGCATGAAACAATGTTGTACATGAAATTAGCATGTGTTCACCCACCAGTGCACTCTAGTAATTACATGAAGGATTATTTTATTAAATCATGTTTTTAGTCAAGCTTCCAAGAGCAGAACATTGATAATAATGTCATTTGTATTCAGGACTACCATTGTGGATGCTGGTGATACGCAGTTTTGAATAGCTAATAATTCCTCCCTGTCCTTTCATGACTAAAATTCAGAATGGTATCTGACCTTCTGCTCTATGACTTAGTGTCATTGCAGACACACTACATTTATTTGGCCAGGGCATGGTTGTGTGCATTTAGCAACTTGTCAGTAGAAACCAGGCAATGAAAGAATTAAATGTCAGACTTCTGAGAACTACAAGAAAGGCTTTCTTCCTGCAGGTCAGAGACTAGAATAGGGTGTCAATCTGACTTAAAGCTTCTTGCAAGAGAGAAAAAAAGCAAACCTACAGGAAATCTATTTTAATGCTGAGGGTTGTAAGGAAAGAAAGGTTTCATATAGTTTAATATATGGTTTTCAATAAGTATGAATAAACTTTACAAAAGAATATTTATCAAGAAGCTTTTTTTTAAAAAAAAATAAATCACAGGTTATTTTAAAACTGCAGAAGCTGAAGAATTTGGGGTGACATCAGCCTGTTCAATGCAAGGTGAAAAAAGAAAAAGGTAGTCTCATATTTTCAAAGAAAAAAACTTTGTATATTTGACTTGCAAACACTGATGGGAAAAAAAACAACCTGCCACTATGTTGTATTCTGGTAAGATTCGATATTGAAGCACAACACAAGGTTGAATTGCTCATGTAACAGAAGTTGCACTTGAGTTAGAAAGCTGATCTGCTATTCTGCAGTGAGGCTGTTGGGAAGTTTTCTTGCTTATAATATGTCACCAGCCAGCTGAGGTATGCAAAACCATGAGTCAGGATTAAGGAGGTAGGAGGAATAAACAGCAATTTATCAGCATGGGCAGAAAATAAACATGGTTTGTGGTTTCCCAAACCTCAGATGCACTGGGGCAGTCTGGGACAAATTCACCACTGGAAAAAGGAAAAACAGTTCTGAGATCACTGAAGGTGCACTTATTTCTTCAGAAATTTCAGTACCTGTTATTGTTTTCTTAAGCTTCAAGCATCCCCATGTAAAAATGAGCTCAGTTTCTAAGGCATCATTAAACATCTCAGCTAAACAGACATTTCATGAATTGCTCATAAAATGTTTTACTTATTTAATTCAGATTACTACAGTAAATCTTTATCTACAATATAATAATGATTTTCACTCCTGATAAAGATGCATAAGCTCTGTAGTATGATCTTAAAAGCTCAGTAGTTTCATCAAATAAAAAAATTTAACAAGACCATATCTTTTAAAGCCATTAAAGTAATTGTTGTTTCTAAAATACACATTAAAATCTACACTGTGAGTACCAGTAATTTTCGGAGTAAGACAATTCAAGTTATATTGTAGGACTTAGTTATAATTTATAGGATATTTTTATAGTTTTTGCAGAATATACCAGTATCTTGTTGACCAGGTTAGAGTATAAAATCTCCATTTATGTTATATATTCTGTAAGAAAATATACACATGTATACAAGATCTTATTGTATTATTTTTACTTAGAAATGTTCTCAATTTTAAAAGGAGAGGAATACTTGGAAAGGTGCTTCAATCAGTACTTCTTCATTAATTATTGCATCCTTCTTTTACTTCTCTTTTAATGAAAATCTAGCCCTCTTGTTAATAGCCTGGTCATCATTTCAGATTCAGCTAATCATCATTAACTGCATCTGAATGAATACTCTAAAATGAGTTATAGCTCTATAAAGTCCTATATGCTATAGCATATTCATCAAAATTGTGCTGAAGACTATAACTTAATTCCTTACCATCACTGCCAATATTTCCAAGAGAACATGTTCAAAAGAAGTGTCCATGAACCGGGCTTCTCAACGTAACATGGAAAATATTTTAAGGAATTATAAATTCTACTCTGAAATTATGTCTCTCTGGATTGTTTGACATCTAAAAGTTACTGCTGAATGCTTGTTCACATACTGCACTTACCTGGAAGCTGGAAAATATCAGTTCCAACACCAAGACATGTACATGTAAACCAGTATTGATTAATTTTTCCTTACTTCCTGCAATTCATTCTCAATAAAGACAAAGATGGCAGGTGATTACAAGTCTCCATTTGTCTTAGCAGGGCAGCATACAAGAGTTTGGCATGACTCAGCAGGGCTGTCCAAAACACAAAGTCTACTCAATGATTGGTGATATGACAGTTTCCCTACCTAAGGAAAAACACTGCAACCTATTTATTTTCAAAAGCAGACTCTCTGCAACTTAGTTCATAAACTGAAATTATTCCAAAGAGAAAGGTTCCAGTCAAATGTGTTTGATAAGTACTTCCACGCAAAAATTCAAAAGTAAAGGATTCAACAAATGAAATTAGTGTTTGTGAAGCCAATAAAATACACAGGCATGGTGCTTGCTCTAATGCTGTCAGTATAGTTCAGTTAGAATTTGCTGTAATGTTGCTTACATCTGTAAGCAACATGAAAGACTCCATGAAAGGTGTCCCAAAACTGATCTTTTTCTTTTATATAAATGGAGAGTTCATAATGGACACTTACAGGAAAAGTCACAGTAGAAGAAAAGTAAAATGGTGTTCTACAAAGGACTGTTTGAAGTTAGATAGATGACAGTCTGACAAAGGCTTGTTGTCAGAAGAATAGCTCCATAAATTGTTTTATTTCTTTTATCAGCATGGTGCTCTAGCTGGTGGCAGTTTTGATTTATTTGTAGTTGTGACCTTTCAAACTGAGGAATGCTGCTATATGGGGCTCTGAGAATCAAATCTAAAATATGAGAAATATTATTTTCAGATATTTTATTTTTTAATAGTACTTCAGTGTTAATACTGAAGAAAATATTAAAAAACTTGTTTCTTCTTAAAATTAAATAATTACTTTTATTTTTAAATACCATCTCTGTACTTAAACCTTTGTGAAAGAAAGTAAGTAACACAGGTACATACACTATGGCCTAATAAAGATATTAAAAAATATTTTTGATGTGTAAGTCGGTCCCATCACAATAAAACGTAACTAGAAATTTACAATATCCTTTCAAATCATGTGATTTATTTAGATCTTGCCATTTATTATTTTATAATATTTCATTTCTTTGTTGTTGGCATGGCTATTTTAGACAGTGATGTATGATTAAATCCTGTAATTCTGATATTACCTGACTAAAATCCTTAATTGCTGCCATTTTGATAACAAGAATGTCTCTTTCTTTGTCAGTAAGAATATAGCTTTAATTTGGGTTTTGGTAGTGTGTGCGGACTGGCTTTGGTGGGGAGTTTTGTGGTTTGGATTTTGGGGTTTTGACAGCTGATAGATCTGTCTCTTAAGTCTTTTACCAGACAATAGTCAGATAATAGTATCTCAGAGGGCAAGACTGAGTCAATGACAATGTCAGTGGCTAGCAAACCATTTTTTTCCTGCTGGAAGCAGGCATTCAAGACACATTTTGCCCACATTTGAATTTAATTCCAAAATGCAATGGTGTTTAAAAAAAATAAAGAATGTCATCATTTTGATGGTATTAACTGCTTTTTGTCATACCAACAAGGTCATCATTGTACAATGCAGTAGTTTCCATATGAGTACAATGTCCTTCTGCTTTTTTATATTTTTATTTATTATTTTAGTACCTAAGACACCTTTCTTTACCAAAACATAAATTTTCGTAATTTATTTTTCATTACATCTTTGCTGTTGGATAGCTTCTTCTTCCTATAAATTGTGGTACCCTTCATAAAAGAGAAAACATATTACATTGAAGTAGAAAATATTGAAAATTTTGATTGAAACACTTACTATCAAAAGAGACATATTCTTATTTTTCTCATGAAACAACATTGTCATTAACAGTTTGAATTTAGCTCTTACCAATCCTGTAAAGTAACTGCTGTCATCTACATCACCAAAATTATTGAAGACAATACACTGTGATACAGCAAGTCCACAAGAATAAGGAACTCCACAGAACTTTACATATCAGCCAGACTTTGCAATATCTATCCATATTTTTAATTTGCTTTGTATATAATCTTAATAAGTGATTACTTAATTTCTATATATACTTGGATTAGTTTCTGACTAAGTAGACATTGCAAAATAAAAAAAAAATAAAATCTGGTTTTAGTATCATGAAATGGAAGTGTTAGAACAGACATTTCCACAGCTTAGCGATAGAAATCAGCTTTGTGTATCCCCAGAAAAATTGCTCCCTTGGTTTTTATTTTCCCCCTTTAAAACTGAAAAAAAACAAATACCATGAGAAAGTTATCTTTTTTGATTTGGGTCCTTTTATTTCCTGCAATATACTGTAATTTTTTGTAGGGCTTGATAAAGTCTGATCCCATACCTTGGTCTAAGACATAAGATGCAATTAGATTTTATCAACTTTGAGTTTCTCACCAAACCCCCCACAATGGATAAGGTAATAGAAGATTGAATGAAGTTATACATAAAAAAAAAAAGAAGAAAAAAAAAAAAGAAAAAAAGTTCCCCAAATGAAAGGCATACAGGGATAGAATAGACAAAGTAGACAAAGTAGATCAGATCTTTTGCAAGCAATATGTAATAATCTTTTTTTTCCTCTTACCATTTTTGAAGCTTCTGTTCAAAAAAAAACTGTGTCCTGGACACTGCTCTACCAATGCATAAATGAACCAGCTGGAGAAGGTTTAGAAGAAGGTGAGAATAATCAAAGTTCTTATGTTTTGGATTGCCTGAGAAATGACTGGAATGTAAATTCTAAAAATCTATATGAAATAATGATAAAGGGAAGAGTGTAAGTCTTAAAATAGATCAAAAGTGTGTTAGCACTGAACTTGGTCCCTATGCTCTGTACAGGTGTCTTTTGTCAATATGCTTTAGAAAAAAGATACAAAAGAAGAAAAGAAATATGCTCTCATGTTACAAAAACTATATTTAAATATGTGAAACAGCAGATAAAAGTTGGCCTGTAAAGATAGTAGGAGAAGAAGGAACAGGTTATTTTGTAGTGATGTGGATTTATTCTGAGCAGTATCTGTAGTGTATATATCTGATATGCCAGAGATGTGCTGCACACATTTTGAAGACCTTTCATCTGCACTGTGCAAAGCCCTGTTGATTTCTAATTTTCTACCACTTAATTTTCTGTCTAATTGCACCATATATACTTTTAGGACTTGTGTCCTCAAACACTCTCACAGCTGGATCTCTATATATTTTATATTGTTGACCAATATAAAATTTGTGAATTAGAAGATTTAGAAGTACAATTAAGATTTTCTTGTACATCTGACAGCTCAGGCTCTCTGAGGAGGTAGGCACATGGTTTATACTTCCACCTTCAAGTCCTGTTTTCAGCAAAGCATGCAAAAACCCTATTAACTTCAAAGATTGTCTTCATCATTCCCTCCATCCAATTTCAATTAAAGCTGTGTTCAGATCATCAGTCCTTCATCAAGCTCACAAAGGAGAGGGAACAGACATTTAAAAAGATTAGGAGCCAGACTATTTATGGTTCTAACATCTTTTAAATCCTCTTGAATAAATACGTGGGAAGTATAGACACCTAGGAGAAGCCAAATCACCTAATGACATAGAGTCCTCATTGCATGTTGGTTTTATAGGAAACCCTTTGTCTACAAATTTGTTTCACATCACTGATGTTTAACATTTTTTCAGCAAATAAATTTTAAAATACTGATATTGAGATGCATAACATGATATATTTAAAAATTCTTGTCTGTCAGAATATTTGAATTGAATACTTTCAAAATCCCATCTTTCCAGAGAACTTCTATGAGCCTTGTGAATGAAAAATTGAAAGAATTCTCACCTGTGCCCTCTTTTTCTTCACAGAAGATGCTTTCAAATTTAATTAATTGCAGAAATTCACAAATTTAACTCATTGGCAGCATTAATATTAATTCCAGATTATTGCAGTGGGTTTATAGTTTTTGCTAAAGTACATGCTGTCAAGAAAAATATTTGAACAGTGATTGATTGGTAAAATAAATGGGATGATAACAGAAAAAAAGTATGGGGCCAATGTGAATAAAATAATGTGTCTGCCAGCAAATTGTTGTATTGCACTTTAAACTACATTATAATTAGAAAGTAATAAAAAATACAGTATAACTTATAGGACTGTGATTTTCCCCAGATAAATATCTTCAAAGCAGGCTCAAGAAGAACATTGGTATTTATATAAGAATTTGACTCAATTCTACTCATATCTGCATCAGTTTACTAAAATTTTCAAAAGAGCCGTGAACAACATTTGACTATGTGTGTTGTCCATGTGGCAGCCTTACCAGCATTTCAGGTCCACTAGCAGCCAAACCTTTGGCCAACTTCTGCCATGCTATTTATTCTAATGCAGTTCCTCAGTCAAGTCTCTGTCATCCATTGCCATACTCACACACAGGGAGTGAAGCAAAAGGAGAAGTCATTTATTTCTCTCCTGAAGATTAATCTATTCCTCTGTCTCACTGTGCATATCAACAGAACCTCCTCAGATGAGGGAATTTGTGAAGGGGAAATCATGGTCCGGTAGCCTTTTATGTTGAGAAGACTGGTCTGGTGAATGCTGTGGAAACCTTTTGAAAACCAATAAATACTCTGATTCAAGATTAAATATTAAAATGGAAAAAACTTTGCTGATTAGAAATTTTTGAAATTGAAACAAATTCAATAAGAATTTTCTATTGAAACAAATTCAATAAGAATTCAACGATCTGTCAGTATATGCCAAGTCTGATGGAGCTGTGTTATGTTTGGGGTTATCAATCCCAAAGAAAAGTGGGATTGCAGACCTTGAATCTTTCCCAGAATATGTCAAATTCTTTTACATAGTTTTTGCTGTTGAATTTACCTTGAAAAAAACAGAATAATAAAATATTTTAATTAAATGTAATTAAGCTAAAATAATTTCAATCATATTGCTATGAAATGTAGTTATAATTTCCTGAGAGTAGTTTTATAAATTACTGCAAAATTGTCAAATCCCTCTGAAATTTCCAGCCACAGCAAATTACCTGGGGAAAAAACTACTTGAGAAGACACTTCATACACAATAAAAAATTATATAAACCTCCAATGAGTTCAACTCCTGATGCATTCTTCTGAATAGTTTTCAAAGAATTAAAGATATTTTAAAGAACCCTGATAACCATGTACAAAAATGGGTTTGGGGGGAGTTTTGTGATTTGGATTTTTGGGTTTTGCAGCTGATAAATCTGTCTCTTAAGTCTTTTTACATAACCATGTAAAAAAAGATTTGTAAATTTTGAATAAATTTATAAATCTTTTATTTGAATGAATAAATTTTCACAGCTAGAGCTGTGAAAAATTGTCAAACTCATTCATTTTGGGTAGATTTCTGCTAAAATATGAAGTTAAAATAATAGTGTTCTGTGCTTACCTGCAAAACCAAAATGGCCTGATGACTGTCATTTCTGTGGGTTCCAGCTACCATTTAATTATTAATTTCTCTATTGTGAGGTAGAAATATTTCTCATAATCCTTGTTTTGAGGCATGAATATTCCAGTTCTGAATGTTATGTAAGTTGACATTGTTACCAAGCCTTGGCTCTTCTGTAGAAATTTATCCTGTTTTGTCTTTTTTTGTTATAGAGATATTAGAATAGGCCACCAATCATCAAATGTAAATTACTATTTGGGTACATAAACTTCTTTTCCCATAGGTATGGAAATTCCTGTAAAAAGTTGGAGGTAGCTAGAAAATACACTCATTCATAGACCAAACTGTAGCTGTCGTGTAGAAACGTTCACCATTGCTGCTGTGTCAGCAGACAAAATGATTCCTAGAAGAAAAATTAAACTACTGTGCCAATTTTAGTTTATAGAGCTATTAAAGAAAGCTAAGGAGACTTAAGTATTTGTATCCTTTCATATCAGAGGAAAGACCAAATTTTGCATCAGTTCTGTGGAAAACAGAAAAAAAATCTCCATTGACTCAATAACTTATGGTAGTCATGTATAGTAGACCTCAAATGAAGTTTTCTTCTACCTAGTTCAGAAAAGAATCTGTAATTTATGTCTCCATTTCACAATGGAGATTTGTGTTCCCAGGTTAGAAGCTGAAGGATTACAGATAACTCATTTGAAGCTCCAACTTCAAATGTATTTAAATAAATTACTCATCTTAGTCACACTGCTGAAAAGAAACTTCGTACCAACTCAATATTCTCAGTGTGAAAAAAAGAATTTCATGGAAATCAATGTGTAAAGCTTTGGTACAAAGGTGTTTCTTGAAGGGGTATGGTACAAAAAAATATCGTAATAGACTCTAATGTGTATCTGATACTCTAAAAGTAGAAAATTGAAGCAAAACTTTCAAAGAAGCTACAAAATGTATGGAGGGAAAAAAGAGGATAGGAATGTTTTATTCCTGAAGGTTATCAATAGACATTCCTAGAATTCCTTGTCAGCTAACGTTGAACTTCCCTTAAGGTTTGGTAAATTATTATTGGCAAAAAAAACCAAAAAAAAAACTCAACAAAGCACAATGTTTAAAAAAATGTAGGAAAAAACCCTAAAGCTATAAGAAGAAAATCCTCTTACATGTAAAAGATAAGTTTCATAGGATCTCTAAAACTAAATGGAAAAAACCATGTATATGTATATGTATATATATATGTATATGATGTGTATGTGTATATATATATATGTATATATGTATATGTATATGTATATGTATATGTATATGTATATGTATATGTATATGTATATGTATATACACATCAAGCTAAATAGTGTGGTGCACAAACACATTGGGAGGGAAAAGGAAAAGTGTGTAATTAAAAATGAACCCACTCTAAAAAAATAAATAAGGCTCATTTCTATCTATTTTACCTTCTCTAATTATTAGCTCCTTAATTTCTCTGTATCTATGGTAGACTTTTTAAATTCATACTAATTTTTTATTCACATGATTTATTATTGAAAATTTTATCGAGTTAGTTTCCTTTCCTAGTAGATGTCATAAATGGAGTAGGTGAAAGACAGAAAGATTTAATTTAAAAACTGTAAGTGACTCTGTCTGGAAGGTAGGTTGCACATCCTTATTCTTGGGGCTGATTAGAGGTGTCACTAGAGTGTTTTTCTATTTGAAATTGAGTATCTTTGATAATAAAAACTGAATTGTGTGAAAATTCCAGTCTATGAGAATTAAAATTTGTATATTAATATCAAAGGGAAGAAGGAAAATGTAGCAAGAGCTAGGATTGTTGAGGGATTAGCTAAAGCCTCTGTCTATCTAACAGCTTCCACTTGTACTCCTGAGTTACAGAACACAAAAGTTTTCCATTAACTGTGGAAAAGTTCAGATGCAGCCTCAACAAAACCCATCTATGTGTTTACATCTCTCCTTCCTTCTACCAGACATACAAATGGCCTTAGAAAGTCTTGTTCTTTCATATTATTGCCTTCTTAAATGCTGTTCTCAGTTGGAAAGAAGATTATGTCTCTACTGAAGGCAATTTCAAAAAAGGGGTTGACATAAGTGTACCTTGTGATCCTATACTGAAAGTGGTTTTGTTCTAGTGCTCTGGTTCCCCAGGTGTAAACCCTGTGTTGGTGTGAGGAGAACTAACACATACAGTATAGATTTGATATCCCAAAGTGAAGCACAGCAATTCATGTCAAGAAGACTTCAGACTTTGAATAAAAGCATATGGAAGCACAGGCTTAATCATTTATAGTGAAATGTTTCCATTTTTTACATGAACAAATATATGACACTGTTTGCAATATTTTATTCAATGTATTACCAAACAAGTCTTTCCCAAACATCAGGTGTACACTTACTACTAGAATATACACCAAAAGAAAAGAAATCTAACAACAGAGTAAATCACTTTACAATTGCTTCCATAGTGGTAATGAAGCAATTTGTACAACAGCTTGAGGCAGACGCTTAATAAAGTACTTATTTCAGAGTACATAACTCTTAACTGGAATTTACTGACACTAGGGAGAAAAATTTACTCTAGTGGTGTTTTATCCTTTTGCAAGAGGAAAATATATTCTAAACCTAGTAGCAACATAAGTCACACTGTGTTTTGTTTAATGCAAGGATTTTACCCTAAACTTATACACTACTAGCACAATTAGAAAGAATTGGCTGAGAAGGTTTTGTGCTAATTGAGATCATGTTTGTCAAGTGTGGCACTTGAGCTGGTCTGCTTTCGAGTCCAGGATAGTATAAAACTTGGAATAGCAATAAAAAATGAAAGATAGGAAGTACAGGTTAGGTCTGCTGGCTGGGAGTGCAAGAATTGTGCCTTTTCACTGTGTATTACTTGTCTAAGGATAGTATAAATATGTGGGATTATTCTTCCCCTGGTGCAACACCCTGCACTTGCCTTTGTTACATTTCAGACAATTCTCTGCCCATCTTCCCAGGCTGTCCAGGCCCTTCTGGAGGGCTGCACAGCACTCTGGGGTGTTGATGGCTTCTTCCAGTTTTGTGTTGTCAGCAAACTCGCTGAGAGGCACCTGCCCCTTCATCCAAGTCACTGGGAAATAAGCTAAACAATGCTGGGCCCGAAATTGAACCTTAGTGGATACCACAGTGACAGACCTTTAACAAGACACTGGTATAGGCCATGCCTGCAATTCATCTCCCAACACTCTATTACTAATCTTCCTTCATATAGCTTTAGTGTGAAATCATGTTTTTTGCACATGGCTGTCAGGTATTACACAATTATGCATATACATGTTTTTTTCCACCCTGCTTTAACATGCTTATTCACTAGTAGACCCTGCTGAGCTAATCTTCATATATCAATTGCTGCCAGAGCATTCAGACATATTCATAGTTGAATCTACTGTAGGGTTTGGAGTTTTTCTCAAGGAAAGCAAATTAAAGTCCAAAGCTCTCAAGCTTTTGTTAATAGTGATTATTTTCTGAGTTGTGTTTCTGTAGCAATATTAATATTTTATCACTTACCTTCAAACACTGAGTTCTACTAAAGATGACGCCATAGTGTATAAAGCACCAAGAAACTGTACATTCTAAAATGTAGCACTTATGCTGGAAATAATAGAATGTGGTGATGGCCATTTATCTTTTTTTAGTAGGAATTGCAAAGTGTTGTTCTGTGTTATTCTTTCAGCAGTGAGAGAGCCAATTTATTTTGTTACTTATAGCACAGTAATTGCATGTCATGAATATAATGCCTCACATGTAGATTACCCTGGGATTTGAATGATATTAACATGAAAAAATACAAAACACCAGAATAGTGAAAATGAAGCTGTGTTTTCATTTTCAAAGCAAATAATGCTGAATTAAATTCTTGCATACAGTACTCAATTCAACAGTAAGTTCCATATATGAGAATTTTCTACTCCTGAGCACCTGGCTGTATAACTCTTGCTTAATTGGTTATGTACTAGATAACCTGCCACAGGTGCCAGATTTTTTTTGCAGTGAAGTAGATAAGTAATGTTTATTTTTGAGATTACTGAGGCATCGTGGTATCTACAAGGGCATAGAGAAATGGAAAACAGCTTGATTACAGTAATTTACAATACTTGCATTGTTTTTCTTGTCTCAAAAAACAACTGTACATTTTATATATTTCAAGTAGATACAATATCTGAAAGCATTATGCACTGATACTGAATTTAGAGCACCCATATGCTTTTCAGAAAACCACTATAAATCCCAAAAATGACTAAACCACTTTAATTTACTGATGGCTGGTGTGGACAATTGCCCAACAGATAGATCAACAATATGCTTTTGCTGCTACCTCCTAGGATGAGGTATGACCAATAACTTCTGTATCCAGGGTGGGAAAAGCCTCCATGCCACCCACTTCAGGTGCTCCCTTGAAAAGAATTCCTGGACCTGGTAGGTTCAACGTTTTCTCAGTGAATAAATTGCCATTTCACTTGTTCACTTCTGCCTCAGGCTGACATTCTGGACAACATTCCTTTATGCCAGGTGGGGACACAGCTCACCTAAGAGACCTCTTTTCCAGAGGGCAGATGCTCTAGTATCTTTACTTTATATCTCATTCTCTAAGGGGTCTTCCTGCTTTTTCTGTCTTTCTTCTGACTCCTTCACCCAGCATGGTGTTGCAGCTATCTTGGAAATAAACTTAGATACTTTTTTATGCCATAAAAAAAATAACATACAATGTGCAAAGTCAACATATCTATCATTAAGTTGAATATTCCACTTTTCCTTTTGTTTCCAGTCTTCAATAAAACAAGGAGAAGCTTAAAGTAGAAAAAAAAATCCCAACATAATTTGTTTTTCCTGCATGCAACATATAATTTCTTTTTAAGGGACAAATAAACATTTGATGTCTAGCAGCCTTAGATTGTTTTGCTACATGTTTAAACAGACCTTGATTATAGATTATTTAAATGATCAGTGCTGAGATTTAAATAATTATGGAATGATCATTTATGAATGCAGTAAATTGCAGGGAAGCATTCTTTTTAAAGGAAATGGGGGGAGAAGAGTTTTGCTTATTTATTTTCTTCCTTGTTTCTTTGCTTCCACTAGCTTTTTCACTTTATTTTTTTTTTGCCACTTGACTGCATCCAAGGTCAGACTGAATGAGAGACAGATAAGAGATGACAGAGAAAGCATTCAAAACCAAATAATGCAATAATCTGATAATGTCAGTAAAGGAGATGTTACCAAAGCAGAAAATATGCTGTAAGTAATCATTTTTCTCTGTAATTTCAACCTATACTAAATAACTAATACATATTAAAAGGATATAAAATCGGAGAAAATATGAGAAAATAAGAATAGTTCTCTGGTTTGACAAATAGTTTAAATTGAGATGATGTCCCATCTCATCAGTTAGGTCATGATTTAATTCACTGACTGAAATGCTCCATTATAAGATTAATCACTAAATTGACTATTAGTGTCATGGGCATATGTGCTTACTTTAATTAAATTGCTGTACAGACCAGTATGTAAACCTAAGTAAAATAATAATTATTTTTTCTCAAATTTTGATTGGAAAACTACTGAACTTTCTTGATGCAAATCACTTTTCTACATCCAATAAAACCTTAAAAAACAAATTTTAAAAACCCAAACAAACAAACAAACCCCAACAAAAATAAAACCCTGTAATGTTGTTGTAAAAGAGTTTGATAGACTGTGATGGGTTGTTAAAAAATTGTTAGTTAGTATTATTTCAACATGGTTATTTTATTTCAATGCAAGAGACACATAAAAATCAGAACTGCAGTGAATATGGGTACAATAATACTGTTGTTTTCTAATTTAGATATGTTTGCCTTCACTGCCTTATATTCCTCTTTATTTTGACTAATTACCAATACTTTTGAGTAAGCAAGGCATAAATATAGACTAAGCATAAAATCTCTCTGATGGTGAAAACCCTCCTTAAAACTGCAAATAGGTGGGACAAGGTGACCCACTAGATGTTCCTTCTCAGGAGGTCCACACTACTGTGGCCTCAGAGAGAACAGCACTTATTTTGGATGTAAAATAGGATCTAATTAGCCCTACTGGAATAACTGGAAATCAGAGCTGGGTAAAGCATGGAGCTAATGCTTCTACATTGCTTCAAGTTTTGCAGGCTTCCTGCATAGCTAGCTTGGCACTTTTGGCCTGTACTATGCAGTCATTGTGCTGAACAGCTGTGATAGTAGGTCCTGTGGAGCCATTTATTTTTTTATTATAAATTCTCAGTTATAAATGTCATACAATACACTCACCTATTCATACCCCTGGGGGTCCTGACCTTACCAGCAGTAATACCCAAGGTATTTTCTTTACAGGCAGAGGTTTAACTTAAAGTTCTTCATGTTAACAAAGGGAAGGACATAACAAACATTCCCTCTATTTTTTTAATGTTACTTTTTTTTTAACTATTGAAGATTCTTATAATTAATAAATATATGATTAGTTTCCCATTCAAGCACAAACACATGTAATAATCACAGAACTTTATGTATTTGAAAGAGTGAACCAACCATTTTAACTGATAACCATTACAACCATCCAGCTTTTATATTCCAGCAAATATGCTGCACTGTAAAGTGCATTTTTTTAGCCTTCTGGCAAGGAAGCGCTATGTATTCACTATTATTTATTTTAGTTATTCAGTAATAACCACCAACATAATATGCCAGTCAACATCTTGAGTGAAGGCTAAGGTCTCTTGTGTGAGTACTGTGAGCCAGGTTTCACTTCTGTCTTTCTTGATTTAATAAATATAACAATTGAAAATAAAAGCAGTGTGATTGCGTGGGCATAATAAACATATAATATAGCAAAAATAGTCTTGAAAGCATTAGTTATTCCCATAAAGCTTTTAAACAGATGTCCTAGTGTTTCTTTTGAAAAGGTTCTTGATTAAATCTACTAAACACCATTATTTATAACATTTAAGTACAGTTGGATAGTCCCCTCAGGGATGCATTTTGACTACTGAAGTGCAACAATATAGGTTGCAGGCCTGACAGCTTGACAATAAAACAAGTACAATATTTAAGTGTTTCATATTCCAGAGGGACAGGATGAGCTGCTTTCAAAGCTCAGTATTCATGTTCCATTGCAAAATATATACATGCATCCATGCATAAGCAACGGCAAACAAACAGTATTCAATCTCAACTGAGCACTGCTATTCTCAGAATTTTTCTCTTTCAAATTTTTCTTTTTCTTCCAGACTGAGTAAAGCCCTTTGCAGAGGCTTAGATCCCCTTGCAACTTGCATTATATCTGCAAGGTCTTTGAGGATTGACCCACACTTGCTGCTTGGACTTTACAGTAAGTAGCTGAATGTCAGCTCTGAGGTGAGGGCACCATGCCTCAGATAAATACCAAAATCTTTGCTGGGACCACTGTAGGTATGACTTGGAGCTGGTGGGCAAATAGCCAGAGGGAAAGAAAGGTGGAGCACAAGCAGGTTTGTCTGCCAAATACAGTGATGGAAAACCTGGGGGGTAAAATTTAGTTGGTCCAGATTGATACCTCAACATTTTAAAATTCCAGAGTGTATTCAGACCCCAAAATTAGGGCTGTTGCCCCCATTCAAGCAATATTTAAGTGCAAGTTTTGATCAGGAGCACATAAACTTTACAGACCAATTTTAGGCAAGAGGACTCAACAATTTAATCAGTGTTATTTAGGGAAGATTACGTTTTCAAATCTAACTTGTTCTGATTTTTTTTTTAAATCCCCAAGAAGAGAAAACAGCATACTATGGCTTTTTTATTGTGCAGATTCATAGAATCATGGAATGGTTTGGGTGGAAATGGACTTCAAGGATCTCATTCCAACTTCCTTGCTACTGTGAGGGATGCCATCCACTAGATCAGATTCACCAGGTCCACATCCAACCAAAGTGTATTGAACACTTGCTCATCACCCTCACAGGGAAAAATTTCTTCCCAATATCTGACCCTAAACAACCCAATCTAATCCCAATCTATGCGTAAAGCAATTCCCTCTTGTCCTGTTACTACAAGTCCTTGTAAAAAGTCCCTCTCTGGCTGTCTTGTCTTCCCCCTTTATGTACTGTAAGATGCTTTAAGGGCTCTCTGGAGCTTTTTCTCCTCAGGATGAACAACCCCAATATAAGTAATTAGTTGTTATGTGTACTGCTGTAGTTTTGCAATAGAAAGAAATATTCCATAAAAGTGAAT
This sequence comes from Chloebia gouldiae, assembly GCA_003676055.1. Lineage (NCBI taxonomy): Eukaryota > Metazoa > Chordata > Aves > Passeriformes > Passeridae > Chloebia > Chloebia gouldiae. The sequence goes on from QUSF01000005.1 coordinate 20,657,588, forward strand.
AAATAATCTGTGCACCCAGTGCAAGATGTATATACAGACAAAATGAAAAGCATAGTAAAATTTGTCACATAAGAGGTTCAAATGATATCAAAAAACTCAAAGGGTGATTGCAAAAAATTTCAAAGCGCTTAGGACAGCTGATCTTAGATAAAACATCTTGAAATGTGCTTACATCTTTCTATATTGGTTGCATCTTTAATGTCTCTATTACCAAGATCTTGCCTTTAAAGGGAAAGTGATAAATGAAAAAATAAAAATATAATAAAATATTCAAGTGAGGATGGGAAAACTGTTTTCTTACAATCAAAAAATATATTAAGAATCAAGAATATATTTTAATTGGGGTCGTCTTACCTATTAGTATTCAGATTACAGCATAAAACACAATATTAACTTCTGGCAGTATAATGTCAGGGGCATAACTCATGGTATATTTAAATGACATACTACTCTAAGGCTTAAGAGCATGAATTTGAAACATCTGAATATAAATCAGAAAAACATGTTAAAGTTATCATAATTTTATTTACAGAATACCAAACTAGACTGCATATTCTATACAAAAAGGACTTCCTAATTCTATTTTTCATTTCAAATATATATAAATTGAAAGCTTTAGATATTTTTCCTGCTTTGTTCTAAAATGAGACATAGAGCAGAAAGCAACATTCTGATTTCCATTTTATAGGAATAATTATATCAAGAAATAAGCTTCAAATAAGGAGGTGTGAGCTTGTGATAGGACATAAAAGGTGATCTGGGAAGAAAGCACTCCTGGGCAAGATGTCTTGGGGGAGAACAGTCCTTTTCTGAGAGGTTCTATGCAGATACAGCACACAGTTTTGGCCTTATCACATTAGAAATGCTGACATACATTTGAAACAGAAGTTCAGACAGGGATAAAATAAATGTTCTATCAAGAAAAATCTGCAGATCTGAATATTCCCTAGTCATATGAGCCGCTTTTACCAGTTCTGTGAGTATTGTAGTTACAGAGCTGGAGTCCCAAAGGAAATGTAGCAGAAGTTTAGCAGCAGATATGACAAGTTGTGACTACAAGAAAAAATACAGTGATTTAAAATGATATTGTGCAATGGTGGTATCTACATATTTAAAGGCAAGAACCTGCTAGATAACTCTGTGAGATTTTGGAAATGATGAGTCCAGTCTTCTGAAGAGATGAGAAGTCATTGCTTCACACTGCTTGCATGTGGAGGCTCTTGTTAGTCAGTTCAAAATTGAAACATACATCCAAAAATTTTATGGAAATTAAATAAACTCAAATTAAAATTTAATTCATATAATGTTAAATCAAATCTTAAAATAAAACTGAGAGTTCTCTTATATCTGTAAAGACTAATAAGAGGGAGCAAGAGTAAGCATTGATCATCTGTCTTTTTGAAGAATTGTATCAGCCAATGATTTATTACTGATGGTACTCCATCTCACAGCCAGACTCAAGTGGAGTGCCATATGACCATTGATAACAAATAAGACAGCTGAGAGTGTTCCACTTTCTTTCAAGTTATGCTAAATATTCAAATAGCTGACATATCACTTGACAATTAAACCAGATGTCTTGAATAAAGAGAGCACCTAATGACCAAGATAATTACAATTTAACAGCCATAGAAACTTACAAGATTTGAGTATAAGTATCCATAACCCATCTGCAAACCAAAAATTTGTAGGCAGGCTATGTTTGCATATAGAGCATTTAAGTCTATTTAATGATTTATTCTTTACAGTGGATTTTCTGTATGGCAGACATTCTTTAGCCTGTAGAATTATTTCCCCTTTATAAAGATTGCAATTGCTGCATGGCAATATTCAGAACAGAATATTAAAAATACACTTATGTATCAAGTGCAAGGTTGCATGACTAATCACATCAGAACAGGCTTTTGTATTTCCACAGAATGTCTGTGACACTTTCTGCACTACATCTGGGAGTGCCTTCCAATAAGTTTTACATACATTTCAATGGAGGCTTTGCATCCTTTTGTTGTCCTGCACTATGAGACAGGTCTCATGTGTGCTGAGAAGGAATTTTTTGGAATACAAAAGAGGATAAAGTTTAGCACAATCTAATTGTGTAATATCTTCCTCTTATTATTTTACTTCCATTTTGCTGTACCATATGTATAAGACAATCTGGTTTCCATTGAAGGATAAATTCTTCAGTAAACATGTATCATGCCAAGCACAGTCCAAGATAAAACAATATCTGATATTAAGTGTAACCATTGAGAAATACAGCATTATCAAAATTATAGATTACAAGGAGTTACAGACTGTCTAACCTCAGGTACGCTGAACAAAAAATCTGCTATGAGGATTTAATGATCAATATGAAAATAGATTTTATGGTATGTAAAAAGGTTCAAAGAATTCCTTTGAAATTCTCTTTTGCAGAGTTGAAAAAGTACTGATGGAGGAAAAATAATTCTGAAAACTATGCTATAGTAAATATTTGGTCAAAACAATATATGAACAAAAGAAATATATTTTAAACTAAAAATTATTTTGATTCACCTAGTCATATGAAAATCAAATCTCACATATAAAATGATAATAAGGTGACCACAATATTTATGCATGCTAAAAACCTTCTGAAATTTCTGGCAATATTATGACAGAGTCTTTCTATATGAAACAGAATATAGCAAAACTAAGAATCAGTTCAAAAACTTTTCTGTAATAGCAAGAGTGATCAAACATGTTAAAACAGGATAGAAAGAAGGAGTCATGACTCAAATGTTGAGTTGGTGCTATCAGAGAGCCTCATATCACATATTAGAAAACTGAACTCAGGATGCAGTACTTCTCTTTTTTCTTCAAGTTCTCCAAGAATGAGAAGCTGTTACCCTATTTTGTATTGGAGAACTTACATTGGATTTTGTAGAATACAGCTAGGTTAATTCACTTTTCAATTTCTGCTGTGAATGGAGTAGCCCCTGCAAGTTATGTTTTTGCTAATAGATAAGTTTAAGTTCACATTTTAAGTTTTATTATGTAAGGTAGTAGTGCTGGATTCCACACAGCTCCTGGGCAACTTAAACTACTTCTTCCTACTGCAACCACACATACCTGGGTGGTTGCAGTTTTCACCTATTCTGTGTCAAATGTCACAAAGCTCCATGCCTAAAGGGATTTAATCCCACACAGAAGACAAGGAATGAAAAGGGAGAGAAACTGGTGGGAAGGTCAGGAAGGAAAGCTTGTTTTATCTCATTTGACTTGTCAAGCAGGGCTGACTTGGCAAAGGGAGGGCAGAGCAGTACGAGGTTCTTAGACAAGGAACCCTTGATCAAAGTGTAAGCAGTTCTAAATTTCATCAGGAAAATAAAGCAATTATACTAGAAAGCAGAATGTCAGTGCCCAAGCATCCAATCCACGTGGGGGTGGGAAGGAGATCAGGTGCTGTGTAACTAAGAGGGTAAAAGTGGGCAAAGCTTTCCATAACCTTCTTTGTGCCAAATCCTTTCCCTTTCATAGTGGGCTAATGGCCATGCCCTGACTGCATTCTTGCATGAGCCCAGGGCCTACAGGGAGCCAGCTGGATTTTCCCCATGATTGAGCTTCCAGACCAGCTAAGCGGCAAGGCAGGCTGGTTTATATTTTCCTACTTTTCTGCTATATTCTAGTTACGTTAATATCGCAGGTGCAGAGAGATTAAGACTCAAAGTAATCATTAGGTCAACCAGTCTTGATTTGCATGTCTTAGATTTTTTAAATTTCACAAGATATTTTAAAAGCTGAGAATTTGTTTGTACTTGACTGAAACTATCTTTCAGAAGATTAGCCAAGCTGAAAAGATGGAGAAACCAAATTTCTTGAACCTTGTTCTAATAGAAACATTCCTACTTTTCCTTGAAGTCCCTGAATTTCTTTAGCTTCAGATTTCAGCAATTTTTTCATGTTTCTTCTTACAAAACAGAAGCCAGATAATAAATTAGGCTGTGCTTTCTTCCTCCTGAAGTGATACACTGAAAGTATGTTTCCTTTCAGTCCTCTCTTCATTACTTAGACACATTCCTCTCCTTAAATATTTGCCTCTATGTCATGGACCCTATTGGAGAGACACTTCTCTGTACTGTATAACTTTTAAATTCTGTATCTTGCTGCCTACTAAAACACTTTCCTTAGTTTTTCTAAATTATGATACATCTATAAATGATACATATCTTTCTCTAATGTAGGTCTAGAGGCCATTTATTTAATACAAAATCTTTTGTTTGGGCAAGTAAAACCACTCTTTAAATATTGATCACTTTCTATTCTATCTAGTCCTTTCACATGAATGATTGCAGATAGAAAGATAAAAATACAAAGCAGAATCCTCACCTTGCAAATAAAAAGAAACAGTCAATATACAGTTAAATCAAGAACCGTGTAAATAGACTTAGCATTAAACAAAGTAAAAAGAGCAGTATATTAAAGCACATCTATTGATTATGGACTGTAAATTTTATCCCCGCAGGTTTGCATAGATTCCTTGTCTTCCACAGAAAAGATAATTATGTTCTAGGATTCAAGCCAGGTTAAAATATGGACAAAAATTAAAAATTGATAACAATTTAAAAATTATTACAAAATGGTTATGATAAAAGAAAAATAATTCTGATGGAGACAAAAAGTAAAAGTAAATATATTAAGTTTTATCATACTCCAAAAAGTGCTGATATTTTAACTTTATTTTCAAGTCATTAATACAAGCCTCAATCCCAGCTCGGCCCATAATCTTTTCCTGCTCTTATCTGAATTACCACCTAACAGTTTCTCCCAGGTGTGGCAAACATCCTCTTGTCATGAGAGCAGAAGTGGTTGCTGAGGTGGAGTCTCCATCAGAGGCAGGTGTGAGAAGGAGGCCCCAGAAATGCCAACAGCTCTCAGTGTTCAAAGGCAGGAGAGGACTGTGAGCACAGGTCCAGCAGAAAATGGGAGATTTCCCTAAAGAGAAACATTTAGACTCAAAGATTTTCAAGAGACACAAATCATGAAGAAAGGGATGACCATATCCTGACCTCATCAAAAGGGCAGCTATTTTCTTTCCAGCTGGAAAGGTGAGAAAGAAAGAATAAGGTACTAAATCATAAAGAAGACAACATGGACAGAGCAGAGCTAAAAGACACTCTCTGTGACTTTGAAAGAAATGTCATGTCCTTAGAAACATGCTATGTTTTGTTCTTTAAAAGAATTAAAAATAGAGCTGAAGAGAGGAAATTTATAATACCTGTGTTCTGAGAGTGTTTGAAATACATCAGCATCAAAGATGAATCCACAGGGTCAGCAGTAAGGTGCAATCCCAGGGATCTCAACCAAAGACAAATGGCACTTTAGAAATTATTTTGAGATGGAGAGAGAGGACAACCAGAATGCAACAAGCCTCAGTATTATGACCAGTTTGTTCACTGAAGTAGAGACATAGAGTAAGATAAAAGAAAATGCATATTGTTTTAAAACATGCCTATGAAGTTGAAATAAGACGGAAAAGGAAGTAGAAAATAAATTATGATAGTAAAATATCTGACTAAAGAGCTGAAATTTAATTCCTGATTGAAATTCTCAAGAAATACTTTTCCATTCCAGAATTAAAAAAGTACATTCTTGGAAGTGTTTCAATTATGTTGCCCTCAGGGGCCAGAGACCACTGAACGTTGCCTTAAGCTGAAGAATTTTATTTTACATTGAGATGAACACAGCTTCACTTGATCTGCATTTTCATGTGATAACTATGTAGTGACCTTCTCAAATGGAACTAAATTATAACATCCCATGTGACTGTTTGAATTTCTCTTACCATCTAAAACAGCAATTTGCTCAGAGTAGCAAAAGCTAGGAAAATTCCAGTGCTGAAACCTGTTGGGGTTTTTGTTTGTTTGTTTGGGATTTGTTCAATTAGTTTTGTTTGGCTTTTTTTTATGAGGGTGTTGTTGAAAGATTTATTGAAAATCTAAGTGGCTCTAGAACCAATTATGTTACCTATTGACACAAAAAACAATTAGAAATAATCAGGACTATATGGAATTCATGCAGTAGAAGAACTGATGGTTGAAATAGTTAAGCAGCTTGTAACATCTAATTTCAAAGTATTTTTGGTCACTTAAAATTGAAAGATAGTATGAAAGATAAAAATATAAGAGTTTTAGGGGAGACCTGGAGACCTGTAAAACTTAAGGTGTTACTAACCATGCCAGGCTAAAAAGTAAAAATTATCTCTAGAAAAGAGTTTTGAGATGGTCTCTTCCCTGATGACTTATAAGAAATTAAGCAACTATAACATAAAAGGGAAGCATGTAATTTTTATTCTAGTTCTGTTTTTATTCATTTTTATCTCCTTACAACTAGCTACTGCTGGTGCCATGATTTTCAGCTACATTTAGAAATGGTTGTGCCCTTATTTTCATGTGTTTTTCTGCCATTACTTGTTTCTTTAACTTCATCATGTCTCAACCTCCCTATGACTGCCTTGCTAAGTTGCAAAGGACATATAAATGAGTTATTCATTGTTTCTATTGATCAGAAAGGAAAAGCAAGTATTTAAGTGAGGTGAACATATACTATCTGGGCCATATTAAGATTTCCTCATACACTATCCCAACTTAAATCTGAAAATGGATGTCTGAAGACTAATACTTGAAAAGCCTTTTTTCTCTTTCAGAAATCTAAATAATTTCTCACTGAAACTGGAGATGTTACAGGGGGCTTAAAAATGTTGGACTAATCACAAGGAAATTATTTTGAAAAGTTTTGCAACTATGTGATTTTCAAGGTAGAGGCAAACTTCTAAATTATCTTTATGACTTGTAGATGAGACAGGTTCAGCAAAGGTGAGGTTTGCCCTTCAGTCACTCATTGATATTCATTCAATGTGCATAATACTGAAAGAACTCTTGAAGACTAAGAAAAAAATCTCAGTTTCACATGCTAATTGAGAATCAGTTTTTGATTTGGTATGTGTAAATTAAATTCCATGGGATTTTTTTCTGTGGTAGGTACTTTTATATATATGCTTTTCCTGTTCACTGATGCCTTGTCCTGAGGCATCACACCGTAGCTCGTTACATGCCTTCTAGGAGATTTTCCTATCCATATCAGGCATCTTAAGAGTTATCTGCTCTCTATCATACATCTTTTTAGCTCCTTTTCATTCCTTTCTTCCCCATCCCTCCAGTCTTCCAGATGCACTACAGTTCAGCTGCACTTTCAGTGAAATCTGTGTGGGAAAAGCAAGCATGGGTTTCCAGGAAAGTTCAGGGATCCTGGTCCCAGCTTGAGGACCTGAAAGCCATTTACAGGAGTAACTATTGGTTGTTTGGATGGGCCTTCACTGTCATCCCACAAATTCGACTGTTTCAGTGTCTTGGTACATGCAGAAAAACAAATATCAAAGTATCTTTCTCCGCTCAAACCCAGACAAAAATTTCTGTTTGCAGCTGGTTGTTGTAATGAACAAATCTGCTGTTGCAGCATCTGGAGGCAACCATTCTCTTGACTGGGAAATAGAACCTAAGGGCCTGGGTGCTCTGGTGTATGTGGGGAGTGTGGGTTCTCTATAAGTGGTGTCATGAACATGGAAACTCCTCACAGACAGGAATATCCGGAGCTGAACACTGCCAGCTTTCTGTAAGTAAACAGTTAAAAGGTGTTAAATTGTTCTACAAAGAGGAAAATTTTCATGATTTTTAAATGAATAATTTAGCATTGATAGTAGATGTACTGTAAGCATTATAGTAATAGAAATTGTAATGAGATTATAATGTTCTTTTTTTCTGAAAATGCAAAAGATTTGTGGAAACAAATGTTTAAATTAGAGTAAATTATAATTCACTGTATTTATATACATATTTGTTTACATATTTATTATTTGTATATATTTATACTTAAAAATTTATATGTTCTAGGCAAATTTATATTTTTCCAGTATAATATATTTATATTAGAAATTTTAATATATTGATTTTACAGTATGAAATATACTTTATTATTTAATTTATAGACTTAATCTGGTATTGAACATCAATTTCTAGTCAAATAATTTTTTAACTACTTGGATTTCCAGAAGAATATCAAAATTCAGATATTAATTCTCAATATATCTCCCTTTATTTTTGACCTTCACTCTCTATTTCTCATGTTCACCACTACAAGTTTACTGTCTCACATGTGCAAAAATTCCCAACGGTTTTCCTCCTTTTTTTTGCTTGCTTTTCCCTCTCACCTTTTTTGCAGTGTTCTCATTTTCAAAGTTCCTTTGGTCAGTCCAGTGCTGCAGGGCTCTCTCCTATTATAAATGCAAACTTAATCTTTTCCATACCACAGCCAGGTGATTCATTAAGCTCATAATGATGGAATACACCAGTATCTCTTTTCTTTCAAACTGCTTCTTTATCACTTTGTTTCTTTTAAATTATATTTTTTGCAGTGCCTTTAATTTTTTTTGTGTTGTGGTTTAACCCCAACCATCAACCAAGTGAGCTCCTCTCTCACTTCCTTGCCAGCAGGATCAGGAAGAGAATTAGAAGGGTAAAAGCCAGAAAACTCATGGGTTGAGATAAAGACAGGTTAATAGGAAAAACAAAAGTCACACACACTAACAAAGCAAAACAAGAAATTCAGTGCTACCCCTGGGCTGGCAGGTGTTCAGCCATCTCCATCAGAGCAGGGCCCCACCACATGTAACAGTGACTCGGGAACACAAACTCCACTGTTACAAACACTCACCCCTCTCTTCCTTCTTCCCCCCACTTTATAAACTGAGTTTGATGCCACCTGGCCTGGCATATCCCTTTCAGTTGGCCAGCTGGGTCACCTGTCCTGCCTGTCCCATGCTTCCCCAGCTTCCTCACCACTGTGGCACTACATAAGGCAGAAAAAGCCTTGGCTCTGTGTAAGCCCTCCTCAGCAATAACAAAAATGTCTCTATGTTACCATCACCATGTTCAGCAAAAATTCAAAACACAACCTCATACTAGCCATCATGAAGAAAAATGAGTATACCCCATCAAAAATCAGTGCAACATGTCTTAATAGTTTCCTTTCTGTTACACTTTGTTTTCCATTCTCAAAACTTTGGTTTAACCTCCGTTTCATTTTCAAGTAAATTTTTATCTCTGTTTTTGTTTTCTTTATTTTAAATCTGCAAATCTTCAAAATCAAGGCATTTGTGTTTCTGACTGAGCTTGAACACCTCAGGACAAAATCCAGCCTGTAGTGTTTGCAAAAGCAGAGTTGTAACATGTTATCACTTTATTGTTTCTTAACTTGAATTAGTTAGGGCAGTACTTAATTCATTATAAACACCATTCTGATTCCCTGAACCTTTTTAGATATTGCAGAATAGATCTGTGATATTTAACCCTAGACTATAGAGACTGTTATGGCAAAAGGAAATGTTTTGTTTCATACTGCTGCGTTGGAGCTTTTTCTGGAGGTACTTTTTCCAAAAATTGCAAAGCCATTAATGATGTCACATGGCTAATCTTTGTTAGAGAAGCAGCCACCAAGGAGAGAATATGAAAAATGTGAAGAATCAGGGCAAAACCCCACAACAAACTGAGTGAGAAGAGCCTGTGGGGCCCACACCTCTTGGTTGTCAACATCAAATGTAGAAATAGAAGGAAGAGAAGTATAACTTATCCATCTAAGATTTAACAAATGAGTAATTGTGGCCTACTGTAGAATACATTGCATGTCAAAGTCATACACCACTCTGACAAAATGAACAGGAGAGTTTTTAAATAGCTATTCTCTGAAGGCACTATTAAGTCTCTATTCCAACAACTTTCACAGAGGAAAACTCCAGTGGGGATTATTATAACCACACAACTGTAAATTGGCAGATAGATAAAGGTCACTTAGAAAAGGTAAATAATCCCCCTGCTTCAGTGTAGAACTAAATCACAGCAGATTCATGTTGTTTCCTGATATAAAAACATGGTTTTTATTTGGTATAGTACCATGAGAGCACTTCAAAAATCTTTCCTGGAAGTCACAAGTAAAACATATGTATATGCTTTGTGAACTAAATTTGAAGACTGGGGTACTATTGCCCAAAATATGCTTTTATTCATTCATTCATTCATTCATTGTTCTTTTCTGTGGTTTTTTTTTCTGCTCCTAATCTTCTTTTCCTAATCTTCTTTGAACTGATAATAAAGAAAATAACTAAATAATTATTTGGTGCAAGGAATAATGGATTTTTAAAGGAGGATATTTCAAAACTGAGGTGTAGAAAAAAAAAAAAAGGAAACAGGAGGTTGGAGAATATTTACACAATTAGAGAATCTTAAGTTTAGAAGGCCTAATGGATTCACTTGATATTACCAAGGAAGCTAGTTACAACTTTTTAGGTGTGCTTAAGAGATTTTACTCTTAGAAGGACTCTAAGAAGAAAGGGAGGGGGCAGGTAAATATAGCAGCTCTCTCTAAAGACCAGTAAGGGGAGAGAAGGATGTTCTGAGTAAATCTGTTCCAGCCAGCCCACTTTCATTTTTGAAAGGCATGAGATCATAAACTAGCTCCTTGGTAAGTACCTAACATACAGTGAGACACTCAAAGGAATGTTGTGGATCTGTCAAGAGCAAATCATGTCAAAGTACTGTAATTTCTTTCTTTGACAAGGCAACTGACCTAGTGTATGAAAAAAACACTGAAATTGTTATACCTTGACATCAATAAGGCTTTTGACACTGTTCCACATGACATGTTCATAAGATTATTGTTAACAACCTGGATGGCAGAACGGAGAGTACACCTGTAGAATTGAACGCTGACATAAAGCTAGGAGTATTTGTGAGCTCTTCAGAGAACAGAATAAGAAATCAAAATTATCTTGACTAAGGGAATAAAATAAAAAGACAAAAGGCAGTATTAGGAAGAGCAATTATCTCAAAGGACTCTGGTTTTAAAATCAAGGAGAGCCCTGCAAAAGGACATAGGGTGTCATGATTTTCAATAGGAAAAATTACTCCAATGACTTCTAATATTGTAGAAAACATATGAATTGTGGTTTTTCTTGCTTCTAAGTGTCATGAGAGGAAAGCTTATTTTAAAGGAAAATATATGTTGAATAATTATTTAGATTTTTAAGAAAAGTTTTCCAAGTGCAATAGTCATCTTCCTCTGATATGAGATTCTCTTCAGTGGTACTTTTAAGAAGTATGGTAGATAAATATCCAGTGGAGATAATGTAAGTTTATCATGCACCAAAGAATGAGTATGGACTGGATATTCTTGAGATCCCTCCTGATTTTTTTATCATTTTTACTGTAAAATATGAATGTAAGTATTTTGCTAGGTGAGAGAACTGCTAAAAAGAGCCTGAATGAAAAAAATTAATCTCTATCACATTTTGTATTTGTTAAGGTGGGAATAGGATGACAGCACCTTTTGCTTCCATTTTTTTTTCCCAATTGTACTTTGGACCAGAATTTGTGAATGCAGGAAAGAACAGTTTAAAACATGGGAGGTTCAAATATGTATTTGAATATTTTGAAACTCACAGTTTCCCATCAGTTTCTCATTAGTTCAGTTTTAATTTACTTTTTTCAGCCCTACTTGTTTCTAGTGATAACAACTTCTCATTTAAATAGATTCTCTGGTGTCCTACATAATATACTGTATTAGAGAAGACATTATTTCACTGAAAAACTAAGACTTCAAGATTTGTATCTGGGAATGCATCCAGATAATTTGGGGAGGATTTTCCAGCATCTTATTAAGTTGTCTACATGTTTCCATTTTATTCTTCCTCATTTTTGTCATGAACAGAGATGTGAGACATGGGAAGAATTAAGACAGAATTTGCAAAAATGTTTCAGATGAGTTTAAAAAAAAAATTATTGTGGTCACTTTAGACATAGAAATACAGAATACAATTAGATATGAGGGATTTTTAAATGAGCAGACTTCATTCTGGTTTCATCACAATCTTTATGTAAAACCGAGTCCCCCAAACAGGAAATCTAATAAAACTACTAAGAGCAACATAATTTTCTAAAGAAAAATTGCAAGGATTTTCTATGGACCAAGTTTATATGTCACCTCCACAACACTTCAGTTAACATAATAAAAATATTTATATAAATGATACACAGATGTTAGCCCTCTATTATGGTATTACAATAACTGATTGCAATAGTTCTGCAGTTGAAGTCCTATTCCATTTGCAAATGTAACCATATCCATTGCTGTGAATCTGGTTCTTGCCAAACACATTGGGCTCAGCTGGCTTCCTGGGGGTTGTGACCTCCTAGCAATTTGAAAAATTAGTTCATTTATTTACAGCAATCATAATTTTTTAAAGTCCATAGTTATTTAAAAATAGTGCATACAATAGTAAGGACTTGTTTCTTTCCTTATAGACAAAAACCCAAACAAAAAGCCCCAAAAATCCCCCAAACCCATTTGAAAAATTAACATCTTATTGTAATGTGATGCTTTATGTCAAAATAATTCCCAGATCTTGAAATTAATTACAATCCCTTTTATATAATTTCTTTTTTTTTTTCCCAAAGGAGATCTTGGAGAGTTTCAGTGCCCTAAATCATAGAAAAATAACTCATTTGCTGCTCAGAGGGGAAAAATAAAATCTGATTCAACTGTATTACAGAAAATTGCACACCGTGAAGCTTCACAGGTACTGAAAGGCAAGCTCATTAATAGAGCTCATGAGACTTTGAATTATTTCAATTAGTTGAAGAGCATCAAAATATTTTGATACTTCTCAGTTTTAAAGGTGAGATGTAATGCTGACAAATAGTAGGATCCCAAATTACTTGAAGATCAGGAGAAAATTTTTAAAATATGCTTGTTTCAAAGGTGTAGCTAGATTCCTCCATTTTTCTAACCACACAGATGCAGTAGTCTGCCCAGGAACTTCTCTTTTATGGTTTAGAGTTTTCAAATATTATCAAATTTTAAAAGATAGTAAAAATATTTAGAAAGAAATTATTAAATTATTTGTGGCAAATAAGTAAAAGAGTAATATTAAAATTTTCATATTTAAATCATCAAGCCTCGTTCTTTTTTTGTGTGTGTTTTAGATTTTTTTAAGTAATTTGAGCCATCTTAAATTATTCATGCAAGAAAGCCTGGTGTCTTATAAAGAGAGGACAGAATTCACATTCCTTTTCCTCTGCCTTTATGTGTTGATCTTTCTGTGTTGCTTTAAGACCTTGTGACATTTTAAGTAAGAGCATTCAAAATCAGGGAATAGTATGCAAAGTTGAGTGAAGCAGATTGCAATTACTGTGGCATACATTCCTATTGAGATCAGGTAAACCTTCCCCATCTACAAAAGCACCTTCTGAATAAGTCAGGCTTGTATGTGGCTTATAATGTAAGCACAAAGATTCAGCAAAATTGCAGTGACCAAAAGTGTTTGAGTCTAAGTAAAATCATTTAATTCTAAAGCATAAACAGTTAAATCAACTTTTCTTTCAAAATACAAAATTCAGATTTTTTACATGCCCAACCTGAGCTAACCATCTTTACAAGATCCATAGGTTGTAATGCCCAGATCTGGAAGTCATTCACACTAAACAAACTGGAGAACTACAACCACAAGTTTCTTTCAGCAGCTTCCTTTAGTCATATTTAATTCTGGGTTAAATTAAATTAATGATATTAAATCTAGCAACTAGATTTATTTCTCCTTCCAAAATTAGCAACTAGCATATTCCATTCTTGAAACTGTGGTTAAGAAAGAAAAAATATTCAACTCTGGCTTAAATAGTAATGTATTTGAAGAAGTAAAATGGGAGTAAAGATTTGAGTATGAATATGCACTAGGGAAGCTGGAAGTAGTCTGGAATATGTGCTCCTGTACAATTGCTGGGAATATCTTCTCTATCCCTTGACAGCAGCTCTTTAAGCTTAACTGGACTATCAGTATCATGTGTGAAGGCAAATTTCAGCCCTTAGATGACAGAGTGGCTATATCTTGGACACCAAAAAAAAGAACTTTTGGCTAGTCATGGATTCACCAAATGTGTATATTTTGGCATTGGTTTTCTAACTACAGAACTGATAACCATTTTATTTACAAAATACTGAATAATTTGCTGGCTCATCAGTATATGTCATGAGTATAGGATAATTCCACTGATTTTTTTATTTTTAAGTAACAGTCAAACAGATATTAGTCATTGCACTATAGGTTGTACTGTGAAAAACATCTGCCCTTAGAGTGGAACTGCTATTAGTGCTTATTCTGTGTCTGTATAAGAATATTTGCACATGTCTTAAAACAATTTTTTCAAAAGTACTTATATACATATTGCTGTCAAAGATATTTTTAAGATTTTTTTTTTATTATTTTAATATTTTTAAATTATTTTAGGGTTTTAGAAATGTAGGCAGGATGTATATGTGTGTCTGATCTACATGATCAATCACAAATTGGGAAATATTATTTTGTACTTAGAAGCATTTCTCAGGGGTCATAACAGTTATCAGATATTACAGCTCTTCTAATAATACAAAAATATTAAACTGCCATAGGTTAAAGAAGTGCAATTTTGTCACCTAAAACCAAGGGAAGCTGGCATTTCTTGTATGAAGCAATTGTAAACGTTATACGATTCAGAAACTACAGTCATCATGTCTAATTGCCTCTTAAGTCACTGCTTGTTTATTTCTGCATCATCTGGGCACTACATCTTTTTATCTGTACACTGGAGTGGGCTAATTTTGACATATTTTAGAGTTGGCTGCCACCTGCTGGGAGTCTGACCTTGTTTTGTCTTTAAAGCAGTTTGAAGGAGCTAGAGGAGGTTGGGTTTGTGCTGAAAATTTATGAAAATGCATAACGCAAACTGTGAGTGCCTAAATGTAAGAATTTAGGCATAACTGATTTGAAAACAGAAAATACACATCCCTGCCTGGTGAAATACATTTAAACTAAAGGAAAAGACATCCTCTTGGCTGCCTGTCATTCATGGGAATGTTATTCCCTACATCAGAAATAAAATAATAAAAAATGTTGAATTGACTGAATAACTTTCCCCTAAGGCACTGCAAAACAGCCCAAGTCCCCTTTCCTTTTACCAGCGTGAATAAACTATACATAAAATCATCTATTATTCAATACAATGTAACATTTACAAAAGCTCTGCAGTATAATGACACTGCAAGAACCTCACGCAATAGAGTCTGCCAGTAGCTAATGAAGACAGGCTAAGCCATGTATTATAAAAACCTACAGCTTTTTGGACAGTGATATCCAAAGCACCAGGAAAACTCACATGCAGAGTCAAGGCCATAATCACAGAGAAGAATTTTTTTTTTAACTGCTTAAAACCAATTGCCAAACATCCCTGCACTATGCAATGGTAATGTGAGATCCAAAAATGCTTTACTACTATGGGATGTCTTTTGCACTCTGCTGTACAGTAAGAGGAGCACAAATCTTAAACTATTTCCAAAAGTAGATAATCCTAACCCAGTTATCCCAGGCAGCCAGCTCTGTCCCAGCATTGGCTGCTTCCAGTCTTCACTGCCAGGAATGGTTCACTTTGTGTATCAAAGTTAGTTGCAGTAGTCAATTGTTTTACTCAGCCTGTTCAAGCAACCCTTCACAGGATGACATAGCACCATCCCCAAGAGAAAGGTGAAAATCTTGAACTATAGTCTTGGATTAACCCCAGGTCATAGGGAAAGCTCTTTTTATGTGAAGATAGCCCTCAAAACTAAAATAAATCTCATATGAAGTAATTAACTATCTGCCCAGTGAAGAGAATGGCAGAACCTGAGAACTTCTGTTGTTTAATCAAAACTCATCCAGATCACATAGTCTGAAAGTTCTTCATACTCTTAAAGAGAAGTAAAAGTCTGGTTTCCAAGGGCCCAGATTATCTAAACTACAATTCCAAGTGTACGGCTTCACTCCAGCAGCTGCCTGGAGACACTATAGGGGAAGATCTGTCTCTATAAGAGTCTCATCTAATTCATCTTTTCTACAGTGTAGTGGCTTGACTTTGGCAGGATGTCAGGTACTCATTGAGTCACTCCACTCCTCAGCTGGACATGAGGAGAAAAAAAGTGATGAGAAGCTTGTGGTTCAAGATAAAACAGAGAGATTATTCAGCAAATACTGTCACAGGCAAAACAGGCCCTAGTTGGAGAACTTGATTTCTTACCTACCAATTCAGAGTAGTTTAATAAGAAAATAAAAACTAAATCTTGAAACATCTTTCTCCCTTCCTCTCTTCTTCCCAGAATCAACTTCAATCCTTATTTTCTCTGCCACCTGCCCCTCTATCCACCCTCATCAGCACAGGGGAATTGGGAGTGGGGGTTGTGGTCAGCTCATCAAAGGTTGTCTGCACAGCTTCTTCTTCCTCAGAGCTAGGACTCCTTGAATGGGATCCTTCAGTCATCCATGAACATCTCTAATGTGAATCCTCCCCAGAACTATCTCTGCTCTGGCACCTGAAGTATCTCCTCCCATTCCTTCTGCATAGATATTGGATTTCCTGACCATTTTTCCCTGCCTTCTTAAATACCTCATCCCAGAGACACTACTGCTGTCACTGTTGGGCTCAGCCTTGGCCAGTGGTGGGTCTGCCTTGGAGCTGGCTGGCATTGACTCTGTCAGACATGGGGAAGCTTCTGACAGGTTTTTCCAGAAATCAACCCTGTAGCCTCCTTGCCACTAAAACCTTGCCATGTACAGCCAGTACACACAATCTGCCTGGGCAGGGCAATATATCCAAAAGGTATGTTTGGCTACCTAGAGGAACTCTTCAGTTTAGAATTGTTTTGCATCAGATTTAGTATACACAGTATACTAAAGAAATGCTGATAGTTAAAACATAACTAGCAATAAGTGTGTGACTATTATATATCTCCTTTACTAGATTTACATATAGAGTGAGAATATATTTCTCTATTTTTAGAAGCCGAAGTTATCTGATTGTGATTGACTTAAAAGACAGATGAGACTTGTTCTCAAGCATTATTTTGGCTTATGTGTATCAAGGTTCCATAAAATTCTGATGTCTTGAATTACCAGGAACTTTGACACAACTCCTTAGAACCATTAAGAGATATTCTGTATTTGTGCTAGTGAAATTTAGGCAATGATTTTCGCTAACTGATTTTGTGTTTAAGCTTCATATTTCCAGTACAGTCCATTACTATGTTTTCTGATTATGGAAACAAATGCAACAACTCTGTTGAAATAGGTTAGTCTAATTTGTCTTAGTTATATTAAGAAAAAAAAGTAAAAAAAAATTAAAATTTGTTACATTACTGTTAAACTAAAACAGTTCAGTTCAGAATTAAGGAAAGTGAGCATTAGTTAGCTCATGTTGGAGCAAAACCTAGAGCTGAACACACTAAGTGCCCTTCCTACTGTTCGCTTCAAATCTAACAAGTCTCAAGCTGTTAGTACATACTTTGTGAACAGATGAACACATCATTCTGTGTCCTACCCCACGAGCCAACAGAGTGTATTATCATGTATAACTGAGGAGGTATGCTGTGAGTGTCCCTGGCATGTTTTGCAGCTGATACTGCAGGCAGTGACCAGGCAGAAATCTCCTCATTGGCACTGCACTGCTGTGGTCTGGACAGAAAGCAGGAGAGCTGTCTTGTAAGGATGTGGGCTGTGAAACAAAGCTGTCCTGCAGGAAAAGAAAACAAGAACAAAAACAAAACACCTATTCCTGCGCTGCACAATGCAGATAGATATGCCAGGTTAGTGAGAGCCCATGTCTTCCCCATCTTGTTAAGGGAAATAGGACATGCATATAAATATACTTTTGCTTCTTTGTAGTTTCAGTTCTTCCTGTCCTTCTTTTCACTTTTATCCTCTTCCTCCATCTATCTTCTATCCCAAAGTTCACTTCAGACACAGTAGTCCTGGCAGCAAGGTGAATATTCTTGACTTCAGTCATCAGTCTTTGCAGTGTGTTACTATGCCTACCCTTCCAAGGGTGCTATAACGCTGCATCAGCTCCCTTCAGCAGCCTTCCGCTGCAGCCTCTGTCATGTGTCCTGAGATACATTTTTATCTGCTATACAAAGACGGCATACATTAACTATGTCTCCCGAGTGCAACGTCACATAACAGTTTTTTTTTTTTCTGCCAAAAAATTAAAAAAAAAAAAAAAAAAAAGAGAGAGGAAAAAGAAAAAGAGAAAGGTAGCAGTACGAGTTGTCAGCTTATTAGTTGTTACAGCTTTGTTTTGGTATAGATACAGCTTTAGTCCAAAGAGATAATTACTCATCACATTTGAATTATCATCACAATTGAAATTACAATTGCAATATGTTTATTCTCTTGCATCCTGATTTTTTTGTTTTCTTTTTGTTAAATATGTCTGTGTTAAAATTTATGAGGAATACTTAATCTATAAGATTTTTTTGGCTTTTTAAAACTAAACTGTTACTCATATGTAAAATAGCACCAACAATATCATTAGAACTGCCATTAATTATTTTCTTCACTCTGTAGGTAATTTATGTGTTAAATTTATATTAGAAAGACTATTGTTTTCAATATTTTTGCAGATAGTATTTTTCATACTAAAGGCATATCAACATTTCAGTCTAGAGCAGAAATTCCCACACTAGTTTCTGACAGCCTAGTAGCAGTATCACAAGAGTAACTCCTAAGATAGTCTACCTTTCAGGCTACTATTAAAATAACATCATACTCTAATTATATTTGAAAGCCTGCTACAGAGACACATGCCTTCTGAGTTGGGACGGTACTCACATCCAGGACATAATAGTGCTTGCTAAAAATTAAAACAGAAATATTAGATTGTAAACAAGCTTTAATTCAATTAATTTCTTATGTTATTTCTTTCCTTTTAAATTTTAAGTACCATTATTTGAAATTATCACAGATCTCTTCCAGTGTGATTTTGTGGCTCTTCTCTGCTTACCTGTTGTGTGCACAGCAAATTCTCTTGTAGTCAGTCAGCAAACCTGTCTGAGAAATGAGGATATTTTTAGTAGAAGTAAGCAGAAGGTAATTGATTATTTTCACCTCTGCAGTCTTTGATTAAAGACAATGTGCTTAGGGGGGAAAGTCAACAATCATTCCTAAACATATACAAGCATTTAATTGTAGTAATTAATTTATCTATACAACTCAGTGTACTTTTAAAAAGCTTCTTGACTGAGAATGAATGCCTCATCAGTCTTAAATATAACAGCCTGAAAGAACAAGTGAAGCCAGTAGAATAACAAACAGTACTGCAGAAACCTCAGGCACTTGAAGGAAACAAAAAAGATATTTCCAACTCTGTGCAGAGCAAAATTATGAAGAATTTGAGAAATAAAGGCTGTAGAGGAAACATAAATTGATAGAGCCACAAAAATAAAGTACATCCTTGTACACATTGCCACGTAAAAGAAATGAGAGAAGCCTTGAGATTACAGAATTACAAAGACAATTTTGTAGGAGAGTTTGAACAATTCAGTAGTTATAAATCCCATTTTTATAAATGTCATGCTCCCCATCAGTTTATCTGTTCACTACAAACAAGAATTTCTGTCAGAATTTGAGTCAAAGCAGCAGGTAATGAAAAACAAACATCCAGAGGAAGGCAGTCAAGACAGATGAGCAGCAAAGACAGATAAACAGCTTCAGAAGAATCAGTGTAAAAATGGCTGTGCCATTAGTTGGGCAGGGTAGATAAGCCTTTCTTCTCTCCAAGCTTGAAAGGTTTACTCTTCCCAAAGATGACAGCCTAAATAATGAAAGTAAGCAAAGTTAAAATATACTATTCTCAGGAAACAGGAAAAGTGATCAGGTTATAGATTATCACCAGCTGGGTGACCCCAACTGGAAATATTGCATAGATAAAATATTCTCAGCAAAAATGTTTATGTTTTACCAGTGGATGTGGTACAAAAGTGAGGTGTTGAGCAGGCAGAGCTCTTGTAAAGACTCTTCTGGATGGACAGGGAGCTGAAAAGACTATCTTGACAGGTTTCTGCCTATCTGAAAGAGGTCTTTCCTGACTGATTTTTAATCAACCGCTCAGTGATAAAGATACTCTCTCACAAACAACTCCAGTTCAGCAAGGTTTACTGCACACCTTACTGCACACTCTTCTTTTTCCTCACAGGAAGAAGAGAGAATTACAGAGAACAAAAAGACAATGGACATGAGCTAAAAATTACAAAATTAGTGGTTTACTACCTAGTTTTATGCTTCCTCCGACTCCAAAATGCTACCAAACTCCTTGATATTCACTTTCAGTCAAGTGTTACAGGTAATATCCATGACATTAGTCAGAAAACTACATTTCCTAACATAATCAGAAATGCAGTGATATAGAGCCAATATATTAGGGATCATAACTTAGAAGTCAATCACATTTGTGATGTGGTCATTTTTTATCTTTTACAGTTGTATGAAGTAGTATGCATTTCTGAGAGAGACATTAGCATTCAAGCTCATCTAGGAGAGAATTCCAGGATTCTTCAGGGTTTTTTCAAAAATTAAATCTAGTACCATAGAATCATAAAATCATTAAGGTTGCAAAAGACCTCCAACATCAACCAACTTTTGACCAAACACCACTGTGTCAACTAAACCCCAGCACTAAGTGCCAAATCCAGCATTTCTTGAATACTTCCAGGCATGGCGACTCCACCATTTCCCTGGGCAGCCCATTTTATTGCCTGACCACCTTTTCAATGAAAAATGCTTCCTGATATCCAACCTGAAACTCCTCTAGTATAGCTTGAGGCCATTTCCTCTTGTCCTGTCACTTGTTACCTGCGAGAAAAGGCCAACTCCCACCTGGTGACAGCCTATTTCATGTTGTTGTAGAGAGTGATAAGGTCACCCCTGAGCCTTCTTTTCTCCAGGCTAAACAAGAAGAGATAAGAAGACCTTCCAACGTTGTTTTACTTTTTTTTTTTATCCTTTCCATGTATAAGAATTTCAGCAAAGTGAATTGAAGAATATTTCCTTAATTTTTTTTGTAAGAAAGAGAATGCTTGAGTGATTTTAGTTTGCATTGCTGTAGATATTAATGTATTGGCAGTCTTCTTTTTTCTTTCTATTGATATAGGACTTGTTAATATTTATAAATCTGTTGTTAATATCCATAAAACTCTTAGGATTCTCTGAGGAGAAAGAGAAAAAGAAGTTTTCTGCAAGAGGCAGAACTGCTGCTCCAAACAACTCACTGGCATTATTTCCATTATGTTCCTGAAGAACAGCCAGTCCCAAGAAGAATCCTATCACCTGGTCCAAATGACGCAGTTCCAAGCTGAGCAGATTACTTCATTTTCCATAAAACAATGTAGAAATTCAAAATCTTGAATGTACAGTCTTGACTTGAATAATAATTCTGTGAATAACTCAGTTCTATTTTTTTTGTCCTGTAGTCTTTCCTAGTAAAATGAAAAGATTAATAGATTGAAATTTTCAATTTTTTTGTCATCAAAGTTTAAATATAGACCTAATGGCCCCTGTGATTGCAGGCTACATTTGCTGAAACACTATGTCAGAAGTTGATAAATGTGCTTGGCAAGAACGAGGAAGGTCTCCCTAGTGCAGAAATTCACTTTCACATTGAAGCTGGACAGCTAACACAGTTGATGGTGGAGCTCAGAAAAATAGTGATGATGTAGAGGAGGTACATTGACCTGTGTCATTGAAGAGAAGTGTTAGAGCTCTGAATGTATCTTTGAAGAGAATTAAGAGATTATAGGCTCGTATAACTCAGATGGGGTGCAGCAGTTTTATCTGGTTTTGCTATACACAGCAGGAGGAAAGATGCTGCAGTTGGGAAACGAAACAAGAACCAGCGCAAAAAATAGCAGTTTTATTTATGACACTTCATGTGGGCTAATGAATGTTGATGAATGACAGAACAAATGTTTTCCATTATTTCACTGTACCTACAGGCAGTTGCTTAGGGCTTTTATTTTATTTGTTGTATTGGAATCCTTTGGTTGTATATAAACCATTAAACTAAAGCTCATACTGAGGCATTTTCATTAATTACCAAATAATGAAATTGTAAGCCAAGGCTAAAAAAAATATAAACTAACTAGCTTGGCTTGCTACCAAAACTTCATATAACTATTGTATTAATAATATTATACTGAAATTCATCAATGCATAGATAAAATATACAAAAATAAGAAAAAAAGAATGACCATTCTCTCTTATATCAAGAAAGATGTAGGTGCACCATTTATTAAATTGCCAATGAGAAAACCAACCCTGAACAGATGTTTGTCTTTTTTTGAGAGTGAGGATATCTGATCTAATGGGCTTAGAACCAGAAAATAACAAAAGACACAAACAAAATAGAGTGAAAGAAAAGAGTACAATTCTAGAATAGGGCAAAACAAAGTAACTATATATTTATGTTTATATTTGTATACAAAATTCTGCAGTATAAAACAGGTTGTAAAGAAGTTGTTACTCGTTAACCAGAGCAATGACAACAAACATCAACAAAGCAAAATGTTTCATGTAAATAACCTCCAATTAGTAATTTTTAAGTACCTTTAAAAATGTGACTTTATTCTTGGGAAAATTTTCATGATGTGAAATGTTTTTCATACATTTTTAATATATTATTTAATAACTTTTTTATTATTTGCTAGTTTGGGATTTTAATTCATGCTTGAATTTTTTGAATAAAAATCTATAATTACAAACGAGTCTTTTTTTTTTTTTACACAGTTAATATTACAACACTGGGGATTTTTCCCCCCACCTTATATTCTGAAAAATATTTGGTCCTTAAAACTTCCTGGTTTAAGAGTCTGTAATCATAATGTGAAAATGTTGCAAATATATTCTTAGCACAAAATTTTCCTCTATGCAAGTTAAAGCAAAGAGAATTTGTCATAAAGCTTTGGGAAAGGAGGATGCGTTCCTGACCTTGGAAGATTTAGCCAGACCACAAAACAAATAACTAAGGATATCCTTGGACATGGAGAGCTGCCAGGTCCAATTAAGATGGGTCCCAGCCATAAGTAGTCACTAATAACATGATCTGGGAGTAAGCAAAGCTCTGGGATCCCTTAGAGGATAGGAATGCTGAGAAAGTTGAAAGTGTTTTATATTTATGTCTGTTGTTGTTATTAAGAGTAGACTTACAGTAGATTATAGGAATGGCAACAGCATTTGTGCTAACAATAAAGTTTTTAGAGGGGAATTTCTGAGCAGAGGTACTGCCTGGATATAGTTCAGAGAAACTCTAAGGCCCATGGGGGATGCATTTTGCTTGAAATAACAGCTCTGAGTTTAAATACAAATATGGATTTTTCCTGTATTAAATACTGGGAAAATTATATAAAATTCTTTTTGAGGGCTCTGAGGAGTGTGAAATGGGGTTATCAAACTATGAATCCAAGGCTGAATAGCTAGTGTGAAACTCTGAACTTTCCACATGTGAAAGAACCACAGTCCCATATGGCTCAATTGGCTGCAAATGAGGAAAACTACCTGCTGTAGGAAGTGCTTGGCTTTCTGGTGCACAGCTTTAGGGAGATACACCTTATGGGGAGTTTCTTTCTGCAAATCTAGATTACTAAGTGTTAAAATTATAACTCGTGTATTGGTTTCCTTAATACTATGAGAATTATATTGAACTCTGCTGAGACACTCACTCTGTAAATGTGCTGGTGGTGAAATAATGAACCCAAGGTGTGATCTTGTTTCTTCAGAGAAGTTTGCTTGTTTCAGTACATTTTTCATACTTTAAGCAATAAAACTAGAACTTCTGCTCTGTAGATGCTTCCTTTCCTGGCACCCCTTAGCTTCTATATTTCTAAGCAATGCTAAGACAAATTCAAACTACATCTGGACTCCTGTTTTACGGGTAAGGTAGCAACCACCCGATTCCACTGCCTGACAAAAATTTTGGAATGCACACTTTTATTCCTGAAAATTAGTGAAATTATCAACTAGAAAAGAATTTGAATGATTGTAAATATCTTACATGGTGAGAAGTGGAGGCGAAATACAAATTTAAATTTCCGTCGCTTTCACTCTCAAACTGCCACTCAACTAAACAGTAAGCAGTAAGTATTTCTCTAAAGCAACATCCAATTTTTGGCAGCTGTGAAGGAGATGAAGCCAGAAGAGAAGG
The DNA here is from genome assembly GCA_003676055.1 of Chloebia gouldiae. Taxonomy (NCBI): domain Eukaryota; kingdom Metazoa; phylum Chordata; class Aves; order Passeriformes; family Passeridae; genus Chloebia; species Chloebia gouldiae. Next base: position 20,681,680 of record QUSF01000005.1, read on the forward strand.
GCTGCTCCTGAAGTGAGAAGCAGCAGCTGATAACATAAATTACTGCCATGATATTTGGATATGAGTAATCTGAGAAGACAGAATCAACTCTTGTTGGAAAGCTCTAATCCCAAAAAGAAGGAAGCAATTCACCAAAAAATGTGTGACAAGTGCCTGAAAGACTAGAAATAGGCTCATGTTATACAATTCTTTTATTCCATAGTCTGTTAGTATTTTTTAACCTAATTAAAATACTAATAAAACAAAAAAAAAATATAACTACTTACTGGAGATTTTGATTGGTTTGTTTTCATTTTATGTTACTTGCAAGATCACTCTTTCTAGGTTTTGAGCACAGCATATTGCTCTGTGTGTAAAGGAATAATTTTTTTAAAAATATTGCTTTCTTTAACAGAGGTAAATTAAGGTATTCCATATGTGAAATAGACTTCTTTTTGTGCACCACTTTACTAAAAATTAATTATGTTTCTCAAAATAGAATCTCACTGCCTGTAGTTTGAGGCTGAATTTCGCTTGAGCTTTAAATTTTGCCACACTAAAATAGTTCTGAACTATACCTAGTCCCTTTCTGCCTTTTCTATACTACTTCTGAATGTTATAAATAAGGGAAATATCTTGATAAATGCAGTTATAAATAAAGATATCAGTACCTTTTAAGTATTTCAGCTGCTACCTGACTGTAAAATGTTATCCCTTCCAGAGGGAGAGATATTGGTGTTTCTATCAGCTTCTTATTGACAACTACCCATGCTACATGCTCTGGTGCTATATTTTTGAAAGCTGTCCAAAAGTGATGCTGGCTTGTGTAAAGTAAAAAAATCCACTTGAGAATATCAGAAAAGTCATGGGAAGTCTAAGTAAGGGGCTGGAAGGTCAAATGTAATTCTGCCTGCTTCCAGCTGGCTTCCCACTGTGTAGGCTGTTGTGAGAAAAGTTCCAGGAAGGATGGAGTCTGGGACAAAACAGAGCACTGTATGTGCAGTACTCACAAGTCTTGCCATGCACACTCAAGGCTTCAGACTGGAACACGGATAGGGAACAGCTGGCCATAGGGAGAAACCAACATTTGATATCTGACTTGAGAAAACTAATGGACCAAAAATGTCAGTGTAAAGTCATGGTCCTATCCTGTGCACAAACATTGTGATGCTGAATTCTTGATAACAAAATGCTCCATTTTTAACAGTATGTATTTGGAATGAATAAATTGTACCTTGCCCCAGGTTTGCCCACCCTAGGACATACCTTTAGACCCGAAAACCCCTGAGAACCAAAATGGTTTCGTTTTGTGAACTGTTCTCCCTGAAATACTATCCTTGTTATTTGAAAAGGCTTCTATAAAAAAAAGGTTTAAAAAGGTCTTCAGTATTATTTTCATCTTTTTTTTGAAGCTATAACTTGCTAAATATTTAGTAAATATAGAAAAGACTGCTGAAACTTCTTGCATTGGAGCAGGTCTGGCTCATTTTACATTATAACTTGTTAGAATTGCTACCTTCTTTAATTTTTTATCAGAAATACTGTGCAAAACAATGTTTAAACACTTTTGAAAATGCTGTTGCTTACAGAAACATCTAGTGTCCATTTTCAAGCAGACATTAATTGAAACCCAAGGGTTTGTGTGCTAAGTGTATTACTTTGTAAAAGATATTTTATAAAAGATAAATAACTCTTGAGCTGAGAAACAGTAAATATTCCTTTAGCAATATTCATTTTAGCATCAAGTTGTTAAAACACATTTTATTACTAGGGACTATACAAATTTCTAACAAGAATATTTTCCTTTCTGTGGCTGATACCTGGTTAGGCAGCTCCCTAGCATGACAAGATGGCATAACAAGAAAAAATGAAGTATAGACTGTTTTTCAAAAATAGGTTCAAGAAACTTCTGAAAGTTTCTTGAGCTACAGAAACTTTGGAGAAGCAGGATGAAGTCAGATTATTTTTGCTGTCTATCTTCTGATTAATTGGACAGAAAAATTAGGAAATTAAATTAAACATGTGCTTGTTGGAGTCCTTCTAGCTGAACAGTGAGCTAAGGGAAGGAAGTACTAACTTGTACTTCCATAGACATTTGTAATGATGTGAGAAATAGGTGACTATGCAATAAATGATTTTCTGATTCTTAGGAGAAAATAACACTGTAAAAAAAAAAACTGTATTACATATAGAAATATATATATATACACAGAGTATCACTGCTTGGAACACATTAGTATTTTGTTTGTTTCATGTTTTAAAGGCTATAAAGGAAATTGTTTTTCTTGGATTATTCTGACAAATGTATAGCATCCCATAATGCAATTAATGAGATAACTTTCTACCATGAAGTCAAAGACATGCCATATTTCTTCTAATGCTTCGTTCTCATTAATCTGTTTCAACTTTCACTTTTTCTCCTCTATTCCATTTACTGTTCAGATGGGTGTAAGTGAAGTATTCCTTTCTTTTTTTTTTTAAGCTCATTTTTTGTTCTTTCCTTAGCATGGTCTGTGTACATGTCCTTCAATTTAAATTTTAGGGTTTGCAGTTACAATGTGTGGTGATACAGGGGAGAGGATATACTCCTCACTGGCAAATATATTTTTCTCAGCACTCAAATTCCAGCTGTACACATGCTGTGAACTACCCAGAAAACAGTGTACACAGGACCTGTGAACTTAATGAATAATACTCTTGCATCTCCTGTGTTGTCAAATAACAAAAGTCCCCTATGCATTATGAGTCCTTGGGCACAGTAGGATGCTTCTGTCACTAACTACTCACCTGGGTATTATTTGAATATTATGATGACCTAGGAGATTCCAAGTCATAAAAATGGCTTTTGCCACACTGGCTATATATCTGACAGAAGTTAAATTTAGCAGCAGTTAAATTTTCTTAGGGAGAAAACAACCAAACAAACTAAAAGTTCTAAACCTCATTTTATAGACAAAGATGTTGAAAGATCAGTACAGTTTTTGAAAAATAGATCAGTGTGTACATGCATTTTAAGACCAAGCTTATAGCTAAACATCATTCAGAAACTTATGAGTTCTATTAATACTGGTATTTGTCACTCAAAGGTGACTCTTCCAGAACTGAAAGGGAGAGCCACATAATTAGAATAATTAAAATCTCCTTGACTTAAACTTATTTTTAACTCTATAAGAAAGAAGGAGGATTTGGTAGAGGGGCTTGCATGCACTGTTTTAACTCTGCTCAAGGCTTTTCTGCAACATCAGAAGTATTACAATGTGTTCAGAGTAGAAAGATTTATAATTCCTTCAAAACCTGCCTAGGTTCTAGTATTAGTCGACTTAAAGTAATTGGTTAATTCTGTTCTAGTGTGGATTGTGGTTATACCATTTTTCTCTTTTTTCTCTTAATTCTTTCTTCTTTCACGTAAGAATAATTTTCAATGAAATGCTCAAAGTTCAAACCCAAATAAGACAGAAATTAGTGTTTCCACTCTATGCACCCTGCTTTAAATACTAAAAAGGTAGCGCTAAGAATTAAAAGATTTGCAGACCTTAAAAAATGGGCTGCTGAACAAGGCATTAGCAGGGACTTTCAGGAGTGTATTGCTGGAATCTTGCCACTCGATGGCACTCTGTGTTCTGCTGTTTGCTCCAGGCTCAACGCTGTAGTCCACTCAGGTTCTGAAACTCCTCCAAGTCTGCAACAACACACAAGTCACTTTGAAGTGGTCTGCAAGATGTAAGGACCGTGGGCAGAGGAGATGTGCTTGGGAGGGTAGGAAAGGTTTCCTTTTTGCTCTTTCCACCAACCCCATGGGAAGAGTCAGGAGTTGTTACTGATTCATCCTGTGGTATGGAACTATTCTGCCCCCGCTCCAAGCCAAAGCAAAAGTATAGGTCTCCCTTCTTAGGAGTCAAAATTTTTCTCTTGTTTTTGCTTATGACTGACTGATGCCAGCCAGAGAGGCGAGACTTGCACATGTTCTGCTGTCTCTTAGGTCTTACAGACTTTTTCATCAGACTACTACTTAAGCAAATGCTTAAGCATTAAAACAAACATGAAGACATGTCTCAAGCATTTCTACTTCTGAAGGAATTTTAGCATCTATTTCTTAAATAGCAGTCCCTATAAACAAATATGCACCTGGATTTTGGCCTACTTCATTAACCCAGTCTCCTCTAGACAGGAGAGTTTGTGCAGAGAAACAGGAGTGGGGTTGGGATGGGGGAGGATAGGGTACAATGGCACAAGACGGGATTAATAGCTCCCAAGTGATATGTTTATTTTTATTTTATTTTTATTTTTAGCTTTTACACTGCAATCTCATATCCAGTAATTCAATATAAGCCTTGAGCCTTTATTAAGGATTCATAACCTAGAGCTTTATAACTATTTTCTTTGGAACTCATACAATTATTTTTTTCTGGTTACCTCTGTTTTTCATGAATTACTATAACCTTGTCAGTCAAGAAATATTGATGCTTCTGATATTTTTCATTTTCCCGGGTCTTAGTTGAGTATACCATCAGATAAGACTAATGTATGATATAAGTTAGTGGGACTTGCCAAACTAAATGTTGTCATGCTATTTCACCTATTAAGCTTTTTAAGTTAGTGACCAAATTTCTGGTTTTTTCAGGTAAATTTGTTTTGTGGCCCTTCTCAGTGAGTCTCAGCTCTAAGTTCCACGAATCCTAATATGCAGGGCCATCTTGGAAGTCTTTGTTTCCTCCTAATACAGCCGAGTTATGTGTTAGCAACTGCTGAAAGTGATGCTGAAACACAAGTCATTAGAAATAAGCCTTTTTAATTGATCTTTTGGACTATATATATTTATGTATCTAATTTACCAGCTGCATTGTTCTAGGCATTTATTTATGTGTGAAATTGAAATTTCCCAAGAGTGGGTTTGTAGTAACACATGCAGACACTTGTTATTTGTAAAAACATGCCTACATGCCTGGTAGATATTATAAAAATTATAAATTTAAATAATCACAGTCATAAAGAATTCTGTTCTTTATGGCAGCTTGGATATGGTCAAATGATCTTACAGAAGTGCACTAACACAGCTTACTAAGTGACTACCAGGACTATAATACTACTGAGCTGTGGTAATTCACTCTGGATGCTCCTAAGACCACCCAGCCTGCAAAATGTGACACATTAGCTCAATGTCCTGCTGCTGTATTTAACAGCAGGAGGTGGCAAAGAGCATGTATTAGTAGTTACTGGAGCTTAGCAGGTTACCTCGTCACTACCGCTGTTCCTGCAACTTGAACTGAAAGGCATTCAGTTGTGCACTCAGGTCTGAGTCACAGAGAATTGCTTCATTCAGTGGTTAAATCCAAACACTGAGACTCATGATAACTACACAAACTGGTTTATTTGGGCCAATGAAAGACTAAGAAGTCTGAAGTTTAACTTGAGGACAAGAGGGCAAGAAGAATGGTCATTTGTCATCTTGTCAGCGTGCTAAGATGACAGTGATGACGGATGATTTCCAGACATTTCTGTACTATGTTCTTGTACAACTTCACAAGGATACCTTTTCAATACTATCTCTTTTTAACTACATCTGAGGGTATATGGGTTCAAACATCACTTAAAATTCAGCTGAACCTTGAATGACAGAGCTGTTCTGGAAAACCTTTGGTGAAGCACCATCTGCACCAATGCAGCTTTGCCAGAGAAATGTAGTTCTAGAATTCTTTGTTGAAGAAACAATATCTATATTTGGTACATCATTTAACAGTGCTCAGCTCTTTTTAAAGCCAGTCTCTGAAGGATTTTAGAATTTAGGATTTTAATAGTCAGATAATACTGTGAGAGTCATCTGAGAGCACTGTTGCTCCTAGATTATAAACTTCAGGAAACTGATGTTGGCACTGAGGGAAATGGAAGTTTCATACAGGCACGAAAGTACTGATTTCAACTTTGGACATTCAATTTCTGCTCCAACTGCTTTTTTTCTTGATCTAGAGCACTCAATTTATAGCTTACTGGTTAGACAAAAATAATTCTCATGGTGGTAGTTTTAAGTGTGTTTGTGTTTTTTGTTGTTTTTATTTTCTAATCCAGTACCTAACATGAATGCGAATGCTTCAGGCTGTCACTGTGTAATGGATGACGTATAGTAGGCATGTGCTTTAACACTTAAAGGGAGTAAGCCTGCAAAGATTTTGGAGATTATAATTAGCCAGATGACAAAAAAAAAAAAAAAAAAAAAAAAACCACCCACAACTTCAGTTTAGTTAAAGATTTTATTTCCAGCTTCTCCTACTGAAAGGCAATAAAAATTGTATTTCCATCTTACCCACATAACTAAGTACTTAATGATCAAAGCCCTAGGAGGAGAGAAATGCAGCTTCAATTTAAAATTAATATCTTGAATCATGAGGCATGTTGCCAAAATAGACAATTTCCTTTTACGTGGTGGAATCTTTACCTGCTAATCCAGCAGAGATATTTGTCACCTTCATATTATGAGATGATTCAATACATGATTAGAGTGACATGACAACATTAGGACTAATCAAAATTAAGTTAGTAATAATGTAGTTTTGAGCTACACTGCATGTTACATAATGTCCTACTTTCAAAAAGAAAAAATGTGTTGAGATTTACAGCAAAGTTATGGATTCAAGCAGTAAACAAACATGATTCTGTTACACCCTTTGGCAGCTGAGACAAAGTGATCATCAGCTCTGCCTTGCATGCCCCAAGTCACATGTTGTTTGTGACTCATTTCATCTCTACAACTGACTCTATTGTTCTGCAGAGCACAACAGTATGAAGGGATGTCAACCGAGAAGCAAGAAACAACTATTGCATTGTTAGATGGAAAAAATAAATTTATAAGTAATTCATGCTTCTGTCTTTTATGATCTCTCTCTAAAGACTATGAAACTGTTCTTGGTAAGAAATACTTCTCTTGTTTCTCAGGAAGTGGGTAAATAAACCCAGTATTTTTACTTTGGTTATAACTATTCCTATTTTAACTTGTATTCAGTTAGTGGTTACTGCAGGTAAAGCAATTCATAAGGAAGGGAGGTGGACGGTGATTGCATCTGAATGACTAGTAGCTTGTGACTTCCCTTGAAAGCACTGCTAATGCAATGAAATAATCAATTTACTTTCATATGAAAGAGGAATTTCTTGCCTAGTGTCACTAGAAAGGAAGAACCACACTACTGCTTTGCTTTCTACTAGGTGCTCTACAGTTTTGGCCTAAACCAAGAAGCTTGCAGAGGTGAGGCAGAAGCTGAGGAGAATTTGGTTCAGAATTTGTGAAAGACATATTTTTCTAAAGAATTTGCCAGAACAGTATCAATTGCTTGCTTAATTGTTATTTATCACTTGCAGAAACACTGATTTTGGTTAAATGAAAATGGTGGTAGTTGACTGCCAAAATATGGTTCAAACAACAAATCTGCCTACTCAATATCTAAAGGAGAGCAGCATCAGTATTGTCAATGTTAGCATATGAGAGATGCTTTTTGTAATACCTTTTGCAATGGTGATTTTTTTGCAATAGCTGTAGGAAAATGCTTTAAAAAGGGAAGTTGTAAAAATTACCACTGAGTGATTAAAAGTAGTACTACTCATAAAAGACTTACAGCAGCCAGGGTCTGTTTCTGGCAGCTGGAGTGTCAGGTACTGACTAATATTGGCTCCATTTATTATCAGTCAGGTGCCAGGAGGTGTCTTAGAAATGGTCTCTGTGTTCCGATACATCAAGTAGTGATTGCAGAGTGCTGGGTGTCATTTTTGCTTTCCATTACACACAGGAGGATTTAAGACTGGAGGATTTAAGCTGTTCTATGGAAATACAGATAAGGAGCCACAGTAAGCACTGGGCATAAGGCTAAAATCACCTTGGTTTAGTTCTTAAACCACGTTGTAATATTTTAAGAGGTCATTTCAATACCTCAGCATATCTGTGGCCTGTTCCAGTAGGCTTGATGCTTTTTGTTACTGCTTGTATCAATGATTTTTTCCTCCAATTTTCTTAAGTAATTTTACAAGGTGTTGAATAACTTTAGATTAAAGTGGTTAATATTCTTACTGCCATCTCATAACTTCCTGGTAGATATGCACTTAAATTTGGAAAAAAGTGCTACACAACTGGAATTTAACAATTTTGAGTAAAACAACCATGTCTTTCTTATACCTTGCATGGTTGATACTTGAGAAGGAAGATGATTGACTAAAGGACATACTAATATAAATAAGAAGTATAAAAATAGTTAGTGTTGGAATATTCTCTTTTGTTAAGACCCGAAGATCTGGGCACTATTAATTTGCACTCCAATATGCATGTTTGGTATATCAAATAGAACTATTAATTGCTAATGAAAGTGATATATGATAGCTATTAGGCACAATGTCTGTTATAAGGTTTAAAACTAATAAAAAAAAAAGCAAATATCAACAGCTAAATCTTCTCAAAAATTATTGCTGATCAGGCTTTTTGCATTTCTCTTCTGAAGAAGCTCCTTTTCTACTCCAGGGTTTCATTATTGTTGTATCTGTAAGAAGTCAGAACAGCTATCTTTAAATCTATTTGCCTTAAATCTTTCTGGCAAGGAAGCTGTACTCTACGACTACCATTAATTACCACTCTTCTAACCTGTGCTGATTTTTTTAAAGATTTGAAAATATAGGATCTTTCAGGATAGGTGGCAAGATGCTACATCTCAAAGGAAATGTCGTATGTTAGATGATTTCTGTGGGATCAGAGGTTATATCCTGATGAGATTGCAAGATCTTCTTGAGCAAGAGCAGATAGGACACAGTGTCCTGGAATAAAGCATGTATCCAAAGTGGTTTTTTTGTATTTGAATACTGTGTAGTAACTTCATATTTCTCCTCTACTTCAGAATCCTGCCATGTGAACCCAACTGTGTGTGATGATATGTTTCCACTTTGTTTCTGACACTTGAAAACAGTTGTGGAAAAACTACTGAAAATCTAGGCAGGAGATAGACATGTAAATACTATCTGGTAGGAACAACTCCCTTGGGACTGTACAGAGTTATGTGAAAATAAATTTGGAAGAAAAAGCAGAACAAGTAACAATACAGCCAAATGGATAAAGTCCAGATGTTCATTTGCAACACAACTCACTGAGTAAGTTATAATTAGAATATGAAGGCCAAATACATGATAAATAAATCTTATAACAGTCCTTGTCACTAAATAAAAAATATTTCCTTTCTAAACATCCACTTATGTTCTTCATCTTGCTTGTTTCATATATTTTCTTGGTTGTGCAAGCTATGAAGTTGCAAGATGTTATGTTACCATGGAGTCTACCATAGAGCACCTGAAGCTGTAGCTTTTAAAAGATAAATAGATAATAATTCTTCTGTGAACTTTTGTTTTGTGGCTCACTGAATTCTGAGGTCAATAAATAATAAAGGAGGGGAGAGAGAGGGGAAGTGCTACTTCTAGCCCCCAGCCATATCTTCAGATATGGAAAATCCAAACTATTCTGGACCTTTACTTTGGTCTTAACTACTTTCATTATTTAAATAATTTTCTTTATACTCAATGTAATTGCTCTTGTTGTTACCACTGTCACCTTGACCTTTTGCTCTACTTGTCTGAGCAGTGTTCAATTTCCTCTATATCTCTTCTCATAGAGTGCATCCAGTTTCTCCTTAGCCATCTTTTTCTAGCCTCAGCAAGGTCTGTTGCCTCAGCCACACCTCACCAGTGCCAGGTGGAGGGGAATGACCCATTCCCTCAGTTCACTGCCTGTTGTCTCATTGCAGCTCAGTGAGCACAGCTGAAACCAGTTCACTCGCTCTGTGGTGTCAGGGGTTATTTTTTGACTGCTTGTTTACATGTCCCCTCTTAAAGAAAGTCTTCTCTGTGTATTTAAAAAAAAAAAAGAGGCAAAAAAAGACAAAAAAAAAGCTAAAATCATTAAAACCCCCAACAAACCTAAAAGAACCCCCAACAAAACACACCATCATCTGTTACACATTTTTCAGTCTTTGCATTGTCTGCATGTTGGGTGAATTTTTATATTTTTTCTTACTGCTAGTTGGAATACTGTTAGAGCATACTAGAAAAGTATTTGATCACTATTTAAAATTATTTTTAATGCATTAATTATGCAGAATATGAAATATTAAAATCAGTTAGTGTTCTACAACATAATTCAGTTAGTTCCCTCAGCCCCTAGAACAACTGTGAAACAGATGTGTTTAAGATTATATATATTAAAAAAATGCACTTAACCCAAAACTTAGCACAATAAAAGCTGGAGGGATTGCCACTTAAAGCAAGTAAACTAGGTAATTAGAGTTTGCAGATATCTGAAAAGCTTTCTATAATGATGGTAAAACCTAGACTTCTAAACAATCTAAAAAGAGCATCAGGATGAGA